>WOXC01007485.1:0-679078 GCA_011680675.1 Gymnobelideus leadbeateri | reverse complement strand
AAAATAAAAAGAAAACCTTTATAACAAATATCCATGATATAGCCAAACAAATGCCCACCTCAGACATGTACAAAGATGTATATTTCACTTTGCATTTTAAATCTATCACCTCTCTAACAGGAGATAGGCAGTATGTTTCACCTTCAGTCCTCTAGACTCATAGTTATTCATTGCAATGATCAAAATTAAGCTTTCAATGTTGTTTTTCTTTCTAATATTGCTATTGTATGAATTGTTCTCTCCATTCTACTCACTTCACTCAACATTTGTTTATAGATATTCTCCCAGTTTCCTCTGAAAATTCCATTTCATCATTTATTATACTATAATATTATTCCATTACATTCCTGTACCATATTTACTTAGGCATGTGGCAATACGAGAGTACCCCCTTCGGTTTTGAAGTCTTGGCTACTACGGAAAGAGTTATTATAGTTTAGTACATATAGGACCTTTTTTCCTCTTTCTTTAATTTCCTTGGAGCATAGTTTAGTAATGCTATGGCTAGGCCAAAGGGTAGGCACCATTTAGTAACTTTATTATTATAGTTCCATGCTGCTTTCCAAAGTGGCTGTACCAAAAATATTTATAACAGTTCTTTTTGTGGTGGCTGTACTGATTCACAGTTTTGCTGAGAGTGTATCAATGTCATAGTACAATTTGAAAATGCAAATGGTACCATATAGGTCACAGAACATTAAAAAGCTCCCTGGCTAAAGAACTGGATAGAACTGATCTCGGGTAAGTCTCTGCTCTAGCACTTCATAGTGACTCTTGGCAACTCACTTAGTCTATCTGACCTTTAGTACCGACAACAGTAAAACGAGGGTACTTATCCTTTGTACTTCTTCCATCATACCATTGTTATGTGACATAATCATGTAATAAAATGGATGGCAAAAGAGCAAGCCCTCTGGGTAAACAGGAAGGGGAATGAATGCAGGCTGGAAATTTCAGGGAAGGCTTCACGGAGGAGATGATATTTGGAATGAGAAGAAGCAACCTTCCCAGTGGTTGCTTAAGTTTTCCTATTACAAGACATAGAAGAATGGAGGAACAGGAGATTAATTGAAAGGGTTAGTTGCCAAGCCCTTTATGTGTGATAGTGTCTTATTACCTAAATGAGGGAAAGATAAGGGGGAAAAAAGAGCTATAGAAGAATAGCATTAATGAATACTAGTTTAAGAATTTTAAATAAGATCCAAGTAAAGATTATAGAATTTTAACTAAAAATCATTCATTATGACCACTTTATATTTATACCCATGATGAATGAAAATGCCTCAATTTAGGGAAAAAAAACCCACAAAATTATTTAGGTATCTAGGTAATTCATTGAATAGAGTGCTGAATTGGGAAATCAGAAAAACTCAAGTTCAAATTCTCCCTCAGACACTTAGCTCTGTGACCCCGAATAAATTATTTCATTTCTTTCTGCCTCAGTTTCCTCTTTAGTAAAGTAAAGATAACAACAACATCTACCTCCCAGGTTGCTGTTAGAGAAAAAAACAATGAGATAATATTTGCAAAGTACTTTGCAAACCTTAAAATGCTATATAAATGTTAGCTATTATTATTTTTTTATTAAACAAATGCTTTATTAACTTCTGTTTTACATCATTCATTTCCGCCAGATTTTGAGTTACAATTTTTCCCCCATTTTTCCCCTACCCACCACCCCAGAATAGCAGTCCCACAAGATATCGTTGCCTCCAATCTGCTCTCTCCCATATCTTCTCCCATACCCCCTTCGACTTTTCCATTAGAGCAAGGTGAATCTCTATGCCCCAATGCCCGCACATGTTATCTCCAAATTACAAGCAAAAGAGCATTAATAATAGTATTTATATATATTTGAAACATTTAATTTTAAGACCTCGAATTTCAGATCCATTCCCTTCCTCCCTTGTCACCCATTCCCTCTGGGAAGATAAGTAATTCAGTATATGTTGTACATGTCTAGCTATGCAAAACATTACCATGGTAGATATATTGTACAAGGCTGCTTATAATTCCCTCCCACTCATCCCACCCCCCACCTGGTCCATTCCCTACTTTGATCCTGTCCCTCTTCTATAGTATGTACTTCCAACCTCCCCTCCCCCCAAGAATGTCCTCCCATCCATCATCCCCCCTCTCATCCCCCTTTCCCCTATTCTGCTGCAGGTTGAGATATCCCATTTAGTATATATGTCATTCTCTCCCTGAACCAAATTCAATGAGAATGTGGTTTTGCCTTTTTGACTTCCTATTGTTCCCCTCCCTTGCAGCCACTTTCCTCTCTCACCTCATAATTTCACCCCTTGAGTATCCTCCCTTCCAAACAAAGTCAAACTATGCCCTCTATCCATGTATAACTGTAAACATATATACACACATTCAAATATGTATTCATATGACCATACACCCTTCTTTCATTATTTTTATACTGAGAAAAGTTTCATCAGTCACAGTTATTGTTTTTCCATGTAAGAATGTAAATAGTTCAACTTTGATAAGTTCCTTTTAATTTCTTTTCCCTGATTACCTTCTCAGGCATCTCTTGTTTCTTGTGTCTGAATGTCAAATTTTCTATTCAACTCTGGTTTTTTCCTCAAGAATGCTTGAAAGTCCTCTATTCCACTGAATGACCATATTTTCCCCTGAAACAAAATACTCAGTTTTGCTGGTAGGTGACCCTTGGGTTCATTCCCAGTTCTTTTGCCCTCTGGAATATCATATTCCATGCCCTTCGATCCCTCAGTGTAGAAGCTGCCAGGTCCTGGGCTATTCTGATTGTGTTTCCACAATATTGAAATTGTTTCTTCTGGCTGCTTGTAGTATTTTCTCCTTGATCTGGGGATTCTGGAACCTGGCTATAATATTCCTGGGAGTTTTCTTTTTGGGATCTTTTTCAGGAGGTGATAGGTGGATTCTTTCAACCTCTATTTTGCCCTCTGGATCTAAAACATCAGGGCAGTTTTCCTTGAGAATTTCTTGAAGGGTGATTTCTAGGTTCTTTCTTTGATCATGGCTTTCAGGTAGTCCAATAATTTTTAAATTGTCTCTCCTGGATCTATATTCCAGGTCAGTGGTTTTTCCCATGAGATATTTCACATTGCCTTCTATTCTTTCATTTGTTTGGATCTGCTTAACAGCATCTTGATTTCTCATAAAGTCATTAGCTTCCATTTGCTCCAGTCTAACTCTGAGGGAATGAATCTCCTCAGTGAACTTTTGAGATTCTTCTTCCATCTGGCAAATTCGGCTTTTTAAGGCATTATTCTCCTCATTACCCTTTCGGGCCTCCTTTGCCATTTGAGTTAGTCTGTTTTTTAAGGTGTTGTTTTCCTCAGTCAGGCTGTTGACCCTCATTTCATACATTTCCTGCATCCTTCTCATTTCTCTTTCCAATTTTTCCTCCACTTCTCTTATTTGATTTTTAAAGTCCTTCTTAAGGTCCTCTATGGCCTGTAACCCACTCATATTTTCCTTTGGGGCTTTTGGAGCAGGATTTCTGACTCTATTATTTTTTTGCAGGCAATAAAATAAACTCACCAAAATCAATAACATTTCATATTTTATTTAAAAACCCAGGAGACAATAATATGGAAATTCCATTAAAAATAACTACAAAATTCATAAAATATTTGGGAATCAGTCTATTAAAACGTGCTTAATATTTGTATAGATTCTATTATTAAATGCTTCTTAAAGATATAATGAATAATTTAAATATCTAGAGAATTATCCAGTGCTAATAGCTGGGTCATACCATATAATAAAAATGACACTTCTACCAAAGTTAATTTGTGAATTGATGTGATTTTATGCTTGGAGTAAACTCCAAAGTGATGCTTTACAGAATCATATAAAATAATGGTAAAATTTGTTTGGTGAAACAAACCGGGAAATTATGGGAAAAAAAAAGATAAGAATGAAAGGGAAATAGCACTTCCAGATCTCAAATTGTATTACAAAGAAGCAATCATCAAAATCATTTGAAACATGGTTAAAACATAGAAAAATAGATCAATAAAACAGATTAGACTATGGGGAAATTAGAATAATGGAACTTAATAACACAGTGTTCAGTAAATTCCAAAACATAATTTACCTAGGAAATAACTCCAAATTTGAATATTTTAAACTAGCCGAGAAAATTGTAAAGCAATCTTGCAGAAGTTAGACTTGGATTATATTGCACAATCTTATATTGTATTGCACAATATCTGGTGAGTTAGGCCATGAGCACATGTCTTAGATATACCCAGAAGTGGGGAAGGGGAAAAGAATATTTTATACAGTGTTGCACAATAAAGTCAAAGTGAACATGTGAACTGAATAGTAAAGATCACAAAATTTTTAAAAATTAGAAGAGAAATAGATTATATATTTTTCATACCTTTGGACAAGAGATAGATTCTTAACCATGTAAGAGGTAGAGTCAACTGCAAAATATAAAGTAGATAATTTTGATTATGTGAAATTGAAAAGTTTTTGTAAAAACAAAATTGTGTATATAAGATAACAAAAGAAGCAACTGACTGGAGAAAACAATCTTTGCATTAAATATCCTGTAATGCTCATGAGAATTTGAAGATCTTCCCTGCCCCTTGATAGGTTTAAGTGAATTTGAAGACCTTGCCTGATTTGAAAATATACTCTGCCCCCTAATAGGCTGAATGTGGTCACATGGAGCCTGTGGTGGGAGGCTTGTTTTTCAGGAACCCCCCACACCCCCCTCCAACCCCCCCCCCATATCCTCCCCCCCTCACCATCTTGTTACTTTGTGATTGGGCACTGGGTTACAAGGATTGTGATGTTCTCTGACCATGGAGAAGGCTATATATAACCTGATGTGAGGTTTTGCTTTGGGGCTCACTCATGGGAAGTGTTGTGTGATTTGGCCAGATGAGACTCTGGGCAGCTGTTGAGCCCCCAGGCTTTGAAAACCCAAATGTTGGTGCTCCACTCTCTGGTAATTTACCCTGTATGTGTGTAATGGTCAAAACCTAGAAATCCTATCTGTTGGTTTGCTGAATTATGTTGTTTTCTCTGTCTGTATTTTTTGTCTGCTTGTAATTTCTATTTGTATTCTCTGGAGTTCAGGGTGCTGACATTTTCCTCTGAATTAGGTAAATGATATATATTTGATTACAGCAAGATTGTTAACCCCTTTTGAGTTGCTTTCCTTTAGAAAAGCAGATCAAAGAACCTGTGCTAGGAGCCATCCTGGGTATGCTAGGGTACTTGCTGCTACATACCCCTTACATTGTTGTGGTTTCATGATGTGTTGTGGTGGAAGATTCCTTCAATAGCTTTGACATCTAGTATATACAGACAACTAACAGCAGTGTGTATATACATAAATATAACAAAAACCCATTTCCCAGTACATGGTTAAAAGACATGAACAAACAGTTCTCAAAAAATTGTAAATTATTAACAACTATATAAATGAATGTTCTGAATTTCTAATAATAAGAGAAAGGCGAATGAAAAAATTTTGAGATTTCACATCACTTCTAGCAAATTGTCAAAGGTGCTGAAAGACAAGGATATTCAATGTTGGAGGGCTTATGGAAAGCCAATTACATTAAGGCATTGTTGATGAAGATGTGAATGGGCTAACCATTCTGGAAAGCAATTTAGAAGTATGCAAATAAAGTGGTGAAAATGTCCATACTCTTTGACCTAGCAATTCTACTGCTAGACATATACATAAGAAAGTAATTGATAAAAAGAAAGACTCTCTCCATGTGTGAATATATACTAAATAGGTACTTATATATGACATACATATGCATATATGTATGTAAAAATGCCATATGTCAGCACTATTACAAGGTAGCAAAGAATTGCAAATAAAGGATATACCCACTGATTTGGGAATGACTAAATAAATTATGGTACATGAATATGATGGGATATAATGAATATAATGGAATATTACTGTGCTATAAGAAATGACAAACATGATGACCACAGAGACTCATAGAAAGATTTGCATGAACTGATGCAAAATAAAGCACAGTCAAGAAACAATATATACCATAATTACAATATTATGGACATCAAAATTGAATGTTATAAAATTAAAAGGATAAACTTGACCCCCCAAAAGAGATGCAAGATAGTAGAGCAAACTCTGTTGCAGAAGTTAAGGTCTATTAGTGTGAAACATTGCATATAATGTCAGACTTTATCTAGTGTTGATTGGTTTTGCTAAATTCTTTCTCTTCTTCCTCTTTTTCTTTCCTTTAAAAATTATTTATTATAACAAATGGTTTTAATGGAGAGGAATTAGGAAAGATAGAAGAAGAGATTTAAGTGATGTAAAAACAATAAAAATCTATTTAAAAAAAAAAAAGAAGTGAAGATTTCCTTTGTCCATGCAATAGAATGTAGCAGACAGTAGAGGGAGTGACAAGAGAAGGAAGTGGAGCTGGATAGAGATGCTGGTACTGAACAAAGATGTATGTTGTTCCTAACAAAAAAAAAAAAAAAAGTGTTGATCTTTCTAATGATTCACTTATCTAAGAAAAAATTGAGTGTGATTCCTGATAGTTGACTCCAAAAAATCCACATGATTGATAATCAGAAATCCAGAGAATCAAAAAGATTTTTTTAAAGTTGCTGCTAGGTTCCATTCAGACATTGTGGCTCTTGGAAAATACATTTTAAATAAGAAGTTGTATAAAATGTGACTTTGAACTTTGGGTAATATCTTACTAACATGAGTGCTAGGAATCTAAAATTCTTTATTCAGTTAAAAGATTTGTCTCTTTCCAAAGCTGATTATTTTAATAAACGTGCTGCCAGAATTCTAGATTACAGATGATTGGATCTGAAAGAAACTTTAGTGCTTATCTCAAACAATAATTTTATAGGTGAGGAGATCAAGCATAAGGAAAGGAAAATTGATGAATCTAAGGTCACATAGCTAGTTAAGGTACAGAACTAGGGCTGGAAACAAGCTTTCCTCAGTCCAAATGCCATTCCCCCTATATGATAGCTACCCCCTAGTACTGCCCAGCAATTTGGAGCTCATTTTAACAGAATGTGACCTGTATATTTTAAATCTCTGGACACCAAGTTTATCACTCAGGAACAAATGCCATATTGCATACCTCCTATTTTAAATTATATATCACCAAATTTTTTTTTCATCAGCATTTGATGCTATAGACATAGATGAAATGGCTCCCTCTGACATGTACTCCAGCAACTGTCCTACAACTTACAGTCTTTAAGAATTGCTGGAAAGACTGAAAAATTTCACAACTGACCTTAGGTAACAAAGCCAATGTGTGAAGGTACTATATCAGGCTGTCACTCATTCACATTCTAAGCCCAAATAATAAACAGTCCTAGCGTTTAGAGTTAGAAGGGACCTTAGATGTTTTTCAGATCAAAAATCCACAAACTCTTCACTAAGGCAAATTGTTGATATAGGTTTGAGTTTAGCTGAAGTATTCTGAGGAGGGGAACCAAGATGGTGAAGGCCTTGAGTTCTTACAAAGTGAATATCAGGGGCAGCTAGGTGGCACAGTGAATAGACCACTGGCCCTGGAGTCAAGAGGACCTGAGTTCAAATCTGGTCTCACACACTTGACACACTACCTGTATGCCCTTGGGCAAGTCACTTAACCCCAATTGCCTTGCCTTTCCCCCTCCAAAAAAAGTGAGTATAAGCTGAAGAAACTGGGGGTGCTTAGCATGGGGAAGAAAAATACAGGAGACAAGGTAGTGATCTACAAGTATTTGAAGGGATGTCACCACAAAAAGGGATTCCACTAGTTCTATAAGATCCCCAATGGCAAAATTGGGAGCAAGTTGGAATTCACAGAGAGCAATCTAAGCTTGACATAAGAGAAAATTCCCTAACACTCAGAACCATTCCAGAGTGGTTCTTGTTAGGTCTTAGGTGGCCCCTATTAGAAGTTTTTAAGCAAAGATTTGATGACCATTTGCTGGGTATGCAATTGAAAGGATTCTTTTTTACATGAGTTAATAATTTTTTTAAAAGTTGGCGGAGGGAGTAAATTTTCAGCTGATTTGAAAGAAGCGAGGTGATTTAAGACCTTAGGGGAGAGGTGTTCTACATAGCACATCAAATCAAAGCAGCCCAAAAAAGAAATATAAAATGTCACCAATGCACCACCAGAGGATCAAATGTCTTATCAGGGAAATATTATTAACTTGTTGCTTGTAAAAGATTTCCCAGAGTAAGTTTTGTACTCATAGGAGACTTGGTTTACCACTGGGATCATCCATGGTCTGTGTGTGTGTGTGTGTGTGTGTGTGTGTGTGTGTGTGTGTGTGTGTGTGTATGCTTTACTCAGTCATCAAAATCATAGCATCACAGATTCAGAGGTGAAAGGGAGTTTAGAAAACAGTTAGTAAAACCCTGGATCCTCTGACTATAAATCCAGTACTCTCTCCACTAAAGCTCAGCACCACTGGAACCAGAAATAATTATTACAGAATAGGACAATTACTTAGGGATGGGTGCAAGGAGCTGCAAGGAAATCTAGTTTCCAAATGACAAGAGCACACCCTCTTGGCAGCTTCCAAGAGAGATAATGTGCCTCTCTATTGTCCAAGCTCTCTTTCCCTGGTAAAGAGCCAGCACCCATCCCCATTCGCCAAACTTTTCAGGCTTTGGCTTCCCTAATATCAGGGACTTCCTCAGGTCGGTGGTTTACAGATCTCACAGCCTTTAAATTAAGGTCATTGATGGGTTCCCCAAAGCTACAGAGACTCTGGATATAGCAGTGTGTTTAACCAGGACACTGGACCTGTCATATTCTGTCATGCATCTCTCTAGGAAGCTTAACATCACTAACAAGATGGTGGATAGAGTAAAGAGTGCTATAATGAATCAGGGATAGGGCCTAGGCTTATGTTTCATGAATATAGGAAACTCCAAGATGAGGAAATTCCCCCTCCCAATGCAGGTCTATACCTTATAGTCTTAGAGTATTACCTAGAGTGCTGAGAAGGCGAAATGATTTTGCCCAGGGTTGCACAGCCAGTGTGTGGGTACTGTTTCATTAATTTTATTTATATCCCCAGCACCTTGCACAATATCCAGCACATGGTAGGCACTTAATCACTATTTTCCAGGGTTTGGACTTGAACCTTCATCTTCCTAGCTCTAAGGCCAGCTTGTTTTCCACCATATGGTACTTCTCAAACATTTTGTCTTAGAACCCTTTACATTCCTTTTAGAAAATATTATTCTCATTTATTTAATATTTTTCCTAAACACTTTATACTCTTAAAAATTGAGGACCCCTGAAGAATTTTTGCTTATATAGATTATAGTTATTAATATTTACTGTATTAGAAATTGAAGCATCATATATAATTGTGAAAATAGTTGTGACTTTGTAGTATACCTTGCATGGGTTTTGAGGACTCCCAAGGGACCTTCAATCACACTTTGAGAACTGCTAAAGTCTGGACACATGGGAAATCTCATTAACTATGCATATTTTCAAGAAATAAATGAATGAAATTTTCAACATTTTATTTAATTAGCATACATTTTAGCCATGACAATATCATATGGAATAGAAGCTTTTCTTAGCTATTGAAGACTCTTTTCCATATTAATGGGATTACTTTAATTTAATTAATTAATATGATTTCCTATGTGTCTCTTATGTCTTCCTATGAAATCCATTTATGCTGATCAGCAGTCATTTATTAAGCACCAATTATGTGCTGGGTATTGTGCTAATCCCTGGAGATATTAAAAAAAATGAAAACTGCCTTTAAAAGTACACAGGGATCTCAATGGATAGATGATTGGATCTGGAGTTAGAAAGAACTGAGTTCAAATCTGGCCTCAGACACTTATTAGCTGTGTGACCCTACACAAGTCACCTAACTTCTGTTTACCTCAGTTCCCTCATCAGGAAAATGGAGATAATAATAACCCCTACCTTACAAGGATGTTTTAAGGATCAAATGAGATAAGCTTAAGGAGCTTAGCACAGTGCCAGACACATAGTAAGTACTATATAAATATATTTTTATTGAAATAGTCTCTGCCTTCAGGGAGATTATATTTTACCAGAGGAAACAATGTGTATAAAACTACACGAGTACAAAATATATATACAAAGTGCATCCAAGGTCATTTCTTGGGTGGGGGCAGAGAGGAACTTTCATTGGGAAGGATTGAGCAATTACTCATTGTGAGGCTATGAACAATCTCTGAGGATATAAAAGAAAGGTCAGAAAGACCAGTGCTTTTAATACTGTGCATAGGAAAACTCTCTTGAGTGATATCCGGATTATTTGTGACCATAACTGGATAAAAATGAATGAATATTCAAATTAGCAGCTAGGATCACAGGTGATTATGCATCCATTGATTGCTTCCCTTCATATTTAACCAGACCTGTGATTTCGATGATCTACGGAGGTCCTGGTATGGAAGTACCTCCACCAGTGCAGATCTATGCCTCTTCAGCACCTTAGAATCTTGGAGAGTTGTTGATGCATTGATGTTTTTCTTTAATGGGATAGATTATAGCTAGCGGGGTGGTCATATTTGCTACTTTTCCAGGTTGGGTTATCTGAATTTTCTGACAATTAAAGCTTATGTTGAAATTCATGAGCTTTTAGAGCTGGAAAGGTCTTAAAATTATTTAGTCCCCTTGTTTTTGCTTTTTTTTTTCAGCAGAAGACACTGAAGCATGGGAAAGCGAAGTGACTTCCTCAAGACCAATCAGAACATCAGTAACACAATTGTGACTCCAACTCATTCTCCCTATTCTTACTCCAAGTGATTTCCTACTCTACTTTTGGGGTTTAAAAAGAGAAGCCTTCAACTTGGCTCTTTCAGTATCTGAATTTTAACTCCACCTCTCTAGATTCATAATATTGCCTAACATTTATATAATGCTTTAAGGCTTGCAAAATACTTGATGTATTTAGTCTCATTTGATCCTTGCAACAGCCCAGGGAAGTAGATCTAATATTTTCCCATTTTTCAGATTAGAAAACTGATGTATAGATAGGTTCAGTGGCTTGCCTAGAGTCACACAGCTGCTTCATGTCTGAGGCAGGATTCAAAGTCAGGTTTTCCTAACTCCCACTCTAGTGCTGTCTCCGCTATACCAGCTGAGAGAGGAAACATGGTGCAGGGGAAAGAAGACTTGTTTTGGCATCAGGGGCCCTAGATTCAAATCCCTCATTTGCTATTTAATACCTGTGTGATCTCAGGAAAGTTGTAAACTTGTTAGGTCTCATTCTTTATCTAGACAATAAAGAGCTCTAGTTAGATGATATCCAAGTTCCCTTCCATCTCTCAATCCATGACTCTGTGAAATCACAACAAAATTGGGAAAGACATTTTATTTGAACTGTTTAATCAGGAACTATATTCCTGATGTATTAATACTTATCATTATTCAGCCATTTTTTAGTCATGTTTGATTCCTTGTGACTCCATTTGGGTTTTTGTTTGTTTGTTTGTTTTGGCAATTTCCAATGTGGTTGGCCATTTCCTTCTCCTGCTCACTTTACAGATGAGGAAACTAAGGCAAACAGAGTTAAGTGGCTTGCCTAGGGTCACACAGCTAGTAAGTGTCTGAGGTCAGATTTGAACTCAGGAAGATGAGTTTTCCTGACTCTAGGCCTGGCACTTTATCCATTGCATTACCTAGCACATTAATACTCCCTAAAGAAGTGGCGATTCTGCTCCATTCAAGAAACACTGTTCAGGAGAATAGAGAAAATAATCCTTCAGAATTATTGTATCCATCAAACTGGAAGGGGGCCAGTAATTTTCTGGCAGATTTATTAGCTGAATGCAAATGGCCGTTTGGCACTGGAACATTTCTGAGCTGACCTGACATCCTTTAACTCACAGTCATTATAGAAACAGCTCATTCTTTTCTTTTTTTCTGTGGTCATGCATTATCTTGAGATCATCAGTTTTTTAAAGTTTGGAAGAACAATAATGCTAGCTTCCTGTATAGTTTTCTTAAGTAAACAAAGAGGAGACAACAAGGTGCAGTATCCTTTCTGCATGATTTAAAGATTCAATCTAAGAAAATGGAGGACCCATCCCTTGAATTGTTTCAAGGACTAAGATCAGAAGATAAACACTTCTATTCATACATAAGTCTACAGTGGTACAGCCAACATTTAGTTTCCTACTACCCACTCTATGGCCAGGTATATAACTGGCATTAAATAAATACTTTTTTGATTGCTCATTTGAGCATAGATTACATGAGAGACAGGATGCTAAGAACTGAGGATACAAAGAGAATTCAAAATCTCTGCTCCCATAGAATTTAAATGCTCCTTAGTCAATAAAATGTGAACACACATAAATTCACACAAAATATTTTGAAAAAAAAGAATGCTAGGTTAGGGGAAATCAATTATTTAAGCAATCAAAAACATTTAAGAACAGGTCAACTATGAATGACTTAGCTTTTCAGATCAATACAATGATCCAAGACAATTCCAAAGGACTTATGATGAAAAATGCTATCCACCTCCAGAGAGGAGTCTGAGTGCAGAGTAAAACATAATTTTTTTCACTTTATTTTTCTTGCCTTTTTTTTTGTAAAATGGCTAATATGGAATATATTTTGCATGATTTTACATGTATGATTGATTTCACATTTCTTGCCTTCTTAATGGATGGGAGAAGGGCTGGAGGGAGGGAGAGAATTCAACATTCATTAAACTCATCTTTAAAATAATAATTTAGTAATTTAAAAATAAATTGAAATTATAATTGGGAAATATTTAGCAAAATAAATAAAAAGTAAAATGCAAGCAAACACATGGGTTCAAGTTTTGGCAAAGCTGTAACTAAGGAAGAATAATCAGAGCTTTGCCCCAGAGCATCATAGCAGCAAAAATTGAACATACTCTGTCATTCACAGGCAGAAGCAATTGAGCTTAGTAGATGGTTGGCACTAAGTACTGAACCTGAAGTCAGGAAGACCTGAGTTCAACTTCTCCCTAAAATATTTGCCAGCTTTGTGATCCTGGGCAAGTCACTTAACCTCTGTTTTCCTCAGTCTACCTCACAGGGCTGCCGTGATAATTAAATGTTATATTGTTAAAACACTTAGCACAAAGTCTAATACATATTAGGTAATTTATTATTATTATCAATAACTATCTGTGAGCTACTGTAGTAACTAAATCTCTCTTTCATTCAACTGAATTTGTCTGAATTACATCTTATGTTATTTTCACATTATGAGTCACAAAGTTGATTTGAAGACCTGCTTCATCATTAAAAACTCAGAGTAGTAGACTCAAAGTTCCAGCTCTGCCATTTATTGGCCATGTAACCATGGGCAAAGCATTGAATCTTTATGAATCTCAGTTTCTGTGCCCATAAAAAGAGGATAATCATACCTGGCATTATAGAAAAAGAGTCAACCTAGAAGTCAAGGAGGCTTGGGAAAACAAATAAATTAGATAGAGAGATAGATAGATAGATAGATAGATAGATGAATGCATAAATAGATAGATGAATGAATGAACAAATGAATAAGCAAGCAAGCACACAAGCAAATAAATAAGCAAAGAAGCTGGGTAGTAAAGTAGATAGAGAAAAGTGGATAAGGCACCAGCCCTGAAGTCAAAAAGTCCTGAGTTCATATCTGACCTCAGACACTTACAAGCTGTGTGACCCTGGGCATATCACTTACCCCTGATTGCCCTTCCCCACCCACCCACCCCCCAAAAATAAAAGGAGGCTTGGGTTCAAGTTCTGCCTATGAAGCATATTGGCTGTTTCACCGTGGATAAGTCATTTAATCTCTAAGTGTTCTAGGCAGCTTTCTAAGGCTAGAAATCATAGGCAAGAAGTTGATTTACATGAGTGTAGAGATTTCCCACCCAAGTAGTTCTCCCCTCAGCAATGAAATCATAGATGTGAGCCTAAAGAAAGGGAAAAAATGCACTACCTACCTCAAAAGATTATTAAAAGAAAAACGCATTTTAAACTTTCACAAAAATGCAGGCTAGTGCTATTAAATCTCAGTCTGTGCCTACTGTTCTTGGTGCTATGAGATCGCTGCCCTTAGAAATATAAACATGAGAGGAAAACATCCTTTAAAAATAATAATAAATTAACTGGTGGGTTAGAATGAATTTGCAAGGGCCCAATTGTGTTACAAACCACCTTATGAAATACATCTACCTTCAGAGTACAAATTCAGACACTCTCTTAAAAGAAACCTGGAAAGGGAAAGCTGGCAAGCCTCCAGGATCCAATGGAACCCACTTGAACTGGATGAAGACTGGACTAGAAACTGTGCCATGGCTGGATGCCCTGGGGGATCCTTCAGAACTGCAGAAATATTGCCAAGTCAACCACATTACATGAAAGTGTACTGAAAGTAAATATGGACAAGTAATCCAATGCATATGGAGATGCTTTGGACAAAATGCAAAATGTGTGCATTCATAAAGGAGAATGTTGCAACCCCCAAACTGTGGTGAATATAACCACAAAATCAAAACATTCCAGTCTTCCAACCTAGAACTAGAACCCACTGCCTCTTATAAAAGTAAATAGAAGTCTTAGGATCACGTGAGTTTTTTCAATAGATTTTCCTTTATTTCATTAAGTATTTTCCAATTACATGCAAAAAAATTAACATTACTATAAAAAATTTTCAGTACCAAATTCAGTGCCTACCCTGCCCCCACCCCTTGAGAAGGCAAGCAATATGATATTGATTATACAAGTGAAACTATGCAAAATATATTTCTATATCAGCCATATTGCAAAAGAAAACACACAAACAAAAAAGAATAAAGAGTAAAAAAAATTTGCTGCATTCTGCATTCGGAGTTCATTGATTGTCTCTCTGGAGGTGGATAGTATTTTTCATCATGGGCCTTTAGGAATTGTCTTCGATCATTGCCTTGATCAGAGTATCCAAGCCTTTGACAGTTGATCATCCTTACAATATTACTACTACTGTATGCAATGTTCTCCTTGTTCTCTTCACTTCATTTTGTATCAGTTCACATATGTCTTCCCAAGCTTTTCTGAAACAAACCTATCCATCATTTCTTATAGCACACTAGTATCCCATCACAATCCTATACCACAACTTGTTCAGTCATTCCCCAATTAATGGGCATCCCCTCAATTTCCAATTCCTTGCCACATATTTTTTTATGTTGTGCTGAAAAAATGACACCCTCTTTCCATGTAGCCTTCTATTTAAATTATTTTGGTTCCAACAGGACATGGCTTATACCTACCTCCTGACAGAGAAGTGATGGACCAAATATGCAGAACAAAACATGTCTTTTTGGATATAGCCAATGTGTGAATTTGTTGTGCAGGACTGTGAATACATTAAAAGTCTTTCTTTTTTTCCTTGTCCTTTCCTGAGGGAGGGGAGAAGTGATACAGATAGAAAAGAAATGCTTGGTAATTGAAAAAATAAGAAAAATGAAAAAATATAGGACTCCATATAATGTTTCTTGGTTTAAAGACATTTCCAAGTTAATGAAGTTCTGGGGGGGGGGGTAGAGGAGGAGGGAGGTGCCAAATCAATTCAATTGAACTCAAATCAACAATCATATAGTAAGCACCTACTCTGCATAATATAACTTTTCTGCCTTCACAATGCCTTTGGGGAGTCAGTCAAAATGTGTTAAATACAAGTCTCACAAAGCAAATCCATTCTGGCATAGTCAAAAAGGTGTTGGGCTGGGAGTTGGGAGAAATAATTCTAGAACTAGTTCTGCTCTTTATTAATTATAACATCGTAGGCAAGTCATTTCAACAATGGAATCAGGAAAGAACACTGAACTTGGAGTCTTGGCTCTGACTCTACTACTATCTACTAGCAACACAGTTCTGAATAAACTATTTCATTTACCACCCTGACCCCCAGTTTTTCCATGTATAAATTGGAGATTATAGATTTAGAATAGGAAGGGACCTTAACAATGATCTAGACTGATCCTTTTAGGCAGCCAGAGTGCATTTAGCTCAGTGCATAGAACATTGGACCTGGAGTCAGGGAAACCTGAGTTTAAATCTTGTCTCAGATACAAATTAGTTGCATGACCTTATAAAATGGTGATAATAATAGCACCTACCCCCCAGAGTTGTTAGGAGGACAACATGAGATGACATGATGCAAAGCTCTTTTCAAACTTTGAAGTCATATATAACTATTATCTGCAATTTTACAGATGGAATAACTAGGGTCCAGAGAGGTTCTACACTCTGCCTTAGTCACACAGGTGACAATAACTGAGCCAGTATACAAACCCAAGTCCCTCATTCTGAATCTTCACCCTTTCCACTTAACTAATGCTAATGCTATGCATCCTTACTCTCTCAAAGAGTTGTTGTGAGGATCAATAAAGTAATATATTTCAATCAATAAGCTTTACTAATCACCTACTATGTACCAGACTCTAGTGATGCTAAGACATAAGTGAAACATTCCCAGTTCTGAGGGTTTACAAAGCACTTTACGAATATTAACTTATTTGATGCTCACAGAAACCCAGGGAAAGGAAGGAGGGTATTATTATTATCTCCAAATGAGGAAACTGAGTTATGTAGTGACTTGTCCAGGGTCACACAGCTAGAAAATGTCTGAGGCAAGATACAAACTCAAGTCTTCCTGACTCCAAAACCCCATTCACTCATAAAGCAAAGAAGATGGAGGGAGGTAAGTGAATCATTTAAGGTCATTTACATCAGAAGGGAACTTTGCACCCATTTCCTCTGAATTCAGAGTCAATATTCTTTTCATCACACCACACTGCCTCTGCACTGAGGTATAAGATATTATTGAAATTCTTAACGTTGGGGGGTTTTTACTCCTGTCATTATTTGTGGTTATCATGTTATAATTACAATAACATATTTATTTCTCACTTCAACCCCATCAACTCCTAGAATGGGGCTGTCTTTTATTTATTTTGGGGGGGTATCGCTAATGCTTTAGCACAGTGCCTGGCACATAGTAGGTGCTTTGTAAATATTTATTGACCAAGAAATGTTTATTGAGAAAAAAAAGATGGACATTTGATTTGAAGGCACTGAGTCCTTAATTCTAGGCTGTCACTCACAGAATCCGAGTTTCAAATTCTGAAGGAAAAACTTTGAAAATGAAAACCAGAGGGAGGATAAGGATTACTCAAAGGACAGCATAGCACGAAAGGAAGCAACTTTTCCAAATGCAGAAGAATTGGTCTACACCGACATAGGGGCTGGGTGAAATTCAGCTGTGAGGCAATGGTTGGGGATTTCCTTTCGCCGCATTTTCTCTGGTCCCTTAATTGTTTTTAAACCTTGCTGAGTACTTTGTTTACAATCCCTAGCACAGGGATTTGCATCCCCTGCTCCTGTTTGTGCTGTCCAAGAGCTGGTCTCAGTTCCACTCTGCCTGGAGCAAGGTAAGGATTTTCTTTCCTTTCTGTTCTCTGATCTGAAGCTCTGAGACAGAAGAGGAGTGTGTGTGGGGGTGTGTGGGTGTGTCTGTGTGTCTCTGTCTGTGTGTTTGTGTGTGTCTCTGTGCACGCATAGCCATGTGTGTTTATGTGCTTGTGTGTGCCGCAAATGACAAAGGCACCCACCGATTTAACCTGATCATCGATGGAGGCTGGCTGCAGAGAGCTAGGGACAGTCAGAAAAGTTTCTAAAAGCAAAGAATTCTCTTTTGAGCCATGTGCTTTGAAAAGTTTGTTCAAAGACCTCCTTTTTCTGTGAGAGATGCCCGTCTCAGGGCGCAGCATACTGATGATTTTATTTTTAAAGCACTACCACATTTGGGAGGTGACATACTTATGCATGTCCTTTGTAAGATCTGTATTTCATTCGTTTGATTTTTTTGCTTTGCCATCCTGGGCTTGCCAGGAGTGGGCAACATGAAGAGACAGCTAGCATTGTTAAGCAGCAATTCTTAATTTTGGACTTGGGAATCTGTAAAGACTAAAGGGAGAGTATGTTTTGTTTGCTGAGAGGTAGCTTTCCTTAAGGGGATCTCTGAGAGAGGGTGTCTCTGGGCTTTTTTTTCCTGGCTGTCTCTGCCTGCTCTCTTCCAAACGTGAAAGTGGGAGCATTCTACATTTTGTCTCCAAGAAGGACTTTTATAGCAGCTCCCCCACCCTCAAATTTCTTACTGAGCTGGAGCTCTCAGCACACATGGAGGAAGGGGTTAAGATTGTTAGGGAGGGAAAAGATTGCCAGACAGTGAAAGAGAAATCAGAAGACTAAAGGGAGCCTTTGTAAGAGAAAGATCACCGATATCCCTCCCTTCCTTAGTCTTCTCCACCATTGACCACCCACATACTCACCACCCCCACCAGCACCCTGACACTCAGGCACTCTGCCCATCTTAGTAGGTTGATTACTTTTCTACCTCTCTCATCTCATACATTGTAGCTTAGGAAGGCAGAGAATAGCAGCCTGGTGTCCAACCTTATGGAAGCAGGAGGTTTGGTGTGGGGTAAGGGATGGATGGGAGGACTATTGTGTGCAAAGGTGTCAGGCAAGCTGATAAAGTAAGGATGGAACACCTTCTATTGACAGGACACTCAGGTCTATCTCTATGGATGGTTTTCCCTACTTTTACTATCACTACACACACACATACACAAGTATATGTGTATAGAGATAGAGATAGAGATAGAGATATACACATATGTGTTCTGTGTGTATGTATATATGTGTGCATGTGTATATGTGTATGTGTGTAAATATGTGTATAAATCCATGAACTTGTGTATATGTGCACATATATGCACATGTATATGTATATGTGTGTGAATGTATGCATATGTGTCTATATCATAGATATGAGCCAGTGGGCAGGAATGGATGGAATGTTGGACTTAGAGGTAGGAAGACTTGGACTCAAATCTCACCGCAGATATTTACTTGCTGTGTTACACTGGGCAAGTATCTCAGATCCATCAGGAAAATCAATGGGTTGGGCTAGAACCCCGCAAATAGCCCTTCAGCTCTATGTCTATGATCCTAAGATCTCTAGAAGGGTTAGGAGTGTCAAACACCAAGAGCCTTCATTGGTCATTGATCAACTGGGGATAACTCCCCTCAAGTTCCCCACTTACCCTGTAAAAGGCAGAGAGGTGAGAGCAGTACAGTTGAGACACTCCAGTTATCCCCACTCACCCCAGGCATGTAGCTGACCTCTTCATCAGGCAGTTACACCTCATCAGAGTGCTGAGCTTTTTCACATTTATTGTACATATATAGAATTCACAGGCATATATGTGATGATTTTTCAACCTCATTGTAAAAATAAAGGAATAATCCTTCCATTCTCCTCTACTTCCACACACACACACACCCCCCCCCACACACACACACACAGAGTTATTTATGGTTTTTTTTTGGCAAATGAGAAAATGTAATTGCTAAACAGGGAGCAATAATGTCCTTTTCCAGAAAGTGGCTTAGGTGTCTAAGTGACTTGAATTGCCACCTCTACCCTTCCCTTGCCCCCTCACCTCCATGCCATGTTTACTAATGCAAGTGAACAAGGGGAAAATCTGTTTTGCAATTTCATTACAACATGTAGATCTATTGAATTGAGATGGTCAACCTTTTGAGTTACTAGAAAATGCATGGATTTCACTAAAACAAGAACTGCCATGGGATTTTAAAACTGGGAACAGATTAGGAAAAATTTGCACAATAAATTCCCTGGTACATTTGCCAGTCCTATCTTGCACGTGGAGGCTTATACATACAGAAAAGTTTGGAAAAGATGAAAGAGAAGCCATCAGCATTCCTATTTGAGAACCATTAAATTTCTTATCTGCTATGTCCACATGCCCATCATTTACCTAATTATTGATGCAGCATGTGAATAACCATGTTTAATTGGCAATAACTTAAAGTCAACATTTTGTGCCATTGGAAATCCATTACCCCCACCTTCCTCCCCCTCCCCCATCGCCAAGATTAACTTGCTCTGGATTCAGCTTTCTACAAAACTCCTGTGCTGGCCTATTCACACCCATTCAGAAGAGGAAGGCTGGAAAAGCTTAGGAACATAAATCTTTTTTTTTTTCTGGTTCGTAAGGTTAACCCAGCTGCCTGGTGGCTTCCCAGCTGTTCCTGCTGTCGATAATAATTTCCATCCTTTGGCTGGCCTCTGGGAGCTTCCCCCAGAGCCGCCCTCAGCCAGGTCTATAGCAACACTGACTCCAGGGTATTTAAACCTTTCAGTTCTCCTAAAAACTCTTGGGGCAAAGGAGGAGGCGGCAGTGGGGGCCCTAAGCTGGAAGCCTAAGGGGGAAAACATGAGTAATGAAAGTCAGGATCCACATGTAGTCAACTCGATGAGAGAAATCAAAGTAAAAGCTGTGTCCTTTCTCTAGGGACCTAAGCAAATGATTCTGACACTTACCATGTCAGAGCTGGGAAGGGCTAAAACTTGGAATCTGCTGGCAAGGAAAAGGAAAAAAAATGACGGGGAGGGAAGAGGAGGAGGGGAGAGGGAGGGGATAAAAAGAGAGGGAGGAAGGGAGAGAAGAGCTTTTGCTCTTTTTGATGTTGGAGGCACGGGGTGTTAGAGGCAGAGGGCAAGAGGAAAGAGCTCCAGAGTCCTGAAGCTGAGTGGGTTGTTTTGTATTTTTTTTCGTTTGTTTGGTTTGTTTGTTTTGCTTTCTTCCCTAGAGTTTTTTTTTTCTCATTTATCTTTTAAAAGAGCCCCCTGGCCAAGACACATTACCAGTGGGTTTAGAAGAGCTGCTGCTGCCTCCTTTTTCTCAAGTTGACAGAAAAGATTCAGAGAGATAAGACTTAATCTTTCTTCCCCTAAGAGATCAAGCTGAGTTTGCTGTCAATGGATTTCCTTTTTCTGAGGTAGGTATGCTTAACTCGAGCATGGAGTTTATCTATAGTTTTTGCTCCATCCCACAATTTTTTAGTGGTATTTACCTTCCTCCTCCCCCACTCCCCCACAGACATCCCACTTCCTAGTCCCAGGTAGCCTCAACTTTGATTGGTAGTCTCTACTGGGTAACTGCAGGGTTTGGGAAATGCTCTTTGTTGTGCCTGAAATAGGTAAAACACTTCATTAGATAGTTGTAGCAAAATGTTGGAGAGACTTCCTTCTCAGAGGATGTCTGACTGCTAGGACCCAGGCAGAGACTGTGAAAACTGCTTTGTTTTGTCATTATTCTTGGTGGATATTGAAAATATCCAGGGTATCATTCAATATGAAGTGTTTCTGTCAGCCCTAAGTCTATTAGAAAGGTTCTGGAAGGGGCTGAAATGCACGCCTTTAGTCCTTCTGGTTGTCTGTTTCTCAAAGCTGGGAGGAAGTGACTAACAAGCCTGAGTAACAGGCAAGAATTTCATCAAACTGCTTTTTTGTGTCTAAGTTAGGAGACTTTCAGTGAATTTTCAGGTTTGACTCGATTTTCAAAAAAGGAACATTTCAATAAGGTTAAGTAAGGAGAATTGGAATGCATCTGTCAAATTTTACTGAAAATTAGCTCTGTGGATATATCTGCATGTGTACAAGTGTGCGTGTGCGTGTTACAGGTAGCCTAAAGGATGCTCTCTTACTTCGATAGAAATTATGATTTGGCAGCTCAGTGATGTATCTTTCAATAAACATCACCCAATGAGCATTTATTAGCACCTGCTATATGCACTCGGAGCATAAAGACAAAATGGGGGAGGAAGTTGTTGTGAAAGAACAGTCCCTGCCCTCATTTCACTTCAGTAGGAATTAAGTTCCTGTTCTGTGTCTGTGATAGGTATTGGGGTTGCAAAGATAAAAATGAAACAGCCCTTGCCCTCAAGGAGCTTATAGTCTATTGAGGGAAATAACATGTATACACATAAATTTGTACTAAATGTATACAAAATAATTGGGAGGGGTAAGAAATGGGAGTATATTAATAAAGGTCTATGTAGATGATAACTCTTAAGTTTGCATTCTGCCAGGGTGGTGAAACATGTAAAAAAAAAATAAGCATATCCATGTTAATTTAAGAGGGGAAGGGAGCAAGCACTAAAAGTTAGGGGGAATAAAAATCAACTGAAAATCAGTTTTATTTTAAATTTTAAGAAAAAGTGAAAATGGGGCACTCTGCAGTATCACTCTTTCTCCCTCCTCTCTCAACCCTCTCTAGCATATGGTAATTTTAATTTCTTTGTTTAAGGATTGAAAGACTCCAGGTCAGTTTGGATTGTAAAATATATACTTATTATAACTAAAACTTTGTAACACACCACCACAAGAGGTGCCTGGAAGGTATCTTTATATTGGAAGAGAGAAGCAGCAATTCCAGAAACATACATGCTTTTCCTCTGCTAAGTAGATGACAGATAATAGAGGAGTCACAGTCCTAGTTTCTGCTGTTTTATTGGCTCTGCCCTCATTGATGATCACTTTTGTCAGTGGATCATCTTTTAGAAAGAATGCATTTTACATAGCTATAACATTGGCTTAGAGTTACTGTCAGGTGTCTCTGTTTAAAATGCGCCCTCCCCTTGCACTGATGACATTTTAATTCTGGATTCAGTCCTTTCTGTTCTGTTTCAAGGGAAAAAGCAGCAATAGGGCATAACGGAAGAGCTAGTAAAACGTTTGTAGACCTCCTGGGTCTATTAAACACTGTAAAATGCTTCCTGGTTTTTATAACCCCTCTTTTCTTCAATTCTGTTGGCTTCATCTATCAGCTGATGGTTAAAAACATGAAGTTAATTTTTGAATGTCTTTAAGCAGTTTGGATAAATCTATCAGGCAGAGGTGAATAAAGAGAATGAGGAGAATAAAATATATAAATGAATGCAATAGTGTTAATGGAAAGATCAGGAGCAGCTTTTGATCCCAGAAAACATAATGAAACAGATCCATCTTCATTGTATACACCTTGAGATGCTGTCACTGTTATTTTTACTTAGCTGTTCTTCTTCATTACTTGAAAACCTTCAATTCAAGGTGAAGATGGGAGAAGGGAATTTAGAGAGGTCCTATATCCAGAAATGACTGTTGTGTATAAACAAAAAGGCATTAATGAAATTGACTTACGGTGGAGGGGGGTGGCACAGGGAGGCATTAGGGTGAGGAGACAGGCTTTCTCCAGTCCTTTGCTTCTAAAGGGGTGACTAGCTAACAGCCTGGAGTCAGGAAGACCTGAGTTCAAATCCAGCCCCAGACATTCATTTTAGCAGCACTGACTCAAGGGTATTCAAACCTTTCTGACACCATGTCAGAGAGCAAAGGTTGGGAAGGGTTAAAACTTTGAATCTGTTGGCAAAGAAAAGGGGAGAAAAACTTTAATGGTAAGTGACCCAGGGCAAGTCATTAAATGTTTGCCTCAGTTTCCTGATCTGTAAAATGAGGGTAACCTACCTCTGACGGTTGTTGTGAGGATTAAATGAGACAATAATTGCAAAGCCCATACTTAGCACAGTATTAGCCCTATAGAAATTTAGTCATTATCATAACTATAAATTGCATTTTCTTGGTATTGCCTAGAATGGGAATTCTTCAACTGAATGTCTCTGTCTTTTCCATTACAGCATATGCCTTAATGAACACTTTCAGAATTAGTCTAAAAATTCACCAAGAAACCCCTGCAATACAATATGCCCGAAGAGCACTTTAAAGAGATTTTGGGAGCACCAAAGGGTCCGGAGCCCATAACAATGGAAAAGAGCAACAACGAGTGTGTGGTCACTGCGATTCCTCTGGTCAGTGAGGTTCAGCTGACAGCCGCCACAGGGGGAGCCGAGCTCTCCTGTTACCGCTGTGTCATCCCCTTTGCAGTGGTTGTTCTGATCGCCGGAGTGGTGGTTACAGCCATAGCCTACAGTTTCAATTCTCATGGATCCATCATCTCTATTTTGGGACTCATCCTACTGTCCTCTGGACTTCTTTTGTTAGCTTCCAGCGCCTTGTGCTGGAAGGTAAGGCAGAGGAGCAAGAAATCAAAAAGACGAGAGAGTCAGACAGTTCTGGTGGTAAATCAGAGAAGCTTGTTTGCTTGAAAAAATGATCAAACAGAAATGTGAGGCCTGAAAACCTGGCCAGACTTTGTCAGACACTTATGATCAGTATATACATACTCATCTATATTTCATGCAACTGGAATTTTCTAAATGCCAATTTAGAAAATGCAATTGGCAAACTTAGGAAGGGTTTGCTGGCAGTCAGGGAGAAGACTGAGAGTAGAAGAGCTCTCATGACCTGTGTCCTCTTTGATGACATACTTGATGGCAAAGACTGTTTCTGAGACTGATAAGTCAGCTTTTTCTCCACATCACACTTCAAGAGTAGGGAGTTCTATGTGTGAGATGAAGACTATTAGTCAATGATTGGCTAATATTTTCTTTGTTGTTTAGTCGTTTTCAGTTGTGTCCAACTCTTGGTGATACCATTTGGATTTTCTTGGCAAATATACTGAAATGTTTTGCCATTTTCTTCTCTAGCTCATTTTACAGATGAGGAAACTAAGGCAAACAGGATTATGTTCAGGGTCATATAACCAGTGTCTGAGTTCTCATTTGACCTTCAGATCTTCCTGATTCCAGGCCTGCACTCTGTCCACTATTCCACTTAATTGCCGTGGTTAATATTGGAAGTCAAGAAACAAAACAACAAGATAATGGGACATTTACTGTATCTGAGAGTTGCCTACAAAAAAATCACTAATGTAACGTTCTAGCATTTAAACACAGCGAAGACTTCAAAGGTGTAGATCACTTTTGATTTTATTTCCCTGAAATTCTTTGATTCCCCATCCCCACCCCATAAGCTAATTCTCTGGCATCTATTTTTATTATTCTATTCCAGTGACCTCATTGGTGGTACTTTTTTCTTGAAGAGTAAACTCTTAACTTGTTAACTTTTACTGTTGGCTAGATATAAACATGTTTGTAATGATTTGTGTTAAAAGTAAACAAAGGACAAACAGATCTGGGAGGCAATGTTGTTGGGTTAAATTAATATTGAAATGATCCAATCTAGCACTTTCAATGATTTTATATAAAAGTTTTTAAATGTAATTTTCATTTAAATAATAAATACTCAATGCTGCTAGAAGCTTCCTAAAGGATTTTTTTTTCATTGTGGGCATTTTATTGAAAGCTCTTAATCATCCAAAATCCATTGACTCTCTTAAAATAAATGGTTTACTGCTGTCAAAGGGTAGTAGGGAACATTCTTAACTCCTCTGAAGAAATGTTCTTTTCAGCAATAAATTCTATTCTGAAACCTTCACTTTGGTGGGAACTGAGAAGAGAAAGCAGAATAACTTTTACTCCAGATGAAAGCATTTCTCTGCAATTATACCTTAGGAGACTTGGGGCTTGGATTTAAGAAAATTTCCACTTTGGTTTGTATAAGATGCTTCATTTACCCTTGTTAGTTCTGATGAGCTTTAGCAATGGCTAATGAGACCAAAACTACTTGTTCCATCTTTGTACAGGTCAAAGCCTGCACTCTGAATTGTGGCTTGCTATTTTATGGAGCTTAAGTTACTTTGGTAAATTGCTGGGAATATGAGGAAGCTCTGTGACCTGTTACCCCCCCCCATTCTTTGAAGGACCTGGATAGATGAAACAGCGTTGCAAATTCTTAGCAATCACCAGCCTCTTCTAGCTAAGGCATGAAGTGGGAGGATTCACATTTTTACCATTTTTGTAGGAAAAATGAGGAAGATGGAGTATACAAAATCACCGTCCTTTTAAGCTAGTTCATTAGAGGGAAGTGAGGTGGTTTCAGTTCATCCTGAAATTATAGCAACCCACTTCAACCTGCCTCTGTGTAATACAGGTTCTAGTGGGGAACCAAACCTAGAGAACTACCCAGATAGTCCTGCCTTTCAAAATGGAGAAGTGAAGACATGTATTTTTCCCAAACCACAAGGGGGCCCTGTACTGCAGCTTACATGCCATATGTTTTCCAGGGAATGACTTCGACTCTGGGGAGAATTGGGAGTTAGGAAGATTCCTCCTGGAACTGAAGAAGGGAAGAATCTCTTCCTCCCTGAGTCCTAGAGGATTTGCCTGGGCTGCTGTATTCTCCTCTCTTTCTTACAGAGGAGATACAACATATTCCTCACTTCATAGCGAATATTTTTTGTTGTGGTTGAGTCATATCAGTCACATCTGACTCTCCATGAGCCCTTCTGGTGTTTTCTTGGCAAAGATTCTGGAGTGGTTTTTTATTTCTTTCTCCAGCTCGTTTTCCTGATGAGAAACTGAGGCAAACAGGGTTAAGTGGCTTGCCTAGGGTCACTCATCCAGTATGTATTTAAGACCAGATTTGAATTCAGGTTCTCCTGACTTCCAGAATGGGAGCTCTATCCACTTCACCATCTAGTTGCCCCACTGAATATCTTATATTCCTAGATGAGAAAGCACTACCTTCATAGAACTACTAATCCCAGGAAGTCACATGCTTTTTCAGGCACCTGTAGACTATTAATCCCTGGTTTCCTGACCCCCCAAAAAGAGAGCCAAGGTTATGTTGTTCAACTCAGAAGGTAAACATTTGTCTTAAACTATAATCCCTTGGAGAGTCACGACACTATAAACTACTGTGCACAACCAAGCATATGGCTGTGAATAAATGGGAGCTTACAAATCGAACCATGAACAAAAAGGATATTGGAGTTACCCAAAGCTTATGGAGCCTTTATTGGCACAAATTGCTTTCACATATATTTTCATTTGATCCTTACAACATTCCTGCAAGACAGGTTGTTCCAATATTGATGAAATGCCCTACAGAGAGAACATATAGACAGATAAGTAGAGAGATATATAAGTATGTAGTATGACTGATAGCTGGGGGTGGGGGGCGAAAGAGAGAGAGAGAGAGAGAGAGAGAGAGAGAGAGAGAGAGAAAGAGAGACAGAGAGACAGAGAGAGACAGAGAGAGACAGAGAGAGGAGAGAGAGAGAGAGAGAGAGAGAGAGACAGAGAGAGAGACAGAGAGGAGAGAGAGAGAGAAGAGAGAGAGACAGAGAGAGAGAGAGAGAGAATTTGTTGAATGCTAATTAGGGCAAAGTACTGGGGATACAAATACAAGTGCAGTCTCTGCCCTGCCCTGCCTTAGGCCCCATCCCCACGTTTCCATAAGCTTGGAGGGTGGGGAACCAGCATTTCAGGTAAAACATGGAAGCTAAGGGAGGAAAGGGTTGCTAGTAGGGCACTGTACTAATGCCCCCTTCTATAAATAATGAAATAGAGGATGAATGAAGCCAAGTGACTTGGCCAGTCATATTGTTCATCCTTTGTTTTTTGAAAAGGACCAGTGACATCAAGGGTGATTTCTTGACTCACATGAATTGGATTTAAGTGAAGCAGAGTTACACAAAGTCATGCAGCTAATACGAGACTAGAACCTACATGTGAAAGCATGTACGTATGTAAGCAATGCATCAAGGATCTATGATTTCACAATGTGAGGAATCATTTCACCATGCAGATCACAGCCCATCTAATAGCTTAGAGCCAAAGGCTTAGGGAAGCTAATTAAGTTACTCTGGTCAAAAAGCTCCTAAATAGGGGCGGCTAGGTGGCGCAGTGAATAGAGCGCCGGCCCTGGAATCAGAAGGATCTGAGTTCGGAGCCGGCCTCCGACACCTAATCCGCACAAACAAAAACCTAGCCATGTAACCTTGGGCAAGTTACTTAACCCCAATTGCCCTAAAGGGGCGGCTAGGTGGCGCAGTGAGTAAGAGCGCCGGCCTCAGAGTTTGGATGACCTGAGATCAGATCCGGCCTCAGAAAATGAGCACCCACGCATAAATCAAATGACTAGCCGTGTAACCTTGAGCAAGTTACTTAACCCCAATTGCTTTAAAAAAAAAAAAAAAGCTCCTAAATATCAGAGGCAGGATATTATCCCAGGTCTTCCTGAGACCTGACCTCAAGTTCAGGAGCACTCTATTGGGGATGCCATGAGGCTCCTCCACACATACAAATAAATTATCATGTACATGTTAGATAAAGTCTAAGCTCTAGCTAATGCTGTTTTTTTTAAAAGCTGTATTCACTGGTTAATGCCAAATGTTCATTTAGGAACTCAACAGTTAAGGATTTGACTAACTAATCTCAACTGCAACCATTTTAGTTAATCTTGACATCAATCAAAATGGCTAAGACAAAAAATGAAAGGGGAGGAGGGGAATACTTTATCCAAGGAATAGTAGCAACACTCTACCTTTGCATATAGCATTGTAAAATTTTAAAAGAGCTTTAAAATACATTATCTCATTTGCCTTTCAACCATCCAAGGTAGTCAGAGTAGTCATTATTTACTGAATTGTACAGATGAAGAAACTGAGTCATACTCTATAGTTTGCAAAGTATAAAAAGATATCAGGGTGTTAAGGAAAGAAGTCCAAAATATAGGAAGGTCAAACAGTGACAATTGAGAAACCACCTTAGCAGACAACTAACAAAAGAATCAAAGAATAAGGCAGAAGCTGAAGGCAAAACAGAGTGGGTAGTGGGTAGTTCAGACCATCTGCCTGTACAACAGAAGGTCAGATATAGTCAATATGACCAAGCAAGAATGGAGCTTGATGTGGATCCAGCTGTATTTGGGGGCAGAAATTCCTTCCAGAACTAGTCTCAGCATGCAAGTGTGTCTGAACTCACAGGTAGGGACAGATAGATATACTTGGGTTGGAGTAAGGAGACAGAAGGTCAGGCAGTTTCTGTTGGGGCTTTAAAGGAAAGCATGACTTTGGTGTTAGTTATTTGATACCTAAGAAGGCTTTTCACATGCATTTTACAATCTCATTTCTTTCTCTTTCTTCTTAGAAGGAGGAAATCTTTTCTGCCAAAAATAAATAACTCCCATCCCCCCAGGGCTCCAACTGTGTTTGAAACTTGAGAGCTAGAAAATTGAATGTTCCAGATCCTAAAAGAGCTCAAACAGCTTCCCTTCCCCCAGGCCAGGAACTCTTCTGGGATGATTAATAATATTGTGATTCATTTCACAGTGAATTGCAATGCACAGCTGAGTTGGGTTTGAATGGCTGCCACCTTTGGCATGCAGGTATCTTAGGCTGTATCTAATTGGCAAGCAGGCAGTGATATCTTCAAATAAATTTATTGGAGGTGTTCATCCACATTGTAGTAAAACTTTGCCTCAAGTGAATTTGCATCTTAATATAAAGCAAAATGTCTTGTCTCTATGTCTCCAAAAGTAAGGATTTGAAGAAATGGCCAAAATTATCTACATATGATAAATTCTGGATTATAAAGATGGATTCACCCAGTCTCAGCCAGCGTATGGATATACAAGTGAAATATTCAACAAGGTTGGGAATATGGTCAGATTACTCTCATGCTATTCAAATATCTGACCAGAACTAGTAGTGTAGTTAACACACTGAATGGAGTATTTTTTCCTACTACACTCCCATTTTGGTTTCCATTTTTGTTGTTGCTGTGGTTCTAGACTTATAATTTTAGTGGTATAGGAAATTTCCAGTGAAGAAACACTCTGTACCAAAGCAGACCAGCTTAGAGAGCTGCCCTAGGAGCACATAATTTACCTTGATTTCCACAGCCAGTATGTGGCAGAGGCCAAATTGCAACCCAGATCTTCCTGACCCAGATCCACTATACTATACTTACCTAGTCTTTAATATTTACTTTGAATGATTTCATTTGATTACATTAGTGCACTCCCTCCCCTCACACAGGTGGGAATCTTCTGAATATATAATAGCACTGTGCAAGTTCCATGGTCCAAAAAAAACATTATCTTTTTATTTATCTATTTAATTAATTAATTTAAATTATATTTAATTAATATAATTTAATGTAATTAATACAATTAAATATAATTAATTAAATTATTTTAATTTCCAGCTTTGCAGAACTTGATGGACCTTGAGTTTGGGGAACATAAACTAAAGTCTATGCAGTCATTTCTCCCATTATAATGAATCATTGCAACAGAACTTCAGTGGAATCTCCTGCCAATGATGTCTGCCAATCTCAGTAGTTATTAGACTGTTTATGTCTGTAGTGGGTTCTGATTTAACCTTTCAACTTAAAGGAAATCTCAGAAGTAAACATTTGTATTTTTCAGTAACTTCTTTCTTTGTTTCTCTTCCCTCAAACTTTTCTTCCCTCTTTTCTTTCTTTCCTTCCCTCCCTCCTTCCTTCCTTCCCTCCTTTCTTTTTCCTTCCCTCCCTCCTTTCTTTCTGTCCCTCCCTCCTTTCTTCCTTCCCTTTCTCCTTTCCTTCCTTCCTTTCTTTCCTCCTCCCTTTTCTCCTCTCTTTTTTTCCTTCCTTCACTTACTCCTTTCCGGCTTTCATTCCTTTCCCTTCTTCTTTCATTCCTTTCCTCCCCCTTTCCTTCCCTCCTTCTTCCTTTCCTTCCTTCCTTTCTGTTGGTATGCTTTTTCTCACACATCACATACATTTTCATATGTATCCCTACCTCATCTGCTATTCCTTATTAACAAAAATTCAAAAAAAAAATTTCAACAAAACTAATAAACACACCAATATCATATGAAACATTCCATACCCAAAGCCCCCAACCTCCACAACAAAAAGAAGGTAGTGCATTTCCTCAACTTTTCTCCAGTTCTACACATCCATCATAATTACATGATGTTCTGGTTTATTTGACTAATATTTTCATTTGCATTATTGTTCTCATTGTGTATATAGTTATTATTGTGCCTTACTTATTTCAAGCTGAAACAGTACATTTAAGTATCCCCATGTTTCTCTGAATTCTTCATTTTTGCAGTGTCTTACACTGTAGTTATATTCCATTACACTCACATATAACAATTTCTTTAGCCATTCCAAAATTTGTGGGGACCTCTTTTGTATCAAGTTCTTTGCTACCACAAAAAGTGCTACTGTGAATTTTTTTGGTATGTATGAGACCTTTCTTTTACTGACCTCATTGTGCTATGTGTTTAGTAGTGGGATTCTGGGGTCAAAAAGACATGGGTAGTGATTCCCATGGTTTTTCCACTTGCAATGTTGACTATGAGAGTTGGACTATAAGGAAAATTGAGTGTCCTGTAGAATTAACACTTTTGAATTGTAGTGCTGGAAAAGACTTTTGAGAGTCCCTTGGACAGCAAGGAGTACAAATGAGTCAATATTTAAAGAAATTAAGCCAGACCATTAAATGGAAGTTCAAATACTGAAGTTGAAGCTTAAATACTTTGGCCACATAATAAGAAGACAGGACTCATTGGAAAAGACCCCGAATGTTGGGAAAGATTAAAGGCAAAAGGAAAGGGGAACAGTAAAGGATGAGATGGATAGATAGTGTCATGGAAACAATGAACGTGAACTTGGACAGACTTTGAGAGATAGTGGAGAATACATGGTCCATGAGGTCATGAAGATTTTAACACAACTTAATGACTGAACAACAGCAACAAAGCTTAGTTATTTTAAAAAATAATTCAATATCACTCTCCAGAATGATTTAGACAGATTAACAGATTCACTAATGATATGTTTGTTTGCCTATATTAGTATGACTGTCTTTTTGTAGCTATTCCAGCATTATTCCCATCTTTTGTCATCAATTTTCAACAAAAGTGAAACTTTAGGGGTGTTTTAATTTGCATTTTTGTTTGGGAACAATTGGGAACAATCTTACGGTTATAAAGACCTTGCAATTCATTTTTTGAGAACCATTTGTTTATATTTTGTTTATATATGTATATATATATCTGTTTACATATATTTATATATAATATACATTTATTATATATATTTGTTTATATCTTGTTTATGTCTCTTGAATGCATTCATTGGAGTAATGGCTGGTATATCTGTACATTAATTCCCTTTATATCTTAAATATCAAACCCCTTCCTTTAAGAGGTATTTGCAGAGAGTTTTCCCCCATCAACAGTTGCCTATCTTATCCTATTGCACTGCTTTTTTAATTTAAAAACTTCTCAATTTCATGCAATTAAAGTGTAATTTTATTTAATTAAAATTGTCAATTTTGTATTCCTGTTGTCTTTTTTTTCCTCTTCCCTTCTAGCCTCTTATTAATTCTGTACTCAAGTTCACAGCCTATACCCTTTCTTGTTCCTCTCTTATTCTCTCTCTTTCCTTCATGAAGATAGAACTTCCACCTGAAGGTTGAACCACCTTCTTTATGCTATTTCTATGTCCTTTTTTTTTCTGTTGTGCTCACTCTTAGTATTATCAACTCACAATGGGAGGAATGTTGACTAGGAGAGCCATGTAGTTGGAGTTACTCTGTATCCTGAGTTATGAGGCCTTGTCTTATCTCCTAAGCTTACCATTTTCAGTGAGCTGGCTCCCTTAGGGCCAAATTATCCTTTCAACCAATCAACAAGCATTTCTTAAGCAGCTACCCTAGACCCCCAAATAAAAACAAAACAATTCCAGACCTGAAAGAGCTTCTGTCCGGAAAACAATATGTACATATATAAACACATACATAATAAACACAAGATAATTCAGTTGGAGAAGACGCTAGCTATGGGATTAAGGAAAGGACTCATGTAGAAAATGGCATTTGACCTAATTTTGAAGGAAATTAAGCATATTAAGAAGCAGAGGCAAGGAGAATTTATTCCAAGGTAGAAAGAGAAGGTTCCACCACCATCACAAATGATGTAATCACAGAAGACCCAGGTGGTTCAAATGAATCAGTTACTCCATCCAAAGCATAATCCTAACTCAAATCCTTAATCAATCTTAGAGGAATAAAGTGCTCTGGTCATTGGATAAAGGCAAATGATAAGGAATTATCCTGAGATTAGATGAATCTTATGTATGTCTGTGCTTATTATATATGAAACAGCAAACTCAGTAAGAACCGAGCAGTCCAATGTCAGGCTACTATAGTGGTAAAGTTCCAGCCAGATCCCTGGGGTCTGACATGGTCAAAGACTCTGATTGAGGATTTTTACTTTGGCAACTGGAAGATAGACTGGAGAGGGGAGAGACTTAAGGCAGGGAGACCAATTAAGAGATTATCACAATAATTCAGGAGATCCCTCTCTACCTCTCTTTCTCTAACCCTTTCCCACACCCCATCATTAGCCTGCTTGAGTTTGGCAACTTCAATTGCCCCATCTGAGATTCCACAGGTTGTCACCAACTGAAGAGTAAGTGATTACAAAGAGATGTGTTAAGATAGTCACTCAAAGACAGTGAGTGATTCAGTGAGAGACTTTATGACAGAGTACAACAAGCTGTGGTCTTAACAGAATCACTTGTCTTCAGAGTACAACAGAGAGATCCTAAGTGGAACATCACAAGAACTCAAGGAAGAGAAATAACAGCATATAATAGCAAGGAGCTATGAGATACCCTGTGGCCACATGAGTTCTCTACACATGTGACTCACTACCATTGTTCCTGGAGTTTAAGCCCATTCTCCTTAGAGATCTCATATATGCAGAGGAGAAAGTGTGCCCCTAGTTTGGGACGTTTCTTTTTATCAACCATTCTTATTATACCACTTTAGTAAATAATTTTTGTAAAATCTAATTAAGTCTAGTTGATAATCAATGGGAAACACATTATCATACAACTTTGTAAATACCTCTTGTAAAAGCTAATTAAGTCTAGGCAATAATTAATGGGGAACACATAATTTTGTGACTTTAGTAAATACTTTTTGTGACAGCTAATTAAGTCTAGTTGATAGTCAGTGGGGAACAGAATGGTTCAACCACCTCTGGGGACCCAGCCTATCAATGAATATGGGAGTTGGAGGAGTAGCCCCAGAGAAGATGCTGTACCAGGCATGGAAAATATCCTGTACAAAGTAAGAGACAGGAGATAGGATGTATTGTGTAACAAATAGCAAGAAGATCAATGTTTCACTACATTCAAGAGTGAAGGGATGGGATTAATAAACCCAGGAGTTTGCTTGTAAATATTTAACAACAAACTTTCCAAAAACACACTTTTAAGTTTAATCTGCATTAGCAACTTTTTCTTCATTTATGTTTTCTTAAGCTTACACTATTAACTAAACAACAAATTAAACCCTGATTTGCAGTGCTTGCTAAGTTCCAATGTAAAATGCTCAGGCTGAAAATTTAACAATTGACTTTTGAAAGCTAGTCCAAGCTGACACAGCCCTGGCTGGAGCCCAAATGTGAGGATTTCAACTGTCAGACAAGAGAGTTTGGATTTGATCCTAGAGTTAACAGGGAGTCTATGGACTGAACAGAGAAGTGATCTAGTCAGACCCTCTGCTTGAGGATTTTTCACTTTGGTAGTTGTATGGAAGATGCTTTAGAGAGGCAAAAGAAGACTTATGGCAGGAAGGCTTATCAGGAGACTATCACAGCAGTCGAGGAGTCCTCTGGGGACTCTTATTCTCCCTTTTTCTATGATGAAAAGCACTCCTAGGATATATGAGCCTTTCTTGTAGAAAGTCATCTCTTCATGTGCAAATTCTGTCCACAGGGGAGCCAATATAAAACTTCTATATTTTTCCTCATAATATTTCTCTATCCTTCAACAATAGAAACATTCTTTTGTAGCATCCTTCCTTTGCCCATTCAGGAGCATGACTTGCCTTTGAATCCCCTTGTCTCAGTATCTCCACCTTCATTTAACCTATTCTCCCTCAACCCCCACTCTTTCTTTCTTTCTTTTTTTTATTTTGTTTTTTATGGGGCAACTGGGGCTAAGGGACTTGTCCAAGGTCACACAGCTAGTTTTTTTTATGTTAAGTGTCTGAGGCCACATTTGAACTCAGATCCTCCTGACTCCAGGGCTAGTGCTCTATTCACTGTGCAACCTAGCCACTCTCCAGCCTCCACTCTTTATAAACCAAAAGAATCACTCCCCCATCTCTATTTACCTTTGACTTGGGTCAAGAAATATCTCCAGTTTCCCTCACTGTCTGATTTTACCACACCCTGTTTACACAATTCTCCACTGTGTCATCCCTCTGACAAAAGATAATGATTATTTTTTTATTTTAGAATTAATAGTAAATAATTTCTTTTTAAGGTATTACAGAATTTGGTCCGTAGAATACTAATTCAGCTCCTCTTCCTTTCCCTCATCTTGCCCCTTAAGTTTTCCTTAGATATGTAGCCCCTAAGTCTCCCTTGTACCCTTAGTGATTATTTTTTGTTCTTCATCTCATTGCTGATTAAACATATTTGCTTCTGCCCTGCCTCAACACCCCTCCACAATCAGTGGTCTAAACACAAGAGAATTTGTTTCATTATTTAGTCTTTTCTTTAAAATTGTGTTTATTCACATTTCTTATATTCTACTGTTTTAGAATTTTTGTAAATCAAATATTCTGTTTGACACTAGGTTTTTGGGTGGTGATGGTAGAGGTGGTGGTGCTGGTTGCTTTTTAAGAATGCCTTAAACACCTCCTTCTTGAAGGCCCAACTTTTTTCAAGGATGAGTTACCTTAGTTTTGTAGGACATATTATTTTGGATTGCAATTTTGGTTCCTTCATTTTCTTGAATGTTCTGTTTCACTAATTTTTTAACTTTCTCATAACTATAGAGTAATTGAGTAATTCAAATCACTGTTCCTTCATTGCTGAAGGTTTTTCTCCTAGCTGCTGGCAAATTTTACTTGGAGTAAAGGTTCTTAACCTAGAATCTATAACTTTATTTTTTTTTAAAGCAATTGGGGTTAAGTAACTTGCTCAAGGTTACACGGCCAGTCATTATTTATGTGTGGGTGCTCATTTTCTGAGGCTGGATCCAATCTCGGGTCATCCCAACTCCGAGGCCGGCACTCTTACTGCGCCACCTACCTGCCCCGAATCTATAACGTTAGATAGATAGATAGAGAGATAGATAGAGATAGATAGATTTCAATATTATTAGTTTCCTTCATAATCCTATATATTTTATTTCATACATTTAAAAAATACCATTCTGAAAAACCACAGGTTTTACCAGATTGCCAAAGGGCTCCATGACAGAAAAAAAAAAGATCAAGGACCTCTGATTTAGTGTTTCAAATACAAGAGGGGAAAGTAATGTATAATTAATCTGGAAATATAGATTAGAGTCAAGTTGTAAAGGGCTTTAGAGGTCAAATAGAAAAAAATTGCATTTTTTCTAGGCAGTGGGGAACCACTGAAATTTCATGAAAAGAACAGGGCCATGGGCATATCTCTGCTTTAAGAACATTATTTTGGTAGCCAGGTGGCTGTAGGAAGACCGATTGAAGGACTATAGCAATAGGCCAGGTGAGAAGCGGTAAAGGCCCAGGCTAAGGTGTTTGTGGTATGAGTAGAGAGAAAAAAATGGATGAGAAAGATGTTTAGAAGATGGACCAATAAGACTTATCAATTTATTGGATACAAGTGTGGAGTGAGAGTGAAGAGTTTGGAGGAACTCTGAAGGGGCAAACCCATGTCACTAGAAGAATAGTAGTATCCTTAACAAAAATAGGAAAGTCAAGAGGATGGTTGAGTTTAGGAAGAAAATTATTAGTTTTGTTTTATATATATTGAATTTGAGACGTTTGCAGGATATCCAAGTAGAGATGTCTAATAGGTTGCTGGAGATATGGGACGAGGACTCAGGGTTGAGATGAGGGCTGTATGTATTAGATTTAAGTCATCTATATAGAGAGGCAGAATGGAATAGAGAACTGATAATTTGCCTCAGAGCCAGGAAGACATAAGTTCTAGGTCTGCCTCTGATATATACTGGCTGTGTGACCCTGGGTTTCAGAAAACTTTCTAAGGCTATAAATTTCAGAGAATATGCTGAACTGCACTGGCAGAGGGAATTTCTTAGCCATGGCATTAAACCTGCAACCTAATAGGTCTAGACTCTATCCTTTCACAGAGATGCTGGTTGAATCAAGGAAAACTGATTAGATCAACAATAGGGGAAGTATAGAGAGAGAATGGGAGATGGCTCAGGAAAGAGCCAAGACATATACCCAGACACCCAGACCCAGGTGATGGGATATGGGTGATTAGCCATCAAAGGAGGCTGGGAAAGCATTACTAGTTAGGTAAAAGCAGATCCAAAAGGAAACAATGTAACAAAAATCTCCAAGACAGAAGATAGTATTCCATAGGAAGAGAGGTTCCAAAGTATTGAGGGCTGCAGAGAGCTCAAGAAGGATGAGAACTGAAAAAGGCTATTAGATCTAGCAATAATGGAATTATTATTGGCCTTGGAGAAAGCATCTTCAGTCAGATGGTGGATTACAAAGTCTAGATTGCAAAGGATAGAGGAGTGAGTATGAAGGGATCAAATAGAGGCAAAGAGAGTGTAGACAGCTTATTCTAGGAGAATGACTATAAAAGGGAAAAGAGGTCTGGGACGGATAGCCTTGAGGAGATTTTAGAGTCAAATGAAGAGGTTTGTTGGTATTTTAAGGATTAGGCATATCTGAAGAAGTTTGTAGCTATTAGGGAGGAAGCCAGTGCATGAGGACTGATTGGAAATCAAAGAAAGAGAATGATGGAAGGAGTAAACTCCTGGAGAACATAGGAAGGGATGAGATCAAGAGCACAAACAGAAGGTTTGGTGATGGCAAAATGGATCATCCTCTGAGACTAGAACAGAGAAGGAGAGTATGATAGATGATGCTGAGGTGGATTAAAGTGCAAATCTAGGGAGGAGTTGGAGCTCCAAGGGATGACCTCAACTATTTCAGTCAGGTAAGAGGAAAGATTCTCTGATGAGAAAGATTGGGGAGGATGATGGTGTAGGTGGCTTGAGGATAGAAGAGAAAGCTTCACACAGTTGTTGTGGAAAGAGCAGTTGAGAGCCAAACATGGAGGAGTAAAACAATTGGCAATGAAGACCCAGTTGAGTTAAAGTAATATAACTTTGAAATGGATTTTGTTGATATCTTTTGTCTTTATTTTACTTTACCTAGATTTCCCCCTATCTTTCCCATTCCCCAAGGAGTCATCATTTATCAAAAAGTGTTTTTTTAAGAAAAGGAAGAAAAGAAAAGAAATTAATCAGTGAAACCAAAGAATGCGTTAATTTTTTTTACATTATATGTAATGATCCATGCCCATAGACCTTCATTTCTTCAAAGGGGAGGGCAGGGGTATCTTTTCAAATGTCCTCATTGGGGCCATGTTTTTTCTTATAATTATACAACATTTTTATTGTTTTGTGATAGTTGTTCTTTTCATTTACACTGTTGTCACCTATGTATATTGCTCTCTTGGTTCTGTTTACTTCACTTTACATCAGGTCATGAAAATCTGTCCATTCTCTTTATTCATCATGTTCATCGTTTCTTAAAGAGTGATCACTTTCCATTGTATTCACATGCCATGATTTGTTTAATTCTTCCCTAAAATCTATGGACATCTGTTTTATTTTCAGTTCTTTACTATTATAAAAAAATACTGCTATAATTATTTTGTTATATACGTGTAGCCTTGCTTTTTTCTTTCAATGCACTCGTTAAGACATATGCCTAATACTGGAATCTCTGAGTCAAAGGGTATTGTTATTTTAGTCATTTTATTTATGTAATTCTGAATTACTTTCCAGAATAGCTAGACTAATTCACAACTCCACAAACAGGATACTCTCACTCTCATTCTTATATTCCTCTTACATTCCTTTGTGCCTATCTTTCCACAAGCACTCCAACTTTGACTACTGCCATTTTTAATTTTTTCCAGTTTGCAGGAGGTGAAGGGAAACTTTAAGATTGTTTTAATTTGCATTTCTTTTATGACTAATGATTTGTACATTCCTATAATTGTTACTAATTTGAAATTCTTTTTGGGGGTGGGGCTGGAGGAGGTAAGGCAGGGCATTTGGGGTTAAGTGATTTGCCCAAGGTCACAAGGCTAGTAAGTGTTAAGTGTCTGAGGCTAGATTTGAACTCAGGTCCTCCTGATTCCAGGGCAGGTGCTCTTTTCACTACACCACCTAGCCACCCCTTGAAATTCTTTGAAGAACTATTTGTTTATATCCTTAACTACTTAAGGAATGTCTTATGTATGTCTTTAGTCTTATATACATCTATTAGCATAATCAGTTTAGAGTAGTACCAGTCATTTTAGGTTCACCACTCTCCAGACACATGGCATGCTTTGTACAGGCTGGGACTATACTTAAAAGTTGCAAAACAGAGCAGCAGTGAATTCATAGAACTCCCTTGTATTTTGGACCGGAGAGGAGGGAGTTAGTGTGTTGGGAGAGGGTAGGAATTGGGGAAGAAAACGGCAGTGTTTTTTTTTTTATCATATTAACCCTCAAGAGATCACCCAGTTATTGATTCATAATAGATTCAATGTTATTACTCAGAAATTTTGAATCACTTCCATTGGGAACCCTTTGCTGATTCCAAAGAAAATAGAATTACATCTTTCTTCCGTCTCAGCCTGCTATTGTTAAAAAGGCACACACAGATAATTTTCCATTTTAAGCTAAAATGCAGAATGAATTTCTTCTTGTTTTTTGTTGTTGTTATTGGGGGGGCATGTTGCCCTGAGTGTATAATATGGGCATGGAAAATGGCAGGCAGCCAGTCATAAATCAGCTGTAATCCTATTGTTATTTGGACACAGAGGAGAGAGAGAGAGAGAGAGAGAGAGAGAGAGAGAGAGAGAGAGAGAGAGAGATGTGGAGGAGGGGAAAGAAACTAAAAAAAAAGCCTACAAACTGGAGAAAGGCTGATAACTATTCATGAATTCTCTCAGTCCTCAGCACAAAAATATTCCTGAATACTATGGCCTGTATGAGCAGAAGGGCACGTGGAGTCAAAGTTTTCTGCTCCTACTACTGCTGTTACCAGACGCTATAATAAAATTGCTTGCATCAGGGGAAAATGGGCAGCACATTTTAGCACTTTCACAGCTCTAACTTAATCATGGCAGGAAGCTTTTCTGCTACTGGGAGGCTAAGCTGCGTCACCAGAACATCTGACACTGGTATCTAGTGTCGATCACTTTACTTAAGGTCATTAAAGAATATTAAGTGTCCTCTTACAGCATGAAAGTGGGTCATGAGTGACAATTAGCAAGAAGGCCACAGCATGACAAATAATTGAACAGGTGGATTAAAGAAATGTCTTTCCTGTTTAAGATGAGAGGGGTGATTGACAGACTTTGTGTCTGTCAATGTGTCTTTGTGACTGGCTGCTGAGCTGGACTTTCTTCTGAGGCCAGAGTGTTCTGGATACTCACAAACTCACTGGATTGGTTTTTGTTTGAGTCAGGGAGGCACCTGGGGTCTGTTGAATGCCACTGGCTTTAGCCAAGGGGAAGCACTTCAGTCAGTTCCTGACCAGGGATTTAAAGGAAAAGCTTTTGTTTATTGACCTAAAGAGGCAAATTTCAGCTGGATGTGAAAGAAAAAACTTCTAAGCAATTTGGGTTACGCAAAAGTGACATGGGTTGTCCTGGGAGACTGTCCCTCACTAGGAGGGCAAAGGATTACGAATATGGAATATGAATTGACCTCAGAGACCGTCCAATCCAACCACCTCTTTTCACCAAGGAGGAAACTGAGGCAAAGAAAGGTGAAATGATTTGCCCAAAGTCAAACAGATAAGGAACATGTTGCCACTAGGCACCATGACAGTATAATAAGATAGTACAGTGAACAAGAGAGGTAGACTTGGAAACAGGATAGATCCAAGTTCAAATATAGTCTCAGACACTTATTAGCTGTATGACCCTAGACAAGTTACTTAGCTTCATTCTGCTCATCTGTAAAGTGGGGATAATAATACCACCAATTTCCCAGGAGTGTTGTTATCAAATGAGATAGTACTTGCAGTGTTTTGCAAACCATAAAGTGCTATATAAATGCTTTTGTTGTTCAGTCATTTCAGACTTGTCATGACCCCATTTGGAGTTTTCTTTGCAAAGATACTAGAATGGTTTGCCATTTCCTTCTCCAGCTCATTTTATTGATGAGGAACTGAGGACAACAGGGTTAAGTGACTTGCCCAGGGTCACACAGCTAGTATCTAAGGATAGATTTGAGCTCAGGTCTTTCTGACTCCAGGCCTAGCATTCCATTCACTGCATCACCTAGCTTCCCATATAAATGCTAACCATTATTATTGTGTGGGTATAGCTTGTATGAATGCATAGGATTTGAAATATGGCCTTTAGCTATAAGCCCAGTGCTTTTTCCATTATGCCAGGACTCTAAACAAAGGCTGGATGACCAATCACAGGCATTGTAGAATGGATTCTCCTTTGGGTGCAGATAGAACTGGATGGTCTCCAAGGTCTGGTGTGATTCTCTTTGAAGTTAGTTTGCATAGAGTAAGGAGAAGAGTCTATCAGGATGCACCAAGTATACCTGTTCTGACAGATCTCAAAATGCTGGGCTTAGCCCATCAGAGCCAAACCAAACACTGTCCTTTCCAATTTTATACAAAACCAGATGTGCAGGGGAAAAAGAGGGGGAAGAGCAGAGAAGCTTTCTTACTCATTATGACAATTCATAGGATCTAAGATTTAGAGCTGTAAGGGACTTCAGAAACAATCAAGTCCAACTCTCTCATTTCAGAGATGAGGAAACTGAGGCCCAGAGAAGTCAAGTGACTTATCCAAGTTCACATGGCTAGTAAGAATCAGAGGCAAGATATGAACCCTAGTGCCACAGACCATAGTAATGACAAGGGCACTGACAGTTTTGAGGAAAACATCCCCAAAGCTTCCTGACTTCCCTTAATAAGTAAAAATGGGCCATAGTCACTTTAAGTAAAGAAAGAATGAGGTAAAACCTAGATGCTTAAGAAAGCCAACCACTCTGTTTCATTTTGCAGCCTGGGTATATGATGTCCCCAGTGAAAATAAAAACCCTCCCTTGGACTTCAAAGCACTATGGGAACATTTTTAAAAGATGACAATAGGAGTCCAATCATTGTGGACCCAGCATTGCCAAAGATTCAGATTACTTCTCTGGGGAGCACTTAGAATTATCCTAGTTCCTTTCTTTAAAAAGTTAAGTGAAAAGATGAAAGAACAAGAGAGAGGGACAGGGGGGATGAGAACTCAAGCTTAAGTCTGGGTTATCTGGGGGGAGGGGATGGGGTACATATTTGGGTAAATCCCAACTTTTTAATTTGTCGAGAAATTGATGTTTTACAAAGTTTTAGGAGTATGGCATCTGTCTGGTTTGCCTAATAAAGTGTGAAATGTGTGGGACAGTGGATAAGTGGGCTGCATTTGGAATCAGGGAAAGTGATTTTAAATCCTACCCCCACCCCTGGCATCAGTGTCTTCTTGGGAAAGTCACTTAAACTATCTGGGTCTCAGGTTCCTCATCTATAAAGGAAAGGGTTCAGCTAGATAACATCTGAGCTCTAGAGTGATGTTCCTTCAAGCTCTAAGCAGGGATTCTTAACCTATATATGTATATATAAATATAATGGGTTTTTTTTGCTTTTTTGGAGGGCAGTTGGGGTTAAGTAACTTGCCCAAGGTCACACGGCTAGGTTTTTGTTTGTGTGTGTTAAGTGTCTGAGGCCAGATCTGAACTCAGGTCCTTCTGACTCCAGGGCTGGCACTCTACTCACTGAGCCACCTAGCCGCCCCTATATATTTAATTTTGATAACTATTTCAATAAAATTGTAGTTTTTTGTAATATGCATTTAAAATCATTATTCTGAAGAAGAGTCTGTAGGCTTCACCAGTCTGCCAAAGGGGTCTATGACATAGACAAAAAATGAAGGAGAGATTTAGCAGTATCAATATTTGACAAACATTCATTATAATGTGCAAATCACTGTTCTTTGCTCAGAACAGGAAGCCGGCCCCTGCTCTCAGAGAAAATAGATATTCACAGATAAGTAATACAAAGTTATCCGAGGAGGGTGGGAGAACTAACAACAGGGGGATCTGGAAGGCATTTCAGAGGAGGTGGCATCTGAGCCAAGTTTTGAAAGAAGAGAAAAGATTTTGAAGAGGTAGTGATAAAGAACTGTAAACCAAGCTACGGGGAATAACTCATATGAATTCCTAGCAAGAGGAGCTATGTAATAGAGGGACAGGGTGAGATTGCACATAGAGCACTGAACTTTGAGTCAGGAGGACCTGGGTTTGAAGCTTGATTCAAATATGGACTGCGTAACCCTGGGCAAATCTCTTGAAATCTCTTTGCCTCAGTTTTCCTCATCTATAAAGTGAGTTGGTTGGGCTCAGTGGCCTCTAATATCTCTTTCAGCTCTAAAATGTATGACCCTATGAGATGCTGACTTGAGGAAGAGCCAATAGTTCACATTTTTAGAACATAGAGCAAATAAAGGGAAAATAATGTGAAAGAAGGCTAGAAGGTAGATTGGAATCACATCGAGGGGATGGGGGGGGGGTTCTAAATGCTAGGCTATCTAGTTTATGTCTTAATCCTGAAGGAAAAGGAAATGGTCGATTAATAAAATTCATGGAAGATTTTTCCTCAATTCATCTAGGTACTTTAGGTAACATTTGTTTGAATCATAGCAATATTATTGCATGGCCGTGAACTATGCGTTTTGATTCTCAGGCTATACCATGGGCTCCCTAGCCATTCCTTTCTTAAGTCTTTGTAAAATAACAATCCTATGGAGCATGCACTTTGGCCTCTGGCTCCATATGAATGACGGCTGCTTCAGTCCCTTGTCAAAGGTCAAGTGTGGCACAGTAATACTGGTTGCCCACTTGGTAGGCTTTAAGGAGAATTGCAGAAGGGTAAAAGTTTCATCTCTGTCTCTGTATCTTTCTCTCTCTCTGTCTCTCTCTGTCTCTTTCTCTGTGGGTCTCTATCTCTCTCTTCTTTTCTCTCCTCTTATCTTCTCTTCTTTTTCCTTTCCTCTTCTGTCTCTCTTTGTCTCTCTCTGTGTGTGTCTCTTTCTGCTCTTTAGGACTCTCCATTGGATTTCCAGTGAGTGAAAGGCAGAAGGGTATCTCTCCTCCCTCCTTTCCCTGCCCAACAACAGTAGTAGAATGATTTTGATGATGTGTGCTTGCCTAAACATGACTGGAACTAAACCTGAAAATCCTTTTTGCCTCTTGTTTTGCATGTCTTTCCTAAATGCAGAAAACTGAGCAGCAATTCTCAGAAAGACATTTCCAAACCTGGCAGTTTGAGACTTAAGATCATAGGATCATTGATTTAGAGCTAGAAAGTAAGGCTGTTGAGTCCAGTCTTCTCATTTTGCAGATGAAGAAACTGAGGCTGGGAGAGGCTAAATTATTTTTCCAGGGTTACACAGCTATGAAGTATCTGAAGCAGAATTTGAACACAAAACTCTATCCATTGTGCCAGCTAGTTTTGCTTGGGTTCCTAAGTTAAGACTGGTTGCCCTGAAGGAGCTTCTTCCTGCAAATATACCTCTTCTTGGAGAAGATAAACTAGCCCAAGAGAAACCACCAGGAGGATGCTAGCTATAACTGAAAGATCTAGGAGAATGCAAGGCATGAGCTAACTGATCAAGAAAGAATCAATCAGAGGCAAAAGTTATAGCTGTTCGTCTGTCCCATGAAGCAATCTTTACCTCTTAGGAAATATATGTTAATGCATGCTTATAATTCTTTTGTATTTCAAGCATCTTTTCTAATATGTAGTGGGATACAATTGTACCTATGATTTCATTGTTATAGACATATTCCCAAAAGGAAGCTCTCCCTTCAAGTGCAGATTGTCAGTCTTGTTATAGAGATATCAGGTACACTAAACAGCTAAGCCACCAGCTTAGTATCAAAACTAGTACCATAAGAGTCAGGACTTGAAGTCAGGTTTTCCTAAATAAGTAAAATCTCTAATTCTATATTCCACTGTTTATCTGTGGGGTAAAGGAAATAAATAGCTGTCCTATACATGATACCTACTTCACACATTGTTTTTCTTAGACGGAAACATCTTAACCCCTTTCAGGGGAGACCTTAGACAGAAGCTGTGCCTATACATTATCTACAAGACTTCTCCCTGAGCTCTGGGGTAGGGGCAATGAGATAGACATAACAAGAAATACTTATTCTCTTCTCTTAAGGGTCAGGGACCCCAGGGCTAAACCTGGTCCCTCTGAATTTAAAGCTAATGCACCTTATAGGTGACTTTCCTCTCCCCACCCCCCACCTCAATGATTTTTGCAAAAGCACTTTTTTTGGTAGGATGTGGTTAATAAAAAGAGACTGGGGAATAGAAAGAGACTCAAGAACCTCAGGTGTAGACAGAACAACTTGGCTTAAGGGAGTGTTGTGGTAGAGAGGAAACGATGATATGATTGTTTAGAGAGCTGGAAAGGTTAAGATAGGAACTGGGGAAGTGGTGAGGATGCTGTTGAAAGAGGGATAAGAGAGCTTCCTAAGGCTATTATTATTGGGGGTTAGCAACTAAAGGCAGCATTTGGATTTCTCCAAAGAGAATACTTACCTATTTACAACATAATCTTTAGGAAACCAAGGAAGTGTAATATACCAGCTTCCTACCCTTCTACCTCCTCTCCATGCCCCATTTTGAGCTACTGAAATCTCAGTATTTTATCCAACACTTTCTCTTCTGTGTGTAGTAAGGAGTGTTGGTGCAAGACAGTTAAATGAGGCCAATGGAAGGAAAATGCAGGTTAAGAATGAAAGAAAGAAACTGGGAGGCAATTTGTTTTACAGAAAAGACTTTGATTTACCAAAACAAAAGGATTCTTCATGGGATTATTTTCAGCAGTCAGCTTCTTCACTGCAAAGGACAATTTGATTACTAAAAATTCAATTCTACTTAATTGCAAAGGAATGCCCCACACTGGGAAGTGAGGGACACAGCCTAAATGGAGTTTAATGAGGAATCTATTGAATAATGGTGTGGCACTGTTGAAAAAATACTGGATTCAAAGTCAGAGGACAGGAGTTCAAATCAAACTTATCCTCATGACCTTGGACAAGTCACTTAGCATTTTGGGGTCTCAGTCCTCATCTCTAAAATGACAGATTGGATTGATGACCTCTAGGGTCCCTTCTTCGGAGGTCGGATGTAGATAAGAAAATGAAAGGCTAAGAAAAATTTTGAAATTCTCCAAATCTAGCTGTGCTAATGTGGACAAATAGCCTCTCCTTATATTCATCACAGCAAACAAATCTAAAGAGAGATCTACGGCCTCTGCAGAGAAGTAAGAATTTTTCTAAGGGGAAGGTGGCAGTGAAGTATTTTGACTATTACTAGATCAAAGTTGGGTTGAGCTCAGAAGGAAGTCATGCTTCTCCACTGGAAGCCTGGCCAGCAGTTTAGTGCCAGTTTAATGTCATGCAGGTTAAGGGTTGGTTAACGGTTGGATGGGGACTTCTTTACTGTGTCCTGAGAAGCTGCAGGATCCTCCCATGTTTTATGTTTATTTATCCTGTGACTAGGCAAAAGCTCTGCCTTTGACATTTCGTGCTAGTCCTCAGTCCAATTGAAAAAGTCATCCCTGCAGATGGGAGAGAAGTTGGTGAGTGAGAGGGTTATGGCAAAGAGGTAGCCCAGCCCAGAGATAGGGGGTGAACTGAATGACCTCTTTAGGTCCTGTCCTCTCGCTAGAATTCTAGAATCCTTTCCTTCTGGAAGGGGTGGGGTGGGGTGGGAGCTGGGATCAATGTTATAGTCACAACTGGAAGTCTCTCCCTTCCCGAAAGTGTCAGCTGCATTGCTCCCAAGAATCGTAATAATGAAGAAAACATTTCCAGGGATGGACAATTATCTAATCGGGGAATTAGCAATGGTAGATGATGCAAACATTAGGGGCCTTGTAAATAATCTCATTTTTTTTAAGGCTCCAAATACAGGAAACAGGGCCTGCAACTACACCCTGAGTTGCTATTGTACAGAGAGCTTATTACGGCACAGGACAAGATTCTAAGATAATAATCAAATTAACAAACAGTTATTGAGCCTCCCTATTCAGACCTCCCATGCCAGGCACTGTGGGAGATACCGGGAAGTATCCTGAGACTGCTACTTGCTAGCTGGATTATCCTGGACAGATTATTTAACATCTGAATCTGTCTCCTCAGCTACAAAACGTATCTAATACAACTTACATTGTAGAACCACTGATTTAGAGGTTGAAGGTCATCTAGTCCAGGGGTCACTCAAATAAAAACAGATTCCTATGGGAGTCATATTGGCTTTGAAAAGCACAGATTAACATCATCTGTGTTGTATTTTATTTTTATTTTTTTAAACGTTTTCCAATTATATTTTCATTTAGTTAGGCAGCACTTGGCAGTTTCGCATGGTCAACAAAAAGCAATTTCAACACCTCTGTTTTAGTCCAAACCCATGATTTTACAGATTAGGAAACTGGAACCCAGAGAAGTTAAATACTTGTCCAAGGTCACACAAGTAGTAAGTTGCAAAGTTGAGATTTAACCTTTATGTCCTTTGATCCTAAATCCATTTTTATTCTTACCATGATGTCATGTAGCTTATTCATCTATTCGTAGGTAGATAGATGGGCAGTTAGGTGATACAGTGGATAGAGTGTGCCTGGAGTCAGAAAGACTCATCTTCCTGAGTTCAAATCTGGCCTCAGACACTTAATGACTGTGTGACCCTGGGCAAGTCACTTAACTCTGTTTGCCTCAGTTTCCTCATCTGTAAAATGAGCCGGAAAAAAGAAGTGGCACACCGCTCCAGTATCTTTGCCAAGAAAACCCCAAACAGGGTCACAAAGATTCAGACACAAATCAAAAATGACTGAGCAACTATAAGGTAGATAGAGAAGAATCAAATCAGGGTCACATAACCAGTATGTATCAGAGGTGGGCTTTGAACCAAGATCTTCATAACTCTGAGCTCTCTTCCTAGTCTGCTATGTTGCTTATGATTATGGACATGCTGTCTACGTGTATAAATTATTTTACATGTGGGTATCTATATATACATATATATGTACACATATGGATAAGTATATGTGTTTGCATTATGTGTGTATGTATATGTGTGTAGGAAGGTCTTTATCTAGCACATCTAGCACATTCCTCCACTTCTCCTGACATGGAAAAGATACTATTGGAGTATTCTGGCTAAGTATTTGCCATCCCTTTCCCCTTGTCACATGAAAAGACCCTCTTTTTCCAGGGTACATTTCCTTGATGGCATCATTTACTCCATTTCCTATTTGACCTTCTTTTTTTTCTATATAGCAGCCTGCTCATTCCTACCCTAGGTGTTCTAGATTGAAGCTTGATCATATTTGCCTTGTGTGTTCAAAGTGGCAACCTGCTCACACCTACCCTGGATATCCTAGATTGGAGCCTGATCACACTTAGCATGTTGTGCCTCCTGAGGGTGTAAGAGCACAAAGAATAACCAATCATGCTGCTGTCCTCTGTGTCAGGCTGATCATCATGTTGGTTTGGAAATAGTCGAACCCACCTACTTCCTTGACTATTAGAAGTTATATCACACTGACTAAAGAGTTAATTTAATAGATAGTTTGCTAGAACTCAGTTCTATAGCATTTCAGAGCTTCTGACCTGACACTCACTCACTGACAGGCACTCACATGGATTGTAGACTTTCAGTACTCACTGAGATTGTACATCACTGTACACTGGCAAGCATAAACCTACTTTTCTGTCACCTGTCCCTCATGGCATGAAGAATTCATTGGACTTGGCTATTATTAGCTATGACATGCTTGGCTACTGTGTTGAACTTGCAGAGGGCTATTATTTATTATATAATATTATATGGATAGGAATCCAACCTATTATTTCATTGGGATAAGAACTCCCAGGTGAGGAAATTCCCTCTACCAATGCACATAAACAGTTTTTTAACATATAGAGAGTGACCTAGAGAACTGAGAGGTTAAATGACGTCCCCAGAGTCACAAAGCATGTGCCAAATGTTGGCCTTGAACCCAGGTTTCCATGGCCCCAAGGCCAGCTCTTTATCCACTATGCCAAAGCTGATTCTCATTATACATAAAATAATGCAAATTTTCATTATTATTTCATTTTCGTCCTTTTTAATGGGTTTCAGACTTTAAAAATAGCCCCAGGACAAGTCTTTTGCCACCACTATGGTCCTCATCAATTCATGCCTGGATTATTGCAGTAAATTGTTGGTTGGTCTCTGTGCCGTAAGTCACTCTCCACTCCAATCCATGCTCCACTCAGCAGTCAGTTCTCTTCCTATAGAAGTTCTTATACAGTGTTACATGATTTTTTAGAACTTGTTTCTGTGTATTACGAGAATGATATAGATTAAAATGTCGTCTCCTAATTGTACAATGTTATACAATATTATATAATGTTATACAGATTTTTTAAGAGTGTGTTCCCATGTATTAAAGGAATTACATAGATAGAAATGTCTCTGGAGCTCATCCAGTTGCTGGATATCCACCAGTCTCTGTTTTTCAGCATACCATGGACTTGCAGGACCAGATCTTAAGCTGATGGGTGGGGAGGGGAAGAGGGGAGGACAGTCATCAGGATCTCAGTTAGGAAGAAATTGTATGATTGCTTCAGCCACTTCTTTGTTTGCTAAAACATCCCAGAGTCAGCCTATCATCTACTCCATGCTCTCACCTGAGGAGACAGGAATGGTTTTATGTAGATGCTGGAGACATACACTCCCAAGTCTTCTGTTTACACCAATAGCAGCCATCACTCATGCCTTCTTGCTTTTTCCGTATACAAGGGGAAACTTCAGATCATCATCCTTAATGGTTTTTTTGTGCCCAACCTGTCTTGCTGAAGTTCCTGTACAGCATCTTCCTTCCAAGGTTTTTTCCTCTGTACTCTTTTTAGAAACTCCAAATGTGTAAAATCTCTTCCCAACAAATGAGGCTGCATGAAAACTGTGTACTGGGACCACTGGCTTTCTATTTTCAGTGTGAATTTTAAAAGCATAGGGAAGATCTTTCCATTTGTGACAACAATGATTTTGTTATTACCAGTATTTGCCATGCACAGTTTTCCTAACAGGTAGATAACAACAAGGACCATATACCCTCCATATATATTACATGTCCTCCTCTCTCATTCTATCTGCAGGTCCATCTCCTTGAATATATTTTCAGTGGCCCCAATAACAAAGAACATGTCTGACCATGTCACTTCCTACTCAATAAACTTCAGTGACTCCCTATCACCTCCAGGATCAAATGTAAAATTGTCTGCTTATAACCTTCCTCTTCCAATCTTCTTACACATCATATTCTCAATAATCTCCTCAATACAGTGATTCTGGTCTCACTGCTGTTCCTCATACAAGTCACTCCATTCCTTGACAATGGGCACTTTCACCGGCTATCTCCCATGCACTCCCTACTCATTTTGCCTCTTGTCTCCCCTGGGTTACTTCAAGACCCAACTAAAATCCTGCCTTCTGCATGAAGACTTTCCCAATCCCTCTTCATTCTAGTGACTCTACTGTTGATCATTTCCAATTTTTCCTGTACCTAACTTGATTGTACATAGTTATTCATATATTGTCTTCCCTATTAGATCATGAGGTTTTTGAGAGCAGGGACTGTCTTTTGTCTTTCTTTGTATCCCCAGCACTTAGGACACATTAGTACCTGGCACACAGTAGGTGCTTAATAAATATTTATTGCCTGGCTGAGTTTTATTATAATGTTCTATTAACTTACAGAAGTAGATAAAATTATTGTTTTCTGTAGCTACATATAAGCACTAAGATATGATAATGTCCTATAGCCCCCAGAAAAGTATACCTGGCACATTTCTAATAGCAGATAGGACAATAGTGATGTTATGTACCTCATCCCATTCCCACATGATCTTTACCTCTTCTGCAGGGTCTTACTTTGAAAACATGCAGTTTGGAGATTATTAATATTTGTTATAGCAGCAACAATTAAAAATATTTTCTTAAGGGGTTTTCTATTTTTAGATCAGTATTATATCCCTGTAATTGTGAGTAAGTTTAACTTCTGATAATTGTCTGATTCCAGTACAGTTTACTAGTTGGGTTTTCTGGGAGTTTTTGAGGTTTATATATGTATTATAAGGATTTGTCATCAAAAGATAGTGATTTCCTGATGTATCATTTCAACCAGTATTTATTTTTTACAGCCTACAATGCCATATCACCTAGTTTTACTGTGCCTTTGTATAATCCAAATTGATCACCAAATCTAGGTGCCTTAAGCATGACCCTTTCAGAACTTTTGACTGTCCATATACAGAGATATTGCAAACAAATGTTAAAAGGAAGAAATTGTTAACATATCTTTCATAGATCATAATGTAATAAAAATAGTACCCCTAAATACATTTGTTTCAGGAACCACAAACAAAAGACACAGACCCAAATGGAGATTTAACAATGAAATCCTAACAAATGAGTGGGTCAGAGAATAAATCATATAAACAATAATTATGTGAAAGAAAATAATAATCATGAAACTGTATTGTGTATGTATATACATACACACACATATATCAGTCTGACTTAACTCCCTCCCTCCCCCACCCAAAAAAGGGGATAAATGTGCCATTCGCCCTTCTAAAATACTGGCATCTGCTTCTCTTCCTGTTGGTGACTTCTGGTGGAAAGGGCAGGGAAGAGAGAGATTCATATTGTCATTCATCCAACTAGTCCACATTCCTCTTATTGAAAAATAGAATCAGCAGACAGAAGGAGCAGAGGCTTTAAAATTATTTAGAATTGGCTCAGATGGAATAAGTCACTGCCTTGAGTTTAAATGGGTTCTGTAGCTCCATCTGAATCACCTATCATCATTTGTCAACTTCCTTCCCCTACCATACCTCACCTCATCCCATTACTAGACCAGGGACCTTCCTCGTTTCCAGTTTTAAAGATTCTCCAATCACCCAAACATCCATCCTAGACATAAGTCCCTAAAGATGCTCAAGGAGGTCCAGTGACTTCCTATTATCTCCAGGAACAAATATGAAGTCCTATATTTGGCTTTAAAGTTCCTTATAGTCTGGCCCTTTTTCTATGTTTTCAGTCTCAACAATTTATTCCCACTCATGAACTCTTTGAGCCAGGCTCTCATTGACATGTCTTTATATATGGTTGTCTCTTAATGCCTGGAATTCTCTGCGACCTCACCAATATCTAGTAGTTTTCCCTTTAATCCTTCAAGACTCATCTCAAAGCCTACCTTCTGTAAGAAGTCTTCCCTGGTCCCACTAGCTGAAAATACCTTCCCCTCAAAGATTTCATCTATTCTTCCCATACCCTATGTGTTATAAGGTATTTCCATGTTAACTCCTCCAGTAGAATTGGGAGCAAGGGTTATTTTGATTTTTATTTGATTTTTTGGCCTTTCTTTTTATTCCCAGTGCTTAGCATAATATCTAGAACGTAATAGTAAATGTTTGTTGACTGATGACTCACTGTCACTGTACCACCCTTCAGTTATCAACCTAGAGACCTTAGAAGTAGCAGCTGGAAATGTCTTTGTCCCTGAACTGAGCAGTGAAAGTTCTTAAAGAGCTGAGAATCTGAGCAAAACCATGGCTGTTCCTGGCTAAAACAATCACAGGATTTTGAGCAGAGACAATTAAAAAAAAAATCCCATGCCCCATTCAGCAGCCTCTCCTCTCCATTCAGTGCAGGGAGGGCCCTCCCATCTCACCCCCACAGTTTATGAATCTAGTTAGCAGAATTCCTGGAAAACTGGCCCAGGGCTCATCTTTCTTGTGAACTCCATCCACCTGTCAGGTTGAGGTTTGGTGGGAAGCCAGGAAAGACAGGAAATAATAGGCAGCAGGATACTGATGTGTGTGTCAATGGCCCCGACCCTCCCATTCCTGAGCACAAATGAGTTTCAAGCCTGGGAGGCTTCACAATCCATGGCCCCAGAGTCTACAGAAACATTGCGGGGTGAGGGGTGGGGGAAGATGACGAAGTTTTAAAATAACATTGAAGCTGCTTCTCTGGGAGAGCTGTACCACCGCTGCAGGGAACAAGCCCAGCTGCTGCTGAAACCCATTCCTTTGTTCTTGCTGGCCTTGCTCTGAGCCCACAAGGCTAGAAGAACATTTGGGCCACCACTATCCCCCCTACTCAATCTCTCCTCACCCTTCCCACCTAGTTCATGGACTAATTAAGTTCTTTCTTTGGAAGATTCTCTTCCCAGCCAGGCTTTGGAAACATATTTGCCTTATTTCCCAAGATTTAGCTTTCTCCCCAACTCCCCCCCTTCAACTGTTGTTATTATTTTTAAACATTCTGTTCCTCATTAGCTTGTTTCAGGAGACAGGGGGGAAAGGCCTGGATCTCCTGGCTTTCTCTAGCCAGAAAACTAAACCAGACAGACAGACAGCCCTCCAGGCACTTTGAAAAACATTGGCTTTAGGAGGAAGGAAACATTAGGTGGCAGGGGGAGCCTGACACCTCTAAATTGGCAATAAATCTCCCATTGTAGCATAGACAGGGGGATGTTTGAAGTCGTTCCTCCTCTGGGTGGCCTGTCTTCTTTTTGAAAACTCAATTATCGGGGAGGGAGGGGGGAAGCGGTCCTTAATTGTTTAATGGAAACAAAACACTAATTATACATCTGGTTGTAGTTGCCTTCTTGCTGATTTAGAACTGAAGTATGTGAAAGCAGTAAGGCATTGGACTGTACTGATGGATGGATGGATGGATGGATGGATGGATGGATGGATGGAAGAAAGAGTTAATGAATGAATGAGTGACTGAGTGAATGAAAAAGCATTTATTAAGTGCTTACTATATTTCAGGCACTCTGCTAAGCACTGGGAAAAGGAAAAGAAAAATCAAGACAATTCCCACTATCAAGCAGCTCACTCTCTAGTTAGGGGAGGAAACACATAAAAGAAAGTTAAGCTAAACGGCATATGGGGAGGCCTGAAAGTCTTAAAGTGCATCAGTGATGAGGATGTCAAGGCCCAGAAGTCCCTAAGTTACATAGGTAGATAAGGTGACTATTCTAAGAAACTTCAGGGCAAAGGTAGGGCAGATGCTAAGGCCAGGAGGATCATCACCATCTTTTTTTTTTTTTTGTGGCAATTGAGACTAGGTGACTTTCCCAGGGTCACACAACTAGTGAGTGTCTGGTGCCAGATTTGAACTCAGATTCTCCTGACTCTAGGGTTCATGCACTATCCACTTAAAACTCAGTACTTAAACTCAAAGTACATCAGCAGGAGTTTCTAATTTTATCCCCTAAGAAAGTTTCACTAAGGTAAGTTACTCATCTCCTTGAGGCAGGAGATAAAGGTGAGACATGAGTTAGATATAACCTCATCCTAAATGGGAGAGTGTTTAGATGTTTGTCACTAAGGAATTTTTCAAGCTCATTCCATCCAGTTTACTTTAGTAACAAGTTTTCTTTGTCTAAAGACATTTCCTATAGTGAGAGTAAGTATAACACGGTGTCCAGACAGCAGGCCCTGGAGTTAAGAAGACCTAGAATCAAGTCCCCCTCTGACATATACCAGTTATATCAGCCTGGAAAAGTCCTTTTATTTCTCCATGCCTCCAGGCAACTCTTTAAGACTTTATGAGGTCCAGATAAAAATGACAACCTGAATTGTTAAAGTTTCCTAAGGGAGCTGCCTATGCTGATGAAATCTCAGATCATATGAAAACATATATTAAATATATAACGATATATATTAAATATATAGAGCATCCCCAAAGTCTTAGTGAGGCTTTAACCTTTAATAACTTCAAAAGTATAAATGATACCAAATTTTAAAATTATAAAAATGTAAAATGTTAATTATTTAAATTTTTGTAATAATGAATGTTTCATTAAAATTCAATATAACTACCATCTTGTGCTATATACCACTCTAGTAGATTTTTCAAACTATAAAAACTTTTATTAGTTGCAGCTAGGTGGCACAGTGGATGTAGTTGCCAACCTGAAGTTGAGAAGACTCATATTCCTGAATTGAAATCTGGCTTCAGATGCTTACAAGCTGTGTGACCCTCAGCAAGTCATTTGACCCGGTTTACCTCTCTTCCCTCATATGTGAAATGAGCTGGAGAAGGAAATGGCAGACCATTCTAGTATCTCTGCCAAGAAAACCCCAAAATGGGGTCACTGTAAGTCAGACATGATTGAAATGACTCAACAACAACATTTATGGTTCTTTTCCTATTACCAAACAAAAGAGAACATAATTAAGCATTCCTCCTCTAATGCCTTATCAATTCAGAATTGGCAAATGGTCTTTGTTTTTCCTCCACCTGATTCATATTTTCCTTGTTGAGGGAATATATCTCACCATTATAGCCCAGAACTCTTCTCCTGACTTTTGTACACATTTGTAGGCTTAAACCTCTTGGATATCCCCTGGACCTTTGCCCCCAAGATCGGAATGCTTTGTTCTTTCTATTCTTCCTTCCCTATTAATAAGACTACACAAAACTCTACCCTGTTATTGGATTTCATCCATTTGCTCACCCCCTAAATCTTAGATAACTTGTTCAAAGCCTTTTGTTATGAAATATTTTCTGCGTCCTTTTTAAAAATATATACTCTTTATTTTTCCTTGACAAATGTTAAGAATTTTACACTTGTGGAGGCTAAATGACAGAACCAATGATTGGAGGAGGTACCTATAAATATCTTGTCCTCCTCCAGGGAAGACACATTGAGCTGATGAGAAAGCTCTAACAGAATACATGTTAAAAAACTGATTGACATCTTAAATCAGAGTTGGATTGGTTGTTGTCCTTTATTCTTGAAGAGGACCAAAACAATCACTATGTTGGAGTCAAGGTACAATGTATCTGACTGTGGCTGGTCAGAACAATACAAGCTCAGAATGCCCCACTACAAGTTAGGCACAAATAGTCCATATAAACATTTGGGGTGGCAATGTCTCTAAATTTTTACATCTCATGTTTCTTTTGGACTACTGTAATTCTGCTTTGTTCATAGAGTACAGCACCTTCTTTGATGTAAGCATGCCATCCAGGGTGGCCCTTTGCCAGTATCTCCCATGTCATGCAAACAATTCCAAAATTCTTAAGAGATACTTTGAGAGTGCCCTTGTATGGCTTTTTCTGACCACCACATGAGCTCCTTCCTTGTGTGAGTTCTCTTTTGGCAAATGTATATTTGACATTCAAACAATGTGATCAGTCCATCAGTTGTGCTTTCTGCAATAGAGTTTGAATGGTTGGCAGTTCAACTCAAGAAAGGAACTCAGTGTCTAGTACCTTATCCTGCCGGGTGATCTTCAGAATCTTCCGAAGACAATTCAAATGGAAGTGATTCAGTTTCCTGGCATGGCACTGATAAATTGTCCCAGTTTCACAGGCATACAACAATGAGCTCAGCACAATGGCTCTGTAGACAGTTTGGTAGACAATCCAATACCTCTTCTCTCCCACACTTTCCTTCAGAGCCTCCCAAACACTGAGCTAGCTCTGGCAATGCATGTGTCAACTAGTTATCAATGTGTACATCCCTGGAAAGTGCACTGCCAAAGTAAGTGAACTGATCACTTAATTACACCATTAAAAATTTCTCCATTTGCTGCAACTGATAGCACCATGTATGGATAGTGTGCTGGTTGTTGATGGAGCACGTGTTTCCTTGGTGTTAGTTGTTAGGCCAAAATTAGTGCAAGCAGCAGAGAACCAATGCATACTTTCCTGGATAAGAGGAATGAGTATGTAATAGAAGTCTTAATATATAACTTCAGAAGTGTTAAATGGACCATAACAGAGTTGGAAAGTATCTTAATAAAAACCTACATAATATTTACAAGACACAGGTCATCATTACTAGGGTCTTTTCTCACTCTAAACCAATGAGCCTTAGTGAAACACCACAACTGACCTTGTGTTTACTATCACACAATTGACTAAAGATATAGAGACTACAATATTTCACTATGCTTCTTAATTATTGATTTTTTTTTTTGCTTTTTGGAGGGGGGGAGGGCAGGGCAATTGAGGTTGTGATTTGTCCAATGTCACACGGCTAGTAAGTGTTAAGTGTCTGAGGCTTCATTTGAACTCAGGTCTTCATGACTCTAGGGCCGGTGCTCTATTCACTGTGTCACCTAGCCACCCCTTATTTATTGATTTTTTAAAATACATTTGAGTTGGTGGAACAAAGTATACTTGTAAAGACTCTGTCCCAACTGGACATCTCCCATCCATACATCAATTCTATTCCAAATTCCTTGGATCATAAATACAAGACAATTCATAAAACAGGAATCTGTTTTATCTTTGTCCTGTAGGAAATCCAGTACAGAATCCAAGTCAAAGAAGGATTCCCTTTGGATGAATAACTGTAAGATATCATAGTTTATTGCCTCTATTCTTCATCCAGAACCTAGAGAAATACTAGGTAGGGGAGAGATGACAAAGTTTTAAAATATTATTTACTCAGCTGCCCTTATATTGATGTTTCACCACTGCAGAGAACAAGGCCCAACTCCTTCTGAAACACATCCGTTTGACCTTACTGGCCTTGCTCTGAGCACACAAAACTAGGATACTGTTGGAAGAAGAACAAACTGTCTTCAAGATGCTATTATTTGCAGATAACTTTGTACTAATTGCTCCAAGTCCCAGCACTTCGGAGAGCTCCCAGAAATAAATCCATAATCACTCAAAGTAGTTTAGTCTAACTATCTAAATATGATAAACAAAGTGGATAATGAAAGTCCATTGCCCAGCTTATGACATGCAGTTGGAAAGTTCCCTATAGAGCATGTTCATCAGTAAATAGATCTGGGAAAGTATGAAGAGCCAGTCTGGTGTGGTCTAGAGTTAGATGGGAAGGGAAGGAACAAACTAGATTGCCTTAAGAAAAAGAAATGTTAATAACAGAAACCTAATTTTTTTCCTCCCTCCCACCTCCATTCCACTGAAAAAGAAAAAAAAGGCCCCTGAAAATTTCCTCTAATGACCCAGAAATACCCGTTAAAAAAAATCAATCATCAACCAGTGTTGCTTCTCACCTCAAATTTTCCTGAAACATTTTATATATTTCATTTATACCAATCACTACTTATTTTGTATTTGGAGTCACACAGAGGGCATGGAAAATGCGGCTTTGCCCCAAGGGCATTGATGATCAGGTCACAAAAACATTTTAAATACTTTTATAAGATTTTGAAATTTTGAAATTTCCAAACTTGTCACATTTTCTTATTGCCCTGAATCCTTCAGCAACTACCAATAAATGAACTTAGAGCTTAGTGAGCAAAATAATAATAATAATAATAATTTAAAAGAAGTTACCAGACAGACAACATTGCTAATAATAGCCACCTGTGAACCACCATACATTCTCTTTCCACTCAGTCACTTTTGTCTTAAGTACTTTTTGTATCATTTTTATAATATGAATTACAAGTTGATTTGGGGGTGAATTTAACCTTGCTTTCCCATGTTCCAAAATACTAGTGATGCCTTTGCCTTGTGTTCTACTTAAATGACTATATGTAATATTCTCCTCCCTATTTCCAGTAGAATGTTAAGCTCCTTGAGGTCAATGTCTTGGTCATTTTTTCATCTCTGTATCCCCTAGAGCTTAGCAATGCCTTAAACATAGTAGGAAATGACTAAATACTTATTCTTCTTCTATCCTACTCTGATTCTTTATCTAGTTCATGCTTTCCTGCCTCTTCAAAGTTCTCACTTTGATGCTCATCATATTCCAGGTCAGAGTACACAGGAGAAAAGATTTACAAACTTCCAAAGTTCTGTTCCTATTCTGTGCCCGCCATATCTTGGCTTGTAACCCAGACTCCCTATTCACAAGTCCCTGGAATATGATCAAAATGAAAGGTAGGGGAGAAGGAAACTGTAAGAGAAGAAGCATGGAAGTAGGGTAACGTAGACCCTGAGAGAGTTACATAATGATGCCTAGAACCCTAGGGATAGAGGTATGGAGCAAAGTGCAAGAGTGTAGAGGGTCATGCCACATGAGACCAATAGAGTACAATGAGTCATAGAGTTCATGGGAAGGCTATGCCTTTCCTCTCCATATAGAGACTACAGGACAAAATCTTTGCTCACCACATTGCCATCCATTTCTTATGAAAATTTACATAGTGTTAGAAAGACTACAAAGCACATCACCTCATTTGATCCTCACAATAGCACTGTTCGATAAGTACCACAAGTAATATTGTTCCCATTTTACAAATGACCAAACTGAGAGGTTAAGTTCCAGCTCATGTTCACACAGTTGGGAAGTGCTGGAGGCAAGATTCAAAATCAGCCCTCCCTTGACTCCAAGTCCAGCAAACTCTGCTGAAAAATTCAGACACAAATTAGGCAAAAGAAAGACAATTCAGGATCTTCCACCTGACATCCCATCTTTTTTGAAGACTTGAAGAAAACATGTGGCCTGTCATGTAGCTGTTATAGTCATTTATCTAGAAATAGACATTTTTCTTAAGAAATTCCACTGCCTGAATCAGTTATTTCCCATCAGAGAGACTCATCTGGCAAAGTCTGAGCTGCCATCTACAACTTGATTGTGAAATAATGAAGTTTAAAACCAAATTGGAAATATGCAAAGCACAGGTGATACTTCATCTGTGAAAGAGAGGAAGTCACAATGACTTGAAATATGTATGAACTCCAGGGTTTTCTTTTTATGGCTCCCACTGGATTTTGTCTCATGTCATTGAGCTTCTTGATCTTGGTTCCTTGAAGAAATGAGGCACCTGGGGCATTGTTCTTGCAAGAGTTTTGTGACATACAAAACCTTCATTCATTCAGTATTTTCTCAGAGAGATTCTGGGAGTTTGCTTCTATAATGAGGCATGGTCATACATTACAAACATTTAGAATGTTCAGTACAAGAGAAATGTATGGGCTTTGTTCTAGCTTTTCTCTTTTCCAATCAATCTTCCCTTGGGGGGGGGCAGGGACTATCTTATTTTTTGCTTGTGTTTCTATCCTCAGTACTTAGCACACAGGAAATGGTTAATAAGTTCTTTCCTTATCTTTTTCTTTCTTTCCTTTTGTCCTTCCTTATCTTCATCCCTCCCTTCTCCCTTTCTTCCATCTTTCCTTCCCTCCTCCCTTTCCTTCCTTTTTTTGTTCCTTCCCTTCCTCTTCCTTTCCTTCCTTCGCTTCCCTCTCTCTTTCCCTCCCTCCCTACTTTCTTTCTTCTTTCTTTCTTTTCTTTCCTCCTCCTTTTCCTCCTTCCTTCCTTTTTTTCCTTCCCTCACTTTCTCCCTCTCTCACCCTCCTTCCTTCCTTCATTGTGGAAGCAGGACTGGGACCAAACTAGGAATTCTTCCCCACCGTACACCCCAAGCATCCTAGATTGATGACAAAGAACTAGTCACTTCATCTCTGTCAGCTTTCCCATCTGTAGCTCCTCCAAATTGCTTCATATCCATTACAGCTTCTACTCTAGGTCAAACTGTCATCACCTCTCATCTAAATAATTGGAACAGCCTTCTCACTGGTAACACTGCTTTCAGTTTCTCTCCTCTCCAAAACATCATCCACACACAACTACCAAAAAGGTATTTCCAAAACATAGGTTTGACCATGTTATCATTCCAAAGGGGGACTGGCCAATGACAGCCCAGTCCCTATGAGCATGTGCAGAATACCCTACCTAATATAATCATTCTTGGATTACAGGCATGTGCAGATATTCTATGACTTTTTCCGGTCTTCTTTTTATTATTGAGACATTTCAGTCATGTCTTACTCTTTGTGATCCCACTTGGGGTTTTCTTGGCAAAGATATTGGAGTGGCTTGCCATTTCCTTCTCCAGTTCATTTTATAGATGAGGAAACAGGCAAATAGGGTTAAGTGACTTGCCCAGGGTCACCCAGCTAGTAAATGTCTGAGGACAGATTTGAATTCACAAAGATGAGTCTTCCTAATTCCAAGCCCAGTGCACTATCTGCTTTCTGGTCTTATTACTATATGTCTTTTTGAATGACTGCTGAGTTGGAATTGGGTGTGTATACAAAAGACAACTAGGTTTCTAGGGGCAACTTGGTCTCTATCCTGGTGATGAAGGATGTGAAGATTTCTCTGTGTGTCTCTAGATGGGGAGAGAGAGCTACTGTCAATGGCCTGGCACATAGTAGGTGCTTAATAAATGTTTTCTATTCATTTATTCAGTGAGTCAATGAGTGGGTGACCAAACAAAATCAAGAAAGTAACCCCCAAACCCATGTCAGTCAGTCAATCAATAAGCATTTATTAAATGCTTACTCTGTACTAGACAATTTGTTAAGTGCTAGGGATAAAAAGAAAAGCAAAAATAGTTTCTAACTTGAAGGAGTTCATATTTGATTTGGGAAGATCACATGCAAAAAATGTATAAAAGATAAATACAATGCAAATAGAAAATACTCTCAGAGGGAAGGTACTAGCTGTATAGGGAGACCAGGAAAGTGCCCATGCAGAAGATGAAATTTATAAGGAGTCTTATTGGAGGGAAGTTAGGCAAAGGTGAATAGGGAGAGCTTTCCAGGCATGGGGAATAGCCAGAAGAAAAGGCAGCAAGTTGAGTAATGAAATACTATGTTTACAACCAAAAATACACCAGTATAACTGAATTGCAGAATTTGGGGTAGGGGGAGTCAATCGTAAGAAGACTGGAAATGTTGTAAGAGGTCAGATTGTAAACTTTAAAATTCAAAAAGAGTATTTTATATTTTTATATTTATTTTATATAACATGTATTATATACTATATTAATATAATACATTATTAAAATAATTGTGTTTTATTTAAATTAATTATTAATTATTAAAATTAGTATCAACATAATATAGTGATATATAAATATACTATATTATATAATATTTATATTTTTGTATTTATAATCATTATTATATATTTTAATATATTTAGAAGTAATAGGGAACCATTGACATTTATTAGGGAAAAGGGATGACATGGTCAGGTTTTAGGAAGGCCACTTTGCTAGCTGAGTAAGGAATAGCCTTTGCAGGGAGGGAGCAGGAAGGAAGGGGAGACACGCTTGAGGAGGGGAAGACCAGCCAGAAAACCACAGCAATTGTCCAGTAGAGAGGTGATGAGAGTCAGCACAAGGATGGCAGTAATCTGAGCAGAGAACAAAAAGGACATATATGAGAAATGGACTGTAGTTGAAGTTTCTTTTTTTATGGTTAATAAAATGCCACCTTATTTTAAAATATCCATGAATTCATTGCATCTTTAGGTCATGTTTTCTTAAAGGATACTAATAGTACAATTACTATAGTGAAGGTTATTTTAACATTAAAAAGAAGCACTCCTTGAAAAAACTGGCAAGCACCAGTATAGGCAAAGTTGGAGGCAAACTCATTAGCTAAAGAATAGGGTCACAACACTGTTTGCTGAGCTCTTCAATGGAGGCCTGGAATTCCTCAGCTGACTTCCCAGGATCTAGGTTTACCCAAGTCCTTCAAACACATGAGGAGACTTAGGAAATGGCCATTTCCTTTTCAAGGTAGCCTGGATTTTGGGTAGCCCAGATCCCTGAAGAAGACTTGAGTGACCTTGACTCTAATATCCCTTCCCAAAGACAGTAAGATGTAGTGGAGTATCATGGACTTGGGAGTCAGGAGATCTGGACTTAATTCAGAACTAATGAAACCATGAGACCCTGGGATAATAATGGCTGGAGTTTCTTTAGCAGATAAAGTGCTGGATTTAGAATTAGGAAGATTTGGGTTGGATGACCCTTGATAGAAAAAGCAGTATCGTCTGCTGTACTTGGAGGCAGAGGAGTTGGGTTCATATTCTTTCTCTGCCACTGACAAAATGTTCACAAGTTGCTTAGTTTCTTTGTTCCTCATTTTCCTCATCTGTAAAATAAGAGAACTGGAGCAGAAGACCTCTGAAGAAGCAGATCTTTCTCTGCAACTATGATTTTATGAGCCTATGATTGCCTTTCCAATCAAGCAATAAATGAACAAGCTGTGTTAAACATCTATTGTGTGTTAAGAACTATGCTAGGTCCTGATAATTAAGAGGTGTGATAGAGAGAATGGAACATCTGAAGCTTAACCAGAAATCCCTTTTAAGTCATAAAGGTTTCCAACTGCATTTGATGATATAAGGTTATAATTGATGACATAGAGCTTGCTTTTTCAAGGATTCTAATCCTTTGGGAAAAAGAACTAAAAGTATCCTAGACCATTTTAAAGATTTATTATTTTTGACTCAAGAATGAAAAAATTTACCTTGTTTTAATTATGTATTACGGTATTTTGTGTACTATGAAGAATTTTACTTTCATTAATTTAGTGGTAAGAACTCCCAGTGTGGAAACCCTCTCCATAGATGCTGATAAGTAACATATCTATAACTTAAGTGTTTAGAGAAATTCCTGGGGTATTAAGTAATTAAGTGACTCTCCCTCTATCACAAAACCAGGTATGTCAGAGATGGGACTTGGTCTCAGGTTTTCCTGCTTCTGAGGACTCTAGGCACTCTGTCCCAGTGCTTCTGCCTTGAAATTAGGTGTCTAATAGATGCTTGTTTAATTGAATCTAATGAGATTTTTTAGAGTCAGTCCTACTTTAACATTTGTTTTGAAAATCTGGATTTGTTCCAATGCAATTGCTATGTTTGGGAGCCATTTGTGCATAACTTGAATTTCAAATTTGCCCATGTGTGATTTCACCAGAGAATGAGCAAGAACACAGAAAACGATACTACCTCACAGTAATCTATGAGCTGTAACCCTACCGATGCCCACTTCCACAAGCAAACGTCAAGCCTTTTTCCAAAGTAAGCCATATCTTCTAATTGTATTGTATTATCTTCTAATGCAATAGGAGCTGTGGGCAGAAGGAGGCTGACTGGCACTCACACATTCTGTCCCTTTTCACCTTCTCTCAGAGCTGTAGTCCCAGATCTCCAAGTCCCAGAGTTGAGGCTGTTCTCTTCCCATAACTGTAGACTTTGCCAGACAGCAGGCCACACCACAACCTGAGGCCATACACATCACTACTATTTATATTGTAGTATTTACAAGTTTCTTAACCATTTAACATGTATAAAACCATGATACTGTTTTATTAAATTCCTATCTTTTTCATGTGTCACAGACACATTTTAGTGCTGTTCCTCCTAGCCTCGTTTTCCCCATTAGCTCTATGGTTTTTATTGCACAATTTTACGTAATGCTGGGATTTTTAGTAATGAATATGTCAAGCATGTCAGGTTACAACAGAACCGACCTACCTCATTTGGGAGGCAGTTATAATTATTGGAAGTAAATGGAGAATATAGGCAGTGACAGTAAATTAGGAATTAGTAAGTTAACAGTGTGAACAAATAGAAAGAAAGTGCCTTGGTTCTGAAGAATTAGGGGAAGGGTGGGGACAAGAAAGTCCTTGGTGTTACTAGACAACCTCTCTGTTTTCTGAACAACCTTATTGCTTGCAAATTAGCAGCCTGGAGGAGGATCCGTGAGTTCTCACACTCAGCTCTCCATCTTTTCTTTTACTTAGACCAGCAGGCCAGTCTCTCTGTCTCCATTGCTTTCCAGACTTGTATTTTTTCTTTACAAAAGTCATGTGTATCCAAAGGAAAGAATGTTGACCAACATGAAATCATTTTGCCCTGGATACAGGACTTCACAACCCAGTTCTTAGAGTAAACAAATCCCAGCCCTGGAGTCTTACAATTGCAGGAGTGAAAGAAAGAAAGCTGAATGGGGACCTTTCCTTGGGAGGAAAGACGATGAATAAGAATAATTCTTTGTAGACATAGTCCTTTCAGTCAAGTTAGCTCAGAGACCTGAAGGGTCACAAAACACAGTGTGGCATCTTGTCTTCTCCCTCCCCCAAATCTCTGTCATTAAATCAGATTGAGTTGAGAGGGAATTTCATCCTAATTGCCATGGCAATCACTGACATTGGAAACTTGGGTTGTCTAGAAAAAAGAAGAAAAGAAAGAAAAACTTCTTTCTTTAACCATTTCTTGAAATGAGAGATTAAGTACTTGGATGTTTCAGACTATGAGTTATACAATTAATTCCATTTTCATCACCTAGATTCAAGGATCTTGTGCTGTGTTTTTTAGTTTAGTTTTTGTTGGCTCGTTTCCAATATGGAACTGAAAGAAAAATTATACCAAAAGGCATAGAAATATGGAAGATTTGTTTCTCTGGAACCCCAAACACATTTTTTTCTCTTCCAGGGGACAGGAAACTAATTGGGGATACTCAGGAAAGATGGGTTTGTTCTTCAACGGTGTAAATGATAGGATGAGATTTTAGTTTATTTTGGGTTTTTGTTTATTTTATTTTGTTTCTTTTATTTTTTTAAAGTGGGGGGCAGGTTTTCATATAAAAGAGATTAAAAAATACAATCTACTGATTTCATCATTGTGGAGAATTTCTGATGTTTCTACCAATGCAGCCCAACACTTTCTGGACAATTTACCATCTTAGAGCTACTTGGGGAATGGAATGCTTGAGTACCCGTGGACATACAGCCACAGTGGGTCAGAGACAACATTTGAAACCAAAGTCTCTCAAGTTAAGGCTTGTTGTCCTCTGTTGACCACTAAATAATACCTCTCTGTAGGAGATAATAAACCAATCAAATAAAAATTAATCAAAAAAAACTAACGAAAGTGTAACATGACTTTCTAGTTGTGCCTGTGTCGATATATGCAGTGGCCAGTTCACTGATAAGAAGAATAATAGGATCCTAGGATTTAGAGTTAGAAGTGACTTTAAAGTTTATTTAGTTCAACCCCCTTAGTTTAGCAGATGCCCAGAAATAGTGGATATCCTATCTAGCAAATTCTCAGTCCCTTACATTCATTCCAATCAGTCAATAAACATTTATTGGGGTCCTATTGTGTGCCAAGCACTGTACTATGCCCCAGATATATTAAAAGAGGCAAAAGGTAGACCCTGCCTGTAAGGATCCCACAAGCTAAGGCGGGAGACATATACAAACCAGCTACCTATAGGATAAATAAGAGTAAATTAGCAAGCAACAAACGTAATGTACAAATAATCTATCTATATATGTGTGTGTATACACATTTGTATATATGTGTGTATGTATAATAAATAGAAAGTAAATAAGAGAGTAAAGGTACTAAAAAGGAATAGGAAACATTTTCCTTTAGAAGATGGAATTTTAGTTGGGATTTAAAGAAGCCAGGGGTAGGTAGATGGCACAGTGAATAGAGTGCTGGGCCTAAAGTCAGGAAGATTCATCTTCCCGAGTTCAAATATGCCTTTGGACATTTACTAGCTGTGAGATCCTGAGCAAGTCACTTAACCCTATTTTCCTCAGTTCCTCATCTGTAAAATGAACTGGAGAGGGAAAAGCAAACCACTCCAGTATCTTTACCAAGAAAACCCCAAATGGGGACATAGAGAGTCAAAAACAAGTACAACAACTAAATATCAACAACAAAGGAAGACAGAGAAGGCAGGAGGTACAGATGAGGAGGTAGAACATTTCAGGAATGGGGGATAGCCAGAGAAATTCCAGAAGAAGAGAAATGGAGTGAGTTGTTAGTGTCACAGCCAGGAGGCCAGTGCCACTAGATCAAAGATTCTGTGGCAGGGAGCAAGGTGTAAGAAGACTGGGAAGGGGGAGGGGGAAGGTGTTTTTTTTGGGGGGGGCAGTTGTAGGTTATCAAGAGCTTTGAATGTTAAATAGAAGATTCTTATATTTGATCCTGGAATCAATAGGAAGCCATTGGAATTCATTGGTGGCATGGGGGTCAGGGGATAGCATGGTTGGACCTGTGCTTTGGGAAAAATCACTTTGGTGGTTGAATGGAGGATTGATTAGAGTAGGGGGAGACTTGAAGCAGGCAGACCCATCAACTGGCTGTTGCAATAGCTCAGGTGTGAGGTGATAAGGGCCTACACTCAAACTGTGGCATGTCAAAGAGAGATGGGTACTTATTGGAGAAACATTGCAAAGGTGAAATCTACAGGCTCTTGGCAACAGATTGAATATGAGGGGGTCAGAGGCAGTGAGGAATCCAAGATGACTCCTAGTTGGCAAATCTGAGGGACTAGGAGGTTGGTGGTGGTTTAGTTATTTCAGTCATGTCCAACTCTTTGTGACCCCATTTGGGATTTTCTTTGCAAAGATACCGGATGGTTTGTCATTTCCTTCTTCAGCTCATTTTACAGATGAAGAAACTGAAGCAAATAGAGTTAATGATGTGCCCCAGGTTATATAGTCAGTAAATGTCTGAGGCTAGATTTGAACTCAGGTCCTCCTGATTCAAGGCGTGGAGCTCTACCCACTGGGTCATCTAGTTGCTCAGTAACTAGGGAGGTAATAAGTGGGAAAGATTTGGGGGAGGAAAGAATAAGTTGTTTCAGACACATTGAGTTTAAGTTGTCTACTGCCCATCCAGTTTGACATGTCTGAAAGCAGCTGGAAATTCAGGATCAGAGTTCGGAAGAGACGTTAGAGTGGGATAGGTAGATTTGAGAATTGTCAGCTTAATAAATATTGTGCATAAACTCCTATAACTAACTTCTCCCAGAGTATACTAGGAAAACAGGAAAATATAATGGAAAGAGCTTTAACAAAGAGTCAAAAGACCTGAACTTGAACCCCAATTCTGCTACCTCCTACCTGTAACTTGTTCAAGTCACTTTGTTTTCCTAAGCCTGTCTCCTTCTCTCTCAATTCAGGCCATCGATAGGGATGATGTGATGACCACTAGATCTCTAGTCCTATGATTACCTCCCCAACACTAAAATGGGAGAATCGAGTAATCTCCCAAGTTTTCTGAGACTTAAGAGGTCATATATTTCAATCCACACAGGAATTCCCTCTTTAGTACCCATGTTAAATTGTCATCCATCCTCTGCTGGAAGATCTCTAGTAATAGAGAGACCACTATCTCCCAAAATAGTTTAGGGTGGTTTAATGGAAGAATCCACATAATCCCTACTTCCTTGTTAGATTTATACAACCTTAAGAAAAGAGGGAGGGCTGCCATATTGCATGTACTGCTGCTCTAGCTGGATAGATCTATTTGCCACTCAGTTTGGAAGTGCTTTGAGCCCCAGTGTGGGAATTACTTTCCCAGAGGGCTCAGGAACACATGCTGGTAGTAGTAAGATCTAACTCATGAATGGCCTCTGTTCCTCCAGGGGAGGAAAAATAAGGAGAACTTATATTTTTTAAAAAAATGAAAGATTTGAAAAGACAATAACATTGGTCCTGTCCATGTCAAGAATCATAAAATATCAAAACTAGATCACCTTAACCCCACGGTTCTTAACATTTTTTGTTAATAATTTACTGAAACCCATGGGCCCTTCTCACAATAATGTTTTTAAATAATTGAAGGAAATACTAAATTTTCAGTTAGAGGTTAGTGAAAACAATGAAGGAATTTTTTCCCCATCCAAGTTTATGGATTTCCTTAAACCTCCCAGGTTAAGAATCCCCAGAATAGACCATCACCTCTCACCTGGACTGTTGCAAAACCCTCTCTGAATTCTATAATCGATCCCATACAGTCACAGAAGTGATATTCTTAAAGTGCAGATCTGATCATATCAGCCCTCTCCTCAAGAAGGTTGTGGTTCCCCTTTGCCTTTAGGAAAATGTCCAAAAACCTCTGTTTGACATTTGAAATCCAAGTTACCCTTCCAAACTGTTTACACATTAACCTCCCCTGCCTTCTCTTCCCTATTCACATATTCTCTGCTCCAGAGAAGCTGACCTAAATCTGTAACCCAGATACAATTACTTCCTATCTCCACGTCTCTGCACAGACTGTCTCCCATGTCTGGAATGTCCTCCCTCTTTACTTCCATTTCTTAGAACCCCTGACTCCTGTTCTCCCAGTTTTTAATTCTCACCCCACATCCAATCACTGTGTATGTATTTCATACATATTGTATATTTACTTATCTGTAAACATGTTGTATCCTCAAGGTATAACACAAGCTTTAGAGGGCAGGAGCTACTAAAAAGTTATTTGTTGGCTGTTGTTTTTTTTTTTACTTTGTATATCAAGTGCCTAGAACACAATTGGTGTTTAATAAATGTTTGTTAACTGGCCTATACACTAAGCTCCTTATAGATGAGACAATTGAGGCTTAAAGAGGGAAAATTACTTGTCTAGTCAAAGTAGCAATTGGCAGAACCCCAAGTTAAAATCGACATCTGATGCCCCTTGACTCCTACCAACTCCTAAATCAACATGTACCCCAACACCATACGTGGCCATTCTGTGCTCCAACAAATGATAAATTCCATACCATGAATTTTGGTTTCTCGGAGGAACACATGGACAATTATTGAGATATGGGAAGTGTTGGGTGTCAGGAAAGGTGAAGAATTGCTAATAGACTTGTTCTTCAAAAGGAAAAACCAGCAAGATGTTTTTACCAATCTTCAAAGGTGGGAAGGAATGGCATCTTATTTAGCTTTTTTAATTCTAGGAGGCTATATTCATGAGGGCTCCCAGGAGGAAATCTCTCAAACCCTCCTCTTTCATTGATTGGAGAAAATCTTATTAGCTATTGGTTTTTGTTTCTTAGCTTTTGCTTTTGTTTTTTCTCCAAAGCAGACATTCATTTTTGTAATCAACTTAACACTGGAGCAAAGAACCATTAGTGTGTATTTGCACTTGTATGAGAGTTCAGAATGTAAACATGTGCCTATAGCTTTATGTGTCTTTTAATTTCTGAATCATATCATTTCATAATTATTAGGTAGGGAGAGTCTGTAATAGGCATTGGTCATGCCAAGGACCTAAGGATTTGATCATTTATTGAGTCAAGGGTTACAATAGTGTAGGATCATATATTTTGATCTGGAAGGGACCTTAGATGTCCTTTAGTCCTACAAATAGAGAAACCAAGGCCTAGGGAGAGTGAAGTGAATCCCTCAATGTTTCATCCAAGTGGTAAATAGCATCGTCTTCATTTGAACCGAGGTACTCTGACTCCAAATCCAAATACTTTCCACTGCATTATACTGCCTCAAAAGAGGTGCCTTCATTTTGCTCCAAGGGGAGTGTTGACAGAATCATCTTTGCTCTTTAGCATACATGCTAAGATGGTTGATCAAGTTTCAATAAATACAGCATTGACTTCCAAACCCCTTCCCAGGAGACCCCATGTGGAATGAATCTGAATTGTATGTCTAACCACAACAAGTCACACTTGAAATCCCAATACATTTCTGTAGGCCTCTGATTGCATTTTCTATTACAAAAATTGCTCGAGAACTTCAGAGAAAATCCAGGTGTCTTCAGAGTGATTTTTATCTTATTTATTTATTTTGCTTTTTGGAGGGAGGAGGGCAGGGCAATTGGGGTTAAGTGACTTGCCCAAGGTCACGTGGCTAAGTAAGTGTTAACTGTCTGAGACCACATTTGAACTCAGGTTCTCCTGACTCCAGGGCAGTGCTCTATTCACTGTGCCATCTAGCTGTGATTTTTAGAGAATACTACTCCTAAAATATTCTTAGCTTTATAATTACAGGGCAATGTCAATTTCTTTGCTAGAGAGAAGTAAAAAAAAAAATGACATTATCCTGTAAGTACAAAACTAAAGATAAAGTGTTATTTTTTTCTATCTCCTTCTACTTGAAGAATCATCATTATTGTATTAGATCATAAACTCCTCAAGAACAGAGTGTGCCTTTTGCCTTTCTTTGTATCCCCAGAGCTTAGCACAGTACCTGGCACTTAGAAGGCACTTAGTAAATGTTTACTGATGGACTAAGTGAATGGTTTTAGCAGTAAAATATGGGTGCATCCAGCCAGATAATGTCGATTTTACCCCTCTGTCATTTTCTTTCAGTGTTCCCTGCTATACTTTCATTTAAGCCTTCCACCTCTGACTAAACTATTGCAGTAGCCTCCTAACTGTTCTCTCTGCCTCTAGGTTATCATCTCCAATTGATCTTACACAGTCTGCCAAAGTAGTCTTCTTATGCACAGGTTTGATCTGGAACTGTCAAAGCCTCCCTATTGCCTACTGACTAAAATTCAGGCTTCCTGCCAGGATATTCAAAAAGGCATTTGTGGCTTTAACTCCCACTCATTCCCAACTCCTGCCCTATCCTTGACTTAGCATAGCTTAGTCATCATTTTGTTTGACTGTGAGTATTTATTACAAGAATTTTCTTTTTCTTTCTTTTTTCCCAATGGGAGGGATGTTGAAATGAGAAAAAAACATTGATTTTTTTTATTGATTAAAAAAGTTTTTAAGGGGCGGCTAGGTGGTGCAGTGAGTAAGAGTGCTGGCCTCAGAGTTGGGATGCCCCGAGATCGAATCCGGCCTCAGAAAATGAGCACCCACGCACAAATAATGACTGGCTGTGTAACCTTGAGCAAGTTATTTAACCCCAATTGCTTTAAAAAAAAGTTTTTAAAAAGAATGGATAGAGCGCCATGCCTGGAGTCAAAAGATTCATTTTTGCGAATTCAAATCTGGCCTCAGACACTCAATAGCTGTGTGCCCCTGGGCAAGTAATTTTACCCAGTTTGCCTCAGTTTCCTCATCTGTAACATGAGCTGGAGAAGGAATTAGCAAACCATTGCAATGTCTTTGCCAAGAATACCCCAAATGGAGACATAAAGAGTCAGGCATGACTGAAAAACGACTGAACAAGAACAAAACCCAAATAGATTATTCACTGTTTTTAGAATTTATCATAGGCTTGCTTCATCCTATATTTCTGTAGATATAGTTCCTTGTTCCTTAAAGGCCCTTCTCCACCACCTCCACTAAGCATCTTTCAATTATGTTCCCATTGCTAAAGACATTTTTGAGCCTTCTCTTTTGGGATTGCCTTCAGAACCTACAGCATTTTTTTTCTTGTGTCCTCAGTGGTGGCAAGTCTTGTTCCTTTTAGTATAGATTGTTTAGGGAATTTGGGAAATTAGCCAAAATTACTGAGAGTCAACTCTGGTAAGCGGGATACATGATCCAGCTGGTAATACTAGTTTGGTGTTTTTTTAAATAACTATAAATAATATTATAAAGTAAGAAAGCTTATTTTTCTGGATGGTTCATGAAATAACTCTGAAGGGAGTTTCTAAAGAGGAACTCTCATCTTGATTTGAGTAATAGAATTAATCACTGAAATCCTTTCATAGTTTACCGGGAAGACTACTTTATTTATTTGTTTGTTTGTTTTTAGTTTTCAACATTAACTCTTAAAAGACTTTGAGTTCCAAATTCTTTTCTCCCTCCAACTATCCTCCTCCCCAAGATAGCAAGCAATCTAATATAGGCTATACATGTATAATCATAGGAAACATTTCCATATTAGTCATGTTGTGAAAGAAGAATGAGAACAAAAGGGAAAAAACACAAGAAAAAACAACAAAAAAGAGAAAATAGTGTGCTTTGATTTTCATTCAGACTCTGTAGATCTTTATTTGGATATGGATAGCATTTTCTATCATGGGTCTTTTGGAATTGTCTTAGATCGTTGTATTGCTAAGAATAGATAAGTCTGTCCAAACTTATTGTACAATGTTGCTGTTACTGTGTACAAATGTCCTGGTTCTGTTCACTTCACTCAGCATCAATTCATGTAAGTATTTCCAGGTTTTCTCTGAAATCCACATGCTCATCATTTCTTATAGCACAATTTTATTTCATTACATTCATACACCACAACTTGTTCAACCATTCCACAATTGATGGGTATCCCCTCAGTTTCCAATTCTTTGTCACCACAAAAAGAACTGCTAAAAATATTTTTGTACGTGTGTGTGTGTTTTTCACTTTCTATGATCTCTTTGGGATACAGACCTAATAGTTACATTGCTGGATCAAAGGGTATGTACAGTTTTATAACCCTTTGGGCCTAGTTCCAAATTGCTCTCCAGAATGGTTGAATCAGTTCCCAACTCCACCGACAATGCATTAGCATTCCAATTTTCCCACATCTTCTCCAATATTTATCATTTTCCTTTTCTGTCATCTGTGCCACTGATAGGCATGAGGTAGTAAATACCTCATAGTTGTTTTAATTTGCATTTATCTAAAGAAGACTACTTTCAATGACAACCAGTTACTTGATATATAATTTTTGTAAAGTGTATTTCATGGAGAAAGTGACCCTTGAATATAACCTTAAAGGAAGACTAGGAATCCAAAATCAATAGAAAACAAAACAAAAAATGTTGAAACAACAATTTCTTGCTTTTGTAGTCAAGAAACCAACACAAATTATTGGTGCTAATACAATGTAAACTATTGCCTCCAGGATCAACTATAAGATGCCTTGTTTTGCATTCAAAGTTCTTCAAAACATAGCCCCCCCCCAACCTTTGCAGTCCTTCTTACACCTTATTCCTCAACATGTACTCTTCCATCCAGTGACAATGGCCTCCTGGATATTCCACATACAAGATACTCCATTTCTTGGCTCAAGGAATTTTCTCTGGCTATCCCCCATGCCTGGAATGCTCTCTCTCCTCAATTCCATTTATGGATTTCCCTGTCTCCTTTTAAATTCCAACAAAAATCCCATGTTTTACTGAAAACTTTGCCCAACTTCTCTTAATTCTAGTGCCTTTCCTTCTGTTAATTATTTCCTATATATCCTGTTTATGGCTTGCTTTGTATATGTTCATTGGCTTTTTGTCTCATTTGATTGTAAGCTCTTTTCATGTATGGGTTGTTCAAGGAGGTCTAACACCTCTGTTATGAGGGTTAGCTGAGGCTACTCATCCATGTTTGGCATCATACCTGTCACCCAATTCTTAGCTGTTACTCCAAGAAGATGCAGTATGGGCAGTGGCCACACCCCCAGTAAACTATTTCAGCAGATGTGCTAAGCCAAGTTGAAGGTAACTAACAGGCCTCAAACCAGTATATGAGTTAGGGACATGTTAACCCCAAGTATGTGAAGACTTCCCCTGGCAGAATGGGTGAATGAGAACAATTTGTCCCAACAGCCATGAAGGCAGCTAAAGCAGGTGTGTAGAGTGCTTAGAACTTGATCAGACATTAAAGATGCCAAGGTCATCCACTCCATCCAGGGCCTACCCGGTCATCTTGACTTTTGTCTTTCCACCGGACTTTGATGGCTTAATGAGGTTGATGACCTTCTGCAACAATGCCTCACTTAAATCCAATTCATTCAGGAGTCAAAAATGGAAGGACAAACAACAAGATCCTTGGGGGCAAGAAAAGTCTTTTGCCTCGCTTTGTATCCCCAGCATTTAGCACAGTGCACAGACTAGATACTTAATAAATGCTGATAGACTGATTCATTGATTGATAGACTGGAAAGAATGGGGAGAGACTTGAAGTAGGTAGACCAACTGAGAGCTTCTTATAGTCATTTAGGTGAGAAGTGATAAGATCCTATACTAAGATGATAGCTGCTATAGGGGAGGAGATAAGCATTCAGTTGTGAAAGATGTGAATATAAAAATGGCAAGATTTGGCAACTGAGTGGATATGTGAAGTGAGAGCGAGGAGTTGAGGATTGTACCAAGGTCATAAACTTGGGAAACTAGTGGGATGATGCTGTCATCCACAGAAGCAGAGAGATCTGGAAGAGAGGAGGGTTGAAGAAGAGAGAGAATGTGTTTGGTTTTGAACATATTATGTTTGACATGTCTCTGGAACATCCAGTTTGAAATGTCCAATAGGCAACTGGTAATGACAGAGTGAAGCTAAGGGGAGAAGGGGGGCTGGCTATATAGATCTGGGAATCTTTTAACAATCCTTTTAATGGATGTGATAAATCAGCTCATGGGAGCTGGTGAGGTCATAACTAGAGCTGTACAGACAGCCCTTTCCTTTTGGTCACTAAAGTTTTTAAAGTTTCGAAAGCAGATGAATTTGTATTTTAGTTCTGGCATAGAGTTTCAGATTTTCCATGACTGATTATATAATCTTTATCCTTCTGCTTGAGCTTAAAGATATGACTTGAGTTTATTATTTTTCTTCAGTGGCTTCAGAGTGAGTCTCTCTGAAATACTTTGCTTTATACCTCATAGTCACTGAGTATATACAGCCCATAGAACTGGTCCATCCATCCTTAGAGGTATACTACACATGGACAATGAACTGGATCCAGAATTGAATCAGAAGAAGAGAGTAAGGGTTATACTTGGGAAATTGTGCAGTGTTATTTTATGACCAACCAAAAGGCCCTCCCTGAAACGGACTCATTTTAAAACACCAATATTTTTCCAATGATGTTATAAAATTATGTCATGAAATGCTACCATCATTAAAACTTTGACATTGATGTACTGCATGATAGTTGTGAGTAGCCCATAGAATATTACCATGAACAACTGTGCCAGACAATTATCTTCAAAGATATGTGTGTGTATTTAGAGAGAGACAGAGAGAGAGACAGAGAGAGAGAGAGAGAGAGAGAGAGAGAAAGAAATGAATGGATGGATGGATATGTATCTCCAGGAAAAAATGTGTCCTGTAACATAGCAGTAATAAGAGAAAGCAAGTAGATAAGCTTCATACTCCATGGGTATCCACAAAATGTCAAGAGACCTAGAGAAAGGTTCCCACACACAGGGTTAGCCAAGGTTGTTCTAGATATGTTCCAGCATACCCTGTCCCAAAGAACCAGTTGTTAAATTTTTACCATGAGCATTTACACCTTTGAAATCAGCAGGCAAACACTACAAATCATGGCTTGATTTATTGTTTTCTTGATTGCCTAGACTTAATAAAGTGCTAATAATACAAATTACACTTAAAATCATGTCCTGCATACAGTTTTTTGGGAGGTGCTTGTTAAACATTTACTAGCACATCCCTCCTCCCAGTAGAGGATTTACAACAGGACATAGACAAAAATTACAGAGGATGATAAGACAAAGATAAGCTGGAACCAGCACTTTTGCTGTGACTACCTACACTGATGACATGATAGACCCATTAAAATTTTATCAATCAGCCCCAAGGGCGATCTTGTAATTTACTCAATCCATGCCTATGAAAATTAAAATGGAGGGGCCGCTAGGTGGTGCAGTGGGAAAGCACCAGCCCTGGGAGTCAGGAGGACCTGAGTTCGCATCCAGCCTCAGACACTTAACACAAAAAAAACTAGCCATGTGACCTTGGGCAAGTTGCTTGACCCCAATTGCCCTCCAAAAGGCAAAAAAAAAAAAAAATTAAAATAGAAAAGTAAGTAAAGATCCTTGAACTTGGGGTATTGAATTTGAGCCATTAGACCTAAATTTGAAAGTCAGATATGCCACTGCCATATGCTACGACCTACTTTGGGTAGGTCGATTAATCCCCATAATGGACTCTATTATAAAATAAACTGTACTTCTATCCCTGTAATAACTATTAAAATTGTTTTGGTAATTTTTTCTCATAATATTTCAATAATGCCCTGGATTTTTATAGAACTTTTTAAGCCAATTGTACAGACAATATCAGTTCATTCCTAGAGGAATCTTTTTATTAGAATTAACACTTATTTATATGTAACATATTTACTGTTCTTCTCCAACCAACCACAGACAAGAATTCCCAAACTGCAAAAACTTCCCAGTTCCCAGGAACTAAACCAATGATGCAGCCCCTTCCAGCACAGGGTGTGGGGAATTGAGTGAATAGAGGTCAAAGAGCCCTGGGTGGGTGGGGCTCCCCATGCTCTGGGGGTAACTGTCAGATGCTTTAGGAACAGAGTGGAAACTGGGATTGCAGAATGTTAGGACAGTGTTGTCAGCCAATACTAAGAATATTGATGCTGAAGCAGGACTCCTCAAAACAGATGTCCAGAACACCATGGTAAGAAAAGGGCCAGGACAGGATGCCAAGAATGCCCAGGATGGGTCAAAGCATTGATTGAGATAGGCAGGGATATAATGAGACAAGACAGAGAACCAGACCCAAGCCAAGACTGAGTGCCAGGAGAGTAATATCAAATGTGTTCAAAGGTAGAGCATATGTGTGAGTTAACATGTTGTCCTGTACTGGTTCTTGCCTCTGTGTGACTTTCTTGACAGGAGATGATGCCCCACAGGTCCCTTTTGCCTTCTCAAAGGGGCTGGACACTTGGAACTTGGAACTGGAACACTCAGAACTCCAGATGTTAAATACTTCTAGTTCCAAGGGTTTTCAAGATAAATTTTGCAAGAGCTATGAATTCTGTGAGCTTCCTGAACCAATATTTCTGTGGCAAATCAGAGCCTTGTGCTTTTTAATTGCTAACTGCTTTGACTGTCTAATCACCTCAGATCTTGCTGTAAATAATGCTTCTATGACTCCATCTGCATGAATTTTCTCTCATTAATCCCACATTTCTCCACTGCTCTAACATTTGGGGACTTTCTATTTTTTGTACCATATTCTTTAGCCTCTTCAATTAAGGACATACCTTCCCTATGATACAAATTGCAATTATATCGCAAACATTGGCAAAAACTCGGGTATGAGTGGAAGGATGGAAATATTATGAAAGCATTTTTGTTATTTTTTTCTTTTTTCCTTTCTGGCTTTCTTCATATGTGCACAATCATGTTACATAAATAATTCACTTTGGTTTGTGTATATGAGTTGTTTTGGTCAGTTCAACTTCTACTGATGTTATCCAATTCAAGAGGTTGTTGGGGTGAGGTGGTGGGGATTTTATTTTTTAACCTTGGTAGGAAAGCTTTTGGATTTTGTCCTGAAAAGTTTCCACAGAGGTTATCTGGTATCATCTTTTTTCCCTATTTCATACATAGACTCAGAATTCAACCCACTTATGCTGTAGAGGATTTTTTTGGCCTTCTTTTTTTCTGTGAGTATACATATACTAAACATGTTCTCTAGATGTGCTAGGATTCATCTTTAATTTCTGGATTGAGAAACAAACTGAACCTTTTAGTAGCTTGTGATGAAATCCAGTTTGTAAAGATGTGTAGGATGCCATGCCATTGTCTTTAGTTGCTGTATTGTGAATGCTCAGCATTAGGCTTCTCATGTCTAGGCTGTTTGACATTTAACCATGTGTTCCAACCTTTCCATCAATTATAGCACCCCCACCAGAGTTGAAAAACATGATGCAAAAGCATAAGACCCATCGTCTAAGAGCTGACTCCCAGCATACCAGAAACTGAAAGTCCCACAGGAGGCTAATCTAATCAATCCCCATGCTTGGATGCTTGGTCAAGCTTCAGAACAATCAGACTTGTCATTGCTGCAAAACAGGCTGCTGTTCAGTGGTCAATCTTGCTATCACCAACAGGAAACCTTACTTCCATTCTGTTTACAAATCCAGCTTTAGGAAATTTGGTCCTAATCCCAGACTAACTTCCTCAGTGATAATTACTAACATAACAGTGCAACATGGAAACTTTCTTAATGGGATCCCTTCCTTCAGAAGTCCATCCTGCACCCAGTTCTCTTCCTAATGGCATTCATGTTGATGTCAAAAGGCTTATTTCTGGGGACCAATATGAATCTCCCTGGCATCTCCCCACCCCTATCTGCCCCAACATGAATGAGTTTCATTCATCTCTCTATCAATTCACAATCCCAGGGAAACTCAATGCCAATTGCCTTTATTCTCTCATCAGCAAATTTCAACAATACTTGCTGAATTCATCTGGAAACTGTTGAAATTATTTTGCACAGGTTAAACCTGCAGTAGAAAAATTATCCTTTGGAGTATGAGATGCTTTATCACAGAGAACAAAATCATCTATCCAAGAGTGGGGAACCTGTGGTCTCAAGGCCACATGTGGCCCTATAGGGTTCTCAAGTGTGGCCCTTTGACTGAATCCAAACTTCACAGAATAAATCCCCTTAAAAAATAATTTGTTCTGTAAAACTTGGACTCAATCAAAAGACCTCACCCTAGGACCTAGAAGGCCAGATGCGGCCTCAAGGCTACATGTTCCCCACCCCTGGAACTCCAGGGGCTTGTGTCTATTATATTCTATGGTTAGGTTCATTTGCAATGTGGCCATTATTAAGGGCCATTTTTCCCATAATCTGTGGAAGGTAAATTGCTCCTTTTGATTTTCAGGGATTTGGGAGGTAGCTGCAGTGGCCTGAACCCCTTGACATATTGTCTAGTGAAATTTGGGGTATGCTGGAGTCAGCTTGGGACCAAGTCTCAAAAGTTAGCATTTGCACCCCTAAAATTGTTAAACACTACAAATCAGGTTTGATTTATTGTCTAGTTTATTGTTTAGACTTAAGAAAGTGATAGAGAAAATATTAATAGTGCAGATTAAATTTAAAAGGGTGTCATGGGTAAAAACAATATTTCCAGAGAGTTGGTCATTAAAACATTAACTAGCACACCATTGGTCTAACCCTTCTGACTAATTTAAATCATAGGATCATACATTTGGAGCTGAAAGGAAACCTAGAGATCATCTAGATATCTCTGTTTCCCTGCTCATTCCTCACAGTTTTACAGATAAGGAAACTGAGGCAGCATTGTACAGTGAAAAATAGTAACACTGGCACTGGAGCCAGAGGACTTGTATGACCTTGGATCAATTACTCACCTTCCTTGAGCCTCTGATACCTCATCTGTAACATGAGACTAAATGACTTTTGAGCTCCCTTCCAGTTCTCGAGCCATGATCTCATGATCCTGTGAGCTAATTAATTAATCTAATCTAAACTTACATGATTTGTTCAGTTACATAAGAAGTGACAGAATCAATTTGAACATAGGCTTCAGATTCCAAACCTCTAATTCTTTCCTCTGCAGCAGAGGTGTCAAACTCTCAGCCCACAAAACTCCCAAGTGCAGCCAAAACTAAATTAAAACATAATTGAGAAATATTTAATACTGCCAAAAATGCAATATTACATAGATAATGTAAATTTGTAGTTATCTAAGTGGATATGAAGCCCACCAGGATCCTTCTGTATAATTTAGTGACACCATTTCTATCTGACACCACTGCTCTACATAGATTTAAGAGTGTTCATTAATCACCTACTATGTTCTAGGCATGATACAAGGTGCTAGGGATACAAAGAAAACATTAAAACAGTCCTTACCCTCGAGGAGCTTACATTCTATTGGGGGAAATATATGTACACATTAGTAAATGCTATATATATATATATATATATATATATATATATATATATATATATATATTAACAGAGCTATGCCCTCTTCTCCCTCATGCATGCACAAATTCTCAGTTCCATGGTATTCTTACCAAGCATGTCTGTAGCTGGTATGAGATGTTGGAAATTTCTGTAACTTTTTTCTACTGAAGGGCAATAAACATTAATCTTCATTTTGACTCAAAGGAACAGCTTTTTGGGGTTCCAGCAAACCTTCACAGACTGCCCTGACAGGGGTTTGAAACAACTGATTGACAGAAGGAAAGTGATATTGATAGTGCTATATATTTCAGGCTGAACTGAATCATTTGCTTATTATGTAGTCCATCATCACTTAATTCCAAACACTGTGCAGTCACTAAATTAGAAGCCCTCAGTTTGCTGGTATGTAACAAGACCTCTCCTCCTTCATAGGTTCTATTTGTCTTTCAGACCAGCAGATACATATTAATCACTATTGTGTACAACTCTGTACAACTCACTGTGCTAAGCACTGGAGATAGAAGGGCAAAACCCATCCCCAAGGACAGTATCGTTAGTAGTCTTCTATGCCTAGAGTCAGTAAGACCCAAATTCAAATATGGCCTCAGACACTTAATAGCTGTGTGACCTTGGGCAAGTCACTTAATCTCTGTTTGTCTCAGTTTCCTCATCTATAAAATGGGGGTGATATAGCCTCTACCACTAAGGGCTGTTTTGAGGATCAAATGATATAATTGTAAAGTACTCAGTACCGTGCCTGGCACATGGTAAATGCTATATAAATGCTATTATTATTGATTATTAGTCACCTACTCACCAAATGACATTATTACACTAGTCAGAATTTCTGAATATGTTTTCCATATGCTACATTATTTCAGAAGAGTATTCTATTGTCAGGTCATGGGGAAGAGGGGAGAATGCTGTCTTTTGATATTTCTAGCACCTGGGACAGTGCCTTGTACACAAGAGTCATAAGCCTTAGGATCATAACTCTACAGCTGGAAGAAACCCCATAGGCTATTTAGGCCTCCTCTCTCATTTTATAGATGAAGAAATTATGATCCAGAAATATCAAATAACTTGACAAAGGTCAAGGTGGTAAGTGTCCGTTCCAGGGTCTGAACTCAGATCCCATAACTTTGAGTTCAGCATTCCAGATTCAAAACGCTTTCCAGTCACTTAAACATTTATAGAACTTGACTGAATCCTAGACAGAGGGGATGGCCAATGAGTCTTGGCTCCTTTCTTTTAGAGATATCCATTTAATCTTTTTTTATTTCCTTTAGACCTTGATTGAACATGTACCTAATCATGTTAAGAGTTGTTTTCCATTTCTCTAAAATATATGGATTTATAGAGGCAACCAGGTGCTATAGTAGATAGAATCTTGGTCCTAGGGTCAGGAAGACTTGAGTTCAAATCCAGTCTTAGACTCTTACTAGATGTATGACTTTGGACAAGTCACTTGACCTCTGTTTGCTTCAGTTTCCTCATCTATTAAATGGGGATACTATTAGCACATACTTCCCAAGGCTGTTATGAGAATCAAGTGAGATAATAACTGTAAAATGCCTAATAGTGCCTGGAACCTAGTAAATACTACATAATTAATAGTTAATTATATACATAATTAATAATTATGTACAAAAATATTCATAGCAGTTCTCATAGTAGCAAAAACTGGAAACTAAGGGGGGGTGCTAAACAAAGCATGGTATATGAATGTAATGGAATATTATTAAACCTTAGAAAATGGAGATTTGGGGGGTGGCTAGGTGGTGCAGTGAATAGAGCACCAGCCCTGGAGTCAGGAGGACCTGAGTTCAAATCTGGCCTCAGACACATAACACAAAAAACAAGCCGTGTGACCTTGGGCAAGTCACTTAACCCCAATTGCCCTCCAAAAAGCAAAAAAAAAAAAAAAAAAAAAGGAGATTTTCAAAAGAAACAGAAGAATTCTATGAACTAATTTACGGTGATGTGAGCAGAAATAGGAAAACAATTTATACAATGATGAAAATATTATGAGGGGAAATAACTTGGAAACATTTTAGAATTCTGATGAAAATTATGACAAACCATGATTCCTAGGCCTTGTAGATAAAGTGTCCTATCCATGTCCAGCCAGAAAGATAATACCTTTAAAATGCAGAATGAGACATAATTTTTTAGATATAGCCAATTTGGGAAGTTATTTTGCTAGATTGTGCATATACATTAAGAAGGTTTTATTTTCTCTTTTTATAAAAAAAGTTCAATTTGGTGGGTTGAGTGAGAAGGAGAAAAATGATGAAAAAGTTTTATGTTTTAAAATAAAATAAACTTATATGTGTTGGTTTCCTTGTACTGAAGGGAATTCAATCTGAAAATAATTGTGCAACATCTTCCTCTTTCCCCCCTCCCCACAAGTCATTTCATAGATTTAAATAATTCCAATTCTATCTAGTGCTCTTCCAATCAAAATGGTCTTTAATTTTAGATATGCTAATGTTTGTATTGAAGAAACAATTATATCTGGAAATGTAAAAATGAACTCTGTGCCAAAAAATGGCGTTTAAAGGCATGTAAACATTTATTTGTCATGTACAAATGAATTATGAAGCATGGGGATAAGGGGAGGTATAGAAAGGGGAAAGAGCTAAGGATGAGGGAAGGGTATAAGAGGGAGATGGGAATATTTAAGATAAAGCAAGCCCAAAGCAAGAGAAAACTTTAGAGCAAAAGATGATGAAGAGTGGCTATGAAAGGCTAAAAGTGGCAGCAGCTCTGAGGATCATCTCCCAGACCAACATGCTGAGCTTCATGGTAGGTAAAGGAGTCTATTTTAGTGAAATGTTTTGGACACACATTGGAAGAGCTGCCAGGTCAAGAATTGGGTGGCTCTGAGGAGAGCAATTTTGACCTGGAATCAAAAGGCTTGGGATTTAGACAGAAAGAACATTTTATGCTAGAAGGAAACACAACCAGAGCTGTAAATAGGGAAGGGTAAACAGGGTTTTGGATCTTGGTGGTGGTGTTTAGCAGGCACTGAAATCATCACAGCCCTCCAAAAACAATTTGGAGAATTTAATGCTTAGTTAGCATAGAAGTCACTAGAGATGCTAACTAGGTGAGTTCTTCACGCACCTCCATCTATTCCACATGTACTCCATTTACCCCCTTTCCCACTGTCAATACATATATAGTAGTTTCCCTAACAGTGGTCTCCTGGCAGTGTTTTGGGAACTTTGCCTCTCCCAGCAGAGCAATGACCCCAAATCCCAAATGAAAGTTTACTTGCCCCAAGTATAGTTTGTAATACTTGTCCCAGGCATAAGAATTCCTAGTTCTGGCTCTGAATATAAATAGAAATTCTGGGTCCCTTTGGACAAGTCACTTAACCCCAATTGCCCTCAAAAAAAGAAAAAAAAGAAATTCTGGGTCCTGAAATGACTGAAATGAAAGTAGGGATGAACTAAGAAGCAGAAATGGAATCATCTGGCAAAACGCTGATCCATATAGGAATCTGAGCTAATACAAGTAATGAGATAGTAAGCTATTACATATGGCTGGTATCCTGAAATGTCCCTACACTAAAACAATTTTAACTACAAACAACTGACTCTAAGTGCAATAATTCTGAGGACATAGTGAAGGAAGAGTACTGTGAAAAGGAAAACCTCTGATCTCCAGAAGGCAGCAGCAGAATGTTGCTTCAACAGTGATGAAACTAACCAGGGAACTCCATGTTTCAGAGTCCCCTTTTCATCTCAAATATATACTATGGTGCCCAACTTGATACCTCTTGGTGATGAGAATAAAAACCATAAAACACTGATTAAGGACCTATTATATGCCAAGCACTGAGGACACAAAGGCAAAAGTTAAATAGCCCTTGTCCTTAAGGAGCTTACATCCCAATAAGGAAGACAGGACTGTTTGCAGGAGTGTTCTGAGGCCAGCTCAAACCAGCTTTCAGGAACCAATTTCAGTGTGAGCACTTACTCCTTAGAAATTATTAAATGTTACATATCAGGACTTCATATATTGTTTTGTTGATTTCTAGACTTAATGAAGTGGTGGAGAAAATGTTAATAACGTAGATTAAACTTAAATGTGTGTCCGGCATACATCTTTTTTTTTGTAGTTGTTTTTCCCAGAAAGACAATTGTTGAACTTTTTCCAGAACATCACTGGATGTGAATGGATGGATGCATGGATGGATGGATGGATGGATGGATGGATGGAAGGATGGGCAAGTGGTTGGATAGATGGATGGATGGATGGATAGATGAATAGGGAGAAAAATTAGAAAATAGATAGATAGATGGCTGGATGGATAATAGATGTAAGACTATTTTGAGGGATAATATACATAATATAATATAATATAATATAATATAATATAATATAATACAATACAATATAACATAACATAACAACATAATATAATATAATATAACATAATATAATTTTTACATAACACAACATAATATAACACAACATAATATAATATAATATAATGTAATATAATATAATATAACATAATAGCTGGAGGGATCAAGAAAGAGCTCATATAACAGGTGGCTCTTGAGCTGAGATTTAAGGGAACCTAGGAATTCAAAGAGGCAGTGGTAAAAAGGACCAGCATTCCAGGTCTGTGCAAAGACACATAAATAGAGGATGGAGTATCACATATGAGGAACAGTAAGAAGTCCATTATGGCTGAACCATAGAATCTGTGAAGAGAAGCAATGTATGATAAGGGTAGAAAAATACTTTGTGGCTAGGTTGTGAAGAACTTTGGGGAGAAAATTGAGGTGAATGGACCAATTAGGCAGCTATTGCAATAGTCCAAATGAGAAATGATGAGGACCTGTAGGAGGATGGTGGCTGTGTGAGTAGAGAGAAGGAGTTCAACTCAATAAATATTATGAAGGTGGAAGAATCAAGATTTTATAACTGGTTAGATAGAGTGAGAGAGGGTGAGGAATAGAGGATGAGACCACTCCAACCACCTCACTCTCTCTGTTCAGGACCATGCCTCATACTTCACAAAGAAAATACATGCCATTTGGCACGAGAACCCTCTTCTCCCCTTCTCTACACTCGGTAACATCATCCTCCATTCTCTTCTCCTTGTTTCCATTCTCTGACAAATGAAGGTAGCCCTTTTCACCAAGGCTAAGGTCAACCCTGATGAATATTCCCCCAATCCTACCCCATTCTGTCTTCTCTCTTCTCCACTAGATTCCCACACAAACATTCTTCTTTTCAACCTTTCCATAGCTCCTGGTTCTTTCTTGTCTACATCCAGGTTTTCTCTACCCTAAAAAAATCATTTGACTTAAATGTACCCTTAAGTTATTGCCCTAAGCTTCTCCTCCATTTTTAGCCAGATTCCTAGAAAAAGTTTTCTATATTCACCACCTTCATGTTCTCTTGCTTGTTCTCTTCAAATTCTGTAGTCTAGTATCCATCCTACATCATTCAACTGGAATTGCTCTCTCCAAAGCTACCAGTGATATCTTATTGCCAAATCTGATGGGCTTTTCTCAATCCTTATCTTTCCTAAACACCTTGTAGCCTTGGACATTGTTGATCTCCTCTTCCTGGATACTTGCTCTTCTATGAGTCTGACCTTGCTCTCTCCTGGTTCTGCTACCTGTCGGAACATTCTTTCTCAGTTTTCCTTGCTAGATCATCTTCTATACCATGTCACCTAACTTGTGAATGTACTAAAGGCTCTCTTTGGAACCATTTCTTCTCCTATCTTTGTTTATAGTATTTATTAATCAATGCTTGTCAACTGACTATGTGTACGTGAATTTGGACCATACTGAGGCTAGTGCTCTTTTGTTAAATCATTATCTGAATGGTTTGGGACTAAAAGACTCCAGGAACAGCAGCCACATTTATTCAACCTACTTTGTCTATTTCTGGACTTGAAATGGGAGTCTTATCATTTTCCATTCTTTCTCATTTCTTTCTTCATAGAATTAATTCCCTATTGTCGCAGAAATCACAAAAATTTTATAACACAGTTTATTTCATATTTCTATTAATTCATAATCCTATTAATTAATTCCTATTAATTAATTAATTCCTATTAGTGTTGGCTCTTAGGGCCATTTGTGGAGCAAAGAGAGACATTTGTAAACACTTCTCATCAGGCCTTGCTTCTATCAGGATGATGGGAACTGTTTGTGATGTACAAAACATGGTGGCAGGCGGGGCAGGGCGGGGGAATGGGGGAGGAGGTGAGGAGTGTCTGATAACAGGCAAGAAAAAAAACAAAATTCTTTCCCACAATGTCTTCCTGAATTTATTGTTCCATTCTCCTGGGCCGAGCTGCCCACAAAGCAGCAGTACTCCAGCTAGTTTTCACGAAAGAACTGAGGGATGAGGATGGAGCTGCAATTTGAAGGCTAGGGATGGGTGGTGAAAGGACCCTCCCACAGGAAGGCGGTTTTTCTGATAGAACTTAATCTCCTGCTTCCACACTAGATTAATTCATGTTGTGTCAAATAAAAATAGGTTACATCACCTTCATGGTGCAGTGAATGATTGCTTTGGAAGCTATCTGAGCTAAATGGTTCTCCAATAGACTAGGAATCACATCACATCTGAACATCCCAAACCACCCTAGGAGTAGAGATTAATTTATCTTTGTTTCATAACCAGGAAAAGTAAAAAAATTGTATTTTTCTTCATTTGTGGTTTCCTCATTTTGTTTTACTCCACCTTATTTTCTTAGTAAAGATTTTTCATCCCTTCAATACTTAGAGTCTCTTGAGGATTTTGTTATACACACATGCTTAAATCAAGATAAGGGGCCACTGCACCCCCAGTGTCCAACAAGTGGTAAGGGCAGTAGAGAAGCCAGTTAGCAAAGCCAGAGGGGCCTTTTAGTGATAGTGAGAGAAAGTAGAACAGAGTTCTGGGAATGACAATGTTCTGAACTGACTCCAATGGCCAATTACCTCATATATGCCTGGGGAATTCCACGCATCTATGACAGAACTTCCAAATGTTTTTGTTACATGTGTATCTGTTTTTTTAAATTGAGATGGAAATGTATTGAGTTTTTAAAAATAATGTTCTCTATCTCGGAGGGGTCAATCTCAAATAGAAATGGATTTCTGTGGGCCATATATTGACTTAGAAAACCACAAATTAACACTACTTATGTTGTATTGTGTTTTTATAAATTTGTTAAATATTTCCCAACTACATTTTAATCTGATTCAAAAACACTCATGAATTTGGGGGCCTGCAAGTTTGAAACTTCCACTGTAAATGTCTGCATCTTTACAATCACAAAGCAAACTGAAAAGAGTAGAGAATATATGAATTCCCCTCCCTCCCATGTCTATGGATTGTGGCAGTCTTTTAAGCATTTGACTTTAATAGGGTTAAAAAGGAAGCTTCATAGGTTGTCCTAGGAAAAGTGTCTCCCATGCATATATAAAAATTCCACAAGATTCTATGACAGTTGTAACTATGGGGATAATTTTATTCAATCTATTCACTACTCATTGATGTCAACCAAGGCATAGGAAAAAAAGACATATGCCTACCCAAGGTTGCTACCAGTACCATGGAAAATGTCCAACACAGTATCCAAACAAAAGGTTTATTCTTTGTTGATCATAAGGTTCTTCAAATAGCCCTGATTATTCATGAGATGATGCCCATTACATCAAGCCCCAGAACACTACAAAAGCTCCTCAGCAAAATCCAGAGCAATGCAAAAGAGATCAGTTAACTATTCATACTGAAAAAACAAATTAATAAGATATCTCTCTCCATATATACATATATATGTATGTGTGTGGTATATGTATATGCATGTATGTATACATCTTTTTTCAAGTAGCTTATAATTTAGTGAAGCCAATAATTCTGTGTGGAATAATGTGTGATGGATTTGGAGTCTGCCAGAACTCTGTTTGACTCTCTCCTTGGAACTCCCTAGCTGTGTGATACTTCATGCCACTTAAATTCAGTCTCAGTTTTCTCACCTGTGAAATGAGGATAATAATAGCACCAATTCCAAAGAGTTGTTGGGAAGATGAAATGAGATATGGTATGGAAAAAAGTGCTTTGACAATCTTAAAGTGCCATATACATTTTCATTTGTGTTATTATATATTATGAGATATATAAACTATAGCCTATGTTAATATATATATGTATATATATGTATATATATATATATATATATATATAATCTTCCAAAGCAGAATTTGATAAATTAAATGAGAGATTTGAAGACAATGTTATAGAAATTTAGTGGAAGGAAGGATAGTTTCTGATGGGGAAAATCAGGAGAGGTTTTTTGATGCCTTTGAGTTGGACCCAAATGAATAAGATTCTCCTGATATGGCAATGTATGGTAAGCGTATTCCAAGTGATGTTATGGGGAAGAGAGATGGAACTTATTCTGTTTGACCTTAGAGGGCAGAAGCAGGAGTTATTGAGTAGAAGCTATAAAGAGACAAATTTGGAACTGATATTAGTGGGGGGAAATCTTGCTGACAATTAACCATCCAAAAATAGAATGGGCTACCTCAAGAGGAGGTGGGAAACCTTTCTTTAAAGGTTCAAGATAACCATTTATCAAGTATATTAAAGTAAGATTCCTATTGTGTTTGGGTTCAGCTATATGGCTGCTGAGGTCATTTCTGCTCTCAAATTCTCTGATACTATGATACTTGATTGTTTAATGCATCAGTCTTCCCTAAGACTGCTGTGATATTAAGGGGGGGAGATCTATGGGATAATTGGAATCACATTCTAGGTTCTCCTTGCTGAAAACCTCCCATAAGTCTAGGAACCCCCATGGAAATTTTGGCCCTTTATCCCTTAATCTAGACAACTATGCTGGTGCTGGATTTTTAAGTGACCTTAGGGCCTAAGTGGGTCCTTGCTCAATCTACCAGCCCATCATGCTTTGCTTGGGTGATGGCATTCAAACCATGGCAACTTAAATATAACCCCTCCTACTGCCATGTCAGCTACCCCCAGGACCACTCAATCCATGAGCTCTTCCACTTGTCACAGAGACAGGAAGCTCTCATACAACACTCATCAATCACCGTTCTCTCTGTTGATTATCTCCAATTTATCCTTTATATAACTTGTTTGTACCCAGCTGTTTGCATGTTGTCTCCTTTATTAGACTATGAATTCTTTGAGAGCTGGACCTATCTTTAATCTTTTTTTGTGTCCTCAATATTTGTCATGATGCCTGGTGTATAAGTTGTGCTTAATAAATGCTTAGTAGATTGATTGTCCCTATCAGGGGTCAGCTTCTCTTTATATCTACCTGCTCTGGAGGGATATATAGGGTATTTGGAGAGCACTCGCACCTCTGGTATGAGAGCTTGGTGAGACCTTTTTAGGGTCACTCATCTACCTTTTATGTCCACCTGTCACCCAACTCTCACCTGTAGATCCAAGAAGTTGTAGCATGCACAGCAGCCACACCCCAGTAAAACCATCTTGGAAAATGGGCTGAGCCAAGATTGAGAGTAACTGACAGGCCTCAAACCCATCGTGTAGTTGGGGGTTGAGGGGGAAGTATCCACCACAATCGTATGAAGAGGTCCCAGGCAGAATGGGTGGACGAAAACAATTTGTTCCAATGGCCTCATATGAAGGCAACTGAAGCAGGTGCTTTGGAATTCTTAGAGTCTTGTCAGACATTGAAGACACCAAAGTCATCATTAAATCCCTGACCATTGCCAGTCATCTTGACTTTTGTCCTGCCACTGGACTTCAATGATTCTGGAAGACAGAATGAAGCTGACAACTTTATGCAACTCTGCCTCACTTAAATCCAATTCACGTTCAAATCAAGATATCACCCCAACAATGTCATTGGTCCTGTTTAAAATGAAGGATCAGGGAGATTAGGTGGTGCAGTGAATAGAGCACCAGCCCTGGAGTCAGGAGGACCTGAGTTCAAATCTGACCTCAGACACTTAACACTTACTCACCGCCGTGTGACCTTGGGCGAGTCACTTAATCCCAATTGCCCTGCCTTGCCCCCTACAAAAAAAAAAAATAAAAATAAATAAATAAATAAAAAATAAGGATAAATAAAAACAGCAGCAACAGCAACACCTGCTCAGGGACGATCATCATCATAGATCATAGGCATCATAGATACAGAATTAGAAGGTCCCTGAGAGGTACCTCATTCAACCTTCTCCCCATTTTACAGATGAGGTAACTGACACCCATAGGGGTGAAATAACTTGCCCAAGGATGCACAAATAATAAAGGTGAGAGCCAGTATTTGAAAAACAAATCTAACACTTTTTCCAGATGCAGAACTACATAGCAATGGGGCCCTTTGGTTTGGCTGGGTTGTTTCAGAGTGGACAATGTGCCTACTTCCTCTCACTTTAGGACTAGACCTGCCTGACCTTCAATTTCCCCAAATCCCTAAGGCAAACCACAATATCACAGATTTAGAGCTGGAATGGAGCTTGGAGGCCATCAAATTGAACTCCGTCATTTTTCAAATTGAGGAACTGAAGCACAAAGAAGTTAAGTGACTTGCCCAGAGTCACACAACTAGTGATGTCTAAGGCAGGATTTGAATCTAGGACCTCCAAATTGCAAGTCTGGTTCCTTATTGCTGTAGTATGTAGCCTCTCACCTCCTCACCCCCCCACCTACCCTGGACCAGGATTCCAGAGTGTTTCAACTACAATGGGTAACCATTTTAAGATACTTGCCTCTTGTCCCCAACCTATCCTTGGTATAAGCCTTTGAGGGAACACAAAACTGCCTGAACCCAACACCACCACCACCCCAGGCCCTTGAATGGAAACTCTTGCCTTCTTCCCAATAGGTTGGTCTAATATCCCATAAACTGGCTACATGGCTGAGCCAAATAAGCATAGTTGCCATACTGGAAACAGATGCTATAATGAACCAATACTCTGTATATAATGGGATTATTGGTTACCCTTCAGCAATACTGTCATTATGTATCAGTACCATCAAATGTTCATTCACTTATTCACTAAAGGAGATGGGGGGGAAGCAATGAGGGAAGAAGAGAAGGAATGAGGGAAAGAAGGAGAAAGGGAGAAAATACAGACAAAGAGAAGAAAGACAGGGGAGGAGGGACAAGGGGAAAGAAAGATGGAAGATGGGAAAGATGAACAGAGAGAAAGGAAAGGAAAGAGTAAGGGAAGGAAAGAGAGAATGAGGGAGAGAAACAAAGGGAAGGAGGAGGAAAGAGACAAGGAGAGAACGAAGGAGAAAGTCAGAGAGCGAGAAATGATGTTAAAAGAACAGGATTCAGTACGTTTGTACCGTAATTGTGGCTTTGATAGCCTTAAAGCTGGGCTGCCTGGGAGGTCTTTGGTGCTCTGAGAAGCAGGAAAGTCTCATCCATTTCTTCTAGCAAACTCAAATGCAGCCTGAGCATTCGGGATATAGCCTTTCTGTCATAAGGTGAAGGTAAAAGTAGAGAAGATATGATTCAATGCCTGAACATCAGTGACCCTTTATCACACCCTGCGTCAATCATGGCATGCCAGCTTCCCCCAGGCCTGACCCCCAAAATGTGCTTCCTAGGGAGTAATTTTCTTTAGAGTCTCTCCAACAGAAAACTGCCAAGAGGCCTCGGAGCCCCTCACACAGATGTGCATGGTAATGTTCTTTGTCCAGCTGAGAGATGCCTCTGTTATAACTTTACTTAAGTCTCTGGGTGCCTTTGAACTTCAGATGATTTCCAGGCCTTGTGTGCACACTGTAAGCAAATATGTCCAGACAGGAAAACAGGGCAGAAATTTAATAGATGTTTGCTCATCCATTGCTGCTCTCTGAGACTTGCAAAGAAACTGAACTTGTCCCTTTACTCCTAAAATGAACATTTCAGTGATCCATCTGTAATATCAGCATTAATGTCCAGTATTGGTTCATCTAAATACGCGTGACTAAAATAACCAAAACACCTGGGTTTATACAAAATGAAGGGTTTTTTCCAAAACATTAACCAGATTGTGTTAACATTATCCAATAACTAATTCTAATATGGTTGGAGTGGAAGGAGACTAAATACGAAACTTCTGATTTCCTCAATAAGTGTTGAACTTTTGCCAATAAACAAGGCCAATGACAACATCTGGTAACAAATTTCAAAGTAATCCATGATTAAAACATCTTAAGCTCTAGTTGCCATAAAAGCAGTGTTGGTATACATATGTCTGCATCAGACTATATGCTTTTAGAGGACAAGAATCATAGTAGGATTTCTACTAAAAGGATTTCATCTTTTCTTCTAAAACACACAGGATTACATGAATAATGAATTTTAAATCTTATTTTTATTTATACATTTAAATATCACTTTAACTTCTGAATATATCCTTTCACCTGTATTCACCCAGTTACCCATCTTTTGTAACAAAGATTAAAACAGAGAGGGAAAAGCAATTTAGCAAAATCAACTCATCGACCATGTCTAACAACAAATGCAGGATTCTTCATAGATAGTGCTCCACTTCTGCAAAGAAGAGAAAGGTTCACATTTTCTCAACTATTCTCCAGGGCCATGTTTTGTCAATATTATTACAAAATATTTGGTTTCATTTTTTGCTATAGTTCCTTCCGTGAACATTGCTGTCATTGTACATATCATTTCCCCAAATCAGCATCCGTTCACACAATTTTCTCATGCTTCTCTGAACCTTCATATCCATTATTTCAAAGAGTAATATTTTGTTACATTTAACAAATGTGTTTTGATGGTGGTGATGATAACCACTACCCCAAAAGTGATCATTTATTAAGTTCCCATGGCCCCAGAGCCATTTTGATGGAGAAAGGGTGTTGTGGAAAGATGAGTTGAAAACATTAATAACTAATCTTAAATACCTTTTGAAAAGTGATTATATAATTTGAAAATATTTTTCTTCTTTTGAGAAGAAGTATGGCATAGTTGACAGAAAGCTGGTCAGAAGGCCCTGGGGTTCAAGTCCCACATCCAATAATTACATACTGACTATGTGATATTGGACATGTCACTTAATGAAACTCTAACACTATAAGTAATTTTCTGGTATTGTCTTACATCAGTCCTTACATCATTAGAGAGAATTCCATCATATGGAAATTGAGGGAATCAAAGAAATCATGGTCCAATTCTGTCCATGGTATTTATCTATGAGCATGCTGTACACTCCTTATAGAATATAAGCATCTGTGGGTCTGGAACTGTCTCTCTTTTGTGTATTTATATCCCCAGGACCTAGTGCAGTACCTGCCACATATTCATCACTTACTTGATCAATACTTATGCGTCTGAAGCAGGATGGTGGTACAAGATCTGAGGGTAGCTGGAGTCCAAGTCTCTGATTTTATTAGTGTCAGAAAAATGGCTACAAAATCATTAGAGAATTTGGGGAGGGGTGACAAATTTCCAGATGGGGAAACTGGAGCCCAGGAAAATTGTCACACAGGTTGTAAGCATCAGAAGTAGAACTTGAACCCAAGTTCTGATACCATGGCCAGTGCTTTTTCCCCTGGACCTTTCTTCCTCTCTATAATCCTTGCTGAGGCATTCTTTTCTTCCTGTGGCAGCAGCTATAGCACTGGTACCAGACAAAAAGTGTTATGAGGACATGGCAAAGGGGGAACTTATTCCTGATTGGTGGAATCAAGTAACTCCTCATGGAGAAGGGGCCATTTCAACAGAGCTTTGAATAATGTTTAGGATTTTTTTTTCAACCTGGGAGAGATGGGGAGGAAAGCATTCCAGGTAAAAGGAACAACATGAGCAAAGACAGGAAGGAAGATGTAAGATCTAATCAGGGAAATAGTGAGTAGTCAAGTTCATCTAGAATATAGACTATCTGGAAGAATATTAGGAGATAGAGCAGAAAAAGACATTTCAGATTAATGCATGTAGGCCCATGAATGGCAGGCTAAGGAGCTAAGAATGTATTGATAATGTAATAGGGAGCCATTAAGGTTTTTTAAGCATAGGAATGATGTAATTGGGGTGGAAAGCCAATAGTTATCAACATTTTTGGTAGATTCTAAGAAGAATAAAAGGAGCCTTGACCCACCCCCCTGCCTGCTTTTCCTACTATAACAACATACACACACACATATACACACACTTGTGTGTGTATATGTGTGTGTGTGTGTGTGCGCGCATGTGTATATAAGGAGCATGGATAGATGGGAACATTGACCTGCTAAAGTTATGACCTTTTTTTGAGAAAAAAAAACTATTTGGAACATAATAAGCTGTGGGAACTGGAAAAGGCATTAGAGGTTTTCTAATCCCACAGCTTCTAGTTTACAAATGACAGAATTGAGAGCAGGAGAGTTTAAATGACTTATTAAATTCACATAGCCAACTAAGGGGATATTGGGGACTAGAACTCAAGGTCAAAATTTTGTAACTAAATGGAACCTTATGGATCATCTAGATTCATTCCTTCATTTTACTCTGGGCCCCAGAGTGGGAATGGAACTTGTCCAGTGTCACACAGGTAGTAAGTAACTGATACAGGATCTGAACCCAGGACTTTGTCTCCAATTTCAACACTCTTTCCACAGCACTGTGCTGATTCATGGGCCAGTACCTTTAGACATAAATTAATTCATTGAAGAAAACAAAAGTAGAAATCCTGCTGTATCATATCTATTAGTATAGTAAGAAATCATCCCAAAGTCTACCTGTGGGATGCTCTCAAACCATCCTTCGTCCTGGGACCACACTTGGAGACCTCCCAAAGTGAACAGGCTAATGCATTACAATTTGCAAACAATGCCACTTGCAGACAGCTCCCAGAGCTGATGTTCCCAGGCATGCTTTATGTTAGCTCTCCTCCTCAGAGACCTAATCCTCCCTCCCAGAGAAGGGCAGCAACATCTTTATTTTGACAAATGACCCTGGACTGTAGGTGAAGAAAGAATTTGGCCTCTGGTCAGGGATTTATTTGAAACCTGCTGGGTATGTTTATTTAAACAGGGAACCCTAGCCATTCCTTAAATCACAACATAAAGAATGTCTATCCTTTCCAACAATTTGTTTTAGCATTTAAGTAGATGGTGAGCAAAAAACTAGTTCTGCTGGTGATTCAAGCCCAGAATCCCCAAAGATAGTCTCAGACACAAGTTGGGTAACTTTTTTCCCTGAACTAGGTAAAATGATATATGTTTGATTAGAGAAAGATTGTGAACCCCTTTTGAGTTGCTTTCCTTTACAAAAGCAGATCAAAGAATCTATGATAGCAGCCACCCTGGGTATGCTAGGGTGCTTACTGTTACACATTCCCAAATGGAATCCTAACCAGATTACAGAAATATTTAACAAAATAAATAAAATATAATAGAACATTTTGATAATGTTGATATGTAATTTTCCAAGTCAATATGTAGCCCACAGGTTATCTTTATGCATTGTTTAGTGGCCCCATTTCCATTTGAGTTTGACCCCATGGTCAAATTTTTTAATATTTACATATTTTATTATGAACTTAAGATACAAAAAAAAAATCATTTCCCTAACACAGTAGAATAGGAGAAAAAAGATGATTGTACATGAAACTGGAAGTCTATCATGTACAACTTGCCATTCTTTTAAAATACATAATAAAGTTCTTATATTACTTTCTTTTTCCCCTTTTTTCTTCCCTCCCCCCACCCTAGAGATGGCTACCATTAGACACAAATATATATTAGTATAAGTATGTATATGTATATATGTAAAATCATTCTATACACAGTTCTATTTATCAGGTCTTTCTAAAGGATATAGGCAAGTTTAAAAAATATTTTATGTGAAGTTCTGGTTACAAGGGAAGAACTAAAGAGAGAAGATAGAAAGGGAAAGCAATGACCTTTTCTAGATAGTACAAGTTTATTATTGATCTGCCTTTGAAATGGGAAAAGTGTCTACATTATTCAACTATAAACTACAAGAAGTCAAAGGGCTGTTGGTCCAATAAACCCTGAAATGAAACTAACCTTAAAAATCAGCAGTTCTCCCTAGGAAATATAAAGTATTGGGGGCAGCTGGGGTCCTTTCCTATAGTGGTCAAAGGGAATTCTTGGCACTGGTCTTACAAGCAATACTTTATCAATATATCCAAGGTTTGGGGAGCGTTCCCCTAAAGATGACCTTACAAGCAATATTTTATCAATACAGCCAGGTTTCTTGTTTTGTTTTGTTTTGCTTCCCTAAAGACAGCTTATTAAAGGAGCCTGGGTTGCTTTGCCAGAAATACAAAGGTGTGTCTGACAGAAGGTCACAGAGTGGATCAGAGTGATGTCATGGGAAGTTGGCTAGCTTTGTTTTCTAGTGTCTCTCTCACTCTAGATGGGAGGAGAGTTTACTTAGGAGTGTCCTCCCTGCTATTGGCATCAGAAAAAGTCATACATTTTATAACTACCTTATAGGCTACAAGTGCTAGGCTTTCTACTCTGTGTATTTTTTTCTTTTTTTTCATTGCAAATTCATAACCTCTTCCATCTGAAATATGTACCCATATCTTCAATGTCTTATATATTTTTGTACTTTTAAAAATATGAAAAATGTAAATATACTTTGTACAAAAAAAGAAAAGCTTAGGATCCTACCTAGAGCTGATGGCAGACTGAGTTACTTTGTTTTGTTGCCCAGGAATTCTTTCCAGGGTGGGGAAGTTTGGGCAAATTGCACAGAGTGCAACTTGTACTATATTATTTTAACTATCAGAGGTAAAAAAGAAATCATTTTCTTGCAATGTACTGAGAGATGTAAAGAAGATAATCAAGTTCTTTCTCATGCATGATTTCAAGGGGTTAAAAAAAATCAATTCAATTCTGACTTTCACAAAATCCTCCCTGCATCCACTTAACCATAGTACCAGGTCCAGAAGAAATGGGGGAAGGAAAATAGTAAATTTTAGCTTCTTTGGAGGCTCATCTGCCTTATTTCTGGGCTTAGGGTACTAGGTAGCAGAATTAGATCCTGAGGGGACCTTAGAAATTATCTAATGCAACTCTTCTCCTTATTTCCAAGATGGAGAATTATTTATCAATCAGATCCTTCCAGTTTGGAACCACAAACAATTTATAATTTCCCCAAAAGTCACCATGGAAAGGAGATACATAGCTTCTTGGTTCTTTTTTTTTTTTTTTGCTTTTTTTAGGAGGGAGGAAGGCAGGGCAATTTGGGTTAAGTGACTTGCCCAAGGTCACACAGCTAGTTTTTGTATTGTGTCTGAGGCCAGATTTGAACTCAGGTCCTCCTGACTTCAGGGCTGGTGCTCTACTCACTGTGCCACTTAGCCACCCCTGCTTCTTGGTTCTTATTGTGGTAACTGTACCCATGCATTCTACTAAGCATCAACCATTGTGCAAGGTAGGTAGCTAGGTGCCAGGCCTGGAGTCGGGAAGATTCTTCTTGAGTTCAAATCTTGGCTCAGACACTTACTAGCTACGTGACTTCAGGCAACAAGTCACCCTGTTTGCCTCAGTCTCCTCATTTGTAAAATGAGCTGGAGAAGGAAATGGCAAACCACTCTAGTGTCTTTGTCAAGAAAACCCCAAATGGGGTCATGAGGAATTGGGCATGACTGAAATGACTGAACAATAACAAAATAGTGCAAGGCACTGGGAATACAGAAACAAAAATTAAACTCTCCCTGCCCTCACAGAGCTTAACTCATACACTCTGGTAACTAGAGAAAGGTAGTATGTTCTCTACACAGATAAGTAAAATACAAAGGGTGAAGTAATGGGAATAAAGGGGAAATAATAACTGGCATTCCTTATAGCCTTTCTTATATCTTGCAAAGCACCTTATGTAAAATATGTATGTGTCTATACACACTTATATCTAAGTTAGGCTTATCCCCACCCTGTAAAGTAAATGCTATATCAGCCCCCTTTTAAAAAGGAGGAAACCGAGGGGCAGCTAGGTGGTGCAGTGGCTGGAACACTGGCCCTAGAGTCAGCAGGAGCTGAGTCCAGAAATTCAAAATGATACCACCAGTACCCAAGAGCAAGCCAAAGCAATTCAACTCCCCAAGTATTTGTGGTGGGACTTGTGGGTGCTCAGCTCCAAGCTCTCAGAACCCCCACCCCTTCCTTTTCCCTCCCTCCCAACCTTCTCATAGAAGTGTCTGCAGGACTTCAGGACCTCAGCTGGGTGGCCTTTAGTGTCTCTAGGGCCTGTTGTGCTGAAGTGTGACAATCTTAACGCTGAATTTCCTTCCTCTTTCAGTTTAAGTCAGAACCTTAATGTTATTTTAATGAAGCCCTTTGTGCCTTGTTTCCTCTCTGGTTTTCACAGTGGCATTAAAACTCACACACACATACACACACACTCACACACACACACAGATACTGCCCCTCCCACAAGCCCCCAAACACATGGAATCCCTGTTGCTTGATGTCACTGAAGAACACACTGACAAGAATCTGGACACTACCCTATTGCCAATCACTCAATATATATTCATCATCTCCATGGGAGTACTAATAACTTGATATATACTTTTACTTGATTCTCACAGGCTCTTTCTAATGAAAGACATTCCTACTTTGGACATACATTTCTGTGTTATACATCTATTAGATATAAAACATGTATAATGCTTTCCTCATTTTTTTCCTTTTTTGGCTTTCAGTCTTCCTAGTCACTGACTTTTCCTTTGGGATTGTCCAGAGTTGAGGACACTGAGTGGTTAAAGGGAAAGAAAGATAGTGTGTGGAGGGAAGGGAAGTAGGAGCATTTAGTTTCCTAGATCTATTAAAGAAAATGCATTTAGGGCTGGTGTTTGTATTTGGAAGTCTTTACTTGGAGTGATGAATGAAAGATTATGGATCATAGCATCATAAATGTAAAGCTGAAAAAACTTATGGAAGTGAATGTTGAAAACTCAAAATAAATAATTTAATTTTTAAAAATAAATGTAAAGCTGAAAGGGACCTTAGAAGTCATCTGATCCAAACCCAACATTTAATAGATATAATATGAGATTCAAGGTCATTTGCATTAAACTATCCTCATTGGTAGAGAATGATTTTTCAATGTTTGGAGTTAGCAAGAGCTCAAGAGAGGAGAAATGCTTGCCATCCTGGTTTGTGGCTTTGAGAGAGGATGTTGTAGCATCAAACACATGGCATGCCCAGGATGGTTGCTAGCACAGGCTCTTAGATGTGCTTTCCTGGGAAAGAAAGCTGTTTAAGGGGTCAACAGCCTTTTTAAATTACATTCACTAGTTCAGGAGAAAAGTCAGCACCCTTGACTTCAGAGAAAATACAAAGAAAATAGAGAAAATGGAAGCAGAGAAATAAAAACCAACAGACAGGTCTTCTAACTGTCCAAGAAATTAGCACAGAACAACAGACAGATCCAACTCTCTGACCAAGGCATGCATAGTTACCAAAGAAAGAAGCACCAATATCTGAGTTTTTCAAAGCTGGGGGGATCCTTAATGGTTACCCAGAGTCTCATCTGGTCAAATCACAAGAACACTCTTCCAAAGAGTAAACTCCAAAGAAAAATACTAACTCAGAGTATATATACCCTTCTTGGAGGCAGAAGGAATCACAACTTTCTAACTCAGTGCTGAATTAGAATTTACCAAAAGGTGTGAAAGTCTTCCCAGAAACAAGCCTCCCCTAAGCAAGCTTCCTTTAATGGGCTCCGCATGAGGCCTATTAAAGGGTGGGGAAGATCTTAAATCCCAAAAACATTACAGATATTCAGTTCTGAATTTTGCTCAGGGAGAGGTCCCTAGAGGAGGAGAAAGATACAGAGAAGTAACTGATATGCAAAAGAGCTGGCACCTGTCAGGTCTCTCACTTTAATGCTATGCAGAATCCCGTCTGACTCTTCTTGGCCCCATTTGGGGTTTTCTTGGGAAAGAGGCTGGAGTGGTTTACTGTTTCCTTCTCCAGCTCATTTTATAGATGAGGAAATGGAGGCAAACAAGGCTAAATGATTTGTCTAGAGTCACATAACTATTAAGTGTCTGAAGTCAGATTTTAACTTAGGAAGATGAGTCTTCCTGACTCAAGGCTAGTTGGCCCAGTCAGGTCTCTACTACCTTCTACCAGAGAGTCTTATATAAATGAACTTGAGACATGGGTTATATGGATGAAGAAACTGAGGCCCTTAACTGAAAGGTTAAGTGACATACCCAATGTCACACAAGTAGTAAGAGGCAAAGCTGAAGCTGAAACCCAGATCCTATGGATGGAGAATCAGTATGTGTATAACTAGAATTTGTACCCCAAGAGCACTCTTCCAGTGAGGTCCTCAGCATACGATCTACATTCCAGGCATCATCCTCATCTCTCAAACCACAACTTTGGACCCTGTCCCTGGTTCCCTGACCTTATCCCCTCCCACCCTCACAAAGGTATGTTTTCACCTCCATGCCATTTCTTGGTTAACTCCACATCAGGCACCAGTCACCCAGCTTCCAGCTCCTCTTTAGATAATGTCTGTCTCCATTAGAATGTAAGCACTTTGAAGGAAGGGACTCTCTTGCTTACTTGTATTTGTAGCCACAGAACTTGACACGATGCCTGCAACATAGTGGGCAGTTAATAAATTCTCTGTGTGTGTGTGTGTGTGTGTGTGTGTCTGTCTGTCTGTCTGTCTCTGTTGCTCATCTATTATTTATGGAATTTAGAAAGAGGGAGAAAAAAATGACCAACCACAATTCCAGAGGACTCAAATCTTTGATGGAAAGGTAGTCACCTCAGGGTGCATGTTGAAATGTTTTGGAGAGAGATACAGCAAATGTGGGAATTAATTTTGCTTGACAATACATGCTTGTAAAAGGGGGCTGTCTTTCATACATTCTCAATTGTGGTTGGAATAGTTGACAAGGAGAAAGTGTGAATTTTCATGAAAATAAAATATGATTGAATTTTTTTTAAAGAAAAAGGGAAAATAGATTGATGCAAGTGCCTGAGGAGCTGGGAAGAGGAAGGAAGGGAATAAGTATTTAGTAAGTGCCAAGTATGGACCAGGCAGTAAGTGGCCTACAAATATTATCGCAATTAATCCTCACTACAGCCCTGGGAATTAGGTGTTATTATTATTTCCATTTTATGGATGAGAAAACTGAGGCAAACAGAAATTAAGTGATTTGCCCTGGGACATGTAGCTAATTAAGTATTTGAGGCTGGATTTGAACACTCATTGTCCTAACTCCAGGCCCAATGCTCTACACACCATGCCACTATGTAGCTATCTACAAGTTACTGATCCTGGAATGGTTGGTTGAAGGTATGGAGAGCTCCTTGGAAGTGTGACTTGGGAATGAAGGAGTCAGTGAGTCCCTGAGCAAATGCAAAGCTAGCAAGTCCCAAGTGCATATTATGCCTTGAGCTGGGAGAGACTGACTCTAGTATCTGAGACCTAGTAATCATAGCCTATTTATGCAGCATAAATACCAACAAAAAAGATGAGTGAAAACAACCTTTGCCATTTGTTTCCTACAGTATTATTTCCTATGCTATATCTGGACCCTGTGCTTTCTGAGCTTCTTCTGGTTCTTTCTTGGGAGAAGAGATTGCTGGATTAGGGAAAAGTCACATAAAACAAAGGAAGATTAGCAGAATTATAGCCACAACCATTTAAGACCATAGAATGTGGAAGTTGGAAGGGACCTTCATTATCATTTGTATATCTCCTATATTTTACAGAGAAGAAAACCAAGACCGAGTGGGAGAGAAATGAGCTTTAATAGAATAGGGGACTTTAAAATAGCTGTGATAATAAAAGATTGTAGTTGAGTAGAATCTCTGAAATGCAAACACAAGAGACAAGAGAAACCTTGAGTGATAAATATATGTAAACACTTAGAAGAAGCTAAATAGCTATGAAATGCTTGTATACTAAGAGTAAGAGACAAGAATCCCCTTAGTATTCCACTCACTTCAAGAGTCAAGGGGGAGTAGAGAAAAGAAAAGAAAACAGGGCTTGGCAGTGAATGATTTTCCATCTTGTTGGTTTCAAGAAAAGAATGGGGAAAAGGAATAGGGAATAATGAGAAAGGAGGTGAGGAACTGGTCATTTCTCATAATGAGGTGGCATAACAAGAAGAGAATAAAGACATGGAGGAGAAAGTGGAAAAACCAAGCATCTTGTAAATGTCACTCTTATCTGAACCAAGCAAATGAAGGCTGGGCATCCAGACGGAAAGAGATTGGTATAGAAACACATTAAAGTAAAGAGGGAAATAGGTAGAAACAGAGTAGAGTTTTTCAAAACATTTATACATAAAGATTCATACAGTTCAAATTGAAAGTTTGAAGCAGAATTTATTACACATCAGGTAAATTTTAAAAAGCAGAAATGGCAATCATAATCATAGGCAACACAATAGTAAAAATAGACATGGTTAAAAGAGATAAATAAGGAATCTACATTATGCTTAGTCATCATAGAAAATGGTAAATATAAATATAAAAAAGAAATTGCGAAAATTAAAATACGTTATACCCTAATCTGGTTACTAAAACTAGATATGTTTAAAAACTAATAGAATAGAAAAAAATAATTCACTAATTTGCTTCTTAAAGATGAAAACCAACTATAAAATAAAAAATGAAAAAGAAATCATAAGGAAGTAGAGGAAATTATGGAAATTATTAGAAAGTATTTTGCTTAAATATATGCCTAAAGAAAAGACAACTTAAACGAATTGGATGTATTTTTTAAAAATAGAAAATACCTAAGGAAAAATCTAAATAACTCAATCTCAGAAAAAGATATTCAACATGCCATAATAGAGCTCATAAAGAAAAAAAACCTCTGGTCCAAATAGATTTATTAGTGAATTATACCAAATATTTTAAAAATTAACTTTAATATTATCCAAATTGTTTATTAAAACATGGAAAGAAACAATCATTCCAAATTCCTTTATATGAGATTAATATTATCCTGATAAACCAGGCAAAGATAACACAGAGAAGAAAACTATAGACTAACATCACTAATCAATATCAATGCAAAAAATATTTAATGAAACATCAGCAAAGAGGCTATATAGCATCATATTTAAATCATATACATGCTTGGGTTGCATTTGTATCTCAAATACAAAATTGGTTCAATGTGAGGAAAGCTTCAAACGTATTACACCGTTATTGATGAAAAAGATACATTTTGGGAATACACGGTTATATCAGTAAATGTATTTTCACAAATACATTTATGTTTAAACATATCGAAAATCATAATAACAAAGGCTTTTTCCTTAATATGGTGAATATTATCTATCTAAAGCCAAGTGTTAACAACAATGATAGTTGCCTTTCCAGCAAAAGCATAGGTAATGCAAGTTTTTATTGTCAAAACTATTATTTAATATAATCCTAGAAACATTGACTATAGTAATAAGACAAGAAAAAAGAAATTGAGAGAATAAGCATAAGCAAGGGAGGAATAAAAGTATCTCTTTTGCAAATTATATAATCGTTTCCTTTAAGAACACTAGCTATTCAACAATTAATTGAAAACTAATGTCTTATCACTATCCACCTTCCACAGATATTTTTTACATTTTTTAATATCATCTGTCATTATGCTATAGTTTGGTGAAAAAAATCCCTTTTGGGATATTCCAGTGAGGGATCTTCCCATCCATACAAATCAAATAACTTATAGTCTTAGAGAATTGTCTGAAGCACTGAGAGGTTAAATAATTTGCCATTCATGAGATGCTTAATGAAGATCACAAAGCTTGCCTGTGTCAAAAAGGCAGGTATTAAATGCAGGTCTTCCTGAGTTTAAAAACCAGCCCTCTCCCCTCTACCCTAATATGCAATTGTACATTGCCATGCTTTTAATGTTATGGTAAGTACTATCCTAAATAATATCTGGAGGAAGGAAAGTGTTGGTTAAAGGACACACCGTTCTTAGAGGCAGAGATTCATTTGGGGGAGCTTGTCTTCTCTCTTGTCAGGGAAGGAGTGAGAAACAATTGTCAAGGTCATCTCTAGAATAATAACTAGCGTTTATATAGTGCTTTGTTAAAGGTTACAAAATGGTTTACAACTATGTCCTCATTTGAGCCCACAACACCTCCTGACTAGCACTTAGCAAGACAAACCCGGTGAGCAAATTACACTGTGGACTCTCCATCCTCATTATATCTTCTTGAGAGTGTGTTTTAGTGGAAAGAAAACTAGATTTGGAGTCAGAAAACCTGGGTTTGAATTCTGATTCAGTTACTTACCACCTGTATGACCTAGGACAAGTCACTTAACCTCACTGATCATAAAATGTATCCAGTTTCTCTATTCTCTGTATCCCTAGTGGAATCATGACGTCCAAGGTATCCTTTCTGTATTCTCTGCTCTTGACACTTTCTGCCATTGCCTTGTAGAGAACTTGTTCCTGGAGTGTATTTTCTTTCTTTTTTTTTTTGCTTTTTGGAGGGCAATTGGGATTAAGTAACTTGCCCAAGGTCACACGGCTAGGTTTTTATTTGTGCATTAAGTGTCTGAGGCCGGATCGGAACTCAGGTCCTTCTGACTCCAGGGCCGATGCTCTACTCACTGCGCCACCTAGCCGCCCCTGGAGTGTATTTTCAATTTATCCATTATGTGTTTTGGAGTTTGCAGCCTCGGATTTTTTTTTTTCTGGAGACTATCCATTAATTTTTTCGATTGGTATCTCATTTTCTATGTTTAGAAGTTCTGGAAAGTTTTTCTTGTATTATTCTCTGTATTATAATGTTAAGGATTTTTGTCCTGTCATGCTCTTCTGGGGGACCTCTGCTCCTTATATTGTCACCATACATCCTGTCTTCCATGTCAGCATGCTTTTCTTGTGTAGTGAACATATTTTCTTTTAATGTTGTTTTCTGCTTCTCTTCTTCTAGATTGCCCTTCACTTCCATGTATTTGCATTCCCAATCTATTGTTCTCTTTTGTTTTTCTTTGGGGAGATTTGCCATTTCAGATTTTAGTTTTTCTCTTCTGCCCATCATTCTTGCTATACAAGCTATAAATTCTGTTCTCAAATTGCTCATTTCTCTATTAAACTAAGGAACAGAGTGTCGCGATTCCATGCTCTCAAATTTCATAGTCTTCTGTCTCATCAAGTGATGGATCATTTTCCTTTATTTTTCCTTTAGATTCATGAACTCATTTACTAGATCTAAAGATCACAATTTCTTTTGCAGCTGTTAATATTCCCCTTGTTACTTTATCTGCTTACATTGTAACTCTGTGAGATTTCTTCTACCTGAAATCTTTGGTAATTTCAGTCTTTCCTCATCCTTACTTTCCCCTATTGCTCACTTTACGACTCTGACTCCTTTCCTCCTGATGATGGTTTCCTTGGGAGCTAGTTCTCACAGTGTCTCTATTTCTTCTTATGCTAGGCAATTCATGATACACCAGCCTACATCTCTGCCCCAAATGACTTTTGTGGGGACAAAACTGCTCCCAGATGGTTACTGAGCTCTTTCTCTCAGGCTTAGTGGAATGGCCACATGGAACCCCCTTCCCCTTTCCACACACACTATCCCCTGTCCCAGTATGCTGTCCTGTTTTTGCTTTTTCTTAGTTTTCTGTCTCAATACCAGAAGTTCAGAGTTGTCACATTGGTTCTTCAAGGATGATTCTGACGTTCTGGGAAGAAGGGTGGGATGTGGTGCTGGATTCTATTTCCTACCCAGACACCCCCTTTCCTTTGTTCCTTGCTCTTCTGCAGAGAGCTTTTGTAGCACAGAATACCAGTCTGCCATGGCATTGACTAGTCCCAGAGAGTTTCCATAGCTTTGAGTATTGTAGAGGCATGCTAACTATCTGGCCTGGACTAAGAAAATTTCTGAAGACCAGAGTATGGGTTTAGATTTTGCTGTAAGTCCAAGTGGGTTGTCTAGTGTCTGGTAGTGTGTGATATGAGGGAGGGATACTGAATGAGCTCAGGAGAGATAAAACAGCTCACTGCTACAGATGTGTATGTATCCTTTCACCCTGATTTGGATTCTGGGCACCCTAAAACATGGATATAGGTGAAGTTTATCTTTGGCACAAAATTTCTATTTTGGAGAGGTTTGAGAGAACAAGGAGATTAGAGAAAATGTCTACTCCTCCATCTTCTTTATCACAGGATCTAGAAGTCTTCATCCCTCACTTTAAATGGAAAACAAATTGAAGATATATTTCAGTTCTAGGAAATGCTGAACTAGGTTTGGTCTTGATACAGAGAAGGGAATGTAACTCTATAATCCCTTTGCAGTTACTAGATCTACCAGAGTTGGCACCAATAAGGGACTAAATTGTAAGAAAAATCACTTTTCTAATAGGCCCAATATTCACTCTGTTCATAGGGTGTTCCATTATTTATTTGTAAAAGCCTTGAAATTGCTAAGGTACCTGGGTAGGATTTTGTTTCCACAATAATTGCCTGAAGAGGAATGCTTTTCACTCTAAGGTTTTTCCAAAGAAAAGAAAAATGTCCTGTTCCCTGAGATTCTCTCAAGTCATCATTGGAGTGGTTCACCTGGAAAAGAAATATGGTCCTCCTCAGAGCACCAGGAATTGAGACATCTGTGACCAAGAGGCTCAAGCTTTTCTTTTCTTTTCTTTTGGTTTTCCTTCTAACTATGAAACAAAGTACATTGAGAGCTAGAAAGAAATGATTTTTCCTTTTAAGCCTGAGAGTTATTTGGTGATGATTATCATGCATAACACTGTTCCTAATTTCTGTAATTACTCCTTGGAGAGAGAGGAGCATCATGATTTGGTTATTGATAGAGTGATCACTTGGAGGTTAGAGGCAGAGATAGGACAGAAATTGTTGGAAGGAGGAAGAAGAAAATCTAAGAGAAATCCAGAATAGAAGCGATGTGTTTAGCACATCTCCTGACCAAAGATGGTTATGTACCAGGGTACTAGAATATTTGTCCCTTTCTTTTCTTTTTCTCTCTTGAGAAACTGGGGAAAATAAAGAACAAATACCAAGGAATAAGCATGGTGTTGGATCAGGTTGGTAACTAAGAAAGATAGAACAAAGTAGGGGAAGAAAAATCCTGTAGGGAGCAGCCAGACACAAACAAAAATAAAAGAGAAGAACTAAGATGTTTTGTAGAACTGGAATTTGGTCATTGACTAGCACTAAGAAGATGGAGTTTAAATACTGAACTACATGCTTTTCAATTGATTTCAGTATCCTAAGGAGAGTGAGAAGGGAAAAAAAATAGAGACAGAGAGAGATAAAGACAGAGAAAGTCTAGGAATGTTTTCACATGGGACAAAAACACTTTAGTGGTCAGGAATGTGGATTCAGAAGGAAGTAACCAGGATTCTGGACAATCTCTAGTTGATGGCATATGATCATTAGTTAAAGAAACTATGAGTATTCAGACTAGGAAGGTGTCATGCAAGTTGAACCTGGAAGGGAGGAAAGGATCTCAACATATGAAGATAGTGAATTCAGAAAAGACCATTGCAGGACTGAAAATGAAGGGCCCGTTTTTATCAGGACTAAAAAAGACAGTCAAATTATTCCTTGAGAGAGAGGAAAAAAAGTTGGAAAGATTTTTTTTTTTCCTAGGATTCATTTTTTTCTTTTCTGATCTGAGGGTTGAAGGTGATAAAGGCAGCTGATTTTTTTTCTGAATGGGCTGTGGAAAACACCCAATCCTGTTTACCTCAGTTTCCTCATCTGTAAAATGAGCTAGAGAAGGAAATTGTAAATTACTCCAATATCTTTACCAAGAAAACACCGAAAGAAGTCACAAAGAGTCAGACCCTACTGAAACAACACAACATAATTATATTTTAATTACTATTAATTAACATAGTTAATAATAAAATTATTAAGCAAGTGTTTTTATCCCCATTTTACAGAAAAGGAAATTAGGAAAGAAAAGTCAAATGCCCAGGTTCAACATGATAGTAAAAAGCTTGAGTCAAAATTTGAACCCAGGACTCAACTACAAGTTCTAGCTATCATCTCACACTACCCACATAGATTACTATGTATTATAGTTACTTGTGCCTCTGACTTGTTATCCTATCAGACTATAAACTACATAAGGTAGGGATTGCATATTATTTTACTTTGTAACTCTCCTAATAGGGTACTTACTATATTTGTTGAATGAGTGAGTGAACAGATGGATGAATGAATGGATGGATAGATGGATGGATGAAAAAATATGTCCTGAATCTCACATAGTTTTCATTTTCTTCTTCTGAATTGCCATAACACTTATTACTTACTTATATGATACATTACCTTCTATTTTTATCTTTTTATGTCTATGTCTCTCATCTCCCAATTAAATGACACACTCTTTCAGGGCAGGGATCATATGCCTTCCCTGTGGGTATCCCTAGTGCCAGCATATTAACCTGCATATTGTAGTTGTTCTAAAAATGCTAATGATAATAATAATAATAACAAAGATAAGGAGGAGAAAATAAGCTGAGACTAGGCTGGGGCATCACCTACCATGTGCATCCTCCCTGATTCTAATAAAGAATACTGAAGCCTCTCGGCATGCTACAGCATAGGATTTTACTATATGGAATACTCTGAAATGCTGCCAGGGTACAAGATTACTGTTAGAAGCCAGAGAAGATAATTTTAAAAATTCAGAAAGGGCCACTGCATTTCTATTTGGTTTGGAATTTATAACAATTAAGGTCTCTAAGATCCCTTCCAACTTTCATGAACTATGGCTTTTTATGATTCTGTGTCTTATAGCTACTGTCTCAACCATATTGAATATCAACATTAGCTGATTAATCTCAGCAATAGCCAGAGAGGTTTGTCTAAGCAACAGAGTGTTTACTCATTAACTAGACTTCAGTAAGCATAAACCACACTTTAAAATTTCATTAAATCTAGCCAGAACATTTAGCAAGAATACAAATGAAAATTTCTGGGTTTCTTCTCCTAAGAAAAATCCCTCTGTTCATAATTAAAACTGGCCACCTAATATTGAAATCACTTTAAGTTTGGACTTGTAGAATGTTATCCCTGGAAGAGAGCATAGACTTTAGAAGTAAATGACTTTAAAAATCATTTAGCTGACTGTCCTCCTCCCCATTGGACAGATGAACAAAGTGAGGCCCAGAGAGGTTGTGACTCACTCAAGATCCTATAGTTTGCTAGTATCAGGGCTTATATTAGCATCCAAGGTACTGACTCCAAGTCCACTTTTTATTTTTTTTTTTTGGTTTTTTTTGGAGGGCAATTGGGGTTACATGACCATTTCTTTATTTTTAATATAATTTAATTTTTTTATTAGCAAAAATCTGTTTTTTCTCCCTCCCAACTCCTCTCCCATTAAAAAGAACAAGAAAAAGAAAACATAACAAATATACATGTTTTTTTAAATCATTTCATTGACCATGTCAAAAGAAAGTACATGGTCCAGTCCTCCCCCTAAGTCCATCGCCTCCCTTCAGGAGGTAGGTAGTATATTTCATCATGGGTCCTTTAGAATTGTCATTCAGTTGGTCAGAATTCTTAAGTCTCAAGGTTGTTAGGCTTTACAATGTTGTTGTTGTCAAAATTGTTCTAGTTCTGCTCACTTCACTCTGTATTAGTTCATACATGTCTTCCCAGGTTTATCAGAAACTATCTCCTTCATCACTTCCTATAAGATGTATTATTCCATTACATTTATCTAGTATCATTTGTTCAGCCAGTCCCAATGTATTGACACTCTTTTAGTTTCCTTATATTTCACCATCACAAACAGAAAAAGAGTAACTATAAATATTTTAGAACATTGGGTCTTTTCCTTTTTCACTGAGTTCTTTGGGGTACAGATCTCATACTAGTATCACTGAGTCAAAGGACATGAACAATTTAGTAACTTTGGGGGTATCATTCTTAACTGCTTTCCATAATGGCTGGACCAGGGCACAGCTCTACCAACAGAAACATGTCAATATGCTTATTTTCTCACAGCCCCTCTAGCATTTGTCTTCCCAGAATTTCTTTCTATCTTCCTAACATTAATTACAACTTAAGTGATTTACCCACCACAACGCATACTATAAAAAAGTCAACTGCAGACCTAGCACTGGATTTTCTTATCCTAGGTCAATACAACATATTGTGTTTTCACCATAATTGCATTTATTAATCAACATCAGTGACTTGAATATACTGCTTTTAAGTCCTCCACCCTAGTGTTTAAAAGCAGTATCTATGAATGGGGCAATTTCCTAGGAGAAAGTTAAAAGGTTTCCGAGTTTGGATGGCCAAGGAAAGGCGTTCCTGGCTCAGCAGGAATTAGGAGAATGAGGAGCTTTCTGGTGGTCAGAGTAAAATAATGTGTTTGAATCAGCATGGGAATGAATGGGAGTTACTTGTAGTTTCCTGACTGAAATTGTGCCCTTGGATCTATTTAGTTGCACTACAGCAACCCATTTTTAATTACTAATGTAAATTCTGATAGGATCCCCCCAAGGACCAGAAATAACCTTTGGCCCTTCTGATCTCAAACAATAGAAGGGCTCTAAAAATAAACAAACAAATAAAGGTAGCAAATGGAAATGGTTCCAAGTGTACTTCTTTATGGCCAATTCCTTGTCTAAGGCTCACACCACTAGTGGTTTCTGGTGAAATCTAAAGCTACTTAACTCTCAAAGAATATGATTTAAAGGTAGAATCAGATTCCTTAAGAGAACCCAGGGCCCTCTTATAGAAAAATCTAGGACTTGGAGTCAGAAAAGCCAAGATGTAGCCCCAGTTCAGTCACAAACAAATTGATGTTGGCTAAGTCATCTAATGTCTCTGGGTCTCAGAGTCAGTATAGTGTATTGCAAAGGGCACTGGATTTAGTGTCAGAAGATCTGGCCTCAAATACTTAGTGCCTGAATGAACACAGGCAAGTCATTTAATCTTTCTGAGCCTCAGTATCCTCATTTGTAAAAAGATTAAGGGGATCTCTGAGGTCTCTACCAGCTCTAGACTTTTTAGGTGCCACCCAGTCCCCTTAGACTGTGAGGTCCTGGAGAGCAGAGGCTGTCATTTGCCTTTTTTTGTATCCCCAGAGCTTAGAACACGGTAGATGCTTTAAAAAAAAAAATACTTGGTGACTGACTATTCTCTCCCATTAGAATGTGAGCTCCTTGAAAAAAAGAGTAAGTCTTCTGCCTTTGTATCCTTAGCATGAAGTCTGGCACATAGTAGGTACTTTAAATGTTTGTTCACTAAGTGATCCCATTACTTCTTATATCAAATGATCACTAAGGTTCCTTAGTGTCCTGATGAATCATTACTAAAACCTTATGGCACAAAGCTATAAAAGTTATGGATTTAAAACCTAGGGGATTCACAGTTTATCCCCTTGTGCCTTAGCCCAAGCACTGTATGACTTTATGGGGATAAGGGAGTTTCTTTTGGCAACCAGATGGTACAGGGAGCAAGTGCCCTAAACATGGAGTCAGGAAAACCTGAGCTGGAATCCAGCATCAAAAAATCCCTAGCTCTGTGGGCCTGAACAAATCACTCAGCCATTCTCAGCTTCAGTTTTCTCATCTGTAAAGTGAAGATAAATAACAGAGCCTAACTCAGGGGTGGGGAGCCTATGGCCTTGAGGCCACATGTGATCCTCTAGGTCCTCAAGTGCAGCCCTTTGACTGAATCCAGTTTGGTTCCCCACCCCTGGCAACTGATTCAGTTAATAGAAAGAAGCTGCCTATCCAAAAGTCACTTCCATTTAGCTTTGGACTGATTATGAGATGTTCCCCCCCACATATGAAAACCTTCTAGACAACAGGAATTCTACATGCACTTGTTTTTTGTTTTGTTTTGTTTTGTTTTTCCTGTGTGAATAGTTAGGCTGAAATTCTCTTAAGTAAATACTTCATTTAGTAAGTTCTGCAATGTGCCAACTATGATATGAACTTGGACTGACAACCCAAAGAGCTGGTCCATCATATAAATATCTTGGGTATGCAAAGAGAATGGACAATGAAGTGGGTGTGAAATTGAACAGGACAAGAGTGGACTAGGTTACACATGGGAAATTGTGCAGTGTTTTAAATCATCCTAATATCCATGCAATGACAAGAAATATAGAGGAAGACCCTCAGTACATTGAATATATACCCTAAGGATATATGGGCAGGACATGAATAACTGCTGCAAAAGATGAAAGAGTTCAAGTAGGTTGTACTCTGCACTGTTTGGAGGCAATCTTCACATGAAGGAGAGCATGGAACCATTAAAGCATAACACCCTTCCCCCTAGTAAGAATCCAGATGCTCTGGCTCCAAATCCAGTCTTGTTTCTTGATCCTGCCTTATTCCCACTGTAATTCTGGCCCTTCTTGACTTTGTGAGTTCAAATCTGGCCTCAGACACTTACTAGTTGCGTGACCCTGGGTAAGTCACTCAACCCTGTTGTCCTCAGTTTTCTCATCTATAAAATGAGCTGGAGAAGGAAATGGCAAACCCCTCCAGTATCCTTGCTAAGAAAACCCTAAATGGGGTCACAAAGAGTCAGGCACAATTGAAAAAACTGAACCACAACTTGACTGTACCCCTCTATGTGGTTAAGCTGCAAATTAAGAACTGTTCAACCAACACCATAAATTCCACTTAGCCATAGCTCTTGATTGGCTCTAGCTCTACTAAGCAAAAGGTCCAGAGGAAACCATATCATTAGATTCAATATTCTTAGTTCTCTGAGCATGTCTTATTTTTATGCCTGGCTGTGTGCAACCAACCCTACCCCTTAATTCCTTCTTAAATCCCTTCAGCTTGAGTTTCCATTGCTCTCACAGAAGGGCCCATCACTACCGTGCAAACAGACCATTTTTCCAGCCCATCTAATTTGCAATCTAATCCTATCCATATGTCTCCATTGTATACACGAGGATGTTGAGAGAGGCTTTGGGCCATCGTTTCATGATGAAATACAGATCTCCTATGTCCATAGCACTCCCTGATCTCCTCTTCTAGTAATCCTTGTCAAAAGGATTTGCTTCAACTTGAACTCATCAAAAGCATTTATGCAACCCTTTTACCATTACTTTAAATGGGTTTCAGTTCCATAATAGGTAATCGTTATCTGTCAAAGCTTAGTGTCATAGTTGGGCTTTAAACCCATATTTAAAACCAGACCAATGGCATTCAGCTTCTATAAAATAAAGGGAGGAGGCTGGACTAGAAGATGTCTCAGGTGCCATCTACCTCTAAATCTATGAAGTTGAGTGATATGTTCAAGGTCATATAGGTAGGGAGTAGCAGAGATGGGATTCAAACTCAGGACCCTTGACTCCAAATTCAGATCTTTTCCCATTCTGTCAAACTGACTTTAAGAGGACAGGGAAAGATATGGCAGTAAGGGGTAAGATCTGGAAACAAATGTAGTGTCAACATTCCATGAGTATAGGGCCAGGAAAGCTAACTTGGAGGCTTTGGCAAAAACAGCCAACAAACACTTTAAATATTTTAAGCAAATAAAAGGGTGATTACTGCTAAACATAACAAAAGGGACTTTTTGTAAGTTTTTCTGATGATTAAGAAGACCAAGATAGAGGCAGTGTTTCTGTCTAGGGAATATACAGCAAGACAATGATATATGAGACAGAGGGCAGAACCATTTACTATTGATTCTCCTTCTGTTTTCTCTACACAAGAGACTGGGAAAGAGTTTTATTCCATGTTCCATTCCTACAGAAAGCCTTTGGAATCAAAGGACCTGCGTCCAAATACCACATCTGACCATGAAACCATCTTCCCTGGTCCTTCCCTATCCCACAAGAAAATGATCTCGTAGAACTTTGCCTTTACTTGGGTTTTGTACTTAATTCATTCTCACTTTTGTCATAGATATTTAAGCTACTTATATAGGTAGCTTTATGTTGATCCCCAGTCTATAAATTCCTTAAGGGGTGGTAAGTCTCTGGCCTACTGCTCTTTATATTCCCTCCCCCTTCCAATAAGTCCCTCATGTGACTTACCCCAATCTCTGGTATATAATAAGTGTTTGCTGACCCTTATTACAATTAGAATGAATCCAAAATATACACTTTTGAACATTTAAATCACTGGAAGTAAGAAATTTCACGTGAATTTGAGCTCAACAAGAGAAACTAGATTTATTTTAAGCAACAAACAAGTAACAAAGGGTCTGACATGGTTGGAAGAACTCAAGCAAAGTTATCTAGCAAAGGCTGACTTTTTTTTTTCTTGAATGAAACAAAGAATCCAGGAGATATTGTGACTTTGTGACATAACTTCAGTTTTGCTATCAACATTCCTAGAATACCCTTTTGATCAATCAATAAACATTTGCTAAGCACCTTCTGTCAGGCTCTATGCTAAGTGCTAAATATACAAAGAGGCAAAAGACAGGCCCTGCCCTCAAGGAGCTTATAATCTAATGGGGGAGATGATATATAAATATATACAAAGCAAGCTATATACAGGAGAAATAGGAGATAATTAACAAAGGAAAGCCACTGGAATTAAACTTGAGAGCTTGCCCCACATGATTTTTAATGCCTTTGGTGATAGAAAATCTTACTTTTTGAGAATTTGATTTGTGGAAACAGACCCAAGTTCATCAGAACTAAGTCTATTGAATAAAGTGGGTGTCCAAGCTAGTTTATACCCTTTTGGGTCAAAAATAAGCCATAGCAAGACTAATTATCTTGGGTACCTCATCATCTGGCTCTGAAAGCAATTCTAAAAGAGGACTCTCAAATGTGTTTTGAGCAATGGAAGAAACTCTGGAATAAATCCCAAGGTGGCAGCTGGGAAATGCAGTGTTCATTTGACTGTTCTAGTTCTAGTAGATTTGTTAATATAAACACAGAGATGCAAAGGATTTGTGATTTTGTCAATATAGGGAACTCCCAATTTGGAAACCCCCTCCAATGATTATAATCCATCTGTCACTTAGTAAATGAGTCTAAGGGAGTCAAACAATGAACTGAGAGGTTAAGTGACTTGCCCAAAGTCATATAGTCCATACAAGAGGAAAGATTCTGAGTGCCAACTCTTCTTGATTCCAAGCCCAGAATTCTATTCAAAATGTCATGGTGACTCTATGTGCAAATTACATCCATCTTATTACTCATCATCAAAAAAGTATCACATCTCAAAATTCATGTCTGGATTTGCTCAAATATTCAATAGAACTCCATTGATTCAGAAATTTCCTCCTCTGATGCAAATTATAAGGCATTCATGACTACCCATCCTGTGTTATTCTTTCTATGGTCTTCCATAAGTTCACCAGCAGAGACCCATCCAATGTTGCAGTGACCTCCCTCATTTTCTATTAACATTGTAAGAGTACTAATGAAGCAATCTGGCTGGCTCCTTGTTACCCCAGGCCCTCACCACATGACCCTTTGATCTTCTCTTCCTTGATGACATCATATATTCCTATTCTTCTGGGTTCTTCATGGTGACTTCTTGTATCCTGCTCACACACCCCATTTGCTTCTCCATTAGCCACTATGTGATATTTATTTTTAATTCCTTGGAAACTTCAGGTAAGTCACTTAACCTCTCTGTGCTTTGTGCAATGCTCTAAGATGCTAAGTCATAAAAAAAAAGTTGTCAACCTGCATTAGTATGCAGTTTTATCACCCTGGGATTTCTATGCAGAAGAAATTCTATCTCTAGTCACTATCCCTCTTCCTGTCTTTGGAAATAGTTTTATTCCATGTCCAACTGCCATTAGTTTAGCTTTATATATAAGTTCAAATCCCACCTCTGACACTTACTAGCTATATGAGAATGGGGAAGGCATTTAACCCTTCTAAGCCTCAGTTTCCTTATCTGTAAAATGGTATCTGTCTTACAAAATTGTTGAGAAACTTAAATATACCACGTTTGTAAAGCACTGTATTAATGTCAGTTGTTTATTTTTGCTGCTTATTATCATTATTTTATTATTACATGCAAAAGGAAATTATGGCAAGCATTGGGGAAAGTATAGAAGTAAAAGATATTAGAAGATAGAAATCAGGAATTAGTCAATTAGTTGGAAGTATAAAGTAAAGGAGAGTGAGTTGAACAAGACAACACCAAGAAGGTAAACCTAATGTCTAGAAGGATGGTGGTGACTTTGACTAAAAGTGAGGATATTTGGAAGAGGTGCATTTTGGGAGGTGGAGGGAAGGGATAAAAGTTTTATTTTGGCCATTGAGTTTCTGACATCTTTGGGACATCCAATTTGAAATTCTTAATCATTAGTTCGTGATGTGGGACAGTTGAGTGTTTGCATGGGAGATTTGTCTATAGGTCTTTGATGCCCGTGCCTTTGTATATCTGTATCTATGTATACCTACAAAAACTGCACAGAGTTTGGAGCAATCCAGAGGCAAAATGAAACCATTTGATTGTCCTGGAAAATTATTTCTTTCTCCACCGATTATTCAGTGGGACTCTCTCATCATTTGAAAAAGGTAAAGGGGATACAAGGAGAAGTAATAGAAGGCTCTCAGGATTTAAAAAAAAAAAAATTGCCTGCTATCCACATCAAGTTCAGTTTCCAGGGCTGGCTATTTGGATTCTTAAGAAAGTATCTTAGAAAGAGATTGGTCAGGTTTTTTGGAGACAATGATCAAATTCTTGTTGCTCCTTATTGATGTAGATTGAAGAGAATGGATTAGATTAGTGGTTCCTATTTAGTGGTTTGGAACTCCCTTAGGGATTCTATACATAATGGTCCAAGGGATTCATGCTAAATATTCTTTAATGGAGACTTAACAGTAAATAATTATAGAATATTATGACTAGTATATTAAATTACTCTGGAAGTTTACAAAACATATTTTGTTGTTGTTGAAATGTGTTTATGAAACAAAAACATTGAGAACCACTGAGTTAGATTAAGAGGGCAATGTGTTTGAGCAGACAGTGATCTGGACTGGGAGTCAAAAATACTCTATTTGAATCCTGGTTCTACCGTTTACTAGTTGTGTAACTTTAGGAAACTCACTTAACTTCTCTTGACCTCTTGACCTTCTCTTTCCTCTTCTGTAAAATAGTATAGGCAAGGGAGGAAGGTATTATTAGATGGATGACCTTAAAGTTCCCTTCCAGCTACAGTACCTCTGATCAATATAATAATGTGAACTCCAGATGGCTGGGGTTAAATTATAGGATTTGATGTTTCCCTGGAAGGTACTTGTCATAGACAAGGATTGTGAGACTGCCTTGGGAGAGAGGCCCACCCCCATTCCCCATCCCTCCCCAACTTGTCCCACCTTCCAGGGTCACAAGTCACAGAGCAAAATGCCCAAAGTCTCAAACTACTTCTGCTCCTACTTTTCTCCTCCTGGCTCAAACCCAGACTCTTCCATGAGACCCAGGAAACATGTCTGACTACCCCTGTGGGGAAGTCCAACCTGATTCCATCCCTATGACATCCCCTACAGAGAGATGAGGACAGTATGAGTCATGTAGATTAGCTTGGAGCTGGCTAAGAGACAGAGTAAACAAACCAGGACTGGCCTCCCCTTAGACCTGGGATCATTGAAAGTACTGCCACCACTTTGTTGTATGGGACAGAATTCTGGGAGGGAGGAGGGGAACAAATACAAGGGGAAATCTAGATTGATATCAAAAAAAGATAACCAAAAAATTTAAAGAAAATAATGGTGACAAGTGGGAAACATGAGACTGAACATTGCTGCCTTCTTTGCAGATGTGGAGGACTATGGAGGTAGAACAGTGTATATGCTATTAAGCATAGTCGGTGTGTTTGTTTTACTGAATTACTTGTTTTTCTCATTTTTTTATTCTTTATTACAAAGGATAGCTCACCAGGTGGGGGAAATAGAAAAATTCAGAAATTAATATTATGAGAAACAATTTTAAAAGAAAAACAATTGAGAAAAAAGAGCCTGATACAGTGGTCTTGCCTGACAATGTGTATAATGTTCTGCCCTAGAGATCACCTGACTCTGCCAACAAGAGGAGGATATATTTCATCATTTGTTCTATGGGGCCAGTTATTGGTTTTTCAGTTACTAAGAGCTTGGCCTCCTTTTAACGATTCTTCGATTTACATTGTTTTAGTAATTATTTTTACTTTTCTTCTACTTATTTTATTTTATGTCAGTTCATACAAATATTTTATGTTTCTTTGAATTCCTCATAGACCTTATTTCTCTCTGCATCATCAAATTCTGTTACATTCATGTAGCACAGTTGCTTTGTCTGTTCTCCAGTGGGCAGTTCTCTGAAGTTTGAGAGTATACTGTTGTCTTGTTTCCATCCTCATAAAAGAGACAGATTCATCCATCTGAGAAAGGACTTCCTTCTCTGAGAAAAGACAGAAAGACGTGAAAACTTTTGTAAACCTTTGGTGATAAGTTAATGGGGTGAAACATTTTGGATTGGTAGGACAAGTTGACTGACCTCCTTAGATTGTTCCCAAGGATTTCATTCACTCTCAGCCTTCTATCCCATTGTGCTGGGGGAAGAGGGGGTGAGAAACTGCAGAACCAAACCCAGATTGAATTAAACCAGATTGTCCAGTGGTCCTCTAGAAATTGGCTTATGGTCTCAATTCAATTCCTAGTAGGTAGAAGGAAATGTCTGTGCCAAAACATTATTAGCACCTTCCCGAACTCAGGAAAGGAGAGGCCAGCAAGTGAAAGGTTTAGAAAAGGACTAACTCCCTCCCATTCAGAGGTCGTTCCTTGAGGTCAGAGTTGAAGCATCTTGGCAAGAAGCCCAGCAGCTGTGTTCAGGATTAAGTGAAGCCTATAAATTAAATTATCTGGGAGTACAGACTCAGGAGAATGATGATAATTGAGTCTGACTTGGATCTATTCTGACATCATGATTTTGGTTTTTGGCAGAAGGTAAGGGATCATTAAGAGGTGAAATGAGATTTGCTCCTCACTTGTTGGTTTTTAGTAATTCTAGGTTTTGCTCTTCTCTGTCCTTCTCCCTACCCCTAAGTCCCATCCTTTTAGTGATACCAAGCTGAAATCACTAGGGCCATAGCTGGATTAGGAGGTAGCTTCAACCACTATTGATTACAGAGATTCTAATTCATTGAGTTACTTAAAACAGAACTGAAATTTCCAAGGTAACAAACCTGGAGGGAAGAGGGGCAAATTTTTCTCTGGACACTTTTTCCTTCAGTATAGGGGACTCTCAGCATGGAAACTGCCTCACTGAAGTAAAGCAGCAACTCCTTTGCTATTAATGTAGTCTTAGAGCATTGCCTAGGGCAATGAAAGGTGAAGAGAATTGTCCAAGGTCACACAGCTCACATATGTCAGAGGTAGGACTCAAGAGTTGTAGCTAGCAATTTGTGTGCTTGGGGTAAGTGTCATAAAACACATCTTCAAATGCTTCAAGGAAGGTGGGAGAAGAATAAGGAAGGGAGACCAGGAAAGAACTCATCAGAGAATTCCCTACACCAAATGAAATAATAGATTCAGCCTTTATCTCTTATCCAAATTTGCACTTACTTAGTTCTAAGCTCAATTGTTTCTCTGACACTGGATGGCTATAAGACCTATCAACACCCTCTAAATTTGAGCATTATGTGGCAAAGATCAGTCCACCCTGACCCTGGTTATGGCTTTAGCAGGACTTTTTAACCTGGATCTTCAGGAAACCATGACCAGTCTTCTATATGTTACATCATACTGTCACTCACTACTGGTTGAATTCTCCCCCTCCCTTCTAAAATATCTGAGGTTTGAAATATGAAAAAGCAGCTAAGCATGGTGACATTTCTCCTGTAAACCCATGAGCCTGTGCCTGGCAGATCTCAGAAATACCGAGCTACTATGGGTTCAGCTGATCAAGTGAGTTCAGCATTAATATGGTGAACCCCCCAGGGGTGGGGGTGGGACACCAGTTACCTAAACAGGGGAGAACTGGCTCAAACCAGAAACAGAGCAGGTCAAAACTGATCAGAGAAGGATGAGAACCATTAGTAACCTTTGGGCTTTCAGCACCTAGGTATGATGGCAAGGCCCAGTCCTTAAAAGAACAACAAGGAAACCAAAATTCCTGTTAACAAATAGTTAAAGGTTAGACTAAAATTATCCTCCTCTACCCTCCCAAATAACCACGATGCTGATTTGCCTGAACCTGGGTGGCCCTGAAGGTTTTATGATTGTCAGTGTGATGGATTACCCAGATTCCCTGACTCCTAATCATCTGGGACAAGTAATAAGCAAAGACAATCCTAGACCTCCTTAGTGCTCAAATATCTCTTTCATCTATTCTAGGACTCCCTCCAAAAACTAAGAAAGATATCCCTTCTCTGTCCCTCCTCCTCCAGTCACTCCAGGAGAAACTGCATTAGACTTCAGTCCCCATAGGCCCACCTTCTCTGATACCCAAGATGGAATATATTTATAATTTAGAAATCTCTGAGTGGGTTATAATGGCCACCAGGAGGAGAGGAGAAGAATAAATCTGCTTGGTTATAGGTTAAAGAAGATGATGATAAAAAGATGCCCCAAAAGACATATAGTCAAATGTAAAGGTTAGGAAGAACAGTGGCAAATGACTGCATTGTACCGTCCAAAGGAGGTCAATTAACTTTTCATGTGATTTCCATTCTCAATAATATGCCTTGTTACCTGTCCTTACAAAAGCATGAATATGCACAGTGCTTATTCAAGTATCTGTAGGACTATAGGCTTTAGAGCAGGGTGAGATCCTCGGAATCAACTAACCTAATCCCCTCATTCAACAGACAAGGAAACTGAGGCCCAAAATAGTATTTTGCCACAGGCAATACAGGTAGTAAGTGGAAGAGAAAGGGCATGGGCCCTGCTCCAGGGAGAACATCTAACTTTCTCTCATTTCCTGTGGAGTTGGGCAAGCTGCTTTACCTCTCTAGACCTTAGTTTCTTCATCTGTAAAATGAAGAAGTTTGAATGGATGTCCTCTTGCTTTCCTTCCCTTCCACTCTTCTCTCCAATCCACCTTCCACAAAGCTGCTGAAGTGAAATTCTGAAAACACAAATTAACCATGTGAGTCCCCTTCTCAAGAAGATCCAATGGCTTCCTATTATCTCTAAGTATAAAATATGAATTCCTCTTGTTGGCCATTAGAGCCTTTCCCAATCTGGCTCCTGCCTATCTTTCCAGGTTTATTATACATGATTCCTCTATGCATTCTACATTCCAACAGAACTGGTCTGCTTGCTGTTCCTCTTCACAGTATTTTATCTCTTCTCTTGTAATTTTTGTATGGGCTGTCTTCTACCCCGTGTACTCTGTGCACTCCCTCCTTTTTTCTGTCCCACAGAATCTCTGTTCTCTTTCAAATTTCTGGCAGATTGAGTACCACTTCCTACACCAAGCCTACTCTGATTCCTCTCACTTCCCATTGTTTGGTCTGAAAATTACTTTGTATATTGTTGTTGTTAAGTCATTTTAGTCATGCCCAACTCGCATGGGTTTTCTTGACAAAGATACTAAAGTGGTTTCCCTTTTCCAAGAAATTCTTACCTCATTTTACAGATAAGTTAACTGAGTCAAACAGGGTTAAGTGACTTGCCTAGAGTCACATAGCTAGTAAGTATCTAGGGTCAAATTTGAACTCAGGTCCTCTTGACTCCAGGACCAACACACTGGGCCACCTAGCTGCCTACTTTGTGTATAGCTTCTGTTTAATTTTCTATGAACCTGTTGTTTTCTTTAAATAAAATGTAAGCTCCCTGAAGGCAGGTATTATTCCAGTTTCCCTTTGTATCTCAAGGGTCTAACACAATGCCTAGCACATAGTGTAGGCTTAATAAATGCTTTTTGAACTTATTTATATAATCCATGGCTCAAAGGGATATTTGTTTAAAACTCTCCTCATTAGTGGAGATTGATTATTCAATGATCTGTGCCTGTATGAGGAACAAAGTTGGTGAGAACTAGAAAGAAGAGAGATCTTGGTCTGGCTTCCAACTTCAAAAGAAAAGATACATGGTTTCTTTTTTTTTTATTTTCTTGAATAAGTTTAGTTTTATAAAAATAAGTTTTATTTTCTTGAATTAGTTTAGTAAATACTAAGCAGGCTATGGAAAATCCATTGCCATTACTCAGTGCAATGTATCTGAAATGATATTTTTTCAAAATACATGTCTTTAATTGACATTCATCATTGTTTTTATGACTTTTGAAGAAAGACCTGATGTGTATTTGTGAAATTATGATCCCTGGGGACAAGCTTCATTATAACAATTATAGCCAGATAATTTTCATTTGCCCAATACACCTCTGAATTCTTTTTTTATATATATATTTGAAACATTTAATTTTAAGACCTCAAATTTCAGATCCATTCCCTTCCTCCCTTGTCACCCATTCCCTCTGGAAAGATAAGAAATTCAGTATGTGTTGTACATGTAGAGCTATGCAAAACATTACCATAGTAGATATATTGTAAAAGACTGCTTATAATTCCCTCCCACCCATCCCACCCCCCACCTGGTCCTTTCCCTACTTTGATCCTGTCCCTCTTCGATAGTGGGTACTTCCAACCTCCCCTCCCCCCAAGAATGCCCTCCCATCCATCATCCCTCCTCTCATCTGCCTTCCCCCTATTCTGCTGCAGGGTGAGATATCCCATTTAGTATGTATGTCATTCTCTCCCAGAACCAAATTCAATGAGAATGTGGTTTTGCCTTTTTGCCTTCCTATTCTTCCCCTCCCCTGCAGCCACTTCCCCTTGCTTCTTCCACAATGAGATAGTTTACCCTACCCTGTCTCTCCCCATTTCCTCTTACCACTTGCCTCTCTCACCTCATAATCTCACCCCTTAAGTATCATTCCTTCCCAACAAATTCAACCTATGCCCTCTATCCATGTATAACTGTAAACATATATACACACATTCACATATGTATTCAAATGACCATACACCCTTCTTCCATTATTTTCATACTGAGAGAGGTTTCATCAGTCACAGTTATTGTTTTTCCATGTAGGAATGTAAATAGGTCAACTTTGATAAGTTCCTTTTGATTTCTTTTCCCTGATTACCTTCTCAGGCATCTCTTGCTTCTTGCGTCTGGATGTCAAATTTTCTATTCAATTCTGGTTTTTTCCTCAAGAATGCTTGAAAGTCCTCTATTCCACTGAATGACCATATTTTCCCCTGAAACAAAATACTCAGTTTTGCTGGGTAGGTGACCCTTGGGTTCAGTCCCAGCTCTTTTGCCCTCTGGAATATCATATTCCATGCCCTTCGATCCCTCAGTGTAGAAGCTGCCAGGTCCTGGGCTATTCTGATTGTGTTTCCACAATATTGAAATTGTTTCTTCCTGGCTGCTTGTAGTATTTCCTCCTTGATCTGGGGATTCTGGAACCTGGCTATAATATTCTGGGAGTTTTCTTTTGGGGATCTTTTTCAGGAGGTGATCTGTGGATTCTTTCAACCTCTATTTTGCCCTCTGGATCTAAAACATCAGAGCAATTTTCCTTGAGAATTTCTTGAAGGGTGATTTCTAGGTTCTTTCTTTGATTATGGCTTTCAGGTAGTCCAATAATTTTTAAATTGTCTCTCCTGGATCTATTTTCCAGGTCAGTGGTTTTTCCCATGAGATATTTCATATTGCCTTCTATTCTTTCATTTGTTTGGATCTGCTTAACAGCATCTTGATTTCTCATAAAGTCATTAGCTTCCATTTGCTCCAGTCTAACTCTGAAGGAATGAATCTCCTCAGTGAGCTTTTGAGATTCTTTTTCCATCTGGCAAATTCGACTTTTTAAGGCATTCTTCTCCTCATTGCCCTTTTGGGCCTCCTTTGCCATTTGAGTTAGTCTATTTTTTAAGGTGTTGTTTTCCTCAGTCAGGCTGTTGACCCTCATTTCATATTTTTCCTGCATTCCTCTCATTTCTCTTCCCAATTTTTCCTCCACTTCTCTTATTTGATTTTTAAAGTCCTTCTTAAGGTCCTCTATGGCCTGTAACCCACTCATATTTTCCTCTGGGGCTTTTGGAGCAGGACTTCTGACCTCACAGTCCTCCTCCTGTTCTATGCTTCAATCCTCTTTGCCCCCAAAATAGGAGTCTAATGTTGCATTTCTCTGTTTATTTTGTTTCCTTTGCCTTGGCATGTTGCCACTTAATTCCTTGACTTTTGGGCTTATTGCCCCAGTATGACTCTGCCACCAGACAAGGGTAGTTTTTGTCCCGAACATGTGGGGGGACAACTTCCGTTTCTGGCAAACTGCATATCCACCCCACGACCTCCCCCCCAGACCACAATCCAGATCCAGGGAGGTTAAAGCAAGCGCAATTACCCCCCAAGACTGATTGCTGGATATCCCTATAGTTCACAGGCTAGGAGCTGGAGTTGCCACTGAAAACTACAAAATGGCTCCTCAGCGGCTTCTAGACCCCAGGGGAGGAAGCTGAAGCATTCCCTAAATACTGGTCCCAAAGTCCATAGGGCACTAACCTCTCACTTTGTCTTAGGCATGTCCGTGTTGATACTTCTGGAATCACCACAGCAGCTGGTATTCTGGGGTCCCTGCAGCCGGCTGCTGGCCTGGCCGCCCTGGGGCTAAAACCGCGGCTCAGGCAGACTTGGGCTTGGCTCTGAGCTGCCGGCTCCCAGAGCACTGCGCTGGTCCTTCCTGCAGGGCTGCTGGGCTATTCTCAGTGGGAAGTTAGCTTCTCTGTGGTGTTCTGTGGGTGCTGGGGCTCCAGAAGTTGTTCAGAGTCCCCTTTTTTGTTTGGAGGTAATCTGGGGGGAGAGAGCTTTGGAAGTGCTGTTTCTACTCCGCCATCTTGGCTCCACCCCCCAAAAGATACATGGTTTCAATCTGTCTTCATGTCCCTGAAGGGAGAGAAAGACTGGGGGAAGAGCCAACATGTAGAGATGTAGACAGTCTCTATCAGGTTCCTGTCCCCAGTTTGCTACACTAGAAACTTGAGCTTTCTCTTGGGTGAGATCTGAGACTGTCTCTCTCTTTCTCTCTCTCTCTCTCTCTCTCTCTCTCTCTCTCTCGACCTGATTTATCTCATTATCTCATTATCTCAATGGAAGAGTTCATTCCCCTTTGTGTATTATATGGCATATATTCTCTTATATTATACTTTCACTGATTTCTGTTTGGTATCTATTTGGATAAATGGGTTTATTTGCTATAGCGTTTATTGTAGACCTGGTATTTGGCCAGAAAGGAGTCAAGTCTTAGATATTTGGCTTGGGTCCTCTTTCCCTATTAAAAGACAGCAATCGGGGTATAAGTTGAACCTAATAATCACTTCCTTTAGATTAACAACATTTAATGGAGAAGATAAGTCTAAACCAGTACCCCCTCTCTGAGGAGAGTAAAGCAGTTAGCCTCCAGTCCCAATTTCTTCCTTTCCTCATGGGAACCAAAATGTCTCTTTGGAGAAAGAACTCTAGAAATACCTATCCATTGTGCCATATTTAACTCATATAGGCAATATATAATCTACATGAGCTAAAAAAACAAATAAACAACAAAAAACTAGCACCACACAATGTCTACATTTAAACTAAAGATAAATCTCCAAATGTAGTCTGATTTCCACCCCCATCTCCTCAAGTAAAATGATACCAGAACCTCCCTTACTCTAGAGAGAGTATAATGGGAATATGCTAACTTTAATAATAGAAATAATAACATAGTTATTCAGGGTTACAATTCACTTTCCTCACTTCCCTTGTAAGGTATCGTATTTTACCATATTATTGTCACAGATTTTATGCCCAATTTTCTGCAAAAAAGTGGGGTGCAACCATTATGTGAAGCTATAAAAAAATGCTTGCTTGTATTACTGTGTCATGTGACTTACTCATTGCAGCTTCGTTTGCCTGCCCACTCCCCTTGCTCTGACGGCTCTTCAGTGATTTGAGTGACAAAAATGTTAGTACTACAGTGCTCTAAACAAGCCATGCAAGTTGGCTTTTGGAAATATACTGACAATGTGCATGTGCTAAGAATTCTAGACTTGCATCTCACAGTGTACAAGAGATAAATGCTATTGGTGAATACATTGCTGCTCTGTTTACCTTTTAAGCAGCATGAAGAACAGAATTATACCATGCGACGATTATGCAATAAAAGGTCATAAATCAATTTTTGGACTGAAAAAAGAAGGTGCAATGATTGTGCAGTGCAATATGGTAGGTAAGGAGATTATCACCATTTCATTGTTGAGAAACTGAGGATCACAGAAGTTAAAAGATTATTGATAGAGCCTAGGATTTGGAATTAGAAAGACTTGAGTGCTAATCCCACCTCAGATACTCCCTAGTTATGTGATCCTGGGCAAAGTCATTGAATCGTTCAGTGACTCAGTTTCCTCAACTGTGAAATGGGGTGAATAATAACATCTACCTCACAAGGTTGTGGTGGGCATCAAATAACTAAATATATATATATACATATGTATAATATATATTTATAATACATGTATATCTGAAGAGTTTTATAAACATTTAAGTTCTACATAAATGCTCCATAGTAGTAGTAGTGGTGGTAGTGGGGGTAGTTGTATCATCACAGCCAGTGGCAGAACTCTAAAATTAGTGCTCTTTCTTACACCACATTGCACCATACTGTCTCTCTATTCTCTAACCACAACAAATGAATTTTTACTTGACTGTTGGAAGATACCTTCTATCTGCAGCTTGCCATGACCCAGAAAACATCTTTCCTTCTTTTAGTTCAACTGATCATTCATGTAGAGAATGAATAAAAATATCTTTATTAATAATAGCTGGCATTTCTACAATCCTTTAAAGTTTGTAAAGCACTTTTCATATGTTATTTCATTAGATCCTCTCTTTAGTGATGTCGTTAAGACTTTGAGACCTCTGAGTAGAGTCAATGGCAGCATCCATATTCCCCTGGCCATGGCTATCATTTCCCAGAACAATGTGATATGCCGTTCAAAGGTGATCACCTTCCGATAGCACATAGGTAATGCATTCCTTGATCTACACCTGCCTGGAGAGTAGACAGAGGACCTGAAAGCAGGATGCCCAGTTCACCTCAACCTGAGACACACAAGGGCAGAATTTCCAAAGGTGCTTTGTTGCCCTCTACCTACATGGGCTGAGCAGAGACCACTGTGTCCAAGGGATCAGGAGCTGGAGATGCCAAGGTGGGCAGTGCATGGGCAAGTCTCTGTTAACCTTAGAGACATAAGTAAAATACTATTCTGATCTCAAAGGAAATTGTTGTTTTTCCACAGAGGGAGTTTACTATATAATTCTGTGAGATCAGAGGAAATAGGGACTAGATCTATGGTTTCATTATAGTGAGCTTCCCAGTGAGAAGCACCCTCTACCAATGTAGATAGCACCTTCAATTTAACTAGCAGTCGTAAGAGAGGTGTATAGGGCATGGAGAGTTAAGCGATATTAAGTTTTCTCTTAAGATCAACATTACCACTATGAATCAGAGGTAGGTCTTGAGCCCAGATCCTTCTGTCTCCAAGACCAGCTCTATACATCACATCACACTAGTTCTCTATAAGAGAGTAAGAAACGGTCATAGAGATGGAGACACAGAGAGATGCAGATAGAGACAGTGAAAGAGACGGAAAGAGATAGAGACATAGAGATGGAATCACAATGACAGTGTAAGATGATGCTTTTGCCTTAATCAATACACTACTCCTAACAAGATGAGGTTTCCCAGAGGAAGTCCAGAAGCCTCCCTCTGGGTGTCTTCCTTCCCTTTTCCCATCCTATAGAGAGGACCCTCCAAAGAGAGACTTACATGATTCTGCTTTCAGAACATAACAAAGGGCCTGTGGACATAGGCCAAGCAATTCATAGGAACTCTTAGTAATGCCTACAGACTATCAATGAGCCAGACCTCAGAACCTTCCCCTTTATGAACATACGAAGTATGTCCTTGATATGCATCTATGTTGTATACCAATATACATACATAAACTCATGGTAGGGAGGAAAAGCATCTTTAGACACAAGTTTCTCCTGATTTTGTACACACACACACACACACACACACACACACACACACACACACACACACGCACATGCAATCTTTCTGGCCCTGTTCCCAGTTTTCAGTCTTTAACTCTCTCCAGCTGTCTCCTAGTGAAACCTTACTGGTTTCTCTCTATGTCCTATAAGGATAGAGACTGCATCAGTGATTTTGCTCCTGGCTAGGGAATCTCCTTCTTCAATGTAGATCAGCACCTACTTTACAATTTATAGAGTTGCCAAGAGCACAGAGAAAAAGTGACTTGACCAAGATTATATCAATATAAGTCAGAGATGGGATTTGAACTCTCATCTTTCTGGCTTAGAGGCCAACACAATTCATTCTGCCATTCTGTCTTTTCTTACACGATCTAATTCTTTTATTGGCAGAGATCCCAGAAAGCTTCCAGCCTTCCCTATGACACCCTCTGGATTTGCTGTGCTCCACATTGGAAGACATTTCTGAGCCCACCCACTGAGTCAAGCCTCTGCTCCCAAACAAGGTAACTTCTCAAAAAATGGGATTGTTTACTTGGGACTGAGGGACCCTCCAAAAAAGAGGTATCTTTGGCCTCTAATTGTCTCCAATGATCATGATCAGGCACGTTTTTCAGAGCAGATTTTATGTGGACACCAAGTGATCTGTTCCCTTTTAAATGTGTTTTCAAGGACACTATGGAAAGGATCTTTATTCCCAAACCCACCCTCAAATAGCTGATATTTAGAGTTTCCCAGACAGGAAATTTCTGGTAGTACAGTGGATAGAGAACTAGTTCTGGAGTTACGGGAGTTCGGCATTCAAATGTGACCACAGATACTTTTTTACTATGTGACCCTGAGCAACTCAACCTCTGTTTGTCTCAATTTCCTCAACCATGAAATGGGGGTGATAATAGTACCTAGCTCCCAAAGTTGTGAGGATCAAATAAGATAATACTTGTGAAAAGCTCTTAGCAGAGTATCTCTCATATAATAGGTACTTATTTCCTTCCCTCTCCCCTCCCCCCACCACTTCCTTCATGGACAAAAAAATTTTAGTCTAGAACTGAAAAAACAAAAATGTGAATATAAGTATGTCAGGATAGGTAATGCCTTGGCTTAAATTCATATCAATGTATAAAGTACATTTCACATACTTTTCTGAAAGTATACTGAGAAAGAGAAGGCATTGGGCACCCGAAAAGAGGAGGGAGAAATACAGAAACAGACTTACATTATAGGACCATAACTTCAGAATTTTAAAAATCATCTAACCCAACTACCTCATTTTACAGTTTATGAAACCGAGGAAGTTACATGTTTTATCCAAGGTCACGTGGTTAGGAAAAGCGGTGTGGAGCCACAGAGGACTGAATTTTCTGGCATTTGGAAAGAGAACCCCTGGTTGCAGCTCCCTGCAAGTACAGTGCTATTTCCACTATTAAGCTGTTCAGTTTAACTAAAATGCAGAAAAAGAGGCTTCTCTGAAGGGAAAAAGCTTAAAGAAAAAATAAGTCTAAAAACATAGTCTGGGACCAGATTGTAGAAGACCTTGAAGACCTTGTTCTTTATCCTCAGATAATCAAAATAATTAATTTGCTTTTAAGCCAAGACCAGCTTCTTCCTACATGTTTCTGGCATGACTATTTCATACCTTAGTATCTTAATAATGGGCAGGTAGTTATGCAGTGGATAGAGTATTGGACCTGGAATCAGGAAGACTCCTTTTCCTGAGTTTAAATCTGACATCAGACACTTATTAGTTGTGTGACCCTGGGCAAGTCACTTCACTCTGTTTACCTCAGTTTCCCCATCTGTAAAATAAGCTGGAGAAGGGCAAACCACTCCAGCATCTTTGCCAAGAAAACCTCAAATGGGGTCACAGAGTTGAATAAGATTGAAATGACTAAACAACATATCTTAAAAATAATAAAGCTTTAAAGCTTACAAAGCACATTACATGTTAGTTCATTTGATCTTCTTGGGAATCTTATGATTTAGGTATTATTATTATATTTTATATTATTATATTTATATTATATTATTATTATCCTCATTTTTACAAAGGAAGACACTGGGGCACAGAGAGGTTAAGCAATTTGCCTGAGGTCACACAGTCAGTCAGTGTTTAAATTGGGATTGAAACTCGGGTCTGTCCTGATTCCAGCACTCTCTCCACTACACCCCCTCGAATTTTCCAGATTGCTTGCTCTCAGCGTGACTCTCCCAGCCCTTCTCTTCACAACCCTTAAACAAAATGTAGAGAATCTTTAATATCATAGATCTGCTAGATGCCATAAGCTACTCTTGCTAGCTAGAGTCCCAGAAGCAGAATAGAGAGGAGTCTAATAGGAAGAACAAAGCATCCAATTTCATCACAGTGCATGTGTACTGAGCACCTTCTATGCAGAGTGTGCAGTTCTAGGCCCTGGGGGCCAGACGAGGAGCAAAGGGGCAGGGTCCATGCCAAAAGCCATTAATGAGTCTGCTACAAAAGACTCCAGTGTTTCTCAAGGAGCCAGGTCCACAGTCTGAACAAAGGATGAATGTTGTTAGCCGCCTATTGAAAAAGTCGGCCATGGAAAGCAATCACAGAGAAACTTGAAAAAGTGAAAGGGGATGGGGGTGGGAGAGTTTACTTCCTGGGTCCCTGTAGGACAGGGCCAACTTCCCACTAGTCTGCTGGAGGCAAGCCAGGATGCTTATGGGGCCGAGTTTGTGCTGCCTGAAGATATCATAGAGAGAATAAACAATCAGAGAGGGACCTTCCCCCAAAGCAGCTGGGCCGGCTTTGTTTTGCTTGCCTATTGCCCAGCTAAACACAATATTTTCGCAATCTTGGGCCGTATCAATTTCTGACAGTACAATTTCAGGCTGATGCTGGAGTGTATTGTCTCCTGGGCTTGCCAAGGAAATCGGGAGTTTGGTCTGAAACTGTAAATATCCTCCTGGTATTTCGATTTGTTTACTCTGAAGTGAGTTTGGAGTGGGGGAAGGAATTTGTGGGACACGCTGGCACCAGGTTCTTGGTGGGAAAGATCATGGACTGAGATAAGGGCCAGGGTCCCGTCTGCAGACTGGCCAAGGAGGGAGAGAAAGACTCTCTATAGTTATTACGTGGTTTAAGTAGCGGTGAGTGGAACTACAATGGGGTATTCAGGAGAGCACTTGGTAGGCAGGAAGGGATTTGCAAACACAAATGATGAGGGCAGTGGCGACAGAGGCAGTCACTCAGTGGCCTAAGGGATCCATCCGCTCCTCCCACCCCCACTTCCAGGAGCCATGGGCTTCCTGCTGTGACACAGTTCCCGAGGCCTGGAAGGTGTCTTGATAAAGAAACAAAAAGGACAGGGCTCCATTTTCCATAGACCAAGGAGAAGTTAGAACTCTAACAAAGGAAGAATCTGATCCCATCCTGTGGATGGGCAAAATCTGAGGAGGGGGAGTGTGGTCAAGTGGGTAGCGGCGAGGCTCGAAGTCAGGAAGACCTGGCATTTCCTCACTGTGCAATTCCCAGACTATCAGTCAATCTCTCTGACCCTCTGTCTCCTCCTCTGTAAAATGTGGGTGATAACAGTACCTACCTCACAGGCCAAGCCTGAATGAAATAGTGTGAACCAAACACTGTGGAAATCCTCAAACTCCCACAGAAATGTGAGCTATCATTATTATACTTGGGGAAGCAGCTTGGCATAATAGAAATGGGAGCTCTGATTAGACTTATTCACCGTCTGTGGATGTCATGAGAAAAGTTCTTTAAAGTGATTTGTAAACCATATGTCACCCTATCATGAAAGTGATTTTTATTTAGAGACTTTCTATTATTTATTCTTTAGAAGCAGGCAGGTACATATAGTACCTAGAGTGTTAGACTTAGCGAAAAAGTACTGAGTTCAAATTCCTGGTTTAGATGCTTACTAGTTGCACAATCCTGGGAAAGTCATAACTTTCAACCTCAGTTTCCCCCATCCCCCAATAGCACTTACCACCCAACTTTGTTATGAGGATAAAATGAGATAATGGTTGCATTTGTTGTCATTCGGTTGTGTCCAACTCTTCATGATCCAGAGGATAAGGTTTTCCTGGCAAAGATACTGGAGTGGTTTGCCGTTTCCTTCTCCAGTGGATTAAGGCAAACAGAGGTTAAGTGACTTGTCCAGGATTTCACAGCTAGTGAGTGTCTGAGGCTGGATTTGAACTCAGGAACAGGAATTGTAAAGGGCATGCAATGGTCAATTGTAAAGGGCTTAGCACAATGCCTGGCACATAGCAATCACTGTATAAATATTGGCTGGTATAGTCAGTATCACCATTGTATTATTATTTTTCATCATGACATTGTTCAAAGTCTATCAACAAGTATTTATTAAGCACCTATTGTATACCAGGTCCCATACAAACAGGGATGGACAAAGTATAAACTCACAAAGAGTTTATGCTCTAAATTTTCACCCCATCCTCAGGAGGTGAGACTTGGCCTCAGAGGTGAGACCCTTGTTCTCCTAACTCACCGTACGGTGTAATTTCTACTAAATTATACATCCTTTCAATCAAATGGGCAGCTTGTTGCAGCTAACTGAGCCTTGGAATCAGGAGTATTGTGGTTTAGAATCATGTCTCAAGGAGCTCAACCAGCTTGGTGAGCCTAGGCAAATCAATCTCTCTAAACCCTTATCTTCTTTGTCTGTAAAATAGGGACAACAGTAGGATCCACATCATAAGACTGTTGTGAAGATCATTCAGTCAGTCAATCAGCAAGGATTCTATTAAGTGCTAAATACATGTCAGACACTCTGCTCTTCAGATACAAAAACAAGGGAGGTGGTGAAGATATATTTTATGTTCTTTACAAACTTTAAGGTACTATTGTCATTTATTCACTCTATCTCACTGGAAGGATGACCTAGTTTAAAATTATCTTGAGGCAACTCTACTGCCTTGAAGAAAGAAAAGATAGGAAAAGACAGAGAGAGAGAGAGAGAGAGAGAGAGAGAGAGAGAGAGAGAGAGAGAGAGAGAATATGACAGTCTGGAAGAGATATACACAGAGAATGACACAGAAAGAAATTTGTGCACGTACACCCACCCAGGCACAGAGAAAACCAAGAGACACACAGGCAGAAAAAGATGTCTATCCAGATTTAAAAAAAGGCATACACCAGGTCAGAGGGATGTGTTTACAATCCTGAAGAGCCACACAGACTAGGGGAAGCACAAACCCAGACAAGGAGAAGGGCACATACACACACCCATATACACGAAGACACTCATAGAAAGAGAGAGGAACAAAGAGAGGGAAGACAAGAGCTAAACCCATGGGTTGGGTATTTGCTTTGGTATTGTTTTACAACCGTCTGTCGTTTCCAAAGTTTGAAATCTCTTGTTTGTATTTAGTGTGGAGTGTCTTTCCCTAGAGGATATCCTGTCTGAGATTATTATTGGCTGGTTGTTCTTAATGTCCTTAAAGAAACATCCAGAGAAACTAAACAACCCCCCCGCCCTCCAACAGCCTGCTGAATGAGTAGTGGGGAGGAGGGGGAGGAGGAAGAGGAGACAGCTGGTAGGAACTAAGATTTCTCCACTGGTGTGACAAAGCCATGGTGCCCCCTCAAAGAGGCTCCACAGTTGGAGAACAGATCTTGCCCCCAGTGGCCACCAGCCTACAGAGATCCACCTTCCAACAATTCTGCTTCTGTCTATGCCACCTATTCAACCAGCCATCATACTTTATTATCGCAGTTGATTGAGCTTTGGAATCAGGGACATCGTGGTTAGAATCATGTCTCAAGGGGCTCAATTAGATTTGTGAACCTAGCAAACTTATGTTCTCTAAACCCCAATTTCTTTGTCTGTAAAGTAGGGGCAATAATAGTGTTGATATCCTATGACTTGTGAGGATCAGTCAGTCAATCAAATATACCTTGGTTCTGTCAGTATTATCTTACGCTATTAATTTAGAGTTGGCCCCCCGGCAGATGGATGACCACCAACAGCTATGTAATAGAAGGGATTCTTGTTCAGGTCTGAATTAGACCAGAGGTCCCAATGGAATATAAACTCCTCAAGAGAGGGAATTACGACATATTCAATTTAATTCAATTAACAATATCCCAGATTTTGAGTAGTAAGAGAGCTCACAGGTCATTTAGTCCAACCCTCCCATTTTATACATGAGGAAGGCAAATGCCAGAGAAGTTAAAGTACATGCCTCTTATCACACAGGAAGTGGCAGGCCTAGGGTTCAAATCCAGTTCTTTTGAACCTAGACCCAGCATGCTTTGCTGTACAACATGAAAATGATACTATATCCCTTTCCATGTCATACACTAATTACTTAATGTAGATAAATTGGGTTGAAATGAGATATTGTCAAATATTCTGTCATATACAAATAAATTATATGTTCTGTCCTGAGATGAATTTTAGGGGCGAAATGAAAAAACAGACAGGTGGTGGGTGCAGGCTAATCCATCCTCACCCCCAAACAATTTATAGGTTGTCCTTCCTGAACTATCTGATACCTTGAAAAAACTCAGATACTGCTTCCTTCTCTAGCAATAGCAATAGCAACCATGGCCAAAACAAATGCCCCAACTGGCACACTGTCTTCCATTCAGTTGCATTTGATCCTTTCTCAACATCATTTGTGCTGGCTGGGGATCCTGAGGTACAGGATAAGTACAGCAAAACAGTAGAGAGAAAGTAAAGGAAGCCTTTACTGAAAGGAAGTACCCATAGTAAGAAGAAGCAGTCAATGAGGATAGAAACAGTTCTGCTAAAAGTCTTGGGTGGAATTGGCTGTGCCCAAATGGGTAAAACTCAGTGGGTTATTGGGGGGTTCTTATCTGGGTTGAACAGGACCAGGCATTGTGGGAAGACAGCAAGAGCCTGGGCCTAGGGTATAGGTCCAAGTTTGAGACTGGCGTTAACTGATATTGGTTGAAAGTTATGAGGAATAATCAATCCCCTCCCCAAAAGGAGGGATTTCAGTCTTCATTTAAGAGCTTCCTTTGATAAGGGGATTCAGGGGATTTAAGCTTTTGTGGCTTTTTTATTTAACAGGTAGGGAACAGGTAGGAAAGGATGAAAATATTAAGTATTTCCTTTCCCCTAATTACGCTCATTCACTTCACAAGAAAAAATCTCTTGGTTGCTTTTTCCTCATTCACCCCAAAACAATTATAACTAGAGCTAGAAGTGACTTTAGAAGCCATCTTATTAAGTCCTCTCTTTTTACAAACAAGGAAACTGAGGGCCAGAAAAGTTGTGACTCTCCAAGCTTCTGAAGGTCGTAAGCATCAGATGTGGGATTTGGAATCCAGAGTCCTCTGATTTAAGAGCTGGGGGTAGGAAGGACTTTCTGCTATACCACACTTCTTGGTTCTAGATCTGCTTTTGCTTAACTGTTCTATGTGAGAGAGGCAGAAATGAGTGAAAGTGAGGATCCAAGTCAGACATTAGAAGAAATCTGTTGGTAGGGTCATGACTAACTAACAGGAGGAAAATGGGTTTTTTTCTTAGGGTACCAACATGGGCAACGGACAAAATTTTCTCCTCTAGTGGACCACCAATCCCTCGTCTCAAGGCTCATCTCTAGATCATAGTCTTGCCCTCCCAAATCCAATGGGAATGAGGGTCAGGGTATCCTAGCTCTGCATCTTTCTTGCCTTCCAGAATTCTGACAACCTAAAAAGATTTATAAAGGAAGACTGTGAAATTGTTTTCTCTGGAAATTTTGAAGGAAGGGGCAGGCGACTACCCTTTGGGAGATTCTGTGATCACAGTCCTGCCAAGAGGTAGTGAAGAAAATCTCTAAGTCCCCTTCACAGAGGATTGTATATGAGATCTCTCATGTTGGGGCCAACTTAGAGAAAAGTGCCCAAAGGAAGCAATGGCCTAGGCCAAGAGTAAAGTTCATGCCAACAGTGGCCATGTGGTCTCTTTTCTGCTGGTGTTATGTGGCCAGAACTGGTTCAAACTGTGTAGCAGATGGTGCAGGAAAGGCAAACCAAACAGTGAGAGCTCAACTGTGAGCTTAAAAGCTTAATCCCTCCCCTGGAGAAGCTTTCAAGTTCTGAACCCAAAGCATTTCATTGCTCCTGCTAAAAAGTCAAGTCTTTGGCTCTGAAAAACAACTCTGAAAAGCCTTGGGGATTGTGTGACCTTGTCTGTGAAATCCAGCCAAAGCCAGGCCCTCAAGGCTGGACAGGGTTGAAGACTATAGAGAAAAGACCTGAAGTGTTTCCATGTAAGCAGAGAAAGCATTAGGTATTGGATAGATTGCTAGACTTGGAATCAGGAAGACCTGATTTCAAATCTTGCCTTTGCCACTAACTAAGCTCATCACCACCTCTCTAAGCCTCATTTTCCTCATCTGTAAAATGAGGGGATCAGATTAATTAATTAAAATTAATTTTCTGATTAACTAAATAAATAATTGCTCATGAATTGTTTAAATAAGATAAGGGAATCAGATGATCTCTAAAGTCTCAGCTTTAAATATGATCCTATGATTCTGAACTCCCTAACTAGGGTCACCCAGCTTCATGCTTTAATGGGATGATTGTTCACTTTGCATCTCATTTAACCCTTCTTAAAAAAATATAAATTGCCAACACGTAATAAAACCAAACTCACTCTCATCCTTCTAACAACTGTAAACCTGAAATATAACTGGTCAACTCTTTCTCTCAGGCTAGAAGAGAACAAGTGAAAAAAGAAGGAAATTTTGTCAAGTCCTCTCTTACCTACTCACTAGAAAGTGTCCTTGCTTTGGAGGTTTTCCAGATGGGAAATTTTTAGGCCACATCTGACTGGACTCCAAGTTACATCTGAGAAAATTAGCACCCTTCCTGCCACCCCGTCTCACACACTCACCCAGCACTATCTGCCTCCATGCCTTAAATCGGTTGGTCCCTGGAAATGACTGGGTATATTTAACCTATATCCTCTTCCTGATTTAAACATTCTACAGATGAAGACTCTAAAGTCAAAAAGTATAGGCCTGAGAAGTCTGCAGTAGGCTGGGCCTTGAGATTCAATCCTGAGAGTAATTCTAGAATTGTAAATGCAAAATCATTGCATTTTTTAGAACAATAAGCCTCCTTCAAGATGATTTCATCTGTGTGCATGGTCCACTCCAATCTCCATGTGACTCTGACACCCCTCACTAGGGGTTCCCAGGTTCATGGTACTCTTTTGACCACACCACAAACTCTGAGCTCCCATCCTGTTTATCTCTGCCAGAACTTGCTAGACAACGCATGAAATCAGAGCAAAAGGCAATTAATAGAATTGAATGGCAAAGAAAATTACAAGAAATTTAATCCAGTTTTAAGTATTTTCAACACATACTACAGATAATTTTCACCATATGGTATCTCCCAGGAGTACTAGTTAACTCCCCTAATTTCTCTATCTACCCAACACAGCGGGGATACCATCAATTCAATTACATAAGTGTGTTAGAAAATGGTGTTCAAAGCAAACTACATTCACTCCCTTTGATCTTGATGTAGTGAATATTGACCTCCTGGGAGCCAGAACTCTAGAATATCAGTGATGGGCTCCTGCTGTTTACACATAGAGTTCTCAGCCCACAAACTATATCTTAAAGGTCTAGTTCTCAAAGCCTATGTTCATGTTTTCAGCATAGCCTATAGGTACTGACATTTCTTCCCTCTTTTTTTTTTTCTTTTCAATTTTGGCACCTGAACCTCTCCACTATTACAACCCACTTATCACAGGTCAAAAGGGGAATTTGATAAGCTCTTTTAAATTGAGCACACCAGAAGCATTCTTCCCCAGTCAGAATAAATGCTAAGGGATATAACCTTTCTTCATATTCATTGACAGTCTTCTTGGAAATATAATTCTGACTATTTTGATCAATAAAGGAAGAAGGAGGGAAGAGGAGGGGAGGCAAAGAGGAGGAAGGAGAAGGAAGAAAGGAAGGAAGGAAGGAAGGAAGAAAGGAAGGAAGGAAGGAAGGGAAAAAAAGAACTGAGTTCAAACCCAGTATCATATACTTACTAGTTGTGTGACCCTAGGCAAATCACTTAATCTCTGTTTGCCTTAATCCACTAGAGAAGAAAATGACAAACCACTCCAGTATCTTTGCCAAGAAAACCTCACAGACAGCATGATCCATGGGGTCATGAAGAGTTGGGACATGGCTAAACGACTAACTTTCTTCCTTCATCACTTTCTACAAGTTTTTTCTTATCTCTCAAACCATTAATGATCTTCCTCCTAAACTACTTAACCTTTATCTGCATTTTATTTATTTTTTTAAAAAGAAAAGAAAGGAAGGGAGGGAGGGAGAGGAAGATAAAGTGGAAAAAAGAAAGAACTTTCTGAGGAGGAAGGGAGGAAAGAGACATATATTAAGTCCTTACTTAATTGTTTTTAGGTGCCAGGCACTGTACTAAGAAATTTACAAATATCATCCCATTTCATTTACACAACACAACAAACCTTGGAGGTGGATGCTTTTATTATTTCCTCACATTTTTTTCAAATTTCATTATTTCCACTTTACAGATGAGAAAATTGAAGGAAACAGAGGTTAAAAAGTTTGCCCAGGGAGTAGAAACAGGACTTCTGTGCAGCTCCAGCTCCCACCACTTCCAACTTATGTAAAAGGGGACGCTGAACAAACTTGGGAGCTACAGAACCCACAAAATGACATAGAAAAGCTAACCTCCTGCTGAGGAAAGCCCAGCAGCCCGGGAGGTATTGGCCAGTGCAGTGCTCTGGGAGCTGACCCCAGCCCCTCATGAGTCAGAGGTTTTAGCCCCAGGGCAGGTCTGACCAGCTGCCAGCTGGAGGGACTCCAGAACACCAGCAGCTGTGGCGTTTTCAGAATTATCAACACATAGATGCCAAGGACAAAGTGAGATGTCAGTGCAGTATGGACTTTGGGACCAGTAGTTGGGAGTGCATGGCTTTTGCTCCTGGGGGAGAAGCCGCTGAGACACTGTGGCACAGCTACATAGCAGCTTCAGCTTCTAGTCTGCAGACTGCAGGGGGTCTGGGCAATGAGTCTGAGGGGTAATAGCTCTTGCTTTAACTTGCTTGGATCTGGATTGTGGTCTGGGGTGGAGGTCTTGGGGTGTGCGGAGGCTTCAGAGAGGGCACCCAACTAATACCTCCAGCAGCTGAGAAAATCCCAGCGTTTGGGATGGTAGCTCCCCTGTCTGGTGGCAGAGTCCTACTGTACTATGGCAAAAAATCCCAGGGGTCAAGTGACTGAGAGGTGACATGAGTAGGCAAAGGAAGTGAAATAAACAGAGTACCCCAACTTTACACTCCTACTTTGGCAACAAAAAGGATCAAAGCATGGAACAGGAAGAAGACAGTAAAGTCAGATCTCCTGCAACAAAAGCTTCCAAGAAAAAGACGAGCTGGTTACAGGCCATAGAGGACCTTAAGAAGCAAATAAGAGAAGTGCAGGAAAAATTGGGAAGAGAAATGAGAATGATGCAAGAAAATTATGAAATGACAGTCAACAGACTGACTGAGGAAAATAACACCTAAAAAAATAGACTAACTCAAATGGCAAAAGAGGCTCACAAAAGCAATGAGGAGAAGAATGTCTTAAAAAGCCAAATTTGCCAGATGGAAAAAGAATCTCAAAAACTCACTGAAGAGAATCATTCTTTCAGAATTAGACTGGAGCAAATGGAAGCTAGTGACTTTATGAGAAATTAAGATGCTATTAATATGAAAGAATAGAAGGCAATGTGAAATATCTCATGGGAAAAACCACTGACCTGGAAAATAGATCCAGAAGAAATAATCTAAAAATTATTGGACTACCTGAAGACCATGATCAAAGAAAGAACCTAGAAATCATCCTTCAACAAATTCTCAAGGAAAATTGCCCTGATGTTTTAGAACCAGAGGGCAAAAGAGAGGTTGAAAGAATCCACTGATCACATACTGAAAAAGATCCCAAAAAGAAAACTCCTAGGAATATTATAGCTAGGTTTCAGAATTCTCAGATCAAGGAGAGAATATTACAAGCAGCCAGGAAGGAACAATTTCAATATTGTAGAAACACAATCAGGATAGCACAGGATGTGGCAGCCTCCACACTGAGGGATCGAAGGGCTTGGAATATGATATTCCAGAGAGCAAAGGAGCTGGGATTAAAACCAAGAATCACCTACCCAGCAAAATTGAGTATCATGTTTTGGGGGAAAAGAGGGGCATTCAGTGGAATAGAGGACTTTCAAGCATTCTTGATGAAAAAACCAGAGTTGAATAGAAAATTTGATATTCAGATACAAGAAGCAAGAGGAGCTTGAGAAGGTAAACAGGGAAAAGAAATCAAAAGTAACTTATCAAAGTTGAACTATTTAAATTCCTACATGGAAAAACCATAATTGTAACTGATGAAACTTTTCTCAGTATGAAAATAGTTGAAGAAGGGTATATGGGCATATGAATACATATGTGAATGTCTATATATATGTTTACAGGTATACATAGATAGACGGCACAGGTTGAATTTAATAGGAAGGGATGATACTTAAAAGGTGAAATTAAGAGGTGAGAGAGGAACAAGAGGAGATGGGGAAAGATAGAATGGGGTAAACTATCTCATATAGAAAAGGCAAGGGAAAATGGTGACAATGGAGGGGAAGAACAGGAAGCTAAAAGGGCAAAACCTTATTCTTATTGAATTTGGCTCATGGAGAGAATGACATACATACTAAATAGGATATCTCACCCTACAGGAGAGTAGGGTGGAAGGGGATGAGAGGGGGTATGATGAAAGGAAGGGCAGGCTGGGGGGGAGGGAAGTTGGAAGCACCCTCTTTTGAAAAGGGAGAGGATCAAAGTAGAGAATAGAACAAGTGGGAGGTGGGATAGAAGGGAGAGAAATATAGTCAGTCTTTTACATGCTACACATGTACAACATATACTGAATTGCTTATCTTCCCAGTAAGAGTGGGTGACAAGGGAAGAAGGGAATGAATCTGGAATTCAAAGTTTTAAAATCAAATGTTTAAAAACATATAAATACTATTATTAATACTATTTTCCATATAATTGAGAAATAAGATATACAGGCATTGGGGCACGGGGATTCACCTTGCCCTACTGGAAAAGTGGAAGGGGGTATAGGAGAAGATATGGGAGAGAGCAGATTGGAGGAGGGGATATCTTGTGGGACTGCTATGCTGGGGTGGTGGGTAGGGGAAAAAACGGGGAAAAAATGTAACTCAAATTCTGGTGGAAATGAATGATGTAAACCAGAAGTTAATAAAACATTTGGAAAAAAAGAAGTTTGCCCAGAGGGCATAGGGTTAATTAGTATAAGAGGCTGGATTTAAACTCAGGTCTTCCTGACTCCAAGCCCAGCAGCCTATTCTACCAAGGTGCCTCAAGATATTGTGAAAACACAGAGTACATTTATAAATATACCCTTCTATTTGTTTAACCCTTTATTTCACAGAGACAGACACTGAGACCTGGGAGCCCAAAGATACCCAGCTAATTCTTCCCAAAACTAGGATTAGGATTCAGATCTTCTGACCCCTTCCAAAATCCTCAGCTGTCTCTATTCTGCCTCCAATACATTGCTCCCCTTGAATGACTGAGTATGTGACTAGAGATCATCAAAAAACTGAGCTGTGGAAATGACTACCATTTTGATAATTTTTTTAAGAAAATAGTTCTTGGAGAGGCTAGGTGGTGCAGTGAATAGAGCATCAGCCCTGGAGCCAGCAGGACCTGAGTTCAAATCCAGCCTCAGACACTTAAGACTTACTAGCTGTGTGACTTTGGGCAAGTCACTTAACCCCAATTGTCCCCCAAAAAAGCAACAAAAAATAGAGTTCTTATATAATGACACATTACTTTAAAATATATATGCTTTAATTTATTTCTATTAATACACAGATGTAGTATTTTAAGTTTTCCAAAGTACTTCTCTCAGAACTACCCTATATCCTTTTCTACTTTTTTATAGATGAGGAATTGAGTTTTGTGGAGGTGACTTATCCAGGGTCATAAAGCTCTTAAAGTGTCGAGGCAAACTAAATAAATAAAATTGTACACATAGTTTATATTGTATATTCCTTACCAAGAAAAGAATATGCAAACTATGAAGGACTCAACCCCTCTTTTTTTTCCCATTCATAACCTTGTTCTGATCTCTCAGCAATCTTACATACTAAAAGTCATAACTAGCAATTTTGGCTCCTAAGGAAAGCTTCATAGAGTGTGTTCCCTGGGCAAGCAGCATGAAACAGGCTTTTTAATCACTTTTTAAATACAAATTTAGCTGGGTGGAGACAGAGTCTAAGACTTAGTGAAGACTTAGATGCCTGGGTTGCTAAGAGTTAAATTCATCCATCTCTGCTTTACTGAAGGAACCCATTTTCAGCATCCGCTCTATGCTGGCTCCCTGGGAGAAAGGTCCAGTTGCCTGTCCTAGTTACAGTTCATGTCTCTCTAGTGGGATGAGGTTGGTCTAAGTTAATAACAACAATAACATCAACAACTCATTTATATAATATTTTAAGTTTTACAAAGCACTTCCCAGAGCAATCTTGTTTAAGTTTGAGCCCAAGAAACAGAGGTGAGACTGAAAGTACTCAAGATAGACAGACACACAGGAGAGTATTAATGGTAGGAAATTAAGGTCTCTATGGTATATGAGTATTTATTTTGTGGCATCATGTCATCACTTGCTTTACCTAGAGCTGCTCACAAAGACACAGTGATTATGATCTCTTTTGACAGAGAGGGTATTTACCCCCACGAGCTTAAAGCATCAAGGCAACAAGGTATAAGAAGTAGAGAAAATTCTCCATAAACTCCATTCATGTCCTGGGAAGCTGGGAGCCTGACGTCTGGGAAATTGGACAATGACAGTCTTCATGGTTTGATTTTTACTTGTTATATTGAGTCCTATTTTTGTGGGGGGTTTGTAAATAGCATTTTATTTTTTCCAATTACATGTAAAGAACATTTTCAACATTCATTTTTATAAGATTTTATAACATTTTGAGTTCCACAATTTTCCCCTCCCTTTCTTCCCTCCCCTTCCCCAAGACAGCAAGCAATCTGACAGAGGTTATACATGTTTTGCATTCTAATTGATGATCAATTTTGATCAATTGTCTATTTGCATTGCTAATAATAGGTCAAGAGCTAGAAGGGACATCAGAGACCATCTAGTCTATGCCCGTTATTTTAAAGATAAGGAAACTGAGGGCCAGAGAGCTTGAATGGAATGCCAGGTCCACATAGGTTGATGCTATTAGAGATGGGATTATAATTAGTTCTGACTTCTGAGAGGAGGGGCAAGGAGAGTATTCTGTCTAAGGCTCCAGGACTCTATTCTGGTTGATGATTTGAGCTAAATGAGATAGAAACTTATTGATAATGATGTTTAAAATAATTCTATAAATTATCCCCAGGCAGGGTGACAATCCATATATATTCGAAACTCATGATTCTCCCAGGTCACAATCACATTAGAACAGTGGCTTGTGAAACAGACTGAGTGAGAAAGAGGAGGCTTAAAGCAAGTTTGCTCCCCCTATTTCTTTCTGACCAGCTCGGGGGGTGGAGGGCAGGGGGAAGAGGGTTGACTGAGGGAAAATCACACCCTTGGGGCCAGCTAGAGGGAGTAGCTCAATTTCTGCTAACCTAAAATACCTTCAACCTCAGATAGACCCAGGCTGCACAAGGCTGGGTGAGACTGATACCAGCTGGATTCAGTTAAAATTTTCATATTCATCCTAGCCTGGCAGTTAACTCCACCCATTTCCTCTGCTTCAGGTTGATGTCATGTAGGGCTACACCCTACCCCCACCCCATCCCCGCCAAGAAAGTTTCACTCAAGTTCACTTACATTTTTACAGTGCCATAGTACAGTAATAGAGACAAATAATTCCTACCAAGAGTGAAGGAAGCAGCATTTCATTACAACAGCCAGAGGAAGAACTCCCACAACAGCATTCAGTCACTTATTCTGACATTTTACTTCGCAAAACTCTTGAGATTTGGGAGTTCCTTCCTTCCTCCTGACTGTCCTCAATTCCCTCTTGCTGCAATGGGAACATACTCCTTTTTTATTTCAGTCTTAGTGGGCATACTAAAGTTTTTCGTGTCAAATCTGAATCCCTTGGCACCTTCACTGACAGTGCTGCAAAGCAGATCATCCTGATGAAGTTTAGAGATATTAGGAATTATTTTCCAGGGGCAAATTTCCTTTTATTCCACCCAGCTTCCCCTCCAAATCCACAAAGAGCAATTGTTAGGGAAAGCAAAGGCTAAGAATTCTAAACAAAAGTCATGAATTAGGGCTGCCAGAACTCTAGGTCCACTTGTATGGAAGGAAGGAAGGAAGGAAGGAAGGAAGGAAGGAAGGAAGGAAGGAAGGAAGGAAGGAAGGAAGGAAGGAAGGAAGGAAAGCGAGAGATCAGGAGGGATAATCAGGAGGGATAAACAGTCAGGGCAGGGGAGCAGAGAAAGCAAGACAGACATTTGGCTCTGTTTTCCATGCTTCCCTTCCTGCTGGTATGGGAGTGGGCTGTGAAGGCTGGCCTGGAAACAGAACTGAATCTTAATTGGAACAAGCTGTGTGTTGCAAAGAGGGTCACCTGCCTTGTAGGGCTCTGCACATTGTTACCCAGTCTGCCTAAAGCCAATTGGGAAAGCTTGCTTTGGGAGATAATTGATTTCTCAGTGGGTGACCATAAGTAATCAGGTGCCTCTGCTGATTGCCATCTTTAAGGAAAATCCTCAAGGGACTGATTATTCCTGTACTTTTCCAGGAGGGGAAACTGCATTAGCAAAAAGCATCCTACTCAAGCTATTTTCTAGCCCGCAACTGTCAAGGCCTTAGTTTTTCTGCCAGCCCTGAATGAAAATGAATCAACAGGGGCTAAAAAGAAATATATAGTGATACCCATCCTCAAGGAGTTTATAATCTCATTAAAGGAACAGATCACCCAGAAAATAAAAACAAAGGGCACTTGTAAAACAATGTATTACAGACTTTTCCAGTGCACATTGAACATGTGAATCCAGGAGAATAAAGAGTACAGGAGTGATCAGAATGGGCTGCGGTAAGCTTAATCAGGTAAGATTTCCTGGAGACAGTAAATCTTGCCCTCATTTTTAAAAGATGGAAGAGACATGGATTGGTGAAGTGGAAGCAACCAGGAAATCCAGGTGGGAGGCATTAAGCATTTAATCAAGCCCCTATTCCTGCCAGACCTGGTGCTAGGTGCTAGGTGCTGGATGGGTGGGAGGGAGTGAGGGGGCTAAGGGCACTACAAAGACATAAAGCACTGCCTTCAAGAACCTTACATTCTGTTGAGGGGAGACAACACCAACGAATACATATACACGAAATAAATGCAAGACAAATGAAGAGGTGGGAGGCACTGGTGGTTGAGGGGAAAGACTTCAATCATATAGGAGGACATGCAAAAGAGATCAAGCAAGCAAGCCCCTTGTGGGAAACAGTGGAAAAAGCAGAACCCAGAGTGGGCAATAATAACAAGTCATATTGGAAAGATCCTTATGGGGTAGCCTTAATTTTTATCTCTACCCAAATGACTCCTAACTCTCATCTTTCTTTCCTGAGCATCAACTGTCTTCCTGACGTCACCAGTTGTATGGCCCATGAGCATCTCAAACTCTACCTGTCCAGAACAGAATTTATTAAAAAGCAAAAGACCAACACTCTTACTAACTTCCCCATTTCTCTTGATGGTATCTATAATTCCAGTCACTTAGGTCATGAACCTTCAATTTAATCAGTCAATCAACCAGCATTTATTAAATACCTACCATCTATGTGATGGGCAGCTGGGTATCTCAGTGGACAGAGTTCCTAGCCAGAAAGACTCATCTTCCTGAGTTCAATCTGACCTCAGACACTTCCTAGTTGTGTTACACTGGGCAAGTCACTTAACCCTGTTTGCCTCAGTTTCCTCATCTGTAAAGTGAGCTGGAGAAGGAAATGGCAAACCATTCCAGTATCTTTGCCAAGAAAACCCCCATTGGGGTCATGAAGAGTTGAGCTCGACTAAAACGACTGAACAACAACAGAATCTATGTGGTAGGGATAGAAAAACAAAAATTCAACAGTCTCTGTCCTCAAGGAGCTTACATGCTGTGGAGAAAACAAGGACAAATATAAGTAAATATAAACTATATAGAAAATAAAGGCAAGCTAATGTCTTTGGGAATGGAGGTACACACTAACAGCTAAAGACATTAGGAAAGACCTGGTGAAGGAGTTCATATGAACTTTAAAAGAAAGTAGGGATTCTCCAAAAGGGAGGTTCAGAGGGAGGGCATTCCAGGCATCAGACAGCCTGTGCTTTAGGTTTAGAAACAATGTCCTGTGAAAGGAACCCCAAGCAGGGCAATTTGACTGGATCTTAGTGTTGTATAAAGGAGAGTCATGGTTAATAAGACTGGAAGGGGAATTTGAAACCCAATGGTAAAGGGCTTTAAATGCCAAACAAATGAGTTTGATCTAAGAAGCAACAGTGATCCAGTGGAGTTGCTTAAGCAAAAGAATGACAGAATCAGACTTGTGCTTTAGGAATATTGCTTTGGCAGCTGTGTAGAAGGTAGATTAGAGAGGAGAGAGGCTTGAGACAAGAAGAGTAATTAGGAGAATACTTCCAAGAGAGAGAAAGAAATGGTAAGGATGTGAACCAGGGTGGTGATCATCACAGTCATGTTGGACTATGACCCCATTTGGGGTTTTCTTGGTAAAAATATCAATGATTTGCTATTTTCTTCTCCAGTTCATTTAACAGATGAGAAACTGAGGCAAACGGGATTAAGTGCCTTGTCTGGGGTCACAGAGCTAGTAAGTGTCTGAGGTCAAATTTGAACTCACTTATTCCTGATCCTAGGCCTGAGACTCCATCCACTGTGCCATCTGGCTGCCCTTTCCTGCATAGAGTTTTCTCTATTTTTCTCTTCTTGCTTCCTTGACTTTGAAGGAAAAAATATCCCCTATCTCACCTGCCAAACAAATCCTCTCAGCCCTACTGAAAGCTCTTAGCTGTAGGGAAGATGGTAAGAAAGGAGGAAGCTCCAGCTGAGTTCCAGATGGGGTCTGAGGGTCCCAGCAAGTTCAAATCCAAAAGTTCAGGATTGTGAGCCCTGTGGGTAGACCTTCCCTGGGAAAACTCCCCATTTCTCACTTTTCAGGCCAGTACTTGAATTTCCTATGGGAGACAGGATGGAAAGATTGTTATTTTCAGAAGCAACAGAAGGGAGTAGTCTGCCTCCTTCCCCTGGAGGGGCCAATAAACAGCTGTAATTTTAATGGCAGTAACTGACAGGAACAGCTTCAGAGCATCATATTCATTGGGAAGGGGACCAGCTCCAAGATCCCCTAATGAAGACATCCTGGTTGCTATGGACAGAGCACAGATCAACCCAGGACAACTGCAGGATTCCTCTTCCAAGGCACAGAGTTCCAATTAGGAATTCTGGCAACAGAGTGAAAATCACTTGGGGATGAGGGGAAGAGAAGAGGAATATGAGTGCAGTATAATCACTATGGGCAACCCTGGTGAGGAGAAACTGAGAAAAGTCAACCCTGATCTTTCAGTGTCAGAAACTTGGAGGAAGGGCAGAACAGTGTGCAGGGCAGAAGACATTTTATCCAGATCAGTACAGTCCTATCAGAAAAACTCCTGAAGAAGTGGAGGTGGGGAGATTGGAGCATAGGTAATGGGGCAAAGAGACAGGCAGACCCTCCTCCCATGATAGAAGACAGGCAGAGGACAGGGTGAGGAGTGGGAAAGGATCCTCATTACACAGTTGTTCTGAACTCTTTCTAGAAGGAGATGGAGAGACAAATTTATAAAAGACAATTTGTTTCCTTCAGTTTTTTTTCATTTTTATTTATTTTGAACTTAAATACAAAAAGGAAAAAAAGAACAATTTCATGTACACAGCACAGCATAAAAGAATATTCAATATAAACCCATGAAGTTCTGTTTCATCCTGTAATTAAAAAAAAACTATGTAATAAATACTATACATCATTTGTAAAGATACCCTGCTTTTCTGTGCTGCTTTCTGTTTTGTTCTCTGTTGTGCACTTTGTTCTTCCCCCACCTCCCCACCACATCCTAGAGAAGGCTACCATTAGACACAAGTATGTAGATGTGTATATGTAGATAAAAATGTTTAAAATGAGAGCAGAAGAAGGTCATTTGCAAGTGGAAGGCATGGGTTTGAGGGAAGGACGGGAATAGAGCCAGGAAAGATTTGAGTTGAATCTTAAAGGAAGCCAGAGAACCTAAGAGGTGCAAGTGAAGGGGGTAGAGCCATCCTAAGAACCTGGAGCTGGGAGGTGGATTGTTATGCTTGAGAAACTGCAAGTAAAAGATGTGACTGTAATCTGAGTCTTAAAGGAATCCAGAGAAACTAAGAGCCAGAAAAGAGAAGGAAGAACATGACACAGTCTCAGAAGGCATTAAAGGGAGGTATAAAAGCCAATTAAGATATCAAGATTTTGGAAATCCCCCCTATGGAAATGATGATTGAACCTATGGGAGAAGGAGATAACACCAAAGGAAAGAAAAGAGAAGAGGTCCTAGGATAGAGTCTGGGGGTGGGGGGGTCACCCCTTCTAATAGGGTAGGAGATGGGTGATGATCCTGCAAAGGAAGAATGGTCAGATTAATAGTGAGAGAATCAGGAAACATCAGTGCCAAAGATTCCAAGAAAGGAAAGAATATCCATGAACTTGTCGTGGGAAGGGAGCAGTGTGCTGGGATGAAGAAAAGACTATTGAACTTTGTATTTAAGAAATTATTTAATAACCTATGAAATAGCAAATTCAATTGGGTGTTGAGGTCAGAAGCCATATTGGGACAGGTGAGAAATTGTTGCTCATCCTTAATTTTCAAAGAGGACCATGACATCAGGAAGATGATGCCATGACTTGTAAGTAAATTGGATTTCAATGAGAGAGGGCTGTGCAAAGTCACCAGCCTCACTTTCTCCCCCAGAGCCTTCTGGGTCCAATGTGAGATACAGATCAGGAATGATTGGAGATGGTTCAGGTGGGAGAAGTAAATAGGTGGTAGATCAATGCAGGGAGCAAAGGTACATGACTCTTTGTAAGGGTTTGGATGTGAAAGGGAGGGGAGATGTATTTTGACTTTCTGCAGAAGACTTTGGCCTTGGGAGAACACATCTTCCCGTTTTATGGCTCATTTGGTAATACTTCAGAGGTCACCTAGGCCAATCCCTTCACTTTACATTTGAGGAAAATGGGGTTCAGAGAAGTTGAATAATTTTTTCAATAAGTTATTCAACTCCCTTGCACAAAGAGTGAGCAACAGAGCCAAGATTTGAATATAGATCCAGTAACTCCAAGTTCAGCATCTATGTCAATGTATCAGCTTCCTTTATGGCATCATTTATTATAAACTCTTGCACTACTAATGGTGGTGCTGTCCAACCATTCTAGAGAACAATTTGGAATTATGCCCAAATTATGCATTCCCTTTGGCTAACGAGCTTTCCTAGTTGCATATCATACTGTTAACTCCCATTCAGCTTGCATTCCATTAAAACTTCTATTACTTTTTCAGACCAACATCTAGTTGTGCCTCCTCCATCTTGTGCTTGGTATTTTTTTTGGCACATAAGTATAAGACTTTACATTTATTGCTTTTAAATGTCAGCTTCTTTGATTAAGCCTAATATGTTATAACTTGTGAAAATCTTTTTTGAATCCTGTCTCTGTCATTCATTATATTTAAACTATCCCTCTCAATTTTATGTCAACTGAAAATTTATAAGCATACCATCTAACCTTTAAGCAAGTCAATGATTCTTTTAAATGTTAAGCAGGCCAGGTCCACATAGACATCCCTGGGGCACTCCACAGGGTGATGCCTTCCAAGCTGACTTCGAATCCCTAACCATGATTCTTTGGGTTTTCCCATAGGGTCTACTTTATTGTGTTGTCATCTTGCTTACACTTCACCATCTTTTTTACAAGAATAACATGAAAAACTTTATAAAATTTCTTGCTAAACTCTAGGTAAACTCTATAGCATTCCCAGGTTCATTCTACTTAGTAACCCAATCAATAAAGAAAATAAGATTAGTCTGGCACACACTATTCTTGAGAAAGCTATTTTGGCTCTTAGTGCTTATCCATTTCTTTCCTAAATGTTTACTAACTATCTGTTTAACAGTACATCCTATAATCTCACCAGGAATCAAAGTTGAACATATTGATCTAACACATACATACATGCATATATATATATATGTGCATATACACACATATATGTATGTGTGTGCATGTGTATGCAGGAAGATATGTTCTCCCAAGGCCAAAGTCTCCTGCAGAAAGTCAAAACACTTATCTCCACTCCCTTTCATATCCAAACCTTTACAAAGCGTCACATACACTTGCTCCCTATATCCTGCCAACTATTTACTTCTCACCCTTTGGACCATCTCCAGTCATCCTGACCTATATCTTGCCACTGGACCCAGATGACTCCAGAGAAGAAAGGGAGGCTGGTGACTTTGCACAGCACTCTCTCACTTAAATCCAATTTACTTACAAGTCCTGGCATCATCTTCCTGATGTCATGGTCCTCTTTGAAAATTAAGGATAAGCAGCAATTTTTCCCTACTCACAATCTGGCTTCTGATCTCAAAATGATAGCAAGCTAGCTAGATAGATAGATAGACAGACAGATAGGTAGACAGATAGACAGATAGATAGATAGAAAGAAACAAAGAAAGAAGGAAAGAAACAAAGAAATACCTACTGTGTACCAGGCAATGTGCTAAGCACTGGATGTTAGCCTTCTCCAGGCCTGCTGTACTCTCCAGCACTTCTTGATTTTTTAAAGATCCTTGACAGGTCAAGTTGGAATTGTTTTAAATGCATGCCATATCTTCCCATTCATGTGTGTGTGTGTGTGTGTGTGTGTGTGTGTGTATACACACACATATACATGTGTATATACATATATATATTTGGTCTTATTCTTTGCTTTAGTACAGATATTCTTAACCTTTTTAATGTCATGGATCCCTTTATCAGTCTAATTAAGGCTATGGATGCCTTCTCAGGATATTTGTATATGAGTGAAAGAATTGCTAAATTTCAGTAAGAGGTTAGTGAAAATAAACATGATTTTTTTCCCCATCCAGGTCTGCAGACCTCACTGGGTTCCAGGGACCTCAGGTTTAGAACCCTTGCTCTAAAGTTATTTTTGTTTAAATATACAAAGAGCTTATGCAGAAATCCGTTCCCACATTGATAATCAGTCATTCCCTATTATAATTAATTTGTTTTTCTCATGTTGCTGGGTGTTTGCCAAGTCCAATGTTTCTGACTCTCTTCTCAAATAATGTATTTATAATATTGAGGTGTGAAGTTTCTTTATTTGATAGCTAACAATTACACAATGCTTTAAGGTTTGCAAAGCATTTTACATATATTATCTCATTTGATCCTCACAACAGGCCTGTGAGGTAGGTGTCATCATTATGCTTTTTTTACAGGTGAGGAACCTGAAGCCAAAAGGTTAAATGAGGTAGGATTCAAACTCAAATTTTTCTGAATCCAAGTCCATTCAGCTATTTCACTGTATAGTCTTTAAGAATTTGACTTTGTACCTTGCTGACTCCCAAATTTGTCTTTGTTTTTTAAATTTGCTTAACATTCACTTCCATAAGATTTTGAGTTCGAAATTTTCTCTCTATCTCTCCCCTCCCCCCACCCCAAGACAGTGTGTAATTTGATATAGGCTCTGCATATACATGCATATTAAACCTATTCCCAAACTTTTCAACATGTTTTTCCAACATGTTTCTAACCAGCATATGATTTCCAACATGTTTTTTTAACCATCCTCTCCTATGTTCAACTTAGCATTTAAGTCGTTTAGTATTACAATATGTTTATTAATTTGTGGCACTGTAGTTTGGCAACCACTTCTAGGGGTGCTGTAGCTTGCTCTCCCAGACTCCTTGAAGACCCAAAAAAGAAAGCTCTCACCCCCAAAGTTATTAATCCTGTTGAGTGGTTCAAAATCAGAAGCAGATAGTGCAAATGATATTAAAGAAAAAGCATTGCCACCTGCTTTGCTAAGAACCATGGGACTTTTCCATCTGACTTGCAGGGGAAACCTTTTATATGTGTTGTCTCCTCCCATTAGAATTTGAGCTCCATAAGAACAGGGATGGCCTTTGCTTTTCTGTTTGTATCCCCAGTACTTAGTACCAAGATAAAAAGGAAGGAAGGAAGGAAGGAAGGAAGGAAGGAAGGAAGGAAGGAAGGAAGGAAGGAAGGAAGGAAGGAAGGAAGAGATTTATTAAGCATTTATTATTGTTTGAAGCAAAAAGAAAGACAATCTCTGCCCTCAGGAAGCTTACATTCTAATGGAGATAGGAAGCTGAAAAGGAGGGGTGAATTAAAGGTCCCCAACAGGGGGGTATGATTTTATAGACCTAGGACAGAGGGGTACCCCATGATGAGCAGGCCACAGGAGTAGCAGGATGATCTGAGTGAGGAGGCCCCAGGTGTTGAGGGCAGTTTCTGGATGAGAAATAGTAGAGGCGTCATTTTGAAATACAAAAAGCCAAAAGGGACATGAAGGTAGGCTGGTCTAGGCCCTTTCTCACAATGGAGGATCCCAGAAGAATTCACTAATGGGAGAAGGGGGCAGATCTTTTGGATGGATATTCCATGGTGATCTGGCTATAGAGATGTAGAAAGACCCCGGGTACTGAGGAAAGTTAGGTGCTTAATAAATGTTTTTCATTCATTCATTCATTCATTCATTCATTCATTCATTCATTCATTCATTCACTTCCTTATCTACAAAAGAGAGGATTGACCCCTAATGTCAATTAGGCAGCTAAGTGACACAGTGGATAGAACAATGGATCTGGGGTCAGGAAATTCTGGATCCAAGTTCAAATTTGGCCTCAGACACTTATCTGTTCAATGCTGGTCAAGTTGCTTAATCTCTGCCTCAGTTTCTTTCCTCTTCTGTAAGACAAGAATGATAATAGCACCTACTTCCTAGGTGACGATCAAATAAGACAGCATTACAAAATCCTTAGCACAGTGCTTGGCACATAGTAGGCGTTCAATAAGCATTTACTGAATTAAATTGAATTGAACTTAATTGACTCCTTTATGAAGAAACTCCCATTCCTCCCCTGAGGGGTGGCACAAAACTCTTCCACCAGGGCTCTGCTTCTGACTCGCTGTCCAAGGCACGCATTAAAGTGGGCCAGCTATAGGAAGTCATCAGCAGATTTTCCACACTGTGCTCTGAGGACCTGGGAACTTACATGAGGAGTGGGCAAGGGGCAGGAGGCCAGATGACATCATAAGGCTACAGGAGGCCCTGTTTTTATAACAGTTGCTGAGGGAGAGTGGCGAGGAGGAAGCTGGTGTAATGGAAAGAGCTCCAGACTTGAAATCAGGAAAACAAGACTCGCCTCCCAGCTCTCGCACTTAGCAGCTGTTTGACTTTAGGAAAATCACTTCATTTCTCTTCCTCTGTATAAGGAGGGGGTTGGGCTGAAGGCTCCTTCTAGCTGTAATGTTCTTTAATGCTTTGCACAGTCCATACCTAGAAATATTGCTGTTCAGGTATGCAGCCATATCCGACTCTTTGTGACCCCATTTGGGGTTTTCTTAGCAAAGGTACTGTGTTAGTATGCCATTTTCTTTCTCCAGCTTATTTTACAGATGAGGGAACTGAGGCAAATGGGGTAAAGTGACTTGCCCAAGGTCATACATCTAATAAGTGTCTGAGACCAGATTTGAACTTAGGACAAGGAGTCTTCCTGACTCCAGGCCCAGCACTCTATCTACCTGAGCCACCTAGCTGCCCTCTTGGTTCACAGTAGATGCAATAAATGTTTTTTGATTTCTTCACTTGTGCCTCCATTATGCTCTGGGTTACACTTATTGTATTGCCCTGAGGGCTTTGGGGTATGATATGGTAAAAGAAGGAGTCTTAGCTTCCTATGTTCCCTTCTTCCCCTCCAGAGGACAAGTTGCTTTCCACTGGAGCCTTGAAGTCTATCTTCCGGGTCTGAAATCCTTTCTCGTCTCAGCTCTGCCTCTAGGAATTCCTAGCTTCCATAAAACCCTAGATCAAGTGTTAATACCTACAAAGGACCTTCCCTATCCCCTGGCTGTTAGGGTCTTTCCTCACCTCCCTCTCACAAATTATTCTGCATTAATTCTGCATATACAATATACATTTTGGTACCTGCTGTTGCCCACCCCAGTAAAACATAAGCACCTTGAGGGCACGAGTATTCATATTTGAATCTCCAGTGCCTTACATGATTTCTTGCATCTTCTGTTTTATTTTCAAAACTGATGTATGAGTTCATTGATACAAGGAACACCCAATAAAGAAACTCCCTCTACTAGAGTGTATAACAATAGCTAATAAAAATGTAACTAGCACTTTATGCCACTCTAAGCTTTGCAAAGCATTTTACAAACATTATCCTATTTTGTCCTCACAACAGCTCTGGGAGATAGGTGCCATTATTGTTTCCATCTTACAGATGAGAAAACAGGCTGAGAGAGATCAAGTGACTTACCCAGGGTCACACAAGCCAATAAGCATCTAAAGCAGAAATCTGAACTCAGTACTTCTTGATCTGAGTCTAGCCCTCCAGCTATTATGTTCTTAGAACAGGAGCTCTTAATCTTTTTATTTCATTTTGTTTTGTTATAGACCCCCTCCTTGGAATAATGGTTTTAAATAATTGAAGGAAATACTAAATTTCAGTTAGAGATTAGTGAGAATTAAAATGTATGTTTTTTCCATCCAAGTTCACTAACCCCCTGAAATCTATCCATGGCCCTGAGGTTAAGAACCCTTGATCTTATAAAGAGACTGAGGACACTGAAAAGTTAAGCGACTGCCAGTACATGGCAGATAATGAAGTTGAGAACGGGTCTTCCTCCCTCCCAGGATGGCTTTCTGTCTACTGCACCAGACTACCTTTCAGGTATTTGGCTGGCTTGGTTGTTGACCTCCGTTCTTAAAGAGGACCAGAGTGATATCACTGTGTTAGAGTCAAGGTACAATGCATCCAACTGTGGCTGATCAGACCAGCACAAGCTCAGAATGCTCTACCAGAGGTCAGGCACAAGTAATCCATGTGAACATTTGGGATACTCTAAATTTGCACATCTCATGTTTCTTTTCAGCTCCTTCAATTCACCTTGACTCGTAGAGCCCAGCACTGTCTTTGATGAAAGCATGTCATGTTGGGCAGTCCTGTACCAGTGTCTCCCATGTCGTGTAATGATTCCAAAGTTCTTAAGAGAAACCTTGAGAATAACTTATATTGCTTCTTCTGACCACAATGTGTGAGTTCTCCATAAATTACTATTTTAGGCAAGCATATGTTTGGCATTCAAACTACCTCTCAGGTATTTATTAAGTGCCTAGAATGTGTAATAGGTGTTCAACAAGTGGTTATTGAACTGAATTTTACTGGATTGAATTGAATTGGTCTGAAGAGTTCAAGATGCAAGCCAAGGCATAGGGAGGGAAGGACTATGAGATTTCAATCAGGTTCTATCAACAAACCATTGACCTGATCCCCAACATGCCATCCACTATGGTAACCATAGTTTGATCTGCCTGGGTATCACCACTTTAGCTACCACCTGTGCCATTAAGCCTAATAAATATGTCAAGGATAACAACCCCAAGGTCATTAGCAACAAGGTTGAATAAATTCATGGCAACATTGTAGTACCTTAAAATTGGGAAATTGGGTTGGTGAAAGGCGAAACTCAAGGACAAAGACACCAAGATGAGCAATATGAGGAGATCATGAAACAGAAAGTGTGTCAGGAGAGTGCTACTAGCCATGAGTGTAAATACTCTGTCATGGACTTCTCTGATACGCAGAGCATCATCATCGAGGAGCAGAACATCGGACTCAAGCTTGAAATTGGTTAAGCCACTGTTCCCTTCTTAAAGGGCCCCATGCAATTATACAGAATAACTTCACAGAAAGTTTTGGTACAAGTGAAGGAAGTCTTATCAAAGTTGGCAAGCCTTACCATTTATATTTTCCCATTTCTCAGGTCCAACCCCTTCTCTTCATTGACATAGCTACCACCTCAGTTCAGGCCCTCATCACCTTTCTCCTAGATTATTGCAACAGCCTCCAATCTGGTCTCTGTACCTCAAACTTTTTCCCACTCCCTCTGGTCCATCCTCCAGACCACTTCCAAAATAATTTTCCTGAAGTATAGATCTGATCGTGTGACTGCCCTACTAAGCTAATTCTGATGGCCACCTGGTGCCTCTAGAATTGATATCAACTTCTCTGTTTAGCCTGTAAAGTCCTATCATATCCTGATCCCAAAGGGATCTCTTAAAACATCACTAATAAACAGAAGGGCAATAGGGTTTAGACCTGTGATCTTAGTGACATAGGGAGTTCCTCTGCCAGTTCCCTCTGCCAGTAAGTTGGCATCATCTCTTGAATTTATAGCCTTAGAGAGTTGTCTAGAGAACCAAAAGGTTAACACACTTGTCACAGCATAATACAAGTAGTATATAATAGAGTAGGACTAGAATCTAGATCTTCCTGGCTGGAGCCAATGAATTGTTCCCTAACCTAACTTTTCTACAAGCATCCACCCTACAGGAGAGGAGGATGGGTGTTTTGCAAATCTAGGTTAAATCAATCATCAAAACCATGGTCTGTTGATTGTTCCCCCCTTTGTCCCCATTAAATTAACTTAGTAATAATTTCCTGACTGGGGAAGTAATCACCTAGCTTAACGTTCCCAGGTTTCCTCCCTCCTTTTCACTCTGTTAGTTTTAGTCTTTGTTCTTTTTCTTCCCCTTACCAACAGCCCCCCCCCCTTTCCCTTGCCCCCCTATCTGATTTGGCTTTATGACAATGTTCTTGTTTCCCGTAGTCCTCCTAACTCTGTCTCCTTGGAAACATCAGTTGACTAATATTTAGGTGAACAGCTGGCTCAAACCACAACTTTAAAATATTCATCATCAAATGCCTGTAGCCACCCTGATGTTGGATTAAAGACATGAAGAAAGAAGTGAAATGAAATAAAATGAGATGCTATAATAATAAAAAGCACTTTGCAATACTAGAATTATTACTAAAAGTTCAAGACTTTGATATTCACTTCCCTAAGGATCATATGGGAAACATAAAACATTCCTTTTGGATATAAAATAATTTAAAGACAATAGCTTCCCAAGAAAGAGAAATGAGGAAAATATTGCCTACCCCACTCCTTTGCAGAGGTAGGAGGTCCATGAGTACTATTTATTGCATGTGTTTTCAGACTTTTCTTCTACACATCAGTCTTCTGGGGGTTTTCTTCTTTCTCCTTAAAATACTGCTATGTGGGATTGCTCTCTGGGCAAAGGAGAGATGAGATACTGAGAGAAATTTTGATGATGTAGAAAACAAAAGATATAAATAAAAATGTGCTTAAAAATAAAGGACAGCTTTCCAAAAGGTCCCATTTCTGCAATTCCACAACTTGCATAGGGAGTCTCCAGTTCTGAGGAGCCTCTCTCCCATTCACTATACAAAAAGAGAATATTTCTTAATTCTTAACAATTTGGCATTAAGGAGCCTCAAGTAGAGTTCAGTTTAGTAAGCAATTACGTATTAAGTGTTTATTGTATGTAAGGAACAATGCCAAACACTGAAGATACAAAGATTTAATTTTTAATGACATAGTTTCTGCCCTCAAGGCACTATATTCTCTGAAGGAAATACAACCTATATCCAATTAATCATTCAATATAGCATATGATTTTGGGAGATGGGGAGCAGAAATCTAGATAAAGTACTCCAAGAAAATGTGGGGAGGGAAAGAAATTACTCAGCTCTGTCCTGAGAAAAACCAGACTCAAGAAACATCCTCCATAAGTAGAAAATCCAAGAGTTTTATTGCTCACTCACAAGAGTTATCTATCTTGGACCACCTGTAGCCATTTTTCATATATAGGGCAGTACCTTTGGGGGCCAATTAAAGGTTTTCCCAGATATATGGTGACTCCTAGAATCTGTCACTCCCAAAAGACCCTTCAGTCTGTCAAAGCAGAGTCCTCAGTCCTAAAGAAAATTTTCCAATATGCTTACCAAAGACCATATGCCTCAGGTGACAAACTAGTAATTGCTTGTGACAAATCAATATTCCATTTTGGGACATAGCACCTGATGTTGTAGCCCCAGAGTGGACTCGAGGAATGAATTAACACATAGTAATGAGAAGTTTGGGAAAGAATAATGGGGAGAAATGGAAGCAAGGAGAAAAAAATGAATGTTTCATGTGTGTAGGAAGCTACTAGAGCCATATCCATCTTCTCAGGGTGTGGTGCCATCCTTCTGAGTCAGATGGATTGGGATTCTTGAAGGCCTATGATGTCTGTATCAAGAAGGCTCCAGCCATGAGTTGATGGAGAGAGCCAGGGTGATTTTAGGTAATAGGAAGTGAAGAGTAAATAATATTCATGGAGCATGACTCCTTCACTGTGGCTTACCAACACCAAGGAAACTTTTACTCCCCTTGACAATCAAATGAATCAATTAATTGAAGTAACAAGTAGCCTTTTCCAAGCATGAGTCTTGCCTCCATTCCTGGCAAAGAACTCAGTGTATAACTGCGCCCATGACTGTAACCCCAGAAGTGACTAATTTCTGATCTCTCTCAACAATTCTCAAAGTGATCAGCTCTGGCAACTGAGGCATAAAAGAGGCATCATGTTCTATGGTCATCCAAGGGAAAATTGATATGAAAATATTTTGGGGGTCTCTAGGCTGACCTCAGGGCTGTGGCCAAGTATCAGGAGGAAGATCAGACTGGGTTTGAGAGATACTGTGGTTTTCTTGGAGCACTGTGTGGGTTGAGAGTATTTCCTTATTATGATTTATTTTCTTGCTATTTCAATGCTTGCTATTTTGATTAAATTTTCTTGGTTTTTCAAAATAATTTATGATGTGAAGTCTAAATGATTTTTAATGTTTGGATCTCAATAAGAAGTTTCCAGTGGGTGGGGGCCAAGTAACTCTTAGAAAGGAAAAGAAGTGTAGTACTAGGAATATCACCCACTTCCTCCCCACAGCCACCCCCCAAACACAAACTTGCTGCACAGAAAAGGTTAATATCACCGCAGAACAGCCTGGAGATGACATGGTTTTCTCCTCTGGGATGGTTACCTAAGCAAGCTTCCCTTTTGCTGAACAGTGTTCTTCCTTCTGCCTTCAGTAATTGACAGCAGATCTAAGATCAGTTCATTAACAAGCATTTATTCAGCACCTACTATGTAGTAGGCACAGAATCATTGAACTTAGAGCTAGAAGTGTCTATAGAGAAGACCTAGAATGAATTCTTCATTTGATAGCTGGTGAAATTGAGGCCTAGAGATCTCTTACTGTCCAAATTCACACAGAAAGTATCAGAATCAGCATTTATGCCCAAGTCTTCTGACTTTAAATCATACTACCCTTTCTGTTACATCATACTGCCTCTCCAGTAACCTCCAAACCTTGGCTGTACAAAGGATCTTGATAAATATATATTTAATGTATGAATAAATAAGTTGGAGATCATCTCAGAGTAAAGATATTTTAAAATGTCCAGGAAAAGCTTCTAGCAGAGGGCAGGATATTAACTAAGACTTCTAAGAAGCCAGGGAAAACAGGAGGCAGAGATGAGGAAGTAGAAAATTCTAGGTATGAAGTCAGTGAAAATATCCAGAGTTGGGAAATGGAATGTCTTGTTTGAAAAATTAGCAGGCAAAGGGGGAATAAAATAGGAGAAAAGAAGACTGAAAAGGTAGGAAGGGGCCAAGTTATGAAGGGCTTTAAAACCAGAGGATTTTATATTTGATGCTGGAGGTGATAGGGACTGGGTGCTCTTAGAAAATGACAGAATCCTACTGGACATCACGACTCTCAAGGCTAGGCACTATATTTGGTTGAGAAGAGAACATTAGTCAGTTTTCATTCATTAGAGGAGGCAAGGAACTACCAATCGCACCCTATTAATGTGGGCTAATGACTGAGCTTCTAGCTGGGAAAGATGTGCTTTATATTATAGAAGAATAGATTGTTAGATGACTAAAATGAAAACGTGCTTTGCATGACTTCACAAATATAATGAGTATCATGTTGTTTGCCTTCTCAGTGGGTGGAGGAGGGGCTGGAAAAAGGGAGAGTATTTGGAACTCAAAATTATGAAATATGAGTGGTAAATAAAGAAAATGTAATTATAAAAAAGTTTTTAAAAACAGAATGTTAGAGATGGAAGGGTTCTCACAGACCATCTATTTATTCTAACCCAACCTTCATAATTTTTCATAGGAGAAAACAAGGCCCAGAGAAAAGGGAAGTGAGTTTTCCTATATCGAAGAGCTAAAAAATATTCTCCTTCCTTTTCTCAATCTCTCCTTCATTCCTTTTGCTCAAAGTGTATGTGACACACTATTTTTTAAATGTTTGCATCCTTCTAGTAAAGTTATCCTGGGCTGTATAATAATAGTTGGCTTTCATACAGTCCTTTAGAAAGACCTTACATGTATTTTCTCATTGGATCTCTTAATATTTATCAGCCTTTACAGATTCTGGTTATTACTGCCTACCAACCCCCAGGCCATTCTCCCTCCTTTAATACACGATACTAGCAATATCCTGCTTTAAGCCCTCTTCAGCTCAAGCCAGAGCTATTGCAACAGGGTACTGGTTAGTCTCTTTGCCTCAAGTCTCTCCCCTCCACTCTGTCTTCCACTCAGCTGTCCAAATGATCTTTCTAAAGTACAAGTCTGACCATGCCACCCCCCTCTCCAGTAAACTCCAATCACTTCCGCATCAAATATAAAACCCTCTGGTTTTTAAAGCCCTTAATAACCTGGCCCCTTCCTATCTGAAATTGCTTCTTCCATTTTACTTCCCCTCTACCTACTAATTTTTCAAATGAGATATTCCATTTCCCAACTCTGAATATTTTCACTGACTTCACTCCATACCTAGAATTTTCTACTTCCTCACCTCTGCCTCCTGTTTTCCCCAGCTTCTTTAAAGTCTTAGTTAATATCTTGCCCTCTGCAAGAAGCTTTTCCTAGACCTTTTTAATGTCTTTATTTTGAGATTATTTCCAACTTATTTATTCACATACTAAATATATATTAAAACATAACAATATTTTGCTGCTGTTGTTCAGTCATTCGTGTTCAGCTCTTCCTGACCCCAAGGACCATTGTGTGCCAGACCCTTCTATCCTCCATTATCTCTCAAAGTTTGTTCAAGTTCATGTTCATTGTTTCTTTGACACTATCTATCCATCTCATCCTCTGCTGTCCTCTTTTTTCTTTCACCTTCAATCTTTTCCAACATCACAGTCATTTCCAATGGGTCCCATCTTCTCATTATGTGGCCAAAGTGTTTAAGCATCAGCTACAGTACTTGGCATTCCAGAGAATAGTCAGAATTAATTTCGGTAAATATTGACTGATTTGATGTCCTTGCTGTCCAAGGGACTCTCAAAAGTTTTCTCCATGGGGGCAGCTAGGTGGCACAGTGAATAGAGCACAGGCCTTGGAGTCAGGAGGACCTGATTTTGAATTTGACCTCACATACTTGACACACTTAGTGGATGTGTGACCTTGGGCAAGTCACTTAACCCCAATTGCCTTCCCCCTCCAAAAAAAAAGAAAAGAAAAGAAAAAGAAAAGTCTTCTCCAGTACTATAATTTAAAAGCATTGGTTCTGTTGTGCTCAGCTTTCCTTAAAGTCCAGCTCTCATAGATGTACACTACTACTGGAAAAACCACAGCTTTGACTGTATGGACCTTTGTCAACAGGGTGATAGCTATGCTTTTTAGTATGTTGTCCAGATTTACCATAGCTTTCCTTCCAAGGAGAAAGTGTCTTTTATAATGAAATATTAAAATAACTATATGCATAGGGTTTTTTGAAGGGGTGGTAAAAAGTTGTTTGCATGTTGTTTCCCACTGTTAGATTGTGAACTCCCCAAAGGTAAGAATTGTTTTGCCTTTCTTAGTATTCCCAACCCATAGCATAGAGCTTGGCACATAGTAGGTGCTCAATAAATGCTTATTCACTTGACTCACCATCTCCAATTTGCCTCTGCATGAACTGCCTTCCATATCTAAAATCCATTCCTTCCTTACCTTTTCCTCTTAGAAGCCTTGGTTTCCTTCCAAATGCACCTGAAGCACCATCTTTTGCATGAAACCTTTTCTGGTTCTCTCAGCTTCTAGTGTTTCCCTCCTCCCCCATGATTACCTCATTTATGCTTTGCATGCACCCATGTTGTCTCCTCTGTTAGAATGTAAGCTCCTCAAGGGCAGGTACAATTTTGCATTTGTTTTTACATCCTCTGTCTATCATAGCTCCTGGCATTTACTGCTTTCTTAATTATTACTTGTTGGTGGATTAATTTGCCCAGGATTAAACATTAATTGAGTCTAAATTCCAACCCAGGTCTTTTCTCAATCCTGTGTTCTTTCCACCACATCACAGCTTCCTCCAAGCCATTGATCTTCACTGACTCATGCTTGAGGAATAGAAGAATCTACAGGCTTTGATGTGACATTTCTGGACCAAAAGACAGGACAGAATTAGGTAAGTAAGGATGCTGTCTTGGCCCCTGGTTTCCCATTTCTTTCACATTCGGGGGTTTTATAACCCTAGATTTCCTTTTTCTTTTAGGAAGGAAAAAGGACCAACTTCAATGGGATCCTGGCCAATAGTGTGTGTGTTCTTCCCGACCTGGGCAGTTCCTTGATGAATGCACATTCTTATCTCTTGGGAAAAGCTACATTTAATTAAGTCCAGCTGGTGGACTTGGATAGCCTGTTCAAGGACCTGGCCTCACTTCACAGTACTCATGACATGGGAGTGACCTGCAGAGTAGTGGCAAGAGAGAGATGAGGGGGCTCAATGTAGAAAGGAAAAATCATTATCGCCCCAACAAACTCACAAAGAGAACTCTGAAGCTTTGGGGGGGAGTTACTGCTATGTTATGCACTTATGTATGATAATCTTCCCTTCTTTCCCCATCATCTGCCTCTCCCTCAAAAACAAATCCTGCTTCTAGTCTCATTTCTCCTCTTGATTTTAATGACACCGACATATCTCCAGTAATCCACACACAAAATCTGGGAGTTATTTTGACACCTCCTGCTCCATTGCCTTCCTATGTTGTCAATTGCTATGTATTTTGCCTCTCCAATGCTTCTGCCATAAGTCCCTTTCTGACTGCTCTCAGCTCTAGTTTCATAATTGGCTAACATCTAGAAAGGAAAGCAGTCATTGCAAAGAGTTAGTATATGACTTCATCAAGAGCAGGTGACCACACTGACCCTATTTCCTTTGATGAAAGGTTAACTAAACTACTAGATGAGGGGAATTCTGTGGGTATTGTTTACCTTGTTCTTAGCAAAGTTTTTGGTAAAGTATCTCCTACTCTTCTTAGGAAGAAGAGTGGAAAGATAGGGATTAGATGATAATCTAATTAGTTGGATTCAGCATGGGTTGGATGGCCATACTCATCAAAGAGTTGTGAATGGTTCACATCATGGTAAGAGTTCTCTAGTAAAGTATCTTAGGGGTCTGGACTTGCCCTTGTCTTGCTTAACATTTTAGCAGTGACTGTGGTACAGGAATAGACTATGTGCTCAGCTGACTTGTCAATGAATGAAGCTGAAAGTAATAATTAACAAAGTAGATAACAGCATCAGGATCCAAGAGAGTCTTGATAGTCTAGAGCATTGAGTTAAATCTAATATAACAAAATAAAACAGTGACAAATAGAAAACTTTACACTTAGGTACATATAATCAGTATCACCAATGCAAGATGGGAGAAGCATGGTTAGTCAATCCTATGTACCAGGCATAGCAGTTATTTTTTTTTATTTTAGACTCAAATGCCAGAACACAAATACTGAATAAAGAAACAAAAACATATTATAAACTTAAATATTGGAACTTAAATACAAAGTTAGAAAGGGGGGGAAAGCATGTTGTGTGCATAGAAAAACCTGAAAGAACTCTAAATATGTAACAATAAATTTTCATTTCAAGGAATCCTGTATGATAAATAATATTCACTGTGTTGAGAATTGTCCATCTTTGCTTCCTTGTAAATTTTCTTTTGTTCTCTGCTGTGCACTTTTTAACTTTGTTCTTTTTTCCCTCCCTGCACCCCCCAAAAGGCTACAATAAAGTTTAGATGTTTTTCTATAGCTATAAATGTATTCATACACATATACATATATGGATACATATATAGACATATACTTTACCCAACATATTCTACTTCTGATCTTTGTTTTAGTTTGGTCATCTCTTGTTTCCTATTCCTCTTGCCTCCTTTACCCACTACCTTGCCCTCCTATTGCTCACCTACCCCACTCCAAGGAGCCCTCCCCTAGCCTTCCATTCCCATAAATCTAAATGCCCTTCTACACCCCCTTTTACTATTCTCTTCTGTTCCCCTCCCCTCTAAATATCCCTCACTTATCTTCTCCCCCTCTGTTTTATTTCTTCTGAATCTAGAAGACTTTTATATTCTTCTAAGTATGTGTTTTGTTCCCTCTTAAACCCATTCCAGATAAAAGTAAGTTACCAGAACTACCAGCCCTCCTCCCCCATCCAATTCCTCTGTATCAGTTCTTCCTCTGGCACCTTATTTGTATACTCTTTTAAGATGTTCCTAAATGGTTTTACTTTTAAATTCATATCATACTCAGGTTTACCCCAATCTTTCTTATGAGCTGCCCAATTATTATTAAGAATCTTAGACATGCATTTTATTTGTGTGTGTGTGTGTATGTGTGTGTGTGTGTGTGTGTGTGTGTGTGTGTGTGTGTGTGTGTGTAGTAAACAGTCTGTCCTTATGAATCCCTTATAATCAGTCTTTGGTATGTACCTTATATTTCTCTTGGTTCTTGTATGTTGAATCTTTTATTGAGTTCAGGACTTTTATTTAACAAAGTCTTGAAAATCAGAGAGTTTCTCAAATGTCCATTTTTTTCCTTCAGGATAATATTTAACTTTGCAGGATATGCTGTTTTCGGCTAGAGCCCCAGTTCTTTTGCTTTTCTATAGGTTGTTTTCCAAGACTTGTGGTACTTTAATGTCTCTGCTTCTAGATCCTGTGTGAGTCTAATTGCAGCAGCACCATATTTAAATTATGTTAATCTTGATGCTTTTGATATTTTATCCTTGAACTGGGGTTTTGGAATTTGACTATGATATTCCTCTGAGTTTTCCTCATAGGATCTCTTTTAAGTGGCGATCGATAGATTCTTTTTCTATTTCTACTCCACCCCCCTCCTTGTTCTAATACGTCAAGACAATTTTCTTTCATTATTTCTTGTATTATTGTATCAAGATTCTTTTTTATAATAACTTTCAGTTAGTCCAATATTTTTATATTTTCTCTTCTTGATCTATTCTCCAAATCTGTTGTTTTTCTTATGTTTCACTTTTTCTTCTATTTTTTCATTATTCATATTTTGTTTATTTCTCAGTCTCTTATAATTTCACAGGCTTTACTTTGCCCAATTCTAATTTTCAAGGCATAATTTTCTTCCTTAAGATTCTGGATCTCCTTTTCTAACTCTCTATTCCCTTGGATTCTTTCTCCTTTGCCTGTGCATATTTTGTGATAATAGCTTAATTTTTGTAATCACCTCTAGCCCTGGGATATGGGAAATGGTACTTCTTGCCCCAGATCTTCAGTTCTCCCCCCTAACCTGAAAACAAAGCTAAACCTCCAGCCTCCAATAAGTGCCCACAGCCAAAGGCTTTCTGCCCTTCTGCTTCTGCAGTCACTGGTCATTGCTGGTTCCTTCTCCCCCCACAGCTCTTCACAGCATAGCCGGGTCTAGCATTTCTGGTCAGCAGAAGTTCCCTCAATCTTCCTGGGCTTAAACACCCAACTCCCCTCACTATCCAGGGGTGAAAGTTCTGGCTGGGGGGAGGAAGTAGCCTCTCAAACCAACTAACCCCAGGGCTTGCTGCTTGTAGTTAAAAGGGAACCTATCTTAGAGGTGTTTACTCTTCACAGGGACCAAACCTCACCCTGGGATTTTGGATCTTCTCAAATTGTTCCAGGAAGATCCCAGTTATGCCCCTATTCTTATTTATCTCCACCCACACTTTGTTTGCCCTAATGTGCTATTTTATTTGTTTTGGGGGGTTTTTTTGGAGAGCAATTGGGGTTAAGTGACTTGTCCAAGGTCACATATCTAGTTTTTGTGTTGTGTCTGAGGCCGGATTTGAACTCAGGTCCTCCTGACTCCAGGGCCAGTGCTCTATTCACTGCGCCACCTAGGTGCCCTATAAGGTGCTATTTTAACTCTTATGTGGGGGAAAGTGTTGAGAGTTTGGAATTTTCTGACCTATTCCACCATCTTCCCAGAATCCTCTCAGCTATTTTTAAAAGGTTCTGGGACTTTTAGTGAACTAAAAACTCAGTATGAGTTAGCAATGGGACAAGACAGCCAAAAAGACTAATGAGACCTTGGGCTACATTGAGAAGCATGCCTCCCAGGAATAGGGACGCAATACACCCCACTGTACTCTGCCCTAATCAGATGTCATCTGCAGTCTCTCCTTCTGTTCTGGGCACCACAATTTAAGAAGGATATTGATAAGCTGGAGAATGTCCATAGGAGGACAACTAAGTTGGTAAAAGCTCTTAAGTTCATGTCATATCAATCATTCAGTCAAAAAACTTTTGTTAAATACTAAGTGTATGCCAGGCACTGTGCCAAGACCTGGGGGAAGAAGAAGATGACGACAAAGATGAAGACGGGAGGGGAAGAAGGGGGAGGAAGATAAGGAGGATTCCTTGACCTTATGGAGCTTGCCTTCTAATATTCTAATGGGGGATACACCATGAGTAGATGATTTTTATTGTTCAGTTATTTCCAGTTGTGTTCAGTTCTTCATGACTCCTTTTAGGGTTTTCTTGGTAAAGATATTGAAGTGATTTGCCATTTCCTTTTCCAGATCATTTTACAGATAAGGAAACAGAGGCAATCTATTTTACAAATAATAAGGGTTTAATAAATGTCTATTGCTTAAAGGGTAAAGGTGAAAGAGAAATTTAACCCATGGCCCAATATGATAGCTCTGGGCTCACACAAAATGAGTTCAATCTTGGGGAGGGGGCTTCCCTCTTAAATAGTTTTGGTTCATGCCCCTCCCTGAGGATTTTCCCTGGATCTCTCCTCAGAATTTATATTGTTTATAGCTTTTCACAGTAAGAAGGAAAGGGTCCACATCATCCATGCAAATACTCATGCTAACAGAGCTACCAAATATAGGAGAGACTTTCTTAAGCCTAACAAAAGAATGCAAAGGACAAGACTAAAGTCCATAAATAGAAAATACAACTAATTTTCCTTCTCTGGGGCTTCTACCTCTCAGGGATATACATGTGTGTGTGTGTGTGTGTGTGTGTGTGTGTGTGTGTGTGTGTGTGTGTGTAGAGAGAGATAGAAAGAGAGGAAGACAGGGGAGAGGGAGAGAGAGGGGGGAAGAGAGAGAGAGAGAGAGAGAGAGAGAGAGAGAGAGAGAGAGAGAGAGAGAATGCTACCTTGAAGAAATCCATCCCACAAGAGGAAAATCACTTCAGTGGTTAAAGAAGTAATCCTCCCTACACAGGTGGAAAGAGTAGTAGATTTCAAGGTGTCAAAAGGTATAAGTACTAGTTCCTTTACCTTCTGAACTTCAGTTTTCATACCTATAAAGTGGCTATGCCCTGTTTTGTCTCAATTCTTTCCTAGCCTTTAGTTATTGAATGGGATTTGCCTGGACATGGAGTCAGGAAAATAGGAGTTGAAATCCTGCCTCAAATACTCACTAACTATAAAATCCTAAGCAAATAATTTAAACCTATCTCATTAAGTTTCCTTATCTGTAGAATGGGGATAATAATAGCACCTACCTCAAAAGGTCATTGTGAGGATTAAATGAGATAATATGTAAAATTATTTTAAAACTTGAAATTCTAGCTATTATTATAGTATGACAACTAGGTGGCACAGCAGAGTTTCAGACTTTGAGTCAAGAAGACTCATCTTCCTGAGTTCAAATCCAGCCTCAGACATTTATTAGCTGTGTGACCCTGGGCAAGTCATTTCACCCTTTTTGCCTTAGTTTCCCCATCTATAAAATGAGCTGGATAAGAAAATGGCAAACCACTGCAGTATCTTTTCGAAGAAAGCTGCAAAAGAGGTCATGAAGACTGATAGTCACAGGACATGACTGAAACACAAGTGAACAACAAAAATTATGGGGGAGGAGGGGAATATGGATCAGAGAAGAACAACTTCTGAAGGGTTTCTAAAACAAAGAATCAAAGAGATGGTGCATTGTAAAATCCTGTTTCTACACATTTAAACATGGTGATCATAGAATTACTACCCCAAATACCAAAAAGGGACACTGTACTATAAGAGAAGCCTGAGAATTTATTAATTACCCAACACCCAAACAAATTTTCTTGAGCCACAAGTTTGATCAATTTAATACAATGCCAAAATTCTTTGTGGGAATCCCTATTTCTCTAGGATTAATTAATCCTCCAACTCAAATGCCACCTGCAAATTCCTCGGCTGACTTTTTTAAAGCCCTCCAACATTTGCCTACAGCCTCCCTTTCCAGAACTATTCACATGACTCTTCTTCATGTAGTCTATATTATAGTCCTATTGACCAATTACCAACTCCCAATTCTATGCCTTTGCTTAGATTGATCCCCCATGCTTGGACACCCTTCCTCCTCATTTCTACCTTGTGTAATCCTTAGAACCTTTCAAGGATCAGCTCAGCTACCTCCTCTTCCTCAAAGCCCTTCCTATGGATCCCAAATTTTAATGTTTACTCCCTTCTCTCCTCAAATCATCTTGCATTTACTTACCTTTTTAAAACTATGTGTATATGCTGTAAACTATCCACCTAGCAGAATGCAAGCCTCTTGAAGGCAGGTACTGTTTTAAATTTATTTTATTTTTAATTTATAGAATAAAATAAACATTTCCATAACATAGGGCAATAAAAAAGATGATTGCACATGAAACTGCAAATCTACTATGTGTAACTTGCAATCCCTTTCAAATATACAACAAATTTATCATGTATGTTTCTTTTTTTTTCCTTCTCTCTCCCACTCCCTCCATAGAGATGGCCACTGTGTGGGATAGAGACCACAAAGAGAGTTGCTACAAGACTGCTTTTTTAAAATATCCATCAGAATTTTAAATCATCTGAGGGAATTTTCCTGGGAGTTCCCTATACTAATCAAATCACAGTCCAGTCTGTAACCTCTCCTTATCCTAGGAGGTCTTCCTCATCCTGAAAAGCAACGGGAGCATCCCATTTGTCAACAAGGCCAGTCACCCCCCCCCCCTTATTGTTGTGCTATGCTTCTGGGTGGCTTTGTACTACTCACACCCATTATCTGGTGCTCCTGTCTATCCTGAAGGATAAATAGAGGCACTGCCTGAGGCTAAAGGAAAACCCATGGCTCAGGGTAGAACTTGAGGAGTGAATATAGTTTAGTGAAATAATTTGTCTGGTAATAAAGGAAAATTGTGCTTCTGTGGAATCTACATGAAATCCTGAATATAAGAGTCATAAAGTGAACCAGGATATCCCCAGATCTGCCAAATATGCACTCATTGTTGTCTCTGACAGGTGAGCCAAGGTCTATTAAAATCTGTTCTTTTGGGACAAGGGGTGGATTATTATGAGAGACACTGCCAAAACAGCCCCGAAAGCCTTTATTGCAGGAGTCCCGCTCCAGAGTCCTGTAACTTCACATTTTGTTTGTGCCACAGCTTTCAATCCAGAGAGGACACAAAGCCCAGAGACCAAAATTCCCCTTTTGGAAATAAGAAGAATTGAACATCTGTTAAAGGTTAGGGTCAAACATATAAATGGGGAGGGGGAGCGAGAATGAGTGCATTGAGCCGCTGCGTCTGTGACGTCAATGGCTGGTGGATTTGGACAGATCCTGCTCTCATGTATCAGTCAGGGACCTATTAATGTTATCCAGCATTGCCGTGTTTATGTGGAAAATCCAAGGCCAGGAAGTCTCCCTTCACTGTGAAATGAACACTGTAGAGAGTAGTTTATTCTTCTTAAACTCTTTCTCTGTCTCTCTGTGTCTGTCTCTCTCTCTGTGTCTGTCTGTCTCTCTCTGTCTCTGTCTCTCTCTGTCTCTGTCTCTCTCTCTCTCTCTGTCTCTCTCTCTGTCTCTCTCTCTCTCTGTCTCTCTCTGTCTCTCTCTCTCTGTCTCTCTCTCTCTCTCTGTCTCTCTCTCTGTCTCTCTCTCTGTCTCTCTCTCTCTCTCTCTCTCTCTCTCTCTCTCTCTCTCTCCAAGTCTCTCACTGTCCCTACCACTATTTTTCTTCTGCGTGTGTCTATATGTTTGTGTATCTGTCTGTCTGGTATCCTTGCTTCTATGTATCTGTCTCTCTGAGTTTCTCAGCATCTCTGATATTGTCTCTTGGGTATCACTTTGTCATCTTGTCTCACTGAGTAGTTATTTCTCTGTGCCTTTCAGTGTTCCTGCTACTCCCTAGATCTATGTGACTGGCTTTGCTTCTGGTTTCCCAGACTCATTGTCTCTTCGTGTACTTACGCTGTGTCTCTGGTTCTCTGTTCCTTCATGTTTCTCTCTGTTTCCTGGTATTTATGTCTCTGTCTTTTTGTAATCTCAACCTCATTCTGGATCTTTATGTATTTGTCTCTTCGTATTTCTTTAGATATGTCTTTCAGCATCTCATTCAGTGTGCGTACCTCCTTATGTTTCTGCATCTATCTACATGTTTCTTTGCTATCCCTACTAAGTTCTGTTTTTGGATGTCTATGTTAGTGCCCGTGCCTCTACGTATGACTGGCTCTTTCTTGTCTCCTGTTTGTTTTCCTAGAGGCAGTTTGGTAGCACAGTGGATTGAGCAGTGAGACTGGAGTATGGAAAACTGAGTTCAGATTCAGGCTCAGATGCTTACTAGCTGTGTGACCCTATACACGAGGTATAGATGAGTCACTTAAAAAAAAAATCTCAATCTGACTCAGTTTCTTCATCTGTAGAATGGGGATTATAATATCACCTATTACCTAGAGTTGCTATGAAAATAAAATAAGATAATATTTGTAAAGTACATAGGGCCTGGCTCATAGTAGGAGCTCAATAAGCACTTTTTTCCTTCTTTGCTTCCTTCCTTCTTTCATTATAATGCTCCACAACAGTTAAAATATCTCTACATTCCATGCTTTCAGTCACAGACACCCAGAGCCAACAGGGTTTTCACTCACTTATCTCCCAAGCTACAAGGATCTCCCTAATTTTCTCCAAGCACATTTTTGGCTAATCATCAAAACAGAATGAGAAAGAGACATAATTTGGCATCAAAGGAAAGAAAGCTATATTAGCCAAATACCTTGTTCTCCTCAAGTGGTATTGAATTTATTCATTAAAATTATTAATAAATTCTACATAAAAGTTATTTATAAATTGCCTACAAATAAAATTATATGTTTAAATATATTAATAAATATAGATGTTAATAAATTAAATAATTAATTTAACAATACATTGAAAGAAAAGAATGGGAAAAACTAAATCTATACAGGAAAAGAGGCTCAGGGCCTTTCTGCATTAATTCCTCATTCCAAATTAAAATGTATACCTTGGACAAGCATACCTGCTTGTTGTTATATGGCTCGATATATTTCTGGGCAAGCCTGGAATAGCACAGGTCACCAGGATCACAGAAATAAGCTGGGGACGGAGCAGCCCACAGTAAAGGAGCACTCTCCTTGGGAGCACAGCAAATTTCAACTCCAACAATCGCTTCTGTACTTCCCCTCTTACCCAGCTCCTAAGGGTCATTTTAGGAGTATAATTTTAAAGGAACTAGAGTCTTGGAAAGGGAAGGAGAGTAAAGAAGGGAGTAGCCCGGGTTTATAAATGCTTTTTAATACCAAGCTGGGCCAAGCACAGACTGGGAAGGCTAATTTGCCAGAAAAACAAACTGTCCTCAAATCTAAATTTTTTTGGAGTATCTTCTCTTTGGGATTTTTTGTGTCATGGATGACTGAGTTAGCATTCTACATAAAAGGTACAGGAGGGTCTTTTTAGGAGATAATTTTTTTTGTAACATGCACAAGGTATACCAAAAAATACACAAAAGGCAAAAAAAATGTACAAGGATCTCTTTAGGAAATAACTATACAGATGTTGCCTTACATCCTTTCTTTCTCATCATATACAATGTTATAGAAATAGCAATCGGAAAACCTACATTCAGATTTACTAACCATGTGACTTTAAATGAGTAACAACCATTTGGAATCTGAGTTTATTTATCTGTAAAATTAGAAATGATACATGCATTACCTGCTTCCCTTGGGTTGTTGTAAAGATCCAAAGTGAGATGTCTATAAAAGCATTCTTTAAATAGCTCACAGTTGCTGGCCTGGACCTGGTTTAGTAGGAACATTCAGGGGAGTCCCCAGATCAATATGATTAGTTAAATCCAATAAGTTTACAGAGTACAGCCCTTTGTTTTGCAAGGGAGAATGAGATTTGGTTTCTCCTCAACTCAATTAATCACAAATGACAAGATGTTAATACCTAATGATCTCCTTAAGAAATATGAATACTTTCCTTTCCCTGGGTGAACTGAAAGAGACAATGCAATTAGCTGATAGAGATAGCCATGCACCACTGATCCTTAAAAGATAAATTGAGAAATCAGTCAACTTTAATTCTAGTAGAATCTACAATGGAGGCACAACCTGGCCCTCTGAGAAGGAATTGATGGGGGTGGAAGGGGTGGGGAAAGGTGAATTTCCTTCTTCTCCTCCCTCACACATTAGTACTGAAATATTCACACAGAATAGGACACTCTATAAAGTAGTAGGTGGAGAGTCAATTTGAGATGAAAAACTACCAAATGAGATGGATATCTCCTTCTAGGCAAAAAGCTTTGCTGTTATATATCCCCTCCAGCATATTTCTCCCAACTTGTGGTCACACTGGTGAATTGAGTCCCCAGGATAATCCCCACAGGTTTTAGAATAGTCTGTGGGCATGTTTTTCTAAGACCTTAGTTTAGGAGCCCCCATCAGTGTGCTTCCCATTAACAGTCAGTCAGTAAGTAGTTACAATCAGCTGTTCCCAAAGGCATCTACTAAAATGGCATTATTTTAGCATACTAAGCATATTTTATCATATTAAGAAGACTAGTTATAAAACAGTCCTACCCAGAAACCTGGGGCACACTCTCCTACAAAATACATGCAATATTTGTGAGAATATTGGTTGTAATTTTAGGGTATAGCACATATAGGAAATTGGACATATATAGAGGAAAGGCATACACATAGGAAACTAATGTGACTGAGGCAACTCAAAACACTAGTATAGCTGAGTTTCAAAGTCTTTCTATTTCTGATAAAGTTTATACACTACTCCCCACTGGGTGTAGCTTGTATGCTAGACAGATTGTGTCTATGCTAGGTGGGGCTTACTTCCCATAAGGAAAGTTTTCTGGCTTTTCTACTTGGAAATTTTCTGTTCTAGAAATTTCATGCCTTCTCCTCTAGCTTCAAGCTCAGATATAATCCTCTTCAGGGTAATTTCTGTGATCTTTCATTAAAAGCAGAGACTGGCTGAAATCTCTCAGCTCTTCTTTCTCTGGGTCAAGGTTCAGAACCTAGGCTAGAGGAAAAGGAGAAGAGGAATAGCCTTTTCTCTCAGACTGGCTCTCCAGCAGCTAGATGGGGTATCTCCTTTTGAATGAGAATCTCCAAGCTAGACATCATAGCCGAAGGTAAGAGAGAAAAGAGACTAGTCCCCTTTCCCCATCCCAATCAGTTCCCTCAGGGTACCAGGTACTTCCCCCACTGCAGGCTCCTGTTAACACTAAGTTCAAACTGGCTATCAAACTGTCTTTTAAGGGCTACTACACAAGAATTGACATTTTCCATCAATCAATAGGGTACTCCTTCCAGTTCATAAAAGGACCAATGTTAATACCTTATTAATACATTGCAACACTGTGTCAATGGAACTGGTAGGAAACAAAATCCCTCACACAACTTCCCCCCATTGAAGGTTGAAAGGTATTTCCCGGGGGGGGGGGGGGGACTTTGCCCTAGCACCTTAAGAGTTGACTTTCAGAGATTTGAGCTATTGATGTTCCTTTGACTAAGACCCTGGACTCTGGTAAGACTAGAGCTGTACCCTTCATGGTCTTTCTGATCAAGCTATGAAAATATAATGAATCTAATGAGCTATTTGAGTGTTTCTGAACTTGCTTATTAGACTCCAAGAGTCCTTTGAATGTTATGCATTTTTTGTAGTGGAAGAAATAAAGACTATGAGACATATGAGATGCCCTTATTATTCATAGAATGTTGTTGAGGGGAGAGACACTATTTCCTTTCCAGGATTAATGCATTGAGTACCTTTGTGGGAAGATAACTTATGCTAGGGACACTAGAAATGAACTATAAGTTTTCATTGTTGTTGTTGTTGTTGTTATTGAGATTTCCTTGAAGTTTGTTTATTCTAAGGTGAGGGCAAAGAGTCAAAGAAAAATGCTGAATCTCTTGGGCATCAAACATAGTCCATATCAACCCAAAGAGTTTGAATGCCTAAATTAGAGGATAACAATGGATATTGCCTTTGGTTAAAAAAAAATACCCTCCCCAGATTGTATATGTGTATATGAGAGATATACCTAGTTTGACTGAGGCCAAAGGGCCTTTTGAGTATAATTGAGTTTTGGGTATGCAATCATTCAAGACCAATATTGTTGGGATGGCTAGGTGGTGCAATGAATAGAGCACTGGCCCTGGAGGCGGGAGGACTTGAGAGGACTTGAGTTTAAATCCGTCTCAGACACTTAACACTTACTAGCCATATGACCTTAGGCAAGTCACTTAACCCCCATTGCCCTGCCTTCCCCCCTCCAAAAAAAAAGGCAAAAAAAAGGAAAAGACCAATATTGTTCTGAGAAGAGACGACAGAGGCATTTAATTCTGATGGCTAAACTCTCAGGGAGGGGAAAATTGTGAAAATTTCTGGAGGGAGTCTGAAACAACTATTAGAATCCCAGAGGAATCAGGGGCTTTAAGAGCAGGAAACAATAGAGAAACAGAACATAGATGAGCTGCTGGAGATCAAAAGGGCTGAACTGTTAGAAAAGTCTGTTAGAGAAGTATTAAAGACAGACACCTTGGAGTTGAAAGTAGGAATGAAATCACTATTTACTGGTGATCACAGATTATGATCTAGATGGTACCACTGAGTGCACTGAGTTCACCTCTCTTCTCTTCAGATGAGGAAACTGAGGACCAGAAAGGTGAAGTAACTTGCCCAAAGTCATACAGGAAAATAATGGAAGATCCGGTATTTGAACACAAATCTTCCAACTCCAAAGTTAACACATTCACTTTTCCACTCTAACTTTCCATATAGAGTCAGTCCTAGAACTGTGAGGTTTTTTAAAATCCCATTTTATTTTATTTTCAAATCCACACTCTCCCTCCCTCTTCTCTCAACCTCCATTGAGAAGGCAAGAGAAACAAAACCTGTTAAAAACATGTACAAGCATGTGAGGTATAGATTATATATGGTGTGTATACATATACATAGATGTATATGTATAACATGTACATATAATCTGTATGCATTATACATATATTCCTGGGTGTCCACCTATGTCTTTATATGCACACACATACATACATGTACCTATACGAGTCCCTGTGTTATACACATGTGTAGATGTGTATGCTATATATATTAAATATATACATACACATGTATTCATACATACACATATTCCTCAGCTCCTTAGGAATAATTCCTCACAATAATATTTTGGGAAACCCAAAAGCATTTATATCATCCCCAGATGAAGAATATGATATCTTGATGGGGACCTGGAAGAGTTTGCCTCACTATGTTGCTTTCATTTAGTAGCCTATGATTATCCAAAGCTCTGGATGACCTTCCCAAATGCCAGTTCAAAAGATGTGGCCAAACATAGTTCTCATTGTAACTCATGGGAATGGTAGTCTCTGAGATAAGTGTGAGGACTTACCTATACACAGTATATGTCTAAACAAGGAGTATAATAATTATTGACTTTGTAATAACTGGTCCATCATTCTTTACCTGAGCCTTAAAGCTGGATATTCTCCATTATACCGAAAGTGTTCATTTCCATCTTGAATTTATTTTGCTCTTCAATATTGATAAAAAAAAGAAAACTAAAACCCACATACATCTGAAACAATGAGATTAGAGATAGAGTTTACACAAGAATGAAGATCTACCAACTTCCTTGATTAACCAACCCTGAGTAAGATCTAATGATCTAATAGCACTACATTCAAAGTATTCCATAAAGTTTCTCCTTCAATTACATGACAGCCAATATAAGGGAGAAAGCAGCTTCGACTATCAGTTACCTGGGAAAGCAGAGAACTGGCAAGCCAAGCCCCTCGCTTAATAGAAACTTATGTACACACACACACACACACACACACACACACACATGCACACATACATGCACACACATGTAAAATACGTAGCCATGTCATTAAGGAAACTCTACAAGTGGAAATCAATTTAAGCTACCCACAGAGTTGCTATTCAGAAACTTCTACAAACAATTCACCTCCTACTCATACCCCCCCCCAAAAAAAAACCCTTGCAATATATTCAAGAATAAAGAAAAGTAGTTGATTTTGTAGATGAGACCATTCAATGACTAGGGTAATCAGGAAAAACCTTCTGCAGAGGGCAATATCAGAGCTATTGAGGAACGTCAAAGAGTCCATACAAATGCATGGGCTGGGAGATGAAACTTCATGTATAATAAAATTACCTTAAATGGAAACTAGATTTTGGGAGTGGAAGCAATATACAATAAATGACTATGGAAAGATAAGCTCCATCAAAACATTTCCTTAAAATTTCATGGCATGTTTAAGCCAGAAATTCTACTAGTAGGCAGAAAAAGATCCATATACACCAAATTATTCATAGAAACATTTTTTGTAACAAAAAATGGGAAACAAAACAGAATCCAATCAGATTGGAAATGGTTTTGAAAATGTGGCATATGAATGAAATATTAGGAAAACTGGCATGGAGTGGTACAGAATGAACTGAGCACAACTTGGAGAAGAATAAACACAATGACTAAAATGAAGAAAATATAATGAGCACTGGAATAAAGCTGAACCCTGGAGAAAATGGATGTAAGCATCTCACTCTTTGCAACAGAAGGGTAGGGGGTTACAAACACAATATGTATATTGCCTACATTCTTGGATGCCATCATCATCAGTTGGTTTCTTTGGTTCTTTGTTAGTTTTCTTTGCTATAAATGTAACCCAGGACTTGAGCCTAAGTTTTTATATAGGACTCTCCTCATTGCTAGAGAGAATGGTAACTCATCACTTTGAACCTACATGAAGGGTAGAATTGGAGAGAGCTTGGAAGATAAGAGTTGCTCTACTAGCATTTGGCTTCAAGAAAGGACATACTTGGGGACAGCTAGGTGGTGCAGTGAATAGAGCACTGGCCCTGGAATCAGGAGGCCCTAGAATCAGGAGTTCAAATCTGGCTTCAGACACTTCACACTTACTAGCCATGTGACCTTGGGTAAGTCACTTAACCCCAATTGCCCTGTCTCCCCCCTCCAAAAAAAAGCAAAAAAAAAAAAAAAGAGAGAGAGAGGACATACTACCCCCTTCTTGGCTCTCACTAACTCCACCTCTCATGAAGGTATAGAATGGTCAGGCATCATCCTCTCCACTAATGAGGAAAGCCTTGCTCAAATGCCTAGGCTTGAGCCCTGCTTTACATAAGAGAGAGTCATTTTTGGTATATGAAAGGAGTGTATATCCTGATGTGAAAACACAAGGTATCAATGAAACATTGAAAACAACAATCACTCTATTCCAGTTTCTCCTCAAAAAATTATAAGACAAGGATTTTGCACAATAGTAAGAGAAGATGGAAGGCTCCAGGCACAAGTTTTCCACTGGCCATCCCGAGAGTACTATGTTCTAACTCACCCCAAAATAGCCAAGAACAACCTGAGACTATTTTCAGCATGTTAGCCTTTGGTTCAATAGAAGGGATCCTCTTTGCTCCAAATTGTATAACTTCTATATAGACCCTCAGTCATGAATATTTCTTTGTAACCTATATTGAAGGTGAAAAAAATACTATTACTAATATGGGCTGAAACAGTATCATGATAGGTACAATATCAGTCTTTAATGATGTCAAACAGAGACATGTCTTAGTAGGACTTCTTTTTATTCCATAACTGAACAATTTGCAACAGTTATTAAATGAACTGGGTATATGATTCCTGAGACAGGAAAATAAATATCCTCCATTAATTTATGTACACAGTTAGAGGATTTTCTTTCCTTCCTCCTTTCCCCAGACTGCCTTAGGAGAATAATAACCTAAAGAATGACTAAAGACACAGTCCCAACTTGAGATAGTACCAAGAAAGACATCTGCCCAATTTGATAACTAGTATAGGTCACTGACAACCTTAAACTATTTAATGCCGCCCAATTGCTCTACGTAAGTCAATTATGGAATAATTGGGGTATTTTGTCAGACCTTGGGCAGTATTTCTCTAAGTGGGGAAAGCCCATCCTTCATATCAGAGTTGAAAAAGACATTAAATTTGGGGGGTTTATTTTTTGTCATGCTACACTAGTGTGGAGTCAGTTATAGGGTCCTTGCCGACAAGAAAAATAAAATAAAATAGCAGTAGGAAACAGAAAAGCATTTGAAAAATCTAGCACACTTTCATATCCAAAGTTTTAGAAACATAATATGTTTCTGAATTTTATTTAAAAATATACAAAAATATTTCATTTGTGATATGAACAAATGTGGAAATTGATTTAAAATTCCACTAAAAAAGCAGGAACCAGACAGTCAAGCCTTCTCTCCATTACTATTTAATTTAGCAGTGGGAATACTAGATGAGTCCATTAAGAATGAATGAAAAATCAAAAGTACAGGATTACAGAGAAAAAAACTCAAGGATCTATTTTTTAACAGAAAAATAAGTAACAAGACAAAAATATCTTTAAAATAGAAGAAAAACCTTTTTAAATATCTGGGATCCTGCATACTTCAGAATGCTGAAGAAATTTATAGGGCAGTCTCCAAGCACATTACAAAATATTAGGAATTCGAGCACATTAAAAACAATAATTTGGTCTTAAGTGGATAAGTTGAATGTAAGCACAACTGTTACTTAGAAGCAATCCAACTCTGTGTTTCCCATGAAAGTTTCACAAGTTGGCAGAATATTTGAAACAGAATTGAATAAAACAGAAACTAAGTTAATTTGGCAAAACAAAAAGACCAAACCAAAGAGAAAATCACTGATGGAAACAAAAGAGAAGGCTGGCTCTTCTCAATTTCCAACTATACTAATAAAGTAACCATTCTTAGAGCCATGTGGTGGCCAGAACAAAATGGGGGAGGGGAAAAGTGAATTAGATATTTCACTATTGCAGGGGTGGGGTACCTGTAGCCTCCAGGCCACAAATGTCTGTGAAGTTTGGATTAAATCAAAGGGCCACACTTGAGGTCCTAGAGCGCCACATGTGGCTTCAAGGTCACAGGTTCCCCACCCTTGATTTGAAGGATCTACATTTTCAATTTTTCATATTTGAGAAAGATTCTTATAAAGATTATTTTAAAATAACTAACCCATTGAGAGAGGCAGCTAAATTGCACCGTGGAAAGAGTGCCAGGACCGAAGTCAGGAAGACTCCTCTTCCTCAGTTCAAATCTGGCCTCAGATGCTTCCTAGCTGTGTGACCTTGGGCAAGTCATTTAACCCCTTTTCCATCAGTTTCCATCAGCTGCAAAATGAGCTGGAGAAGGAAACGGTAAACCATTCCAATATCTTTACCAAGAAAAATCTCAAATGGGGTCACAAAGAGTTGGACCCAACTGAAAAAGCACTAAACAACACAGGTTTTAAAAAATTGTAAAAACTTCAGTGATTTTATCTTATTAACATAAGCATTCAGGGGTATAAATTGACTTCCATGTACTGCTGTGACTGTATCCCATAACCCAGTATTTCCCAACCACCATTCTTCAGACTTGCGCCAAATTTTCCAAATCTGGAAAATTTAAATAGTATTTAAGATTTTTACTTCTTAAAACCTAAAAACTTCACTCTTCTTCCACTTCTTCCTTCTCTCTTTGTTGTCTGGCCACCAACTTCCATCTCTCTAGCTCTTTGTTCACACCACTCTTTCCTGAGTGTCCAAGATTCCCCTCATTAAGCCTACATCGGGCAGAGGGTCTGCAACAGACATGATGTTTTCCCAGTCTGTCATATGTTTTGGAAACACCAGTTTCCACCACTCTGACCCAAACTCAGGGATTGCTAAGAGATAACCAGAATTCTCTCATGTTCTGCTAAGACTGGTGAGGTCTTACAAACTCAGCTTCAGAATGCTCTTCCTCGCAACTCCAACCCCCTGCTCCTTAACTTATTATTTAAGATTTGCAATCGTGTTCCTGCTATAGTCTTTTCCTCCCCCTTACCCCTTTAACCCCCATTCTTCTACCTTGGCTGATTTGAATTGGCTTGATTCACTTTCATCAGCCATTTGACGAGGAAAAGTGTGGAAAGGAGAAGGGAAATGAACAAGGATTTAAGTACCTACTACATTCTAGGTACTATGCTTATAAATATATTTATAAATATTATTTCATTTGATCCTCACTACAGCCCTGGGAGGTAGGTGCCAAGTTCTGCTATTACCCACTCTCTCTTCATCTGAGCTCTGTGCCTCCCTCCATGCACATACACATACTTCTAAGGGTCTGCAAGGACAGTGGAAGCCTTTTAATTCTACCTTCACAATAGATCTTGTATCCATCCCCTTCTCTCCATTCCACAAAGTCACCACCCTCATTCAGACGCTCATCATATGGACTAATTGGTCTCTCTGCCTCTAATTTCTCCTGTTCCCATCCATACTTTTCACAGCTAAGTAATATGTCTAAATCACAGTGACACTTCACTTCCCTGAACAAGAAATGCTGATAGCTCCCTCTGGTTTCTAAGATAAAATAGAAATTCTTCTGTTTGGCTATTAAAGCCCTTTACAACTTGGCTCCAGCCTATTTTTCAGGATTATTGACAATTTTTCTCCTTCAAGCACTCTGTGTTCCTGTAAAACTGCACTTGCACTTCCCCATATATGACTTTCCATCCACCATCTCATGCTTTTTTATAGTATGTCCCCCCTGCCTGGAAGGCACTATCGCCTCACCTACATCCTCACAGAAGAGCTAGCCTCAAAGCTCAGCTGCTGTCACCTCCTCTGAGAAGCCCAGTCTGATTCCTCTAGATGTCAGTTCCCACCCTCACAAAATGACTGTTTATGTTTAATTTTTTGTGAACATTTTGTCCCTCCCTCTCCTTCCCCCCATTATAATGTTAGTCTCTTAAGGGGAAAGACTGTTTTCATTTTGTCCTTGTGTCTCCAGGAATTAGTACAGAGTCTGCACAAAGAAGGTACTTAAATTAAATTGAACTGAATTAAACTGACCCCATAGTCCCTAGAGACCCACCCTTCTGCCCCCTGCTTCAGATCCATTCTCAAAAAGAGTAGAAATAAAGGAATATGAATAGAGATGGAGATGATATAGATAGAGATTGTACAGCTCTAGACACAGAATAGACACAGACTTAATCAAGACAAAGACATATAGATAGAACTGTAGATATCAAAATACGTGGTGTCCCAAAAGTCTTAGTGAAGTTTTAAGAGTCTCGTATCTTTATATGTATATACACTTATACATGCACACATACATCTTTATAGATGCGTATGTGTATATATACATATATATATATATATTAGATAGATAGAAAATAGATAGATAGATGGAATTAAACATTTGTAGTTATATTTTTTAAATAGTTTGGATAGTTTACCAGGGGAGGGGAACCTGCAGCCTCAAGGCCACATGTGGACTTCTAGGTACTTGGGTGTGGCCTTTTGACTGAGTCCAGGTTTTACAGAACAAATCTTTTTATTAAGGGGATTTGTTCTCTGAAGTTTGGATTCAGTCAACCTTAAGGCTACAGGTTCCCCACCTTTGGTGTGTGTGTGTGTGTTTGTGTGTGTGTCTGTATATATGTGTATGAGTATATGTGTATGTATATGTGTGTATACGTATATTTATATGTATGTGTATATGTATATATGTATGTATATGTATGTGCTATGTGTTATACATATGCATAAAAATACACGTATGGTTGATTCTTGTCATTCACAGTAGTTAAGTTCTATAATACCATCACAAACACTGAATTGTTATTTGGTTGTGTCTGACTCTTTGTGATGCCATGTTTGGGTTTTCTTGGCAAAGATACTGGAAGGGTTTGTCATTTCCTTCTCCAGTTTATTTTATAGATAAGGAAACTGAGGCAAAGAGGGTTAAGTGACTTGCCCAGGGTCACACAGCTAGGAAGTATCTGACTTCACATTTGAATTCAGGTCTTCCTGACTCCAGGCCCCATGCTTTATCCACTGCACCACCTAGCCAAACCACTTCTCCTAGAGGAAATACAAGGTTTGGCTCCTGAGAGCCTCTAGTTACATTTACTTTAGTGCTATCCAAAGTGGCCTCATGTGAAGATTAGCAAATTACCTCTTCGTTTTTCTGGATGTACCATACTACTGATTTATTAACATTGAGCTCACAGCCAGCAGCAATATAACTCGTGCCCAAACAAAGTTTGTCTAACATACATATTTTCTCAATAAGTAATATCACAGACTTCTTGCACTTAGGAACACTAGACAGCATTTCAACAGTACACTTGGGGGCCATTTTAAAAGCAAAACCACCAAGAAAAATGGAGAAAATGTTGCACTAAGTAGACAGCGAAAAGGACACTTGTTTATAGTATGAAAGCTGAAACAAGATGGATGAAGATCCCCTTTTTCAACCTTAGTTATGAACATTCATGTTGGGTGACTCAAATTTTTTGTCACTCTGCCCACGTCCACACATGATCAGAAAAGTACCACAAATAGAGGAATAGAGGCACACCTCCTTTCACTGCTCTTTGCTTTATCAGCTTCACAGATAACTGCATTTTTACAAACTGAAGGTTTGTGGCAGCCCTGCTTTGAGGAAGTCTGTTGGTACCATTTTTCCAACAGCTTCTGCTCATATCATGTGTCTGTGTGACATTTTGGCAATTCTCACAATATTTCAGACTCTCTCGTTATTATTGTATCTGTTATGGTGATCAGTGATCTTTGGTATTACTATTATAATTGTTTTGGGGTGCCACAAATCACACCTAGATAAGACAGTGAACTTAATCGATATGTGTTATATGTGTTCTCTCTGCTCCACCAACCAGTCGTTCCCACATCTCCCTCTCCTCAGGCCTCTGTATTCCCTGAGACACAACAATATTGAAATTAGGCCAGCTAATAACCCCTATAATGGCCTCTAAGTGTTCAAAGTGAAAGGAAGAGTGAATCCATGCAGAAAACTTTATTCCTGTTTTATTTTAAGGAATTACCACAACCACCTCAACCCTCAGTAATCACCACCCTGATCAGTCAGCAGCCATCAACATTGAGGCATTTATTTTACAACAAAAACCTTTACCAGCAAAAAGATTATGACTCACTGAAGGCTAAGATTGATGACTAGCATTTTTTAGCTATATTTAATTTTTAATTCAGGCATGTACAATGTTTTTTATATTATAATACTATTGCACAGCTAACAGACTACAGTATAATGTAAACATAACTTTTATATGCAGTGGGAAACCAAAAAAATGGTGTGACTCAGTACTGTGATATTAATTTTGTTGTGATATTCTTGTGGTGGTCTGGAACTGAACTTGTAATATCTCCAAGGTATGCCTGTATTTGTAAATTTTAGCTAGTAGGTGAATCTGTGAATATGGAATCCACAAAGAATGAAGTTCTACTGTATGTACATATATGTATACACATACATACACACAGAGACATGCAGAGCTAATTAGAGTTTAATGATATTAGATCTAAGTCGTTGTCAACTAGGAGCACTGATTTGCAACTATAAGGATTCTGCAGACACAACCCCGTGTAGCTCCAATGCAATAGTCACAGTGTGTATGCTGGCTATGAATATGCTAACATAATTCTGAATCACAAAATATAACAGACTTTCCACATGTAAGACAGAACCAAAACATTTATTCAGATACCAGAAAGCTAAATCCCAACACCAGAAAGCCAAATCCATCATAGCAACAAAGAAATCTTTAAAAAATAACAATGCAGAGGGCAATGCCATCCCCAAGCCTTCCCCCTGCTAAGGCCTTCCCACAAACAAACACTCACAGCTTGCTGTCTGCTTCCTCTCTCTCTCAACTTTAACTACTCAGACTAACTTCCTCTGGGCTCTGCTCCACCTTTCCTACTCCACTCCTTCCTGCTCTGCAAGCTCCTCCCATCATGTGTCTGTGTGACTCAAGCAGGTCACATGGGCCTATTAATGGATGGGAAAGATCTTCCCATTAAGTAAAAACATTTACAATACACCCAAGAAGGGGTTGGCAGAACCCCCACAGCTGATGACTCTGATACTTTTAATCCAGTCTGAGAACAGTTTTCACAGGTAACTCGTAAGGGCTCCACCAGTCCTACCACTAATAGACTTTGTATGACATAGACTCCATGGTCTGAATTAAAGTCTTAGGAACTCACCTTAATCCAGCTCTACAGTTCCTAAAAATACTGCCTTTTGTGACTGAAATGAGTGAACAGTAGTGATATAAATAGAGCACCACCTAGGATGCCTTCTTAACTGTCTGGCAAATCCTCTGCCTTATGAGACATCATAAGTCTAGCCTTGAGACACCACCCAAACGTGTGTCAAGATAATTAGGAGATATTGAGGAATGTTGCCCATTTTTTTAAGCTCTTCCCACACATAAACTTCATTTATTTACATTTTTACGTGCCTTAAAATTATTATTAAAGTCCCACCAATACAAACTTCTGCATCTATTCCTACCCCATTAACAATTCATCAGGGCTAACTTTTATTGTCATACATAGGGTAACAGACTAATGAATGAGAAATTTAGCGAGTTTTCTTGGCCACTTTCCTTCAACAATTCCCTTTAGGCATCCTTGGTAGTTTGTTCTATGCTTTCAGCAGGACCACTTCCTTTAGGGTAATGAAGCATGATGGTGGTGACAGCTAGGATAAGACTCCTGTCTGCAAATTCCTTAAACTCCATGCAGACTCATTTTCAGGAATGATCAATCATGACTTGTAATCTGTGTACTGCAGATAAGCGGGACAATACTATGGCTGTTGCTCCCAAGGCTTGAGTTGGAACCAGAAGGAGTCTACCATAGTAAAGAGTCATTCTTTTGAAATAAGAAAGTAAATAGGGATTCTTGACCAAGGCTTATTAATTATTTCCCCTATAAAAGGAGATGTCCTCTGGAGGATTATACTGAGTAAGCTGGAATCTGTTGTATTCCTCTACAATCTTTTCAATGTCAAAATCTATCCCAAGACATGAGAAACTAATTTTCTTTTAATGTTTTCATGTCAATAATTTTTTTTTGGCTTTTTGGAGGAGGGAAGGTAGGGCAATTGGGGTTAAGTGACTTGTCCAAGGTCACACGACTAGTTTTTGTGTTAAGTGTCTGAGGTCAGATTTGAACTCAGGTCCTCCTGACTCTAGGGCCAGTGCTCTATTCACTGTGCCATCTAGCCTCCTCCATGTCAATAATTATTGATGTTCTAGATCATATAAGTGTTAATTTCTTATCTGAAATAATGCAATTATTAGCTGATGGGTCAACAATGAGATTTCCTGTTAAAAGATATCCTTTGGGGACTCCTGATCAATGTTAATAAACACTAAATGATTTTAATTTCTCAGAAAGTTTCTTTGTAAGCCTCTTTCTCCTATCATGTACCAGCATTCACTGTCAAACTCTCTTCTCTAGGCCCTAGCCATCTTTAGGGCTAGGGAATTTGGGATACTTCAGTGAGTGATGTCCATCATTGATTAAGTACTGACTCTCTGCCAGGCCCTGAAATATAGGCACTGGGGATAGAAAAGCAAAAATAAAAGTACCTACCTTCATGAAACTTGCATTCTACTAGAGGATATACAACATGGGTTCAGATAAGTAAATATGATCTAATTTAAGGAGAGAAAAGAATATTAACAGGAAAATTTATATAATTGACAGATCAGGTGACATCTTCACTGAACCTTGAAGAAAAATGAGGATCCTGAGAAGCAGAGGTAAAGATAAAGGATGACTCAGGCAAATGTACAGAGGTGGGAGATGAATTATTAATTTCAAGGTTTGAGCATTGGTTCTTCTATTTATTATCTATATGGCCTTGGGTATGTCACTTAACCATTCTCAGTCTGTTTCCTCATCTATAAAATTACTAGATGACCTCTGAGTTCCCATTCTAGTACTGACCCTATGATCCAAAATTTCATTGACATGTAAACAAGATCAATATGAAATACTATTAAAGCTCCTGGCTTCAACTCTGTTAGATTTTGAATGGCAAACTTTCCCAGGGGAGCCCTTCCTCTTAGAGAATATGAACACTTGAATTCCAAAGCAGAAAGTCAATATAACCCTAGAAGAAGTGCTGTTACATTCAAACTGGTCCACAAACCATTGCAAAGAATGCTTTTCCTTATGTTCTACAGACTCCACTGTCACTAGATACCTGCCTCCAAGTAATGAAGAACATTGATGATCATTTCATTTCTGTGACATACAGCAATATTCTCACTCTCTAGGGCCTCATCTTGAACCATCATAAATACTTGACTAGGCTCAGTGACAAGTCACTCTTGGTATCCTCATTTGCCAATGCCACAAATGAAAGAATTTCACAACACATCATGAAAGAAAGTCTCAAACTTTCAGTTCCAAGACAGATAAAACAGTTTAGTAATAGAGACAAGCAAGGATGTTCCTACAAGTTTGTTGATTCCAAGTGTGAACTTTCAGTCTTTGGTGCTAGTGAAAGTGGCTTCTAATGATGAACAAATTCACAAAATGTCCTACTCTTAAGGGATGTAGGAGTGGTGAGGGACCTTTTTTATGAGTGAGTGATGCTGGAACTCCAGATGATGTCGAGAATGCATCATATCACTTTCACTGTTCTAGCTTGTTTCCTTCGAGAGAAGCTTTAAGGGATTTACTGCTTTCCCATATGTTGTTCCTTGAGACTGGAATCCAAGGGCTCTTCAGAGACATGCTTTCAAACAGGGGCTGAGTTCGTCTAGTTTGAACTCAGTTCTCACCAACAGCAATCCCCCCTCACTTCACCCATCATTGCTATCCAGTTCACAACCACCCCCCAAGCTATATGACCCATTCAAGCTCAATTCCTTTGTTCATTCCTGCTCCTACAAATAGGCACACACGAGTTAAACCCCTGGGGATTTGGGAGAGCAGTACTACTCTTTCAGCAACCCACAGATACACTACCCTTTTATGGTTTAATTCTAGAGCAGCAAATGCAAAATGGGGTATCCAAAATTCATGCACAAGATCAAGTGGGACAGGATCCCAAAATGCAACAGGCAGAGGATTCTTTGGGTCATATTCATGTTTCATGCATATAAAAATATAGAATCTCCACTATACATAAGGGACATCCTTGACTGTTCTTAACAACAAAGTTGACTAGTCTTCAAAAAGGAATAGGAAGGTTGGTGTAGCAGCAAACAAGCTAGCATACTCAGGATAGCTGATAGCACAGGTTCTTTGATCTGCTTTTCTAAAGGAAAGCAACTCAAAAGAGGTTAACAATCTTTCTGTCAAACAGATATCATTCGCTTAGTTTAGGGAAAAAAAATCAACACCCTGAACTTCAGAAAGTACAAACAGAAATTGCAAGCAGACAAAAAAAATTACAGACAGAAAATAACACAATTAAAGAAACCAACAGACAGGGCTTCTAGCTATCTGACCATGACATACATGCAAGTGATAGTTACCAGAGACAGAAGCACCAACATCTGGGTTTTCACAGCCCCGGGGGGCTCAATGACTACTCAGAGTCTCATCTGGCCAAATCACACAACTCTTCCTGTAAGTGAGCCCCAAAGCAAAACCTCACCTCAGGGAGTATATATAGCTTTCTTCAGTGTCAGAGGACATCACTTCTTGACCTTCATGACCCACTGCCTAATTACAAAGTAACAAAAGGTAGGCCTTCCTGAAAAACAAGCCTCCCCTAAGCAAGCTTCTCTTGTTGGGCTCCAAGTGAGGCCCATTAGGGGCAGGGAAGATCATCAAATTCCCTTACCTTTACAATTGGTTCAGGGATACCCTGATGAAAGCCTCCTAAACTTTGTGGCCTCAATTTCAACTCTTTATCTATAATTTATGCTTTTTCTATCCCAGAATGCTTAAAAAACAACCCTTTCCATTGTAATGAGAGCTACCATTTAAATAGCACTGAAAGATTTAGAAATAGCTTTCAATATATTATCTCATCTGAACTTTACAACACCTGCTGGGTCTTGTGATCCTTTGGCCTCAGAGTGAGGAAGACTTAGGCTCAAGTCCTGTTCAGACACATCCTGGCTGTGTGACCCTGAGCAAGTCACTGTAACCCTAGGCAACTGCCTAAAACTATAAGTTACAAAGTGGTTGGGGTGGGGTGGGGGTGGACAAAACAACTTTGTGAGAAGATATAACCATCATTATTATTGCCTTTTTAAAGAAGAGGAACATTGTTTGCCTTCTCATGGATGGGGGAGGGGCTGCAGGGAGGGAGAGAATTTGGAACTCAAAATTAAAGAGGGAGAGAGAGATGGGAGAAAGGGAGAGAAATTATAAAAGGAAAGAAGGAAGGAAGGAAAGAAGGAAGGAAGGAAGGAAGGAAGGAAGGAAGGAAGGAAGGAAGGAAGGAAGGGAGGGAGGGATTTACAGAGGTTAAGTAGTTTGCCCACAGACACACAGCTAGTTAGCATCCAAAACAAGACTTGACTCCTGGTCTCTTCCATCTCTAAGTCCAATGGGTTTTCCATTATATCATGCTGCTTTTCATACAAAGTGGGCATGTCTGTCACACAGCTGAGCACTAGTTCAAGGGCTGTTTCTTTCCCCTTTGCCATCCTTGATCCTTTCATCTCACTGCTTATAGTCTCATTACATGAAAAGCTGAGCTGACTGATAACAAACTCCTTGAAATGACCTTTTTTAAACGCAGACTTTGGTTGAGTTCATAGGAGCATACACAGAACTCTAAGGATCCTCTATTCAGACCCCTCTCATTTTCCCACTGAGGAAACTGAGGCTGGGGAGAGGATTTATGACGTCACTTTAGAACTGGAAGGGGCCTTCAGAACCATCAGATCTGACCCACTCACTTTATAGGTGGATTTGCCCAAGGTGACATAGGTAGAAAGCTGCTGAGCTAGAATCTGAACCCAGATCCTCTGACTCAGTACAACAGAAAAAGAAATGGATTTTGAAGACCTGAGATCAAATTTGGGTTATGATACTTAAAACCTATGACCTTGGACCAGTCATTTCATTTCTCTAGGCCTAATTTCCTCAACTATAAAATAAAAGGTTATTGCAGAATAATCCTGTACCAGTTTGGCCAGTAATTCATATTCAAGATTGAAATACAATGAGACACCTCTAGAGAATGTAACAGTTAAAATAGGTTAATATTGCAATAGCAGGGAAAAAAGGATATAGCACTGGTTCGTTTGGGTTGTAATGCTCTGCCTCTGTATTGTGTGACATATAAAAAGCTGAAGAGACATAATTTCTGGGTAATTAATCATTTTATTGATTATGCTAGCAGATAATTAATAAAAGGGGTCAGTGGAACTCTTGAATGCCAAAGAACTCTGACAGAACTCTCTCAAAACTTTTATGCCCTTGGAAGAGTGGGTGTTCCTGAAAGTGGCAACCAACTCTTATTGGTTAACAGTTAATGAAAGAATTAATGTTATAATGAGAGGTAGGCCCATCCTAATGAGGGACTGTGGGACACCACTCTAATTTTCTCTTTGTTCACTCCCAAACCACCCCCAGCTTTGGGCAATCTAGACGAAGGATCTACTTCTACTCTGACCTGGCAGAGTAGAACACAATGGACCACAATTCATTTTAGATTAAATCCTTTGTAAGGTTGTCCAGTTGAATGGAGTTTCTCACTCAGAGTCATAAGGCACGAGGAGGAGGGAGAGAAATTTGGGCAATATTTTTCCATCAACAATGTCCTTCAATTTGACATAATTCAATAATTGACTATTAATATAAGAGAAAAATAATCAGTTCTCTCAGTTGGCCATACTAGTCACCAGTCAGAAGCCTAAGAGGTTAATAACTCCTCCTACATTGTTCTTTTCTACTTAAGAAACTACCTTTTAAGGAAAAACTAATCCAGCCTACATAGCAGATATTAATTCAATGGGAAAAAAAAAAGTTTGACTAAATGACGATTGAAATGCCTCTGAATTTCCCCCTGAGTTTACTCTCTGAACCCTCACAGGCACTGGTGGATTGGGTCTCCAGAGGGCAATTAGCTAAGGATAACTCTGAAGAGTTATGTTTTTTTTTCTATTAATGTTGCTTGTGAGCCCCTTTCCAGCATGTTGCTGGAATATCAATTAACTAGTTAGTATCAATTAACCAGCCAGAGTTAGCTTTTAGAAAGAGGAACTTACTGAAGTGGAATAGTAAGACCAATTAATAAGGAAATATCTCCTAAAAGTTCTGGGACACACAGTCCCCTTGCAAATACAAGGTCATTGAAAAGAGTGGACTCTTATAAGCTTGGCTAGAGCCTCTCCACCACTAAACTGGCCTGTTTGGGGAATACCATGTTCCCAAATGGCTTGCTTTTTTCTCCAAGCCCCACAGAGAACTGGTTCCCTTCAGTTAACCACAACACGTTTGTTTTCATTCCACCTTCACCTTTGATATATTAATTCAATACAGGTATCCAGGAATTGTTCACACCTCATTTACCTTTGTTTTTTATAACTCAGTCAAATCAGCATTCTCACCTCACAAAGGTATGAGGGCTTAGGGAATATTGTCATTTATGTGAATTCGGCTGGAGGGAAGTGGGGCAGTGCTCCGGTATATTAACTCCAGGCGGTACATTTTTTTCTACTTCACCAAGATGATTTTGGGGGTAGAATCTATATTTCTATTCTGTATGTTCAACAGAAAACTTGAACTTGAAACAACCCTGGCTTTGATTATTGGACTTTAATGGAATCCCAGAATAGATGCCGTTTCAGTATTGGTAACAGACAAGGGAATGTGATTACTGAAAATGTACTCTGGGTGAAATTTCATTTTCAAGCTGCCTTCGATTCAAAAGGTACAAAGCATCCAGGGCACAGAAAAGTAAAAACTAGATGGCAAAAACAAAACAAAACAAACAAACAAACAAACGAAAAAAAACCCCAAACACCAAATGACTCCACAGCAATTCATCTGTGGGAGGAGTTTGTGGGGAAACAGGTCATTATAGACTTATTTAATAATGCATGATGATAGCATTTATGTAATGATTTGTGGTTCATAAAGTACTTTACTATTATTACCACATCTTACCCTCACAAACACCCTGGGAGGTAGGTGTTATTATTATCCCCATCTTACACAGGATCATTTAGCTGTAAGTGTCTGAGGTGAATTCAGACTCAGGTCTCAGAGAAAGGTGCTATTATTATCCCCATTTTGCAATGAGGAAACTAATCCTGAGAGAAGTTAAGTGACTTGACCAAAGTCACATAAGTAGTAAGTGTCTGAAGTGGAATTTGAACTCAGGTCTGAGAGGTGGGTGTTTAGCCTCCTCTTTTTATAGACATGGGAACTGTCAGAGGTCAAGAGACTCAATTCAGGGTCACACAGCTAGTAAGTGTCTGGGACAGGAGTCAGGTATTCCTCTCTCCAGGTTCAGAGCTATTGGCCTGGAGCTCATTTTGGAACCAATTTCAATTTCTAGTCCTAACATCCAGCCCGACCCCCACACAAACATTTCTTCTGTGCCTTCCCTCCTCCCTTTCAACACAGCCTTCCCACCCATACTCAATCACACTCTTTTCAAGTGCAAAGAAGACAGACGTTTTCTTGCCAGATTTCAGGAACCCAGCCTTTTGATGATGCAAGAACTCATGATAGGTTTCCTTACAAACTGTAGAAAGCTCCAGGGTTCTGTCTACTAAGAAGCTGGGCCAATCTGCTGGGATAGAGAGTGAGGAATAATTATTTGATTCAAACCTAAATCACTCAGTCTTTTGCAGGAGGATATCATATGGAGCCTGTCCAGAGAGGGCTATTAAGATGGAATTTTCAATTTACCTTTGGCCTCTTAGCACTAGACCTACACTCCATATAGTTCAGGGGGTGGGCGGCAGGTTTTAGGAAGGCATATTTCCCAGTCCAAAGGATGAGTACTGGAGTCCTGGGGTTGTTGGGTTTCAGAAAAAGTAACTGCCTAGGCTGAGAACCAAATCATCCCTGCTAGGAAGGGGGAAAAGAGAGGTTAGGGTGGGGGGTGCAGTGTAGGGAGGAGGCCCTTCTGCCTCCAAAGCTCTGAGGTCTTGCCATGGATTCTGTCCCGTGCGTTGGCATCGTTCCCTCATCCCTCTGAGCCCTCTCCCCGAATACATACACCAGGGGCCAGGGAGGGTCTTACACTCCAATACAAATGTTCCAAGCATTATAAATGCTGTTTGTCTCTCAGCTTCCAGGGAAACCTGAGCTTTGTGTGTTCCTATTACTTCACCATTATCACAGCAGGCTGTTATTTTGTAGGAGTAATCTCCCATCCAAAAAACCTTTTCTTTTTTGCTTTCTCCTACTTTTCCTTTCCCCTCTTTCTTTAAGAGGCAGTAGGGGAGTTATGGGCAGCAATAGTACCCTGTTTGTCAGAAAGACTTGGATTTATCTCCTGCTTCTGAAACTTACTAGCTGTGGCTATAGCTAAGATATTCAAAATCTCTGAGCCTCAGTTTTCTCATCTGTAAAGTGGAATCATAAGATCATAAACTTAAAATTAGCAGAAACCTTAGAGGCCTTCAAGACCAACTTCCTTATTTCATAGATGAGGAAATTGAGGCTGAGAGAATCTAAGTAACTTCCCCAAGATTACACAGCTAGTCAGTGTCTAAGGTGCATTTGAGCTCTGGTCTTTCTGTTATAAACCCAACACTCAATCCACTGCCATCTACCCAATAATTGTAGTTTTACTCACAAAGTTGTCATGAGGCCCAAATGAAATAAAGTTTGTAAAGCATTAGAGGGTTACCTGGAGGACAGAGAGGTTAAATTTGCCCAACATCACATAACCAGTATGTCAGAGGCAAGTCTTGAATCCAGGCCTCCCAAAACCTGAGGCATGGTCCCAATCTATTACCCTACACTTCCTTCCTTTAATCACTTTAACTCTCAGTGGCCCAGGCAATGCTCTTAAAACTTTTAGACACAGACCTATACCTGCACTGATGGTAGCTTACTCACTAGAGTGATCCCTAATCCAATAAAATCATAAATCTTGACAGTAGCATCTGTAGCTCTCTCCACAGCTACCTCTGTCCCTTGGGGGTTCTAGGGTATCTGAGAGCTCTCTTCTCTACTGCCATCAGCTTGGATTCCCCCAGCTATATTTCCTTTCTTCTTAAGTGCCAATAACTAGAGACCCAGTTCTATTTAATTATTTAACATCAAATAGTTTTTACAAAAGGATTTTTACTTCAAAGTTATATCAAGAAGGAACAAACACTCCCCTCCCCAACACTTTAGGGTATAGATATACTCTTCCCTATCCCACCTCAGTCACTGAGGAGAATAGGTTCACTCTTAGCAGAGGTTCTGCATAACATTGGTCCACCAAGTTAAAATATAGGTGCATCATGACTACTTTACAAGTCCTCCTTGGTTCAGCTACCCTGAGTAGAGGCCTAAAGGTCATTCCTAAATGTCACTCCTTGTTCCTTAGCATACTGATGTTGAATTGCCTGCAAAACCCAGTCACTGGAACCCAGAGTCTCCATTCTCTCTTTACCTAAACAAAAGAACAAATGCTGAAGCAAAAAAAAAGTACTTAGACTTGTATTTACAGGACCACATTCTGGCTTTGGTGAGGAGGACCCAGGGCCTCTCCCCATATGCCATCAGCCAAGTAGTTCAAAAGATCTGTCACAAATGTGGCCAAAGAGGAAACGGAGAAAGAGAAAAGGCTGAGACTGACTCAGGCCCTTTGAAATTTCTCCCAGCCCTGGCTACATACACAACCAATCAAAAAAAAAAAAAAAAAAGCCTTTCCAGTGAACCATTTTGAATTAATGGGTAAACTTCAAGGGTCAGACTAATAAGGTATTACTTCTTATCTTAATCCCTGATGGAAAAGAAAGCCAATTTGGTACAATGTAGGGTTCTTAATCTTTTTTGCGTTGGCAATCTGGTGAAAACCTATGGAACCCCATCTCAGAAAAAAAATTTTAATGTAAAGATTACAAAGGAAACCAATTATATTCAATAGTTATCAATTTTTAAAGTTCTTAGACCCTGCTTAAGTACCCCTAAATACTGGGAAGAGTTCTGGACTTAGAGTCAGAGGGCTTAATCCTGCCACTCACTCTGCATGTAAAATCTTGGGTCACTGAACTTCTCTAAGTTTCAATTTCCTCATCTGTAAAATGGGAGCATTTAACAAGTGATGTCTAAACTCTAAAGTCTAGGACCCATAAAGCCACTAGTCTGCCCTATGGGATGGAGAGGCCACCAAAGCAAACTCAATTAAATTATAAACTCCTTGAGGGCAAGGACAATGTTGCCATTTATATTTATATCCTAAGTATTCATAAAATATTTTTGTAAATGATAAAGCAATATATCTGGAGAAGGAAATGGCAAACCATTCCATTATCTTTGCTAAGAAAACCCCAAATGGAGTCCCAAAGAATTGAGCACAATGGAAATGACTCAATAGCAATAGCAATATGTAAAGTGAGCCCACACTATTAGTATTAGCAATAGCTATACTGAAAGAAACAGTTTCTTTTAATAAAGGGAAAAGATTCACTAAACTACATGGGGATCATCTTTCCTTACCCGACCGTGGAAAATTCTCTCAGAATGAGTCCTTCGGAACCTAGCCAGTATAAGGAAAGACAAGAGTGGAGCCGGGAAATTAAAAGACCTTCTTCATCTTTCCCATGAAATCTAGCAAGGGATGGATATGTCCATCGATCGAAATGAGGAAGAGAAAGAGATGGGAGCAGGGTTATAGGACCACACCCATGAGAAAAACAACAAAATTTGCGGGGGAAATAAAACCAACACTAACCTAGGTCGGACTTAGTTCTTCTTGAGAATTCTTTTTCTAAGAGGACACAAAACGATCTTGCAGAAAGTAGATCCTTTCTAAAGTTCCCCTGAAACCTACATCAAAAGTCAGAGCCATAAACATGTGACCTTAGAAAAAGTCACCGGTAGTTCCCACTTGTGATCCAGAGATCCATATCATTTGAAGCCAATACCAGCTGATCATTCATGTATCACTGTCTGCTCCATTCCAACATAAAGCTATTAATGGTGACCTGATAGACACTAGACCAAGAATTGTTAACCTTGTGTCATGAATCCCTATGGCATTCTGGTGAAGCCTATGAACACATTCTCAGAAAAATGTTATTAAATACATAAAATAGGAAGGTGAGGGAGGGAGGAAGAAAATTTGGAATTCAGTTTAAAAAAAAATAAATATTAAACACTGTTTTAACATGCAATTGGGAAAAATAATATTTTAAATACCAATATATTAATTATATATAAATAATAGTGTGTATATATAGTATAGGATATATAATAATATTAAAACAATATAGAATATTATTTTACAAATTCAATACATTAAATATATAGGGTTCCAAAGAAAAACAATTATATTCAAATTAAAATGCAAACTAAGACCACAGATTCCCTGAAATCTAACCATGGATCTCTAAGAGGTCTCTATGCCAGGTTAAGAACCTCTAGACAGAGAGACAAATCAACTATTCTTGTCATTCTGTCACATGTATAAGGTATTTTTTTATTTATATTGCAGCTACAGCTATTATTTGAGGAGCCATTTACTGCTTTACCCTTGGAATGAACCTGAAGTCCTTAACACAGTGGTGACACACAATCCAATAAATATTTCTTGAATGACTTAACTGTTGAATAAATGAATCTTAACTATTGAATAAATGAATCCTCAGTTCACAAAGAGCAATCCTATTCCTGCATAACAAGTACTACTAATGCATCCAAGAAACTGACCAGGGGAAACAGATTAATAAGGTCATGAGGATACATTTCACAACATCTTTGTGAATGTTGTCCTTGAAGAAACTTCCTACCGCCATTGTTGCATTTAGAGTTGGGGAGTCTTGAGTTTGAATCTTGATTCAGACACTTATAAACACTAGCTGTGTGACCCTAGGCAAGTCATTGAATCCCTTTTAGTCTCAGTTTCCTCATGTCTAAAATGAAGCCAGTCTCACAGAATCCTGTGATTGAGGGTTATGAGGACCAAATGAGCTCATGTTTGTAAAGAGCTTTGTAAACCTTAAAGCATTATAGAATTGTTGTTCTTCTTGTTACAACTTTTTCCCTTTCTTTCTATACAGCCACAGAGCAGAGAAGCCTCTGAGACTAGGAACTCCTGGGGAAGAGGGAGATGTACCTTCTTGCCACTCGTGCTGTGGCCCCTGTCCGCGCTGATGCTGCCACCCAATCTGAGAAAGGTTCTCTAAAGCTACAACGGCAAAGGTGATACCCTGAACCCAGTGGAATTCAATTGAACTGGATTCATTCTGCAGGCTTCAGAAAGGAAAGAAATGAGCCAGGTGTAGACTCATTGATTCCACAGCAGCAGTAACATCACCACCACCACCAAGTGTGCATCTGGCTCACATCACCTGCATCCAGTAGTGGATCGTTCTCTGAATACACAGTTAACTTGATTCCAATCTTCTTCTAAACCATCCCCCTGTTTCCCAAGTATGCCAACATGGTTCACTCTTGGAGTAATCCTTTATTTCATTCTTCTTCCCTTGAAAGTGAGTGGTCATCACTCCCTTCTGGGAACCTAACCTTCCAGGCCAGTGTGAGTTGGGATAGAGAGCCCAGATAATTGGTTCAGTGGTTCAGCCAACATCATAAAAGCCAACTCTCCTACAGCTCCCTTCTTTTTCTACTTTCTCCTCCTCCTCTTCCTCCTCCTTCTTCTTCTGCCATGAGCAGACATAACATAGACTGGAAAAACCATTGATCTTATAGAGTGAAAAATTCTTATACCCAAAGAATATCATGGTTCTCCATTGTCTATCACTATAATTATCATAATAACTTACACTTACTAATAAGGGGAATTAACATTGAGCACTTTAAAGTTTGCAAAGTACTTTACACTTATTTTGTTATATGATACAACAACCCTAGGATACAGGTGCTAGTGTTATCCCCATTTCACAGGTAAGAAAGCTTGAGGCCCAAAAAGAATAGGTGATTTGAATATGGTCACACTATTACTAAGTGTCTGAGACAGTATTTGAAGCAGGTCTTCCTGACTCCAAGTCCTACATCCTATCTACTACCTCACACTGACATACATATACAGGGTGCCTCAAAAGGCTTAGTGCAGGTCTAAGTGATTAAAGCATATGCCTTTGGGCACACCTTTATTGTAGTAACAAAGTGTTTCATATGCCATTTGATCTACATGACTCCCATGAAGTAGATGGCTCTAGTATTTTGCTACCATTACAGAGCAGAACCAGGAACTTGGGTCTTCTGATTCTGTATTCTGTACTCTTTCCACTAGGCCAGGCTGCTCAAATCCTGAAGCCTTAAGGTCCTCAAGGGCTTTCATCAAGTGACCTAAGCCCCATGGCTTATTACTCATCCGCTCTATTTGGGGAAGAAGAAGGAGAAGGAGAAGGAGGGGGGGAGGAGGACGAGGAAAAGGAAGAGGAGGAGGGAAAGGAGGAGAGGAAGGAGGAGGAGGGGGAAGAGGAGGAAGGGGAGAAGGAGGATGGGGAGGAGGAGGGGGAGGAAGAGGAGGAGGAGAAAGAGGAGAAGAAGGAGGAGGAGGAAGGGGAGGAGGGGAGGAGGGAGGGGGAAGAGGGGGAGAAGGAGGAAAAAAATAATTTGAGTAAGAAGGAAAGGGGGAATAAGAAGACTATAATGTACATGATTATCTTAGGCCTTTTTTTTTTAGCAACACCTAGGTATATTACCTTTTTTCTCCCTTCTTGAGGCAGTCACAATGTCCCTTCAGCAGTGTGTGGCAATCACCCTAATATGTCAGGAATGGTTCAGAGTCTGAAAGTGTAAAATCATTTTAAATACATAAAAATGAAGTATATAAGGTCATAAAAGAAACCAATTATATTAAAATACAGTTATCAAAACTTTTTAAACAGATTTCTAGATCCCAGGTTAAGAATCCCTACTCTGTACAATTCATTCACTCTCCTCAGAAGAGTGCTGACTCTGAAGGTTAGAAAAATAACAATAAAGTCTCAGAGCTGAAGCATGAAATGATTAAGGAAAAAGGAGTCATTGATGGGAGTGTAACTGGGAGAGAAAAGTAGAAATGTGACTCAGGGCTAGAGGTCTAGCCCCATTCCTTCACTTTATAAATGAGGAAACTGAGACCCAGAAAGTGACTTGCCCAAGATCACCCAGATCATTTTTGGCAGATCTGGGACTAGAACTCAGCTCTTCCTTCTGGTCCAGTGTTGTTGTTGTGTGTGTGTGTGTGTGTGTGTGTGTGTGTGTGTGTGTGTGTGTGTGTGTGTGTTTTGTTTTTATCCCACACTGACAGAGAGCCTTTCAGAAAGACATCGCACCACTTTCTCATCTGTTGGAAAGAGATTTTTATCTTGGAGTTATATCTAACTTATTACCCCAGCCTCATTTTACCATTCTGCAAAATAAACCTATCTACAACCTGAGACGAGAAGTACTCAAGGCCGAATAATTTTATATCCTGGAAATTCTTAGAACTTCTAGGAAGATTGACCCAAATTCTGCTCTGCAACATTCAAGGCTTAGGCCAGTTTTTAGAAGTCTTCTCTGACCCCCCCCAATCTAGATACAAATTATCTTTCTCTCCTCTAATCATTCATGCCAGTCTCTGACCTTCTCTCCTGCTCTTATATTAACTTGCATTGTGATTATCTGTGTATTTCTCTTCCTCCACCATTTCCTATTGGATAATATGGTTTTTGAGGAACTGAACAAGGTCACTTTTCACCTTTGTAACTGGGCATGTTGACGTGTACATAGGTGTTTAAGAAATGTGTGCTAAGTTGAATTGAATTTGAACTGAAATGAAGAATTGAACTGAATTCGGACAATGATTACAATCAATATGGAACAGAGGATAGCAAAACCAGGAAACAGAAGGCTGAGAATGTGTTGAAAGGCTATGAACGTGACTAAGCTCCTAGTATGGAACAATGTAAAGAGGAAAAGAGGAAAGGGCTTAAGAATTGGGTAAGTGAGGTGGGAAGTCTTTATGGTAACAAGGACTATAGGAGGATGGGAGGAGGACTAGAGCTAACGTCATTCATACATTCAGGGTAAATTCAGGAGCCAGTATTGAAAAAGTCAGAGAATGCATATTTTTTGTGCTATAGCAAGTCCTGAGAAGCACAATCAAAGATATTCATAAATGAGGTATTCAATACATGGGAACTAGAAACATGTTAGAAGTGAAAAATGGATTCACCAAGAATGAATGAAAGACCGTGTCTTGAGGACCCCCTCCCATCCTTCCATAAACAGTAAAAGCAAGGTAGATTCAGTCCCCCTTATTTTATAGGTGAGTTTAGTGAAGCCCAGGAGGATTGTAACTTGCCCAGCAGAAATGGGATTCGAACCCTCGTGTCCTGCCTCTAAACCCACCTCACTTTCTTTGGACCACAATGATGAAAACCCTACACAGCCCTCACATCTCTACCTTACCCCTCAATATACTTTACATCAATAGCCACAATTAGAATATTCATTGGAATACACAAGAAGCCATGTATTGACTACAAACCAGAAGAAAGCTAGAAGATAAATGCCCCACTCTTATTAATGTAGAATTCCAATGGGCAGCTAGGTGGCTCAGTGGATAGAGCACTAGGCCTGGAGTCAGGAAGACCTGAGTTCACATCTGGCCTCAGACATTTATCAGCTAGGAGACCCTGGGTGAGTCACTTGGCCTTGTTTGCCTCAGTTTCCTCGTCTGTAAAATGAGAAGAAAATAGAAAATCCCTCCAGTATCTTTGCCAAGAAAACACCATACGGAATCACAAGGAATCAGATATGACTGAAAAACAACTGAACTTAACAAATTTGGCTCACAGCTCTGCCATTTACTATCTGATCTGGGTAACCCTGGGCAAGTTATATACCCTCTCTAGTCCTGTTTTCTCCTGTGATCTCCAAGATCCTTTCCAGCCCAGACATTATATAATTCCCATCCCATGTACCCAGGATGTTATTGTATGCCCTCATCCCCACCCATCCCTGGCTTCTCTGAGTTATCTGTTCCTGATGGGTCAGAGAAATAGTACTTTTCACAGGGCAGCAAACATCCTTAGGAATGTTATCTCCTTGCCTTAGACTTTATCTTACTATTGTGCTGTTTGTTTAGGAATTGGTCTCCATTCCGGACTATTGTGTGCCCTTAGTTAATTGTTAGGGTTGCATTCCATTTCTCAAATGATCATATCTACTTAGGCATTCCATGTTTATGGGAAATTGTAGTTGAGCTCGGGTGTTTATTCAGAAGGAATGAATTATTAGACTACACGATCTCTTACGTCCCTTCCAGTTCCAAATCCTATGATCCTATTTGTAAGCCTTAAAGTGCCATATAAATGTAAGCTACTATTACTCATGGCCACCTAGTAATAGTAGCTTACATGTATACTGACCTTGGAAGTTTATAAAACATTTCATTATTTTAATTCGATTACTATTATCATCACCACAGACATTATTATATCCCCAAGATCTTGTTGCTAAAAACTAATGTTGGACTTGCTTTTTATAAAACAAATCTTCCACTTTTTTTTCCTCCTGAAAATTTCCCAAATGTAGAGTTCCAAGTCTAAGCCAGTTCTTTTCGACTTTCCCAAATTCTTTTCTGCCTCTTCAAGCAATATGCATTCATTAGAATGATGATCTTTTATGGATCCATCCCAATTGCATAAGAAGTATCTGACTTTTATCAGAGGTTTCCATCAATGGCCAAAAGAGGAGCCCAGGCCTTGTGAGGGCCTTAAAAATGGCAGAAAGAGGAGAGAGTGCTGCCAAACACCTCCTCGAGCAGCCCAAACAGCTTTTCAGTGTCTGGAGACATGAGATGAACTTGTTGGATGAGTCTCTTATTTCCCACTGTTCTTTGCACTTTGGGGGCAATCCCAGGAAAAGCTAAGTTGTGTGTTCCTAATTTCTTTATCTTCAACTCAGCCAAATGACCTTTTGCCAGCATTCAATGAAGTTTAGAGAGATCCTTATGGGATTTTCTGAGATTTGTTTCTTTTAAACTGGACTTTCCTCCTGTGTCTCTCTTTACTCATCTGGAGATCGCAGAAGGTTTCAGCTTTCAGCACAGTGCTGCATTTTTAGTTAAACACCATGTTCCCACAGGGGCTTTCTTTTAGAGTACTCTTTGAAGTTAGATCTCAAACTGGTCAACATCTCAATTAAGATCGTGCCCAATAAAAATTAATTTGATTCCAATAGGCTTATGTCTACATGTGCCAATTAGTCAGGGCAGGGAGGAGGGATGGAAAAATGGATTCAAATTACTCATAATTTGAAAAAATAGCTTACTGATGGTCCAGAAAAAATTTTGGTTTTTCAGGTCTAGTCTTTTTCTTAATAGTCTCTCCTCTGACCATGTTTGAAGTAGCTGGTGTTACAGTAGATAGAGTGCTGGGCTTAGAGTTGGGAAGTCCTTAATTCAAATGTACCTCAGATACTTACTAGCTATATGAACATGGACTAGTCATTTAAACCTCTGCCTGCCTCAGTTTTTTCAACTATAAAATGGGGGTGATAATAAAACCTACCCCTCAGAGGATCAAATGAGATAATATTTGTTAAAAGTGCTTAGCACAGCACCTGGCACATATGATTCTGAAATTCTCTCTTCTTGACCTTTTTCAAGGTCAAGTTTGATTTTGTTAAGCAGTTATCTAATATTTTCTTTCTCTTTTGTTATTTTTATTTATTTTATTTTTAATTTATTGAATAAAACAAGCATTTCTACAACACAGTATAATTAAAAAGATGATTGTACATGAAACTGCAAATCTATTGTGTATGGCTTACTATTTCTTTTAAATATATAATAGTTAAATCATGTAAATTTCTTTTTTTTTCTTTTTTTCTTCCCCCCCAGAGATGGCTACTATTAGACACAAATATGCATGTATATGCGTGTATACATAAAATCATTTTATACATACTTCTATTTATCAATTCTTTCTTTGGATATAGTGTCTTCATATGTCCTATGAAGTTAATTTGGGTATTTATAACAGTCAAAATTACTTATTTGCTCAAAGTTGTTCATATATATATATATATATATTTATAAAAATTTTTTAGACTTTGGACTTTGTTCTAATACTTGTTTTCTTGTGGAGTCATTGAGTTATATTTGCTTTATTCCATTTTTGAAGTCATCTACACTTGGGGGGAAGGCTATTCATTCTCAGATCTAATTTCACTTTTTTTAGCTTGTTTCATTTCTTTTAGATGCTATTGTCATCCTTGTAGCCAAGTCACTTTTTTTCTCTTAGGCTGTCCTTGTAATTGCTATGGAATTACTCTCTTCTGGTTCCCCCTTACTCCATATTTCCTTCCTATGCTTGATGTCTTCTGTTTATTCATTATCAGCCTCAGTTCTTAGAAACTTTATATTCTGGTCAGTCTCTCTAATTCTACTTCATGGGTTACATAGACATATTTTCACCTTTTTCCCTCTAGAGATTAGAAGCTATTATTATTACCACTGCCAATACAGATGGGGTAGCTGGCATGAAGTCCCACCTTCTTCCCCAAACCCTAGTTTCTGTCTCAGTCTTTAGATGGTCTACTTTGGATTTCAGTCTCAGTCGGTCTCTTTCTTTTCTTTTCATGATCCTCAGTATGTAGTTTGGCTCCATCCCCATATCCATGACTGAGTAGCATACTGGAGATCATGCTCATCTCAAGTCTTTTGCCCCCTTTGTGGTACTTAGCAGCTGAATAAGCTCTGTCTCTTGCTATGGCTCCAGATTCTCTAACTAGGCCATGGTCAAGCCCTGTCTCAATTCAAGGTGACCTGAGGCAATTGGTTCTGATCCATCTTCTTTTATGACAGGCCAAGAGGAGGAACTGGTTTCAGACATTGCTTATTAGAACCATTCTACTCCAGCCCTCACCATCATTTTGTCCAGTTTAATCTTAGACCAAATGTCCAAGTTGGTTGTGTTTGGCACTACTGATAATGGGATAGGAATTAAAAAGTATGATGGAAAGCACTCTGAAGAATGTCAGAAAAGCAGTTGGGTCAGTCATATAAAGTATGTCCAAATTACTTCTGTTTATTCATTTCAGTCTTTTTGACCCATTTGGGTTTTCATGGCAAAGATACTGAAGTGGTTTGCCATTTCTTTCTCCAGTTCATTTTACAGATAAAGAAACTGAGGCAAACAGAGTTAAGTGACTTGTCCAGGCTCACAGAGATAGTAAGTGTCTGGGGTCAAGTTTGAACTCACAAAGATGAATCTTCCTAACTCCAGGACCAGCAGTCTGTCCACTGTGCCACCTAGCTATCCTAGGGCCCCGTTAGTGTGAATAATAAATCCCCCTGCATTCTTCATATTCATACTACATATTTCCATTAGGCTGGAACCAGTTGCCATATTTTACATAATTATAACTTTGATAATGTGAATTTGAATATTTGCAACCACTTCAGGATATTCACTATTTGCACTAATTAAGAACTACGTAGAGAAAATGATAGGTAATAGATGGGCAGCCTGAGTGACACATTGGTACAATGGAGATGATAAAAGAACTTCCCAAGCTACTTGATCTAAGAAGAAGTATTATAAAGAGCAAAAAGAAAGCTTTCTAACACTGTTTTACATGCTCTATGAAAGATTTACGGGAACTCTCAGCTAACAGGATGGTCACAGGGTCATAGGCTTAGATAGGGAAGGAACTCTAGAAAGTATCGCGCCTTAAAGCAATATATTTTGAACTGATAAGAACCATAGAGGTCAGTTACTCCAACTGCCTCACTTTTCAGATGAAAAAACTGAAACTCAGAGCCAAACAACAAGACATTAGTGGAGATAGTGTCTCTGCTAAGGAAACTGCATTCACTGAATTACTAATATTTTACAAAATGGTAGCCCCCAAAGCAGTAGACTTCAAAATGAGGGCATGAGTTCCAAGAACAGAGGGCATGGAGTCACTAGAAAAGCCATGTCCTGACTCCAGGGAGTATATGCTCAATCAATAATAGAGTGGTATGACAGATCCCATCCCATATTCACAGCTATAGTCAATGCTGGGGCTTATCTCCAATATAACCGACCCTTATTTCTCCCACTACTCCCATGCTCTCTGCCATGTAAGTTCATATGCCCTCTGATAGAATCCTAATAAAGCTGCCCACAGCCCCAATATTCAAACTTCCTTATAGGCCCCACTGAACAGCAAGCCCACTGCACCTACCTAGTCACTCACCACCACCCCCACACTCAATAGCCTAACTTCTTCATATATGCCTCACTGCTCACTAGAACAACAGGTGTGTCCTGGAACTCATATTTCTCACACAACAGCAGGTAAATGTCCATGTGATGGGATCCCAGCCATTCCTTCTAGCTAGGCACTGCCCCCAAACCCATTCCCACAGAAATAGGTGTGTCCATGCACTGAACCCACAACCATATCCATCTAGTCTTAGACAGGAGCACAATAGCCGACCAGAAAGCAGCACCACCAGGATGCCCAAACAGGGTGAGGACCCCAAAACAATAGAAGGGCCTTTCCCTAAGTAGGCACCTGCACAGTAATAGTAAAGAACTGACCTAGAGTGAACTTATGACTTAGAAAGGCTTATTATAATATCATTATCATACAAAGGTACCCTCCCCAATGGGTTTTTCTGTATGCATTGTGGGTAATTGCATGCACAGTTCCACCGTGGCTGGGACCCCTGCTCCATTACCACATCCCTTAAAAAATTCCTCCTGCCTTTTTAATATTCATAATTTCTGTTATCTCATACATTTTATTTCTACTTTTTATATTATAAACATTGTAATATACATGATTATTAATATAATCTTATATGTCCATAATTTGTAAATAGGAAAATACATGCATATTGGAGATGTGTTCATTTTGTTTTCAATTGATAAGGGTGTATGAGGGCAGCTAAGTGGTGCAGTAGATAAAGCACCAGTCCTGTAGTCAGGAGAACCTGAGTTCAAATCCAGCCTCAGACACCTACTAGCTGTGTGACCCTGGGCAAATCACTTAACCCTGTTTGCTTTAGTTCCTCATCTGTAAAATGAGCTGTATAAGAAAATGGCAAACCACTCTACTTAATCTCTTTTCTTTTGCTTTTTGGAGGGCAATTGGGGTTAAGAGACTTGCCCAAGGTCACATGGCTAGTTTTTGTGTTAAGTGTATGAGGCTGGATTTGAACTCAAGTCCTCCTGACTCCAGGGCTGGTGCCGTATTCACTGTGCCACCTAGCTGCCCCCCCCAAAAAGCACTCCAATATCTTTGCCAAGAAAACCCCAAATCGGGTCGTGAAAAGTTGGACATGACTAACTGACAGAACAACAAAAATTAAAGCTCTCTAGATTCAATCTTTGGGGCAGTTAGATGGTACAGTAAGCTAGTAAGCTGTGTGACCCTGAACAAGTCACTTAACCCTGTTTACCTCAGTTTCCTCATCTGTAAAATGAGCTGGAGAAGGAAATGACAAACCGCTCCAGCATCTCTGCGAAGAAAGCCCAAATGGGGTCACAGAAAGTTTGTTGTGGCTGAAACAACTCAACAACAACAACAACAAAGGATATAGGAGGGGAGGCTAGGGGGCGCAGTGAATAGAGCACTGGCCCTGAAGTCAGGAGGATCTGAGTTCAAATGAAGCCTGACACTTAACACTTACTTGGGCAAGTCACTTAACCCCAATTGCCCTGCCCTCCCCCCTCCAAAAAGAAAACAAAAAACGAAGTATATAGAGTCAAAAAGACCACTGTCCTAGAGCATATCTACCAAACCATGGGCAATGGACAGCACAGGGATTTACTTAAAACATTCTGTAATGGCTGAGTTTCTTTGGATGGATGTGCACTGATCTTAAGGGCTAGAGTATCTGAAAGGTGGAAAGTGGAGAGGTCATTTCTATCACCGTCAATTTCCCAAGTGAAGGGACTTCAGTTAGTTCCTGACAACTTTCAATTAGCTTCCTTAATGTTGATCAGTTTTGCAGTTTCAGTAGTTTGATAATTATTTTAAAATCACAGATATGGAATTACAAGAGACATTAGAGCTATATAGTTATATAGAGCAGATCCTTCTACCCATTTTACAGATGAGAAAACCAAGTACCAGAAAGATGATAGGTGGCTTGCCTAAGATTAAAAAAAATAGTAGTCAGGATTTGAACACAGTACTTGTCCTGCTCTAAATCCAGTTTTTTGTCTTCTATACCCTCTTCTAGACAAATTGAAATCATTCTAAAGGTATCTATCACTTAAGAACAAAGTTTTGTCATATCTAATCAACTCTTGACTATGCCAATATAGAAGAGAGAAGAGGTGTGGATAATTCAAAAGCAGGAAATAATCTAAAACTCATTTCTATTACTTTGTATTGTCTTCCCCTGTTAGAATGTGAGATCCTTTAGGATGGGAACTGTCTTCCCTTCTATATTTTATCCCCAGTGCTTAGCACTTTGCATATAGTAAGCACTTAATAAGTACTTTTTCATTTGTTCATTCATTCATTCATTCATTTGGGGATTCATTCTATGATATGTGAGACAGGAAGCATATTTACCTTCCATATATATATATATATATATTTTTCCCCCACAAACTGATGCTGAGATAAGTTTGCTACACTGAACACACAGAATGATGGGTGGGTAGTGAAAGGGCAGAATGCCCCAAAGTGCATTGGATATCCAGGAGTAGCCAATTAGGAGATTCAGCATCACCAAGAACATCATCATTTGTATGATGAAGAAGGAAATGTCCCTTGAAATTTCTCTCAAAAGAAAGTAGTTGTGCTAGAAATCAGCTTCTTTATTTTATCATTACTAAATGATCTAATTTAATTCAATATTAAATAATTTAATTAATTATTGGATTTTTTAAGACATAAAAATGATGGGGGAAGAGGGTAAAGAAGAGAGGAAAGAGATCCATTCTTCTCCATGGGCTCATTTCCTCACTGGGGCAAGGAAGGAAAAAACAAGGCTTAGGCTTATCATGGGGATGTGGTCTTCGATTGCCCTCTCCTGACAGGAAATCAGACTGCAGCTAACTTCTCGAGAAGAAAACAAGGTCTACCCAAAATATTAAGAAGGGGCTTTCTTCTAACCAAGATAGCTTCTAAATTGGGAAGCATTGAGCCTAATCCTCAAAGAATACCCAGTTCCAATCATAGCAAAAGAATCACAAAATGCTTTAAGAAACTCCTGACCAGGGAGGTAGGATCTAGAAATTTATGGGTGAGATGTCCAGTCATCCTAAGAGGATGCAATTAATACAGTCATAAGATGTTTCTTTCCTCAGATAACTCCAAGCAATGATAACCCCCAGATGTTTACAAATATAAGAAGTGTTTCCGGAGCTTCTTGTCCCTTTTGGCCTTCCATCTGAGAACACTAACATAGGAGTCAAGAAACCTGGATTCCACCAAAAACTAGCTCTAGGTCAGGGGTGGGGAACCTGCGGCCTCGAGGCCACATGTGGCCCTCTAGGTGCTCAAGTGCAGCCCTTTGACTGAATCCAAACTTCACAGAACAAATCCCCTTAATAAAAGGATTTGTTCTGTAAAACTTGGACTCAGTCAAAAAATCACACCCAAGGACCTAGAAGGCCACATGTGGCCTCAAGGACACAGGTTCCCTACCCCTGGTCTAGAGTAAGTCAATTTCCCTCTCTAGGCCTCACTTGTCTTATGTGCAAAATGAGGGGGTGGGAATAGAATAACTCTAAAATCACTTCAAGGGCCAACATTCTAAGAATTCATATTCCTCCAAAGGCTTATCAGTGACACCTTTGGTCCCTTACTAAGTCTAATCCTTTATTATTCCTTTTTCTCATTTTTCCCTCCTTTTTTTCTATTCTTCTATCTTTTAAATAAAGATGTTTACTGAGGGGCAACTAGGTGGCTCAGTAAATAGAGCACCACCCTGGAGTCAGGAGGCCCTGAGTTCAAATCCAGCCTCAGACACTTAACACAAAAAACTAGCCGTGTGATCTTGAGCAAGTCACTTAACACCAACTGCCCCTACCTTCCCCCCTCCAAAAAAAAGAAAAAAAAGAAAAAATGAAAAAATGTTTATTAAATACCTTGGCACCAAAAGAATAGAAAATCAAAGCGTGCTCTTAGCTCTCAAAGAGCATCTAACACTGTGGCACAATGGAAAGAGCTCTAGCCCTAGAGCAAAAGATCCAGGTTCAAATCCTACCCCAACTTTGAATAACTGTTATCTTGGGCAAATCATTTGGCCTCTATTTCCTCATTTATAAAATCATGGGGGAGAGGGGCAGATAAATTAAATGACATGTGAGGTTCCCTTCCAGTCTCTGCAATCCTTGCATTGTACTTGAAGAAATAAAACCCTCATATGTGAAAAGAATAACTAATAATTGAGAATTGAGAAAACAGTTCAAGTTACTGAAAAGTTCCCAAAACCATACATGGTTAAATTTTTTAACTCTATATATGTGTGTATAAATGTATATTTGTGTATATTATATATATCATATGTGTACATTAAGGTATATATTATATGTGTATATGTAGACATATATTATATATCTACATATTATATATACATATAGCATATGTGTATATATCATATATACATATAGCATATGTGTGTATAACATATATACATATAGCATATGTGTGTATTATATATACATATAGCATATGTGTGTATATTATATATACATATAGCATATGTGTGTATATTATATATACATATAGCATATGTGTGTATATTATATATACATATAGCATATGTGTGTATATCATATATACATATAGTATACATATATTATATATGAATATATAATATATATATTTTATGTGTGTATTATATATTTGTTTATATGGAAGCAGCTAGTGGCTCAATGGATAGAGCACTTGACCTGGAGTCAGGAAGACCCTGAGTTCAAATTCAACTTCAGAAATATCCTAGCTATATGACCCTTGACAAGTCACGTAACCTCTGATTGCCTAATAAAATGGATTCACTGGATACACTAAAGAAGGAAATGGCAAGTCACTGCAGTATTTTTCCCAAGAAAATCCCAAATGGAATCATGAAGGGTCAGACACAATTGAAACAACTGAACAACAACTAATTCATGCAAACAGAGAGGAAATAATTGCTAAGGATCCACAAAGGAGAAAAAATAGTTCAAGCTGAAGAGCTTTTAAAAAGGAGCTTGAAAAGAGAAGGTAGGATTTAAGATAAAGTTTGAATGGTGGGCAAAATTTAAATAGGTGGGTGGTGCATCATGGGCACAACTATATAGAAGGGAAACTGCAAGCTGTGTTTCTGAGATGCTAAAAAAATTATTTTGACTGGAATGTAGGATTTATGTAGAAGGAGAATGGGAAATAAGACTGGGAAGGTAGATCATGAAGAACTTTCAATGTGAGCTAAAGAGTTTGAAACTTTATTCTGTAAGGAATGAGGAGACATTGAAGGATTTTGAGCAATGAAGTTGAATAAATATAGAATTGTTTTAGTAAGATTACTCTAGTGAAAGTGTACAAGGGTTACTTTGTCCAGTGTGTAAGCACCCCTCTCTTGGGAAAAGAAGCAGAAACAGCTTGTAGTACTCAGACAAACCATGCTAAAATGGATCAGGCCTCACCTCTCATTATCACCAGCTTCCTCCATTCTAATGTAGGGTCTCTGGGAATACTAGCTTCACATAAGCTATAAACCCAAACTAGTCATCACCAAAAAGTTCATCCATCACACTATACCCATAAGGCAGGTGCAACCACACCATGATTTTCTTCTTCAGTTTTTTTTATCTATTTTGTTTTTACATCACCTCCCCTTCTTGGTGAGTCATCCCTTATAACAAAGAACAAAAAAAAAAGAGAGATGAGGGTAAGGCAGTTCAGCAGAGATGACCAACACATGAACCAGCTCTGATAGTATGTATAATGTTCCATGTCTATAAAGAAGAGAGAGATTTTTAATCTCTTCTTCAGAGACAGAAAGAAGTCAAACATAATAAATACTGATTCAAAGTCTTCTTGTTCAGCAAGCCATATGTGCTTGCTACTTCTAAGCCACAGCCCTTATGTTTCCACTTTAAAGGAAAATAGGGTCAGCTCCATCTGCCTCTCCTTTTCAGTTCTCCCTTCATTCCAGCTCTCTCTCATGCCTTCCCTAGGCTAGGCCCAGCAATCCTAATACCTCTAACCTTGTCATTAAATCAATACTCAGGGAGACCTCAAACTCATTGTGCCATCTGCACAATATTCAACACTTCAGTCCTAAATTGTCTTGTGTGAAATTAAGTAATTATTGCTTTGTGACAGCATAATTTATTCAGTTGAAAAACATGTTTACAAAATGCTTGGGGAAAAAAAACAATGAGGACAAATTGTTCCAAGGGAATTTAAAGAGTGAACTGGAAAGAGAACAACAGAAAACAACCTCCCCCTCCCCTCAAAAAAATGAAAACTGTCTACATAAAGATTTCTGTAAGAAAGTTTTTTTCCCAATAATGATATCATGACAGTGGAGTCACCACTTTTGGATTCTAACATCACAGTACTAAATGTACTAATTTCATGTACTAAATGAGAAGTTAGAAGGAAGACCCTTCTAGAAACAGAACCTAACTGGCCTCCATTCCATTCAGCCTTAGGGTATGTGTAGTAGAGGTGGAAATTTGTCAGCAAAACCAGTTGGGAAAACAAATATGATTTGCCAACACAGAATCAAAATATGTCATGTCAGAGATCAAAACAGCCAGGCATTAATTAGTGCCCTAACGAGGATGGAGGTAACCTTAGAACAGGAGAGAAGCTTGTCTGTTTGTCCAACAGAAAGTTATTTAGGAGGCAAAAACTACTCATGAGAAGAGTTTAAGCTAAATTTAGAATCAGGCATAAAATCACAGGGAAATAATAGAAAGACAGGAGAGGAAGATCAAAGGTCAGGGTAACCTGAGTTCAGTAGCCATGTCCGCTATGTCATCATCAGCTTGTTTGGGCCACCATTTTCTAAACCCTGAAGGACATTATCCATGCCTCACCACCAGCGGTATATTGTTAAATTTTAACAACTGGTGTTCAGTGGGGGTAAACATGTATGCACAATGAACCTTTAAGTTTAATCTGAATTATTAACATTTTCTCCATCAGTTTCTTAAGTCAAGGCAATCAACAAAACAATAAATCAAGTCCCAATTTGCAGTATTTGCCAATTTCTAAACCATAAATGCTAACACTGAAAATTAAACAATCTACTTTCTGAGCTGGTACAAACTGGCTCAAGAACTGCCAGTTCCTCCTTAGTTCACTTGTAAAATAGACTTAAATAATTGAAGAAATGTTTTCACATAGGCAAGCTGAGCCAATATAATAAAAATGAAAATACTACCCAAATTAATTTTCTTATTTAGTGCCATACCAATCAAACTGCCAAAGGATTGTTTTATAGAGGTAGAAAAATAATAACAAAACTCATCTGGAGGAATGAAAAGGTAAAAAATTCCAAGGAAAATAATGGGGGGAGAAGGAAGGGTGCCTAGCAGTAGTATACTGCTACAAACTATACTACAAAGTAGTAATAATTAAAATAATTTGATACTAGTTTAAAAATAGGGATATCATAATCTGAGGAGCAGATTAGGTATACAATTTAGAGAAGCAAACAAAGTCTAATATTTAATAAATCTAAAGATCCCAGCCACTAGGAGTAAGAACTTATTATCTGACAAAATCTGCTCAGAAAAAAATGGTAAACAGTCTAACAGAAATTAAGTATAGACCAAAATCTCACAACACATACCAAGATAAATTCCAAATGAATTCATGACTGAGCCATAGGGTAACATCATAAACAAATTAGAATAACAAGAAAGAAATTACCCTTCATATTTATGGATAGGGGAATAGTCTATGACCAAACAAAGAATGCAGAAGATAGCACTAGATTAAATGAAAAGTTTTGATTATATAAAATTAAAAAGTCTGTGCACAAAGAAATCCAAAGCAGCTAAAATTGGAAGTAGATAAAAAGGAAAATAAAATATTTGCAGCGAGTTTCTCTGATAAAAGTCTCAGTTCCAAGATATGTTAGGAATGATTAAAATTTGTATGAGAACCATTTCCCAATTCATGAGTGGTCAAAGGATATGACAATGCAATTTTCCAATGAAGAAATCTAAGCTATGAATAGTATATATTTAGAGAAATAAAACCTAAAATACCTTTTGGATACTACCTCAAATTACCATGGTAGTCCCCCCCAAAATAGAAAATGACAAATGTTAGAGGGGCTGTGAAAAAATGGTACATTAATACACTACTGATGGTGCTGTGACTTGAGCTAGTCATTCTGGAAAACAATTTGGAACTAAGCTCTAATTGTCACAAAACTAGACATACCATCTGACCCAGCAATAATACTACTAGACCTATACCCCAAGAGATCAAAAGAAAAGGAACCATATGTACATAAACATTTAGAACAACTTTTATAGTGGCAAAGAAAACTAAGGGAACATCTGTCAATTGAGAAAACAGATGAACAAAATATGGTATATAAATGTGACAGAATACTATTATGTTGTACGAAAGGATGAAAGGGATATCGTCATAGAAACTTGGAAAGATTTATATGAATTAATGTGGAGTCAAGTAAGAAGAAAAAGGAGAATAATTTCTATAATGTCAACAACATTGTAAAGTCAACTTTGAAAGACCTAAGAATTCTGATGAATGCCATGACCAACCATGCTGCCAGAGGACTGATGATGAAGTGGGTTTCAGTTCCTGACAGAGAAGTAACCAAGTCAAGACAAAAAATAAATTAATATTAATTAGTGGATACTTGGAGATTCATTCTTTGACCATGGAAATCCATGAAGCAAAAGTAAACATAATATGGCCTTCAGCCCTATGTGGCCCTTTTCTATAGTTGTAATGATAATGGCAGAATGATAAAAAATAAAATAAAAACTCTACAAGTGCTAAGAACCAATTTCTAGACAGTCTATAAACATTAGCTCATTTAGTATTTAGTTAATTAGCTATTAGCTTGTCTAAGTAGGAGATCCTTGTGCAGTGACCAACAACTGGACTTACTCTTTATTAGAGCAATTGAATCACACCATTACTGCCTTTCTCACTTATAAATGGAGCCATAAGAGGAAAAAAATTGCTGTTCAATAAAAAGATCACTTTAAGCTTCTCCACAGAAAAGCAAAGAAGGTGGTGGATTTATCATCTGTCCAAGGGCAACGAGAAGCTTCATTTCAGTGGAATTTTGATCATCTCAGTGGCATTGCTTATGATAAGAATTTGCAAAAATGTAAAGATGAAAATAAGGAACCCAGATGGTATAGTGAGTAGGGCACTGGCCCTCGAGTTAGAAGGACATGAGTTCAAAGTCTAGCCTCAGACATTTATTAGCTCTGTGACCCTGGGAAAGTCATCTACCTTTCTCTGCCTCAATTTCCTCATCTGTAAGATGAGCTGGAGAAGGAAATGATAAACCACTCCAGTAACTTTGCCAAGAAGATCCCAAATGGGATCGTGAAGAGTTGGATATGACTGAAAATACTCAACAACAACAAAAATTAAAATAATTGCATCTTCTGTCTCAATACCTTTTGCAGAGCATGAGAAGATAAATTCTACAAAGAAGATAAAACCCTGTGGATTAAATTGACACAAGCCTTAATACTCAGTTTCCTTGACATAATGGTGGGAAAAAGCAAGGTTGGAAAAAATATTGTTCAAAAAACATGGTCACTGGGCAAGACATAAGTGAGATCAAAATATATACACATATATGTATACACACATATATACATGTGCATATATGTGTGCCTACAAATGTGTGTGCATATATGGGAGTATGTGTATATGTACATTTTTGTTATGCATGCATATCACAAATATTCTCTTCAAAATGGGACCAAGGGGTTTTGGGCATGGCTAGAAGTGTATAACATTACAAAAATTGAAATTGATTTTATCTGAACAGATGAAAAATGATTAGTTATAGATGTGAGAATCATTTGAATCAGCTCTCTCTGTGTATAATAAAACCAATCTATTACAAAGATAAAAGTCAACTCTAAATAAGAAGAAAGAATAAAAATTAGAAAATCTGGCATCCAAAGCTCTCTAAACAAGTTGTTGATGGTTTTTTTTGTTTTTTAATGTGGGTGGTAATGAATGCAACAACCATTATCACCTTTTCCTTAAGAAGTTCAATGATTGCAAATCAAGTACCACAGTAAGATTAAAAAGAGCTTAGAAAAGGTTAAAAGGTTTCAACAAGCAAACCATGTATTTCCTTGCCAAGTAGGGAAAGATGATAACCCATGGCAATACTGTCTTAAAACATAAACTTTTGCCATTTTGGAAAGCAATTTGGAACGATGCCACCAAAGTTACTAAACTATGGGTGCCCTTTGACTCAGCAAGAGCTCGAGTAGGCTTATACTTCAAAGAGATCAAAGAAAGAAAAAAGGAACTGTGTGTACAAAAATTTAAAAACATTATAACAGCTATTTTTTGTAATGACAAAGAACTGGAAACCAAGAAGGGTACCCATCAATTGAAGAATGGCTAAGTAAATCAAAGTATATTAAAAAAAATAATGGAATGGTATTATGCCATAAGAAATTGAGAAAGAGATATTTCCTGAGGAACTTAAAAGGACTTAAATGAACTGATGCAAGTGAGCAAGAACCCAGATAACAACTTATAACACATAATAAACATTATAATAAGCAATTCTTGAAAAAACTAAGAATTCCAATCAGCACAATGAGCAATCATGATTGATCCATTAACTGGGAGATATCTAAAAAAATGTGGTCCATTAATACTGAGATCTCATTGCACCATAAGAAGCAATGTGTATGAAGGATTTTGAGAAGCAAGAGAAGAATTATATGAATTAAGTGTGTAGAGTGAAATAATAAGAATTAAAAGAGCTTACATTTCACTGGCAGGGTCACCTCCACATTATAATGCATTGGAAGGGGACTTAAATGGAGGATGTTTCTCTTGTGGTCATTTTTTTTACTTCTATTTAGAAAAAAGAAGAGGGAAGAAGAGGAAGAGGGAGAAAAGGATAGAGAATAAAATGAGAAAAGGAAAAGAGAGAAAGAATTAGATATACCTATGTTAAACGAACAAAGGTTAGGAGAGAGAAGGAATGGAGAAAGAGAGATAAATTTTTGCCTGAAGCAAAGGCCCATCTTTTTAATACCAATATTCTTCTGGTGGGGTTGTAAGTCTTCAAGGCATGGAATATTAATTAGTCTTGTAAGAACTGAGAAGGTGATCAGCATAAACAATATTTCACAGCCATAGTACTTGTCTTCTGCAAGGAAGGGCACATGCCAGGCATTAGTAGGCTTCATTACAATGAGAAATTAATTATGTAACAGACATATAATCAATAAAAAATAGTTGACTCAACAAGAAAATTGACAGAGCCCTGAAACAATATCAGAGATTTAACAATTACTCTCCTTATCGTGGAAAGACACAGGACAGCCAAGTCTAATTAATAGCAGTTTAAAGCATAAGCTCATGTGCAAAATATCATGAAGAAAGTTAATAGATGGCAAGCAGTATCACCTCACAAAACTACAAAAACAAAGGAAGAGAAAGTGAAAGTAAGCAGACATGAGCAGGAGACCCAGAGAAGTTATTTCACTCTAGGAGTGCTCTGGCTAATTCAATTGAGAGAACAACCAAAAAAAGGGAACATGGAACAGATTTGCAATGGTTTTAGAGTGAGTTATTCTCAATGGTCATGATAGTACAAGAACTGGCATCCTTGTTGAGTTCAATAGCCTATACCAGGAGTGTCAGAGTCTTCATAGCTTAAAAGCACTCAGAAATTGTTTTTCTTGACAGGGTAAGATTTCAAAACAATGTAAAAGATCATAGCAATTAAGATTATCAACTCTTCATCTATATACCTGCTTTACCATCTCTATAAAATCTTTTTAAGAATGAACTATGTTGGGGGAAATACTGGGCCACCAGTCCTCATCTGGGGGGAGCCTGTTATAGTGGTGTCATGAGGGAGACACTGAGAAGCTGCTGCTGAGGAATGTGGGCATTATGCTAAAGGCTTTGGTGGTCAATATGTGGTACAGAAGGATCGAGCAGACAAGAGCTCATCCAGCTTCAGTGAGATGGAAGCTCCAACAGCAGCTTATATGAAGACCACACCGACAGAGGCAGCTTCCAGGTGGGCCCATGGACTAAAGGTGAAATTTGAATCCATGGCAGAAGAGAAGCCACAGGAATGAAAGTTGGTGTCAAAGAAGCCTGCAGTGCCCACTCCAGTCCCCAAGAAAATCCCCTCGGAGGACAGGTCTCAGGTAGAGGGTTGTCTGCCACCCAAGATAGTACCGACAGCAGCACACAAAGAGTTTCCTCCAGTGCCAGCCCTGCCCACAAAGAGGGCTCCCCAAGAGGATAATGAGTGGCCAGAAAATGAGGAGCTCCCAGCTCTGCCCCCCAGGACTCTTAATAGGTTCCAGACTCTCAAGGAGCCAGGCTATCCACCAATGCCAGAGCCAGAACCCAAACTAGAGCTGGAGCCTGAAAATGACTATGAGGATGTGATGGACTTAAAAAATCAGACCTGGGTGAAGGTCAGGAAAATGACTATGAGGATGTCCGGCAACTTCGTGAAGAAGATGGAGAAGGTGGCTACGAGGATGCTCTGGAGCCTCCCCATTTTGCTGGAACTCCCGGCGTTGGATCTAAGCCTGGATCAATAGGGATCTCAGCCACTGCCCTGTATGATTACCAAGGAGAGAGCAGCGATGAGATATCCTTCAATCCAGATGACACCATCACTGACATCGAAATGATAGACGAGGGCTGGTGGCGGGGACGTTGCCATGGTTGCTTTGGCCTCTTCCCAGCAAATTATGTCCAGCTCATTCAGTGACCCTCTCTGCCATGATCCTACAATCTGCCTCAATCACTCATTTGCCCCTTTTTCCTTTGCCTCACCCTGGTCCCACCAGGAACTTTGACCTCTGCCCTCTGCTCTGCCTTGTACTATCAAATTAACAAGCATGTATTAAGAGCCTACTGTGTGCTGGATACTGTGCTAGGAACTAAGGATACAGAGGAAAAAGTAAAACCCCCTCAAGGGGTTTATATTCTATTGGAGAGGGGAGCCAGACTATATATATATATAGTTATATACAAGATGGGTAATAGGTACAAGGTGATTTTTGTGGGGGAGTGTGTCCTGGTGGAAGAGGGCAGGGAAACAAGAAGTTAGCCTTCTATGATCCTCAAGCCACTAAGCAGATAAAGCAGATACAGGGACATCATTTAATATTGCCCGGCCTTCTCACCTCTTCCCCCAGCTTCAGGCTTCTTTCCCAGGGACTCCTTTAGCCCAATCCCAAGACACTCAGGGCTCCTTGCTCAGGAGTCCTGACATGGCAGTTGCTAATTGTGTCCCTTCCCTTCCCTTCCATGGTTTTCTAATGGAACCTGCTGCTTAGAATTGGAAATAAAGAAGCTCTGTGGTTTTTTGTTGAAAAAAAATGAACTGTGTGCATTAATTAAAATATGAGGAAGAAATAGAAAGATTTTCATAAAAGGTCTTCCACAATAGGCCATCAGTCATGGTTTTTCTTCTGAGTCTTAGAGGAATTAAGATTTTTTTTGAGAGGGGAAGGCAAGGATATTGGGGTTAAGTGACTTGCCCAAGGTCACACAGCTAGTAGGGTGTGTCAAGTGTCTGAGGCTGGATTTGAACTCAGGTCCTCCTGACTCCAAGGCCAGTACTCTATCCACTGCAATACCTACCTGTCCCAGGAATTAAGACTTCATTATGCTAGTTAGTTAGTTAGCTTTGCTTGTATTTAGTTAGTTAGTCAATCTATTAGTTAAAGTCAATAGATTGTGCAATCTTTGAGAGTTAGGATTACTTTTTACCTTTCTTTTTATCTCCAACATATGGTGTCTGGCACCTAGCAGACACTTAATAAATGCATTTTGACTGACCTAGAGGATTTATGTTACAGGACAAAATTTAATCTAGGAGCTTTTCCTTGAAGAAGATGGTATCTTCATCCCTGATTAGCTTGAAGAACCAGGTCTCTGCTGGTGTGTGAAAGTCTTGGTAGGATAAGAAAGAACTTCAGCTTTGATCTCCTGAAACACTGGGTTATTAGAGTGATATTAGAGGTACAACTTAATAATTAATTAAGGGGTCTTTCTACATCTTCTGGGATAGATAACCAGTCATCCTCTACTTGAATATGCCCAGTGTGATGTGGAACTCAGGGTTTCATAATTCGACCTCTTCCACTGTTGAGCAACTCTGATTGTTCAGGGGGAAAAATGTATTTTCCATGCAAATTATAGAAGATTATAGAAGATTCTGGAACAGATGCCACTACGGGAGCTAGCAGAGTCAAGGGACCTGTATTCAATCCCACCTCTTACCCTTACTACCTTTGTGCCCTTGAGCAAGTTAATTAATCTCCATGAGGCTCAGTTTCCTCATTGGCAAAATGAAGGATTTGAACATTATGGACCTTCTAGATTTAGATCTATGGTCCATTAGACTACAGACATAACCTTTTCCACAATCCACTGAGTATTGACATTAAATGAGCTGTATGTAAAACAAGAAGACATATGTTTACCAAATCTTTTTGCCAGTGTCATAGAAGTCCTACATGGGGTCCAAATAAAAGGCTTGTGAAGTTGGTTAAGTTCAATAAATATTCCTGTTCACTGTACTAGGTATATGGTACCACACTACTTACATAAAGCTCCGGAACATTACACAGTGAAATCATAGCAATAGAAACATCACCTATAGATGGCAGAAAAACTAATCTTTAATGGGAATGGCAGATGATCAAAAAATTGAGTAAGAAGTATGGATCAGGCTGGATCACATTCGGGACATTATGTAGTGCTGTTAAGTATCTCCAAGCTATCATCTTCTTTAAAAACCCCATCTTTTTAATGTCTGTACTATCCCAGGGATCCTGTGACTATGAATCATGAAATACCTTGATCTCAGGAGAATTAACATTATAAATAACCCAAAAGGGAAATGGAAATATTCAAGTTTTCTCCTGGAATGCCTTTTCATTACACTGATCACCAGGATTCCACTTAATCTGGTTTGGGCAAGGTTGGCCTAACTGAAATTAACCAGATATCCAAAGGAATGTGTGCCCCCTCTTGTTATTTTCTCAAAGATAATTCACTGAAATAGCACTAACTGACTCCAGACTCCCATGTGCCTGTCCTCCTTGTTCTTTGGGAGAAATCAGAGTTTGATACAGACGTATTTTAGAACACAGTGTACAAGGGCAGAGAAGACTGGTGATAATGGTTCATTCCAGAGCAAATTTCTTGGAGATATACTGGGGCACTCCAAAACAGGAATAGAATGGAGGTAGGGAGAGAGTAGAACATGGTAGAACAGGAATCAAGCACCCCCTCCAAAAAAAAAAAAATCTAATGTCTTTTTCACAGGGTATCCCTTTAAATGGTTGAATAAAATTATTGTGCCCCTCCCCTAAGTTTTCTCTTTTCCAGGCTAAACAATCCCAGTTCCTCCAACAGTTCTTCATACCACATGGTTTCCATTCTCCTCACTATCCTGGTCACACTCCACATTGTCAATGTCCCTTTTAAAATGTTCCCTCCAGAAATGAATACAATACTCCAAATGCAGCCTAACTAATACATTGGCACTCTGCCTTCCTGGTTCTGCACATCATCTTTCCATTAATGCAACCTCAGAGTGCATTAGCATTTCTGGCAGCCATGACATAACATTGCCTCATATGAACTTGCAGTCGATCAAAACCCTTAAATATTTTTCATAGGACTGACCTATTTCTGAACCATGGCTCCCCTATCCCATACTTGTTGATTTTTTTTGTCCTAACTATAGGATTTAATATTTATCCTTGTAAAATATCTATGTTTAAGATTAGAGCCTGTATTTTATGCTGTCAAAATCACTTTCAATTTTGCTTCTATTATCCAGTATATTAACTTTCCCTCTTCTACTTTGCAATTTTGAAAAATGATCTATGTTTTCAATCCAATAACTTTTTTTTTTTTTTTAAAGCAATTGGGGTTAAGTAACTTGCTCAAGGTTACACGGCTAGTCATTTGATTTATGCGTGGGTGCTCATTTTCTGAGGCCAGATCTGATCTCAGGTCATCCAAACTCAGAGGCCGGCACTCTTACTCACTGCGCCACCTAGCCGCCCCTTTAGGGAAATTGGGGTTAAGTAACTTGCCCAAGGTTACATGGCTAGGTTTTTGTTTGTGCGGATTAAGTGTCGGAGGCCGGCTCCGAACTCAGGTCCTTCTGATTCCAGGGCCGACGCTCTATTCACTGCGCCACCTAGCCGCCCCCCAATAACTTTTTAAAATGTTGAAGAAGACAGATCCAAATGCTGAACCCTGTGATACTCCAAGTCAACACTATCTAAATAATATCTTGATATAAATCTAAGCAGCTAGGTGGCAAAGTAGATAAAGTTGGGAAAATCTGAGTGTAAGCCCTGCTTCTGGCACTAAGTGTATGACCCTGGGCAAGCCCCTCTCAGACTCATTGGGAAATAATGATAATAATAGCCACTAACTCACAGGTCCATTGTGGGGATCAAACGAGACATGGGGAAAGCATCTGGCAAACCTTTAAGTTATATATAAGTGTTAGCTATTATTAGTGGGTAGAGATTTTGCCTATGATTTCATTGGTGTAGGGAACTTCTAGGTGGAAAAAACTCCCAATTCCAGGGTAAGTTGGCATCTTCTCTGGAACTTGGTCTTAGAGTTACCTAATGTATTAAAGGGATAAGCAACTTGTCAAAAGTCACACAGCCCATAAGTGTCAAAAGGCAGAAAATGACCATGGGTTTTCCTGGATTTAAAGCCATGATGCCTCTCATCATCAAAAATCAGCCAATAAACATTTATTAAGTACCTACTACGTGCCCAACACTATGCTAAGTGCTGCAGAAACAAAGAAAGACAAGACAGTCCCTGCTCTCAAGAGGCTTACAGTCTAATGGGGGAGATAATATGTAAACAACAGTGTGCAATAAGCTTTATACAGGATAGGCTGAAAAGAATCAAGAGAAGGACAGTGCTCAAATTAAGTGGAACCAGGGAAGACTTCCTGTAGAAGGTGGCATTTTAATTGGGAGCTGATCATTATTATTGTGATTAATCAATTCCCTTTGGGTGTGCTTGCTCACACAGTTACAAATCCACCCACCTACCCATCATCCATCATCATCCTGCCCACATTCCACCATCTTGTCTATAAGGATCCTTATTTCATCTCTCGACACCAGTAGGAGTGAACGGAACAACCTCATGCCCCTTTTTACCTCCACATGATTCTATGCACCCTCATTATCCTCAGCTTCTCACCATCATTCCCATCACCACCACCACCATCATAATCTTTATCTTCCAAGCCCCTCAATCTTGTTGCAATCATCTTTGTTGAGTCTTTGTTCAAGATTCTAAGTTTCTCTCCTCTTTGACCACTAGATGGTGGAAGAGGAAAATATCTGGGAGAAAAATATGGCAGATAGAACGCAGAGGGAAGAATTCAGAAACAGTTCAACAGAAAGAAAGGTCTGGGTAATTGAAATATCTTTTGTATGGGGTTTTTCCACTTGGTATTCCCCAAAATATTCCTATGAGCAAACTCATTCATTTTTCTTTTCTTCATAGTATCATTGGATCCTAGATTTAGAGCTAGTTAAGGACCTTAGAGGTAATTGGGTTGGATTCTATTATTTAATGGATGATGTAACTGAGGTCAGATGGGTTAAGCAACTTGTCTAGGATCATACAGTGGATAAAGCACAGTGGATAGAGCACTGTGCCTGAAGTCAGAAAGACCTGAGTTCCAATCAGGCCTCAGACACTGGCTGTGTGACCCTAGGCAAGTCACTTAACCCTGTTTTCCTCCATTTCCTCATCTGTAAAGTGAACTGGAGAAGGAAATGGCAAATCACGTCAGTATCTTTGTCAAGAAAACCCCAAATGGGGTCACAAAGAGTCAGATACAAATGAAAATTTTATGGCAATATCTAGGATCATAGAGGTAGCAAGTGTCTGAAGCAGAATTTAAAACCAGGTCTTTCTGACTCCAAATCCAGCACTATTCACCATACCACACTACCTCACCACATACCAAGCTGCAATCATCCCAGTCTGCTCTGTGATCTCTGTCCAAACCCTATGTGAGTTTTGCATCCATGGATCCATTAGCTCCACCCAGGTGCGATGTATAGATCTTATCTATTGCTGATTTGTTCTTCAATATCACAAGCCAGTTATATTGCTCAGATCTGTACCAATGGAAGCAACATCTTTCATTGATCAAAAAGATCATATCTGTGTTGAAGTTTTATATGTTGTTGTCCATTCCACAAGAGCAGAAAAAGGTCCACACATGATCTTTCTCCTCTAAAAAAAAAAAATTGGAATTTTACCAAGCCCCTTACATATGTAGGATGTTTGGGATACCCTGTATTCCTGAAATGTACATGTAGAGATAAAATTGAAATTCAAGTTGAATCCTTATTTGTATTTTATTGGGGGAAGCACATGTCTGCACATTCCATTTGGCTTTCTTATTTTATTTATAGGTGCTTCTAGAAAAAAATGTTGAATGGCTTCAGGCATTTAAAAGTTAAATATCAGTTAACTGTGTATTATGAGAGATTCCTAAGAATTGTCCAAAATCTTCACTGAAGATGAAATCTTGTGGTTCAAGGATTGTTTGAGATCAGCTGAAGCTTGATACTCTTTATAATTTCCACTATTTGTTGCCTGTCATAATGAAATTTGCCCCGTAGTCTGACATATCATATCAGTATCTGGCAAACAACTAACCAAATAACAATCTGTTAATAAAAACTTACAGAGCCCTTTCTTTCAAGAACAGAATAAAACGAAATGTAATAAGACCTGACGTTGACACTTGGAACATTTTGTATTTGTACATAGTTTGCAGAGTTCCTTACAGATTCCTATCTCCATGGCAGAATTCTCCAGAGATGCCACTGATCAAAGACATGAATTCAGGCAAAAGCAGATAAGCCAGAGAATCAGAAGATGCCAGAAGTGGAGCTGTCTTAAAGGTCTTTCAGACCAACCAATGAATCAATATTTATCAAGCATCTATTATGTACCAGGCACTGTGATAAGTACTTAGGATAAGAAAAAGTCAAAAGACAGTCCCTGCCTTCAAGGAACGTACAATCTAGCCCTCTTGTCTTTTAGGTGTTATAAGGTTGTTCAAAAGGTTGAAGTGGACTAATTTGAAAATATGAAAATGTGTTTAATAGGAATGTATGTGTAGAGCCCATATCAGATTGTAAACTATCTTGAGGAAGAAGGGGAAGAAAATTTAAAACTCATGGAAGTGATTATTGAAAACTAAAATGAAATAATTTAATTTTTAAAAAGGAAAAAAAGGCTGAAGTTACTCAAGACATTACAGATACATGGCAAGGCCATAATTCTAACTTGGGTCTTCTAATTTTAAGTCTTGTTCTCTTTTTATATGCCACACTTCTAGTATAAAACTTTAACTAAGGTATGGAAGCTGGGGCTTTGCCCCCAGGTGCCAAATTTAGAAACAAATTAACTTATCATGTGGTGGTGGTTGTTGTTGACACTTAGACCTATAATTTTATTTTTTTTTTATTTTTTTTTTAAAGCAATTGGGGTTAAGTAACTTGCTCAAGGTTACACGGCTAGTCATTATTTGTGTGTGGGTGCTCATTTTCTGAGGCCGGATCTGATCTCGGGTCATCCCAACTCCGTGGCCGGCACTCTTACTCACTGATCCACCTAGTCGCCCCTTTAGGGCAATTGGGGTTAAGTAACTTGCCCAAGGTTACACGGCTAGGTTTTTTTTGTTTGTGTGGATTAAGTGTCGGAGGCCGGCTCCGAACTCAGGTCCTTCTGACTCCACGGCCGGCGCTCTATTCACTGCGCCACCTAGCCGCCCCTAGACCTATAATTTTAACTGTATAGGAAGTTCTTGGTGTGGAATTCTCTCAGTGATAAGGTCTAATGCTGAGTAACTTACAATCTTTGAGAGATGCTTAGAACACTGATAGTCTAAGTGATTTGAGCAGGGTTACACAGTTAACATCTATTAAAGGTGGCCTTGAACCCAGGATTTTCTGATTTCAAGCATCTAGTTAGAGAGAATAATTAGTTAGAAAAAGAAAGCCTCAGATAATTCCCTTCCTATTTCAAACAATCTCACCTAAAGTGAGATATATCCTAAACCCAGGCATATCCTAATCCTTACAGTTGCCCACCCCCCCAGCAGCCTAGAAGGCAGCTAGTTCTGTGTTTCCCAGGGTCTTCCTTACTTCATCTTAAAAAGATGATTGGAGGGGTGTTCCATGCTTGCCCCAGCAAAAAAAAAAAAAACAACACAAAAAACACAAAAAACAAAAATATGCTAATCGAAACCTTGTTCTAGTATGACAAAAGAATGTGGACAAACCCTCAGAGCTGACTGGAATAGAATAAGAAGTTCCCTTTGCATTAATAAAGGGCCTATTTTAAATGAATGTAATGTAATATAACTCCACTAAAGTCCTTCCTTAATGCTTCTAGCAGTGGTGTGTTGAAGGTATTAGGCTGATGAGGAAGGGACTCATTACTCCCTTTCCCCCATACATATGTACAGCTCTCTCCAAGCAACTCTTTTTGCAACTCACTGGGCATGGCTCAGTTTTCGTTTTAAACTCAGCTTCAGAAAAGGAATGATGAGAAGAGGGAGGTCCATTGGTGTTATCTCTCTTATCAGTCATAGCATCCCCCAGCTATAGCTTTTAAACTAATTTATCTAGAGAACAATCTGAATCAATAAAGTCTCCTCTGTCCTGCTGTCGGCCCCTACTGTGCTAAGAAAGATCCCAGCAGTGATAAGATCTCTCTCTCTCTGCCTCTATCTCTTTGTCTCTCTGTCTCTCTCTCCCTCTCTTTGTCTGTCTCTCTCTGTCTCTGTCTCTGCCTATTTGTCTCTGTCTCTCTCCCTTTCTCTGCCTCTCTCTCTCTCTCTCTCTCTCTCTCTCTCTCTCTCTCTCTCTGTCTCTCTCTGTCTGTCTCTGTCTCTCTGTCTGTCTCTCTCTGTCTGTCTCTGTCTCTCTCTCTCACACACACACACACACACCTCACCACCCATTGCCACAATTGAGCAATGAAGCACAATGAGATAAGTAATGCAATGTTTAACCACATTTTAAAGAATCTTAGATAAACTAGTTTAAACAACAGCCAAAACTCTTAAGAAATCGAGAATGGGGGCGGCTAGGTGGCGCAGTGAGTAAGAGTGCCGGCCTCAGAGTTGGGATGACCCGAGATCAGATCCGGCCTCAGAAAATGAGCACCCACGCATAAATAATGACTAGCCGTGTAACATTCAGCAAGTTACTTAACTCCAATTGTTTAAAAAAAAAAAAAAAGAAATCGAGAATGGGGAATAAGCATACCTTGCTTAGAAACACAGAGGCAAAGAAAGAAAAAGGAGGGAGAGAGAGAAAAGGGAGAAGAGAGGAAGGGGAAAGGAGGAGGAGGAAGAGGAGGGAGAGAAAGAAATCCCTAGCTTTGCATCAGTCCCTCTGTGTAAACTGAACAAAACAGAATCTGTCTGAAAGTGACTGTGTCTCATGACGCAGGAGTCCATAGCTATCAGCTTCATCACTGATACTGTTCTCCGGCCTCCATAGTGACTGCTATCCTTGACTCCTGCTCTCTCGGTCTCCTGACCCACTGCCTGGTCAGAACTGCTTCTCTCTCATTCCTCTTGGTCATCTCTCCTGCTCCCCAGCCCCAGCACAGCAGCCAACATGGCTCCTCCCAGGCCTCTAGTTTGCTCACCCCCTTACTTTGTGTTCACTCCAGTTCCACTTTTTGAGTCTCCTCCTCTTAGGAGTCTCTGTCCTATCCCCTACCTTTAGTTGGGAGACAGGTTAGCCTTATAGTCATAGTCTCCATGGCCCCTCAGGGCTTCAAGGAGATCAATTCTGAGCACTTCAGGTCTCCTAGTGAACATTGGGCTCTAATATTCTGTTATGTTTATTTGGCAGTTGAGAAGACCCTGGATTCACAAAGAGAATGTCAGTGTAGCATAAATGCTGCTGGCTCCTTTGTTTTTGCTCAGTTGTGTCTCACTCTTCATGACCTCATTGGGGGTTTTCTTGGCAAAGATACTGAAGTGGTTTTCCATTTCCTTTTACAGCTCATTTTATAGATGAAGAAAGGGAGTCAAAATTAAGTTACCTTCCCAGGATCACACAGCCAGTATCTGAGGCCAAATTTGAAATCAGAAAAATGAGTCTGCCTAATCCAGGTCCAACACTCCATTCGTGGTACCACCTAGCTGCCCCATTGGTGGGTCCCATTGAGTCTACAAAAGTTTCAAGTACGGGAGTGTCCCCAGACTATAAACATAATTCAAGAACAGCCTCACTAAGACAGAAGAGGCTGATTATCAGATAAGCCATAGGGTAGTGAAATTTTTGGCCATAACCCTTCTGAAAGACTACCTACTGAATTGTAGATGGGTTTCAATCCACATCCGTAAGAGAGGGTTCCAACACTCAAAATCATAGAGTCTATGACATAGACCTTTATTGTATTGACATATTGAATAAATTTGTATGATAGAGTACTTATTATTTAATTCACCATGAGACAAAAATCTAGGATACCCCTGAAGGACATCCATCCAAAAAGCAGCAAAGAGACTCAATGGAGACCCCAACCTTCGGCAAGAAGTGAGAAGTCCCAGGTTCTATGGTACAGATCTCATTGCATTCTCTTCCCTGGAGCATCCCCCTCTTCTGAATTTCCCTATTTCCACTGAGAGCACCACCAGCCTTCCAGTGACCCAGATTCACAGCCTTGGGGTCATATTCACATCCTATCATCTCCCCCCTCCACATATCAGATCAGTTACCAAATCTTATCCTTTCTATCTGTACAATACCCTCACCCTAGGTTCCCTTCTCTCTTCTCACACAAGTGCCAGTCTAGCTAAGGTCCTCATCACCTGCCGTCATCTCCTGATCGGCCTCCCTGCCTCAGGTCTTTCCACATGTCCCTGCATCTTCCATTCAGCTACCAAAGTGATTTTTCTAAAGCACCAATCTGACTATGTCAACTCCCCTACTCCATAAAATCTAGTGGTACCCTATTGATTTAGGATCAAATATTAATTCATTTTTTATCTTAGTCTTTAAATTTTCTATTTTTCATATAAGTTTTACAATATGCATAATTAATGAATACATGTATATAACTTACAAATAACTAACTATGCATTTGGAGGCAGCTAGGTGGTTCAATGGATAGAGCACTGGGCCTAGAGTCAGGAAGTTATTGTGTCATTTTTCAGTTGTGTCTGACTCTTTAATGTCCCCATTTGGGGTTTTCCTTGATAAAGTTACTGGAGTGGTTTGCCATTTCCTTCTTCAGCTCATTCTACAGATGAGGAAGCTAAGGCAAAAAGGTTTAAGTGACATACCCAGGGTCACACAGCTAGTGTGTCTGAGGCTGGATTTGAACTCATGAAGATAAGCCTTTTTGCCTCTAAGCCCAGTGCTCTATCCAGTGCACCACCTAGCTGCCTCTCAGGAAGACCTGAGTTCAAATCCAGCCTCAGACACCTACTAGCTGTGTGACCCTGGGCAAGTCACTTAACCTCTGTTTGTCTTAATCCACTGGTGAAGGAAACAGCAAACCACTTCAGTATCTTTGCCAAGAAAGCCCCAGGGGGAGTATTGGTGTTATATAGTCCATGAAGTCATGAAGAATCAGGTACTAATGAATAACAGGACAACAACAAATATGCATTTATTGGGAGTGTAGTTTCAAAAATGTTTTACAGGTGATGGGGTGATGGATATTATTAAAATAGTTTAGAGACCACTCTTCTGAGACCCTAAATTGCAGAGGAGATATACATGTGCATTAATAGGAGTATCCACAGAGGTGTACTCCAATGCCAATAAAATCACAAGACTGAAGCTAATTGGGGCAGCTGGGTAGTCCAGTGAGTGGAGCACTGGCCCTGGAGTTGGTAGGACCTGAGTTCAAATGTAGCCTCAGACACTTAACAGGTACTAGCCATGTGACCTTGGGCAAGTCACTTAACCCCAATTGCCCTGCCTTCCCCCCTCCAAAAAACAAAAAACAAAGAAAAGTAGTACCCCTACCTTCAAAGAACTTCAATTCTAATTAGAGAGAGAATATGTCTATGAATATGGATATGTGTGTGTATACACAGAGTAGATAAAAGGGAAAGTTCTAGCTAGGAGTGGGGAAGAGTGAAAAAGACTCCTGCCTACCGTGGCATTTGGTCTAAGTCTCAAAGAAAGTCAGGAATCCTCAGAGGTGGAGAGGAGGGAACTTATTCCAGGCACAGGGACATCGAATGCAAAAGCATGGAGATGAGTGCCATGTTCGAGCATGGAGCCCAATGATCTGGGCTCATACTGGGATCTACTATCTGGGTGACCCTGGAAAGATCACTTCTCTTGAGTTTTCTTATTGGTGAAATGGATGGATCAGATTTGGTCCTTTCCAGCATTGCATTGCATTATTTCTCATACCCCTTCCAGTTCTAACATTCTATAACGTTTACTAAAGGGTAATCTAAGGAGGAGAGAGGGCTAGGTGTGGTTAGTTACTATATGCATCCGTTTATCTTTGGAGCCACTCCCCCAGCACCTAACTCAGAGCATTGCAGCTGGGTGGTGCAGTGGTTAGAGTGCTCGGGCTGGAGTCAGGAAGACCTGAGTTCAAAAATCTAGCTTCAGAGACATTTACTAATTGTGTGACCCTGAGGGAGTCTAAAAAAAAAAAAACCTCTGTTTGCCTCAGTTTCCTCAAATGTAAAATGGTACTACCACCATCTTCCTCTCAGGGTCCTCATGGGGATTAAATCAGCCGATATTTGTAAAACGCTTGGCACATATTCAGCGCTATATAAATACTCATTCTCTACCCCCGTCTTCATCATGCATATTAAGTGCTTCATAAATGTTGCCTGTGTATTGTCCCCAAACCTCTCTGGTCATTTTAACAGTCCAGAGGCATTTGTTGGGGAGGGAGGCGAGTGAGCTGGGAGAGGCAGCTTCCGTGCTTTGGGAAATACAGCATTAAAAGAAGGTGCTTAAGTTATTAAAGTGAGGCGCTTTCATCAGCCAGTGCTCCTGGAGGGCTGGGGATTAATGTATTTTTACCACAAAGCCAATGAATCTCTTCTGGTCATTCCAGAACCGCTCTCCCAAGTGAGGGAGAAGCTTGTTCCTCTGCCCTCTCAGTGGGCTAAGGAGATGGAGTTTTACCTGGAAATTGATCCTGTTACCTTGAACCTGATTATCCTAGTGGCAAGTTATGTCATTTTGCTGCTGGTCTTTCTCATCTCCTGTATCCTCTACGATTGCAGAGGGAAAGACCCCAGTAAAGAGTACGCACCCGAGGCCCCTCCGGACTCTCAGCCGTCCATCCAGCTGGTATTAATGCAACAGAGTTCTCCTGGGAGCCACTGGGCAAAGGGACCTGGCCTGCCTTATGGCACTTCAGCTCCTCTTGGGAAGAAGAGCACAGTGGTTTGAAGGGTGCCAGGCAGACAGTGGGCAAGGGCTGGACCTTTTCTTGCCAGGCTCTCCTCTTCCGTCATGTTTGCCTTCCCCTGGCACAGGACCAGCTTAGGCAAGTAAGTAGAAGCCCTCCCTCTCTTTACCCTTGCACACCCTGCCCCCACTTTGCTGCCGATGAGTTAACCGTTTGGGTTATTAAGCTAGAAGAGTGGCTGTTTGGTCATGCTCTCCAGTAGGAAAATCTCGATGATATTATTAGAATGGATATAGCACGTTTAAGTCTGCAAACCTGCTGTCAGGACAGGCCAGGAAATAGAAAAGCTTCTGGAGGGAGAGATTAACATTTAAGTCACAGAGGCAACAGAAGGGATACCCATAGAACATAAAACTTCCGTGAGGAATGAGATGGGCTTACAGCTGTTCTGCCTTCAGCAAATCCTCACTTTCCAAAACGTTCATGTGGTGTCATTTCATCTCTGGATCATGCCCATAAATGCAGATGGCCATCTCTTTGTACTCATTTTCCTTCCCTGTGAACCCAGGTATCTTTTTGTGATATAGGCAGTGAATGCTGTATAGAGGAACTTTCAAACACAGAATTTATGAATCAGGAGCCTGCTCTGACTTACTGAAGACTCGGACTGCTGAATGTCCAGGTGCCTTCCAGTTATAGGTCAAGAGATTTAGTTGGAAAAGTGTGAAGGGGTCTGGGTTTGGAGTCGGGGGACCACTGATCAAATTTCAAGTTGGTCACTTACTACCTTGGGCAAGTCTTTAACCTCGCTAAGTGTCTGTTTCCCCATCTACAAAAGGAGAGATTGGAATTGATGACAGCTGTGTTCCCTTCTAACTCTATACTTTGATAGGACTCTTCCAGAATACTGTGGATTTTCCAGTGCATTTTAGCAAAATTGTCTCCATTTGTTCACCTATTGGCAAATTCTAAACTGTCTCTATGAAGCCTTTGCATCTCACCCTACCTCACCCCAGATCAAATTATTCCATTCTTAGGGCCAGCAACTTCTATAACATGGTAAGAAACAAGATTGAGAAACCATTTCCCCCTTTCTAATGCAGAATGCAGGAGAAGTGGTTTTCTAGAACCTAAATAAACAGCTTTGTCCAAACCACTCTGTCCAGTCATGTTGCCATATTACTTTTTCATTTGGGCCTTTCAGCCATTGTGGCCACATAAAAATAACCCCCCACTAGTTGGTTATGGTCATTGGGGGAGGGGTTAGTAGGATTAATATTTTGTCATAAGGCTACTCTTTTCTCTAAAAACATTTTATTTGTCAAAGTATAATTTTATTATATCTCAGAACCAAAGTATCATATACATATATATATACATACATTTGTGTATGCATGTATTCTACATGTGAAGACCAATGGGAAAAGAACATTAAACACAAAGGTCTGTGCCTCACATAGACTTTATCTCCAAAGTGAAACTCACCTAAACTGATCATCCCAGGATTGGGAGACCATTTTTCCATCAAAGGCAAATGACCCATATGAGAAAAAAAAGTTGAAGATTCATAGTAATAAAAAAACAGCTTCATTTTTCTGTAGGTTTGAGAAGGGGGAGGGTAAGAGAGGAAAGGAGGGGAGACAGAAAGGGAAAGGGAGGTAGAGAGGGGTTAATTACAATTCACTCAAATTTATAATTAGGAACGGAAAATATGCTAAATTATTCATATCTCATATCATAAACATATTTAAAATGTGCTTCATAGGATCATAAATTTTAAGGTGGAAGGGATTTTGAAGATCAGTTAGTCCAACTCTTTGATTTTACACATGAGGAAACTGAGACTCTAAGAAGATAAAGAGACTCACCCAGATTTGAGGTAGCAAGTGGCCAAACTGGTATTTAAACACAAGTCCTCTTATTACAAACCCAGTGCTCCCCCCACTGCATCACCACATTATTGCCTATTACAAATAATTGAAGAGAAAATCAGAAAAAGGATAAGAAAAAGAAAGGTTACAGCCTTACTCTCATTGAATTTGTCTTAAGGAAGGAATAACATACACACTCAATTGGGTATCTTATCCTATAGGAAAGTAGGGGGGAAGGGGATAAGAGGGGGAATGATAAAAGGAAGGGCAGATTGGGGGAAAGGGTAGTTAGAAGCAAACGCTTTTGAAAAGGAACAGGGTCAAAGTAGAAAACAGAATAAGTGGGGGGCAGGATAGGAGGAAGGGAAATATAGTCAGTCTTTCACAATATATCTACTATGGAAGTGTTTTGCATAACTACACATGTACGACCTATATTGAATTGCTTATCTTCCCAGTGGGGGCGGGTGAGAAGGGAAGAAGAGAAAGAATATGGAAATCAAAGTTTTAAAAACAAATGTGTATTTAAAAAAAAAGAAAGGTTATAAAGCAAGTGGTAGAGATGGGTAATGATAGTGAAAGGAGAGAGAAAAATGGAAAGACAAAGACAGGAGAAAGAGGGATGAAAGTCTTATTAGAAGGTATAAATTGTTCTTTTCACACCTTCATTCACTTCTGTGAAAAGCCATCCAAGCAATGTTTTCACTGCTCTTTGAAATTCTTATCCATCCTTCAGCAGTGTAAGAATTTCTTCTGTACCGTGAAACAGCTTAGAATCTTTGAATGTTTGAGCTGGAAGGAATCCTGATATCTAGTCCAATCCATTCTGTGGAATTAGGGGAAATGAGACCAAGAGAGTTTAAACTATCTTCCCATGGTCAGACATAAAGTTAAGGAAAGGAAGGGAGCTACATAACATTGTTTCTTCTCTGTTTTCATTTTTAATATATATTTAATGTCATTTATATATCATCCATATTTATATTTTATTTGTTAATATCATTATGTGAAAATTATTTCTATATTTATATAAAATAATTATTTGTTTATATTTATTATATTCATTTATAATTATGTTCATATATTGATATTTAATATATATTATAATAGCTAGCATTTATATAGTGTTGTAAGGTTTGCAAAGCATATTGTCTCATCTGATCCTCATGACAGCCCTGAGAAATAGGTACAATTAGTATCCTTGTTTTACAGATTACAGCTTGTTTTTTAAGTAAAGGTTTGTTTTCTCATGAAATTCTGATTACACCTATACGAAAGTGCCCCCTTCTTTCGCAATTAATTTAGGACCTTAGAGGTGTCCATTGATTTTTTAATTACATCCTGAATGTTCCTCCCATATTCAAAACTTAACTGATTTTTGTCAAGAGATTCAAGATATCTCATTTCTGAATGATTAAGAATTCTATCTGGAATCATCATTTATTTCATTATTCTGACATCCCTCAAATCTCCCTCTTACATCGTAATTTTATTATATATTTAAAAGGAATAGCAAGTTGTGCATAATGGATTTGCAGTTTCATGTGCAATCATCTTTTTTATTATACTGTTATGGAAATGCTTGTTTTAATTCCTAAATTAAAAATAAAATAAATAAATGTGAAGAAATAAAGCATATGATTCAAAGCTATAAAAAAAATCTACCCCCAATTCCTCTATCCTATGTCAGGTTGTTGGATTGCAATCCAAGTTTTTAGTCTAATTGATGTACGATATAGTGGAAAAATGAAAAAATTCAATTTAAAAAATAAAAAAGAAGTTTTCAAGCAGAAAAAGCTTAAGCACTGTTTATAGCTTTTCTTGCTCGTAGCAAATCTTCAAATGTTCCACTTTGAATAAGATAACCAGAGCAACCTACCAGGAGGAGATAATCCTATGGGCTATAGAACTTTGGCTAGGTCTCACATGGTACTTACTGGTCACATAAAACGACATAAGGGGCCAGATCAGCTTCCAGCAAGAGTCAGTCAGATGTCCTCCACTCCTGCTTAGCTTATGGGATACAGATAATCATTCCCTCAACCACCACCCCGCAAAGGATAATCTTCTGAGTTCTGTGCTTTGTTGTTTGTTTGTTTGGGTGGGGGTGAGGCGCATAGTGAAGGTATCAATCAGATATAAAGTAATCGAAGGTAACTTGTTCTATATCCTTAATTGAAGGGATTTTTATGATTGTGATGCAGTTAGATGGTACCAAACTGGACATATGGTCAGGAAGATTTGAGCTCAAATCCCCCTCTGTGAGCCTAGATAAGTTACTTAGCTGCTGTTTGCCTCAGTTTCCTCATCTGTAAAATGGGGGTAATAGCGCCCACCTCCTATGTTTATTGTGACGATCAAATTCGACCATAATGGTAAAGAGCTTAGCACAGTACCTAGCACAATTTTGGTGTTCCGTTGTTTCAGTTGTGTCTGATTCTTTGTGACCCCATTTGGAGTTTTCTTGGCCAAGATACTGGAATGGTCTGCTATTTCCTTCTCTGGCTTATTTTACAGATGAGGAAACTGAGGCAAATAGGATTAAGTTAATTACCCAGGGTCACACAGCTAGTAAGTCTATGAGACCAGATTTGAGCTCACAGCGATGAGTCTTCCTGACTCCAGACCCAGTGTACTGTCCACTTCGACACTTAGCTGCCCCACCTACCACATGGTAAGTGCTACATACATGTTAGCTGCTATTACAAAGCTGAAAAATAGGGTTTGCAGTATCTATTCAGAAAGGAAGCTATTAATGAGATCCAAGGAACAGCTATTTGGTTAAATCAATAAACCTCTCAATGCTCCTAAATGTTGAGTCAAATGCATTGCATCCTGTGAACACTGTAGTAAATATTAATTAAAAGTTGTTAACGATATGGTAGATCTAGCTGATAGAAAATGGAAACATCTCAAAGCATGACTACAATGGTAGATCTAGGCCTTCCTTAGTACACCTCTTTCTACTGCACCTATAATACCTCTCTAACCCCAACCCCAGAGGAAATTTTTCCCAAAGTGAGGAAGGCTGATGCCTGTTCATTCACCAGGCTATGATTCAGGCTGAGCCTTGATCAGTCCACAGAGAGAAAAGTCAAGTGTCAATAGGTTAATGATACTAGAGAGATATTTTTGACTGTCAGGCTTATCATGGCACCCTGTGGGTGTCAATGGATGAGGTCACCTTGGAAAACCCCAAAGTTTAGGAAAGAGAATTCTTATTTAGTTTAAATTCCAGACTTCAATGCTACTGAATGAAGCCATAGTAAAAATAAACTTTATTGGAATGGAATAGCTAGGAATGAATAAGCATGAAACATCACCACTTTCCCTAGCCTCAGTTTCCTCATCTATAAAATAAAAGGGTTTCACAATGGGTCCTCTTAAAATGCTGTGACTAGGGACAGCTAGGTGGTATAGGGAGTGGATAGAGCACCAGCCCTGGACTCAGGAGGATCTGAGTTCAAATTCAGTCTCAGACACTTACTAGCTATATAAACCTGGGCAAGTAATTTAACTTCAACTGCCTCCAAAAAATATGCTCTGTACAGAGCACTGGACCTGGAGTTAGGAAGACCCAAATTTGAAACCTATCTTCAATACTTTCTGGACGTGTGACCCTGAGAAACCTACTCAACCTGTTTGCCTTAGTTTCCTCATTTGGAAAATGGGGATAAAATAATAGCGTCTATTTCCCAGGGTTATAGATCATATCTATAAAGTGCTTCATAAACCTTAAAGTGTTATATAAATAATAGCTTAAAAAGTTGGCTACTCATTTTCATTGTGGGTAGAAATTCTGGAGAGGGAGCTTTAGGCTCTAGGTAAGAAGAAGTTTAATAATTATAATAATAGCTAGCATTCATTTAGAACCTTAAGGTTTGCTAAACACCTTATAGATATTATTTAATTTTATACTTATAACAACCCTGGGAGGTGGGTGTTATCATCTCATACTTTACGTATGAGGAAACTGAAGTAAATAGAAGTTAAGTGACTTGTCCAGGGTCTCACAGCTAGTAAGTGTCTGAAGCAGAATTTGAACTCAGGTCTTACTGACTATAGGACTAGAGTTCTATCCATTATGTCACTCAACTGACCCCAGAAATGAAAGCTGTCCAAAGTGAAATGGGCTGTCTCAGGGAGGGAGTGGGTGCTCCTTCACTGCATGGGGTCTACAAGTAAAGGCTTGGTGACCATTTATCTGAAATACTGCAGAGAGGATTCTCTTTCTGGTACAAGTTGGCCCCTGAGGTGCCTTTCAGTTCCTTGTGTTTTTTTTTTTCTAGTAAAAGAGAAAATCTTGTACCAGGCAAACTTAGCCAAGAACAAGAGTTGAGTTGTTGCTGTGGAAGCAGCTAAGTGGACAGCGCCAGGAAGACTTGAATTCAAATCCAGTCCAAGCTGTGCAACCCTGGGCAAGTCACTTAAGCTTTGTCAGCTATAAAATGAAGATAATAATAGTATCTACCACCCAGGGTTCTCGTGAGAATCATATAAGACAATATTTTGTGACATTTAAAAAGTTCAAAAACATAGTTTCTGGGTAAGTAACCATTTTATTAATAATGCTAGGAGTGGATAGGTAGAGCAGCGGAGCACCAGCCCAGTCAGGAGGACCTAAGTCAAATCTGGTCTCAGACATTTAACACATCCTAGCTGTGTGACCTTAGGCAAGTCACTTAATCTCAACTGCCCTTCCCTCCCCCCACCCCAGTCCAAAAAGCAAAATAATAATAATAATAATAATAATAGCATTTTATTGATGGAAGAGACCAGTGGCACTCTCAAATGCCAAAGACCCTCATGGCAGGCTCACAACTTATATACCCTTGGAAATGTGGATGTTCCTGAGGGAGGTAATCAACTCTGGTTAATAACTAGAAAGCAAATATTATAATGAGATATGGACTGATTCTAATGAGAGTCTTGGGAGTATGTAACTTGGATCACCCAAATTTTGGTCAAAGAGACTTATCATATCAAAAGGGGAACCCACTTCTAACCCAGACCTCTCTGACCAAACAAAATGAACAAGAATTCACCAATTTCCTCAGCCTGGTTGGGTAAGTTTTTTCCCAAGATTTTCCACATTGGCTGATTTCTGGATGAAGTGGAAAACCCTTTAATCTTAATTCAATAATTGGTTATTAATATAAGAAAGAAATAACTTCTATCAATTTGTAAAGTACCTAGCAGACAGTAGGAGCTTAATAAATGCTTGTTCCCTTCCTTTATAGAATTAATAGTATCTGAATCGTTGGGAATGAGCAAAAGTTCCTAATAATTTGGCCACAAGCCATTGTTGTCTTATTATTTCAAGGGCAGCCTCATTCTAAGGCTGTTATGTCTGGGCATAACAGAGATTAGTGTCAGAGGTAAAACAAGACAACATTTGCTTAATATACATCTGTTGCAACAGTTCAGCTGAACTTTGGCCGTCACTGTGCTGTCACCATATTCCAGATAAGAGTTTTCAAGACCAGGACTGAGAAAGATTTGGCTATATTACAGTCTCCCAGGGTACTGAAAATTAATCCCCATCTACTTAATTTATGGTCAAGGCTCCACCGTACCCAGCCATTATTTTAATTAAACATCAACTTTGTGCTGAGCCTGTGGTTGGTCATGTCCCACTCTGGTGGCCATTGCTATATATTAAATTAGCCAGGCAGTATAAGACTGAGAATTCAGGGAAAACAGGAGGACCTGGGATGTGATGGGGAAAGCAAAAGAACGGGTGCTTAAGAGAAAAAAGAAAAAAAAATTAAAATTGTCAACAAGTGGATAGATAGGAATGTCTTAACAGAGTTTGGAACCTAAGCTGTTTGCCAGGAATAATCTAAGTGTCTTTATCTAGCCTGAGAATTTATCAGCAATAGGTTTTATGCAATTTCAAGGACAGAGATTATGTTGCTAGAATTATTGTGCTGACCAGTGATGATAGAATGATGGTAATTTCTTGCAGAAAGGGCATACAAAGTGTCATGAAACATGTTGCTCATTTCTTAGGTCTAGAGGGAAACTCAAAAGGTCACCTGATCCATCTTTCTGACTCCAGAAAGGAAGATAATTATTTAAAAATTATTCTGATAATTCTAATTCAGAATATGTCTGTATTGCAATATAGCTAAAACACACAACAACAAATGAAACATTCAGATCAGGGTTAACTTTTGGGGGGCATGGCCCACTTTGGCAATCTGATGAAACCTGTAGACCCCTTCTCAGAATAATGTTCTTTTTTTTTCTTTTTGGAGGACAGTTGGGGCTAAGTGACTTGCCCAAGGTCACAAGGCTAGTAAGTGTTAAGTGTCTAAAGCTAGATTTGAACTCAGGTCCTCCTGACTTCAGGGCCGGTGCTCTATTCACTGTGCCACCTAGCCATCCCCCAGAATAATGCTCTTGAATGCATAAAATAAAACACAGGATTACAAAGAGAGCCAATTATATTGAAATATAGTTATTGAAAAAAATTTAAATAAGTTCCTGTCTGAATGCAAACTTAAGCATACTTTTTAACCTTCATTTTTACTGTTTTGCTTGTGTTTTGCAACATGGCTAATATGGAAATGTGTTTTCCATGGCTTCTCATGTATAATTGATATCAAATTGCTTTCCTTCTCAAGGAAGAGGGTGGAGAGGAAGGGAGGGAGAGAATTTGGAACTCAAAATTTAAAAATTATTGTTAATTTTTTTAATATGTAATTGGGAAATATTAATGAAATAAAAATAATTTAAAATAAAATAAAACAAATTCACATATACCACCCCCTCCAAGGTTAAGAAATCCTAATCTAAAGAGAATCATAAAACATTAGTTTCAGAAGTTATCTTAAAATTCTAGTCCCCTCATTCTATAGAAGAGGATCCTTATTCCCAGATTGGGGAAATGATTTGTTCAAGGTCTCAAAGCTAAGGATTGGTAAAGCCTACCTCAGGATTATGCACACAGAGGAAATTAAGCAAGTTTGGCCTTAACTGATCAGAAATGCAAAAAGAGAATTTTGATTTCCATTGTAAAACTTTTGTATATTAATCATTAGAGGAAGAAGGTTGAGGAAGGGATGGACTGTCTAACATGATCCAATGATACCAGATTCCTTGCAGTTTCTCATATAAGAGCTCTATCTCCCAGCTCCACATAGCTTCATTGGCTGTCCCCCATGACTGGAATTTTCTCCCTCCTCCTCTCAGCATCCTGGATTTTATGACTTCCTTCAAATCTCAGCTTAAAGCCCATCTTCTGCAAGAAGCCTTTTCCAATCTTGCTTAATTTTAGTGCCTTTCTGTTGTTTGGTTGTTTGTTTCCTTTTTTTCAGTCATTTATGATTCTTTGTGACCCCATTTGGAGGTTTTCTTGGAAAAGATACTGAAGAGGTCTGCTATTTCCTTCTCTGGCTCATTTTACAGATGAGGAAACTGAGGCAAACAGGGTTAAGTGACTTGCCCAGAGTCATACAGTTAGTAAGTGTCTGATGGCCAGATTTGAACTCATGAAGATGAGTCTTCCTGACTCCAAAGTCAGCACTCTATCCACTGTGCCACCTAGCCTCAGAGACTATCCCAGATTTAGTCTGCATATATTTTGTTTGTATATAGTTGTTAATTATGTCGTCTACCCCATTATATTGTTGTAGTCCCAGTGTTGGTACAATGCCTGACACAAAGTATACACATCATAAATGTTAGAGGACTGAACAACAGCCTGCCTCATGCCCCTGCACTATGAACTAAGAAACTAAGAAATGGATAAGTGAAAGGGGTAGTCATTTCTTGAATGAGCCAGACAGTATAAAATCCTATGCTTGTGACTCTCAGGCAGGCTATGTTTCAATGTCCTTGTGTTGGAGATACCACAATGAAACAGCCGCTGTCCAAAAGGAGACCTAGGAAATTATCTGGAGAAACTGAAACATTATTGACAACAAATTTAAATGACTTAGTTCTGATTTGTTTGGGTGTTTTCTTCGCATTCCATTCCCTTTCATAGCAGAATTGCCATGAGGATAACACTACATCCTTCTCTATATTCCCATTCTCTAACTTATAGGCCCACAAATCTAGAAAGAAGCTCAGAAACCATCTAGTCCAACTTCTTTGATTTACATATGAGTAAACTGATGCTTAAGGGAGGACAAAAGACTTGCCCGAGGTCACACAGATAATAAGCATCATAGTAGATGGGGGATTTGAACCAGAATCCTCTGACTATAGAGTCAGTCCTTGTTCTCCTACACCAAAGTGCTTTACTATCAGATGAAAGCATGGGAGAAAAACAAGGATGTGCTGGAAACTTCCCTGACTTGGGTGAGAGGATTCACTTGCCATCTCTACCACAAACTAGCTCAGCACCCTTGAGCAACTTCTCTGTTCTGGGCCTTTTGCTTTCTCAGGAAAATGCGGGGTATGGACAAGATGCTCTCAGACATGGCCAGCCCTCAAATCTGATTTCTCTTTTCCTTTTCCCTGTCCCTTTATCCCTTTCCCCTGCCTGGCATTTTAAGATGAAATATGAAAATAAAAATGAGCTTTAGAATCTGTCCTAGAAAACTGCCCAAGTCTGACAGCATCATTGCTAATTAGGGAGCCTTGCACTGACTGCACCGCAACAGTTAAGAGAGGTTGGGGGAATGAGCTAGACCTTTCCTTGTGCCAGATGCATGCCCATGCCCTGTTATGTAACCTCTTTTCCATCTGACATTCTAAGTATCTATCCCCAGGTTACTACTTCCCACATCACTGGTTGTTTCATCTTCCTCTTGAGGAGAATAAACAGAAGACAAATGGTCCCCAAATAGGCATGTGGTGATGCATGGATTTCATACTTGGAGAGGTGCATTAACCGAACTTATTGGTCCCAAATGTAGGAAATACTGAATTTACCATACCACGTGTATCTTTTACAAAATGAGTCTCAGTGGATTTACTGGAACCTCACAAATAGTCCTTATTTTTCCAGAATATTATTCTTCAACTCCCATGGAAATGAGTTTCAGACACATTCACTTAAAACAGATAGATAGATAGATAGATAGATAGATAGATAGATAGATAGATAGACAGATGGATAGATAGATAGATAGATAGATAGATAGATAGATAGATAGATAGAAATAGATAGATATTGGATATAGAAATAGGAATATAGATGGTATAGATATATATTTATTGTGTGCCAGGCTCTGTGCAAGGTGCTGGCGATATAAAGACAGAAAATAGTGCTTACCTGTACGTTTCAGTTCTATTGGAAGAAGACAAGGTATGCTCAGGTTGCTAGGGTTGCAGAACAAGTCAGTCCAGTTCCTTGAGGTCCTGGGATGGGTTAGGGGGAGATACGTTATGCAAATTAGTTCAAATAAACCCCCTACCCACCAAAAAAAACCACCTAGGGTGGGATTGTAGAAATTTAAGTCCACTAGACCCCACCCGAGGCTTCATTGGGTCTCCAGAGCAACATATTTGGAAGTTCACTTATAAAAGTTTAGTCACAATAATGTCATACCCTGAGATTGTCCCTTCCATCATTACTTTTGGGGAGACATATGGCAAATTTGGCACCCTTTCCCCAGAAGCTGATTATGGAAGATCTCATGATCATTTCTTTTTTATTTTATTTTTAATTCATGGAATAAAACAAGCATTTCCATAACATAGTACCATTTTTAAAAGATGATTGTACGTGGAACTGCAAATCTACTATGCACAACTTGCTATTCCTTTCAAATATACAATAAAGTTATCATGTAAATTTTTTCCCTCTCTTCCCCACCCTAGAGATGGCTACCAAATACAAACAGGTATATGTATGTGTGTTTATATAAAATTATTCTCTGCATGCTTCTATTTTTCAATTCTTTCTCTAGATGCAGACAACATCTTTCTTCATTTGTCCTTTATAGATAATTTGAGTATTTATAATAGATAAAGTAATTTATTTGCTCAAAGTTGTTCTTAAAATAATATTGCTGTTACTGTATACAAGTCTTGGTTCTCTTGGTCCTGCTCATTTCACTGTTCATTATTTCATGCAAGTCTTTCCATGTTTTTTTCTACAATCATTAGGTTCATCATTTCTCATAGCACAGAAGTATTCCATCACAATTATATACTACAACTTGTTCAGTCATCCCCCAAATGATGGGCATCCCTGTAGTTTCCAGTTCTTTGCCACCAGCTGCTGTAAACATTTTTAGAACATACAGGTTCTTTTCCTTTTTCCTTAATCATCTTTGAAAATAGACCGAATAGGGGTGGCTAGGTGGCTCAGTGAATAGAGTACCGGCCCTTGAGTCAGGAAGACCTCAATTCAAATCTAGCCTCAAACACTTGACACACTTACTAGCCATGTGACGTTGGGCAAGTCACTTAACCCCAATTGCCCTGCCTTCTCCCCTCCAAAAAGCAAAAAAAAAAAAAAAAATAGACCAAGTAGTGGTATTGCTAAGTCAAAAGGTATAGGTGGTTTAATAACTCTTTGGGCATAATTCCAGATTGTTCTCCAAAATGGTTAGCTCAGTTCACAGTCCCACCAACAGCATATTTATTAGTGTTTCAGTTTTTCCACATCCCCTCCAACATTTGTCACTTTCCACTTCTACCATTTTAGCCAATCTGGTAAGGGCAAAATGATATCTAGAGGTTGTTTGAATTTGCGTTTCTCTGATCAATAATGATTTAGAGCATTTTTATGACTGTGAATTGTTTTGATTTCTTCATTGGAAAACTGCCTGTTCATATCCTTTGATCATTTATCAATTGAGGAATGACTCATATTCTTATAGATTTGACAAAGTTCTGATTAATATTTGTGAATTTCCCTCCATCTTATTTTTACTCACTATTTTCCTCCACGGTCTCTCTTTTAAGCTTATCCCTGTTACCATATCTTCTCCATTACCCTATTATTCCTTATTTTACCCACCCCTCTAGAATTCCCTCTCTTGTTTTTCCCCCTACCCTCCTAATCTTATTCTATACACCCTCATAATCACTTCTAAGGTGTTTTTTTTAATCATCGGTAGTAGTTTCTGTATCTTTCCATTTCTTTTTTTTTTTTTTTTGCTTTTTTTTTTTGGAGCGGGGAAGGAAGAGCAATTGGGGTTAAGTGACTTGCCCAAGGCCACAAGACTAGTAAGTGTTAATTATCTGAGGCCGGATTTGAACTCAGCTCCTCCTGACTCCAGGACCAGTGCTCTATTCACTGTGCCCCTTAGTATCTTTCCATTTCAAAAGAAAATTGGGCATTCATTTATATAATTTTAAGCAAAAGGCATCCTAAAGAAGTGTCTACTCTAACATATTCATCCTTCAAATATGGAAACTGAGACACAGGATGATCAAATGACTTCCCAAAATTGGGTCATCAGAATTAAGGCTCTATAACTGGATGGGCCCTCAGTGGATGGGATACCACAGAAGTTATGTAAATTACCTGAGGTGATACAGGAAGCATCACAGATGGTCTGTGAACCAAGGTTATCTGACTCCTAGATATTTGTGCTTTCTGCTGGACCTCTCTACCTCCCCTTTTGGCTAGTGTCTGAGAGAAAATTAGAACTCTGATCTTTTGTTATTAATTCTGTGCCCTTTCCACCACAAAATGAGCAAGAATGATACTGAACAGTCATGCTGTCTTTTTTTTTTTTTACTAAGTCTCCTATGGAGATGGATTTTGATTGCAAGGGTACTATATCCTCCTCTTGCCTTCCCTTTTAGGCCCAATTTGGGGAGGAGGTATAGGGAGAGGGGTATAACATATATAAATATATGTATATGTGTGTATATATATATATAGACAATGTACATATATTTATGTGTATATGTGTGTAAACATGTGTGGTGTGATTATCTATCATATGTGTGAATATTTCATGTATTATATACATGTATGCATATAAGTACGTGTTTGTATGAATATATACTTGCACATGCTGCAGACATATACATGCACATGTTACATGTGGTTTTCTTGGTAAAGAAACTGGAATGGTTTGCCATTTCCTTCTCTAGCTTATTTTACAGATGAGGAAACTGAGGCAAATAGATTGAAGTGGCTTGCCCAGGGTCACACAGCTGGTAAGTGTCTGAGGCAGAATTTGAACTCGGGTTTTCTTGACTTGAGACCTAACGCTATCTAGTTGCCCCCATGTATATAATTATATATCAACTTCAATATAGTAGTCATGACATCATCCTTCTTGCAGGCAATGTGGAGATCTCAAAGTTTACAAAACTACATGGCCCCAGTGCTTCTCCTGAATTGTAGGTCATTTCTGCAGCTATTCTGTGGTAGGGCTACCTCAGCATCACTGGTGCAACTTGAATGTGCACAGTAGGGAGTATGGCTTTAGTTCCAACACTTTAAAGTGGTTGTGACATACATTCTAACCCACACAACATATGATTTCTATGATTCACAAGTCCAGTGAGCACAAGAAGGAAAAGCCAAGTAACAGCCAGAGCCAGCAGATGAGTGGAACTGGAAGGAATATAAAAAGACCTTCGCCTCATTTTTTTTTGTGTTAGTTCTGACCAAGCAACACTACTACACAGATACAGGGAGGGCAAGGTTGGTACTGCCATATTAAACTTGCTGAATACTTTTTTTAAAATCTATACATGGTAGATTCATGGTCTCATATGAAGTCCTCTTTTCTACCCTTCTATATATAGGAAAATGTTCATGTTTGTTGATGAATGCCAAGTTCATGATAAAAAATAATTTTTAAAAACAATGTTACAAAGAGAAGGACATGGAAGAGAGAGGAAAAGGAGGAAGAAGAGGAGGAGAAAGAGGAAGAGGAGGAGAAGGGCATGAATGAGATGGAGAAGGAGAAGAAGAGAGGGAGGAGGAAGAAGAGGAGGAAAGGGAGGTGAAGGAAAAGGAGATCAGAATAATAGCAACATATAAGAATGAGAAGAGTAAGGACAGGAGTATGAATGAGAATAAGGAGGAGGAAAGGAAAAAGAAGAGGAAAAAGATCTTTTCTGAGCTCTCTGAAGTTTGTCAAGCTCTTTACAATATATGTTCACACCTGATACACACAGCAACCTTGATGAGGTAGGTACAACAGGTCTCATCTCCTTTTTACAGATGAGAAAATTGAGCCCCAGGAAGTTAAGCTTCAAATATACTATCAAGACTATAATTATAGTAGTCTGAAATGATACCAACAAGACAGGTCTAAATGTCATATGTGACTACAGGATTAACCACGAAAGAATTACTCTTATTTTTAAAATGAACAAAATCATTTTAGTGGCTTTAAATGCCAAACAGAAGAGCATGTGATTTAATCTAGAGGCCATAGAGAGACATCAAAGGTTTCTGAGAAAGAGAATGATGCAATCAGAATTGTGTCTCAATTCTATCAATTTAGCAACCACGCAGAGGGAAGAGGCTGTTTCCATCTGGGAAAACAGCTGGGTAACTCTTGTATTATCTTGGTGAGAGGTAAGGACCTGAACCAGGGAGGCGGCTGCGTAACAAAAAGAGGATAGATGCAAGCTAGCTGTGGGGGTACAATTCACAGCACGTGGCAACTCATTGGATGTGGTGAGGAAGGGCAAAGAGTTAGGTGACTATGACATTTTGAACCTGGGTGACCAGGAAGATAAAATGCATTTGACAGAAATGAGGAAGTTGGAGGTAGCTAGGTGGCAAAGTGAATAGAGCACCCACCCTGGAGTCAGGAGGACCTGAGTTAAAATCTGGCCTCACACACTTAACACTTACTAGCTGTGTGACCTTGGGCAAGTCACTTAACCCCAATTGCCCTGCCTTCCTCCCTTCCATTTAAAAAAATGAAGAAGTCTGAGAAAGGAGTTAGGTTTAGTGGGAAAGACAGGAAGTACTGGACCTGTTGAATTTGAAGTAAAGAGGCTCATAAGAGAGTTTGTGATGAAAGGAAAAGAAAAAAGTGAGGGAAATGTGAGTCAATCCTTTCACTGGTGTGAGGATCCCCTTTTAAAAAAATTTTTGTCTTTATTCATTTGTTTGTTTACTTTTAATTTACATGATTCAGTTCCACAATCCCTTGAGTTTCAAATTTTCTCCTCTTTCTTTACCCCCCCCCCCCTTCCCACCATGGTGGCATGCAATCAAGTACAGGATCTGCAAATGCTTTCACTTTAGACATTAGTCAGGTTGTAAAGAAGGATTGTAACCAATGGAATGAACAATGGGAACCAAACAAGAAAAAGAAAGAGAGAAGGTAGTATGCTTCAATCTGCATTCAAACTCTGTTCTTTCTGGTTCTTTCTCTGCATGTAGACATCTCCTTCCATCATGAGTCTTTTGGAGTTGTCTTACAACCTTGTATTGCTGAGAAGAGTCCAGTCTATCAAAGTTGGTGGTCACACATACGTTGTGTCTGTAATTGTGTACAAATTTCAGGATCTCCCTTTACAAGAAATTAAGAAGGACATCTAAAAGCAAGTTCCACAAGATATAAGTGAGTAACTAAACTCATGTTCCTCTGCCAAGCTATAATCCTTGGTTTCTAACTGCCTGCTAGACATCTCCATACTGAAATCTTGCTGACACTTCAAATTCAACATGTCTCATCATCTCCCCAACAAGATTCTCCTCCCGACTTTCCTTTTTCTACAAATGGCTCCTCTGTTCTCCTATTTGCCCAAGCTCAAAACTCAAATCAGTCACAAACTCTTTCAATCTTCCCCTACTGATCTCCCAAATCCATCTCCTCCTTCCTTTCCATTCTTACCACTATGACCCTAGTTCCAGTCTTCATTTTTACCAGCCTCTTAACTAATCTCTCTGCTGACAGCTCCTCTCCCCTCTAATCCATTGTACACAGGGCAGCCAAATTAATCTTCCTAAAGGACACATCTGATTAAGTCATGTTACTCCTCTATGCAGAAGCCTTTGATGTCTCCAAATTGTCTGTCAAATTATATCCAAATTATTTAACCTGACACTCAAAACCCTATGACAATAATAACAAAGCTAACAATAATGGCTAGCTCTGGGGGAAAGGGAGCAAGCATTTATTAAGTGCTTGTTGCTTTAACTTTTTCACAGCACATAACAAATATCTCATTTTATCCTCACAATAATCCTGGGAGGTAATTAAGTGCTATTATCAGCCCCATTTTACACATTAGAACACTGAAGCAGCCAGAGGTTAAATTACTTGCTCAGGGTCACACAGCTAGTAAGGGTCTAAGACTGTATTTGAACTCAGGCCTTGCTGCCTCCAGGTCCATCACTTTTTCCATTGAGCCTTTACAATATGGTTCTGACTTTCCAGTTTCATAATTACAGTTAACACATATAGAACTTTAATTTTTGAAAAGTAGTTTGTATATTTTTCACTTGAACCTCATGACAATCCTGTAAGGTTGTTTTTATTTTATTTATATACATATGTGCATGTATATATGTGTGTGTGTATATATATATATATATATATATATATATATACATATATATATATATAATTCATAGAATTATCCTCATTTTATTGGTGAAAAAGTCTAGGGAAGTTAAGCAATTTACTTGGGGTCACACAGACTAGAAGACGTCTAAGGCAAGATTCCAACTCAGGACTTCCCAAGCCCAACATCCCCCTGTCCAACCACCTGGCTGTCTCACCACTTCCTTGTATGAACCCTGTTTTTCTAAATAAATTAAATGACTCATGATTTCCTAAAGGTACCTTGTGATCTTCTGCCTTTGCTGTGATATTCTTTATTTTTCTCCTGGGATATCCTCTGTAACTTCACTTCCCAAGGAAAAAGATAGATGAATTCTTCCACCCTGCTCAAATCTTCCAAAGCTTTCCTCTGTCACTTTATTACAGTCAGACCCTCAATTCACAGGTTAGAGAATAAGGTACAGAGAAAAGAGTCTTAGGATCTTAGCTCAAGAGCTAGAAAGGACCTCTCAGGCCATCCAGGTCAATACTCCTTTCTTCTCCATTTTATAGATAAGGAAATTGACACTCAAGAAGGTTACATAATTTTTGCCCAAAGGTCTCAAGAATCTAATCCACTTCCATGTAAGTATAAGAGAAGAGATTATGAACCAAGGTCCTCTGTGTTCCTTCCACTGAACCTCACATTCAGTGCCAAAGCCTGTGGTATCTGGGATTCCTAGGCAGTCTCCTATCCCTAGGACCAACCTTGCTTAGCATACCAGTGGGACAAGATAAAAGACGTGATGTCTCTTAGAAAGCATAAAACTGTCTAAATGTGATATATGAATAAACCATAGCAAGCTATGTGAATGTGGTCTAGATATGTTATTTTCCCCTCTAGAACATAAGTTCCTTAGGGGAACCTTGGTTTTTTTTTGTTTTTTGTATTGCCAGTACCAGCACTTGGCTAGGCATAGGGGGTGGGGGAATCAGATCTGTGATTTTATACAGTAATGGAAATTTGGGGGAGACAATTGCCTCCACCAATACAGATTTTTACCTCCTCAGAAATGTATTGTTTTAGATCCTCTTTTTTGCTATAATGGACCTTTCTTGTCAGAATGCTAAAGTCCATGGAACCCTTCTCAGAATCATGTTTTTAATTGAATAAAATGAAACACAACAGAATTACAAAGAAAACAAATTATATTGAAAATAGTTACCTATCTATCTGTGTGTACAAAGAAATATATTCTATAGAAGGGGTAGCTAAGTGGTGCAATGGATAGAAGACTAAGCCTGGAATCAGGAAGGCCTGAGTTCAAATTCAGACTCAGACACTTACTAGTTGTGTGATGATTAACTCTTTTGCCTCAGGTAGTTTTCATTTATGATTTCTTGAAATATAGCTCTGAAAAACAGGCTTTGATTAAAGCTCATTGGGATTCAAATAAAGCTTCTTGATTATGCCTTTAAATCCAAATCACTCTGGCTCTAATTGATTGACCAATAATAATAGGTCCCAGTTCAAACCTCACTTGCTCATTGTTTGGGTTTTGATGGCTCAGAATGAGTGTAAATAGCAATTGTTTCTGTTCTGGCCAGAAACTCTGAAAGTCTTCCCCTTGCAGACTGATCCTTTTATGAGGGCAAGGCAAATTATTGAATGGGCACTGCCTCAGACAAACTGAGACCTGGGAAAGACCTTAGCTTAAAAACACCATGGTTGGGACAGCTTGGTGGTGCAATGAATAGAGCACTGGCCCTGGAGTCAGGAAGACCTGAGTTCAAATCCAGCCTCAGACACAACACAAAAACTAGCCATGTGGCCTTGGGCAAGTCACTTAACCCCAACTGCCCTCCAAAAAGCAAAAAACAAAAAACAAACAAAAAAAACAACATGATCTCCCACTGCATCCAGTGCCATCACCAGCCATCTTGATGTATGTCTTGCCAACTGGACTCCCATGACTCTGGAGGAGACAATGAGGCTGATGACTTTACACAGCTTTGCCTCACTTAAATCTAATCCACCCACATGTCAAGACATCTCGCTCCTGATGTCATTGGTCCTCTTCGAGAAAGGAGGACACACAACAACAGCTGTATGACTCTGGGCAAATCATTTAACTCAGTTTGCCTCAGTTTCTTCAGCTGTAAAATGAGCTAGAGAAGGAAATGGGAAAACCACTCTAGTATATTTGCCAAAAAAAAACCCAAATGGAGTCACAAAGAGTTGGACATGACTGAACAATAGCAATAAAATCTAAGTCATTTGGGGATTGATTGTGAGACATGAGTGACCCTGGCATAGGACTGACCAGCATGGTACTCCTGCATCAAAGAAGGTGCTGTGCTCTATGAGAAAAGCAGAATTATAGTAGTTCAAAAGAAACATGAGAAGTACACATTTAGAGGCATATGCACTCCAAATGTTCATGTGGACTATCTGTGCCTGACCTGTGCTGTGAGTAGTACAAGCTGCCGCACTGGGGACCCAACTGGCCAGTTCCAGTTGAGCAATGCCCTTCCTTCCTTCTTCTCTTCTCCCCTCCTCCACCCAAATTAATGTAAATTTTGATCACTGAAATCTTTCAAGTTATGTTGGGGTTTACAGGCTAGATTTCTTTCTTAAAGACCATGCCTTAAACCCAAATTGTTCTGGTTCTCATTGATTGACCAATAATAGCTCAAACCTCTCTTGCTCATTGTTTGACTTGTGATGGCTCAGAGTTAGTGTAAATAGCAACTGTTTCAGTTCTGACCAGAAACTGAGGATCTTCCCCTTCCAGACTGATTCTTTTGTGAAGGCAAACTAAGACATCTTTTCCCTCAATTCTTACCTAGCCTTTAATTACTGAATGAGTTTTGCTTCGAACCTTAGTTTAAAAAGACCATGGCCTCAAACTGCATCCTGGGCCTTGAACTATGTCTTGCTACTGAACTCCCAGGATTCTGGAGGAGAGAGTGAGACTGATGACTTTGGACAGCTGTCTCACTTCAATCTAATCCACTTGCAAGTCAAGACATCACCTCCTGATGTCATTAGTCACCTTCGAGAAGGAAGAACAAAGAACAACAACAATAGCCTGTCCTGTGATAAAGCTTTCCAAGCTTGTATTGGTCTGATCAGTCACAGTCAAACACCCTATACTTTGATGCCAACATAGTGATGTCATTTGGTCCTCCTCGAGAACGAAGAACAACAATCAACCCACCAGCTGTGTGACCTTCGACAAGGCACTTAACCCTGTTTGCCTCCATTCCCTCATGTCTAAAATGAGCTAGAGAAGGAAATAACAAACCACTCCAGTATCTCTACCAAGAAAACACCAGATGAGGTCATGAAGAGTCAGACACAACTGAAACAACTCAAAAACAACAACAAAATATAAGTCATATGGGGAAGCTAGATGTCTCAGTAGATAACAGTGCTGGGCATAGAGTTGGGAAGCTCTGAATTCAAATCTGACCACACCAACTGTGTGACCCTGGGAATGTCATTTAGTCTCTGTTTGTCTTAATCTACTGAAGAAGGAAATGGCGAACCATTCCAGTATGTTTGCCAAGAAAACCCCATGGAAATGATAGTCTATGGGGTCTCAAAGAATTGGATACAACTGACCAACAAAAAATAGAAATCATATATAAATAATGTATTTAATATATATTATAATATAGAAATGTATAGATGTTTATATATGCACGTGTGCATGTGTTTATTTATATATGCATGTATACACATGGATGTATTGTGTATATAAAAGTTGGACATGACTGAACAACAAAAAACAAGTGGCTTATAAAGACTCATTCATATCAGACATTCAGTGTATGTCAGAGGTGACTTAAACTCAGCTGTTCCTGACTTTGAGGCCCATCTCTAACCACAATTTCACAGTTGTCTAACACAGAGGTTATATTTAATAAATGTTACCTGACTGACTAAATATAGTAGACAAGCAGTAAATTCTTATTAACTATACTGATGATAATGATATATATCAATCTTATTTTGGTCATTTAAATTCAAGTTGCAGTAAATCCTTTGCATATTAACTAGATAATATGGGGTGGGTTAGTGAGAAGGTACGGCAGGGCAGCAATTGATCTAAAAAATGATTTTAGTAGATCCTTGAAACTTTATTAAGTTTCATGTGAGTCCACAATGGGATATTGCAGTCAAAAAAGCTAATGGCAACTAAGGGAGAGAGCTCTTTCAGTGATAAGGACCTGTTGCCCTATGGCCTGATTAGACATGTAAATAAACTCATGTGTGTGCATATAGATATAGGTGTGTGTGTGTGTGTGTGTGTGTGTGTTCCTTTCTGGGAATCATATTTTAGGAAAAACCATTGATTAGCTGACTCTGATGCTAGCTCTTCTCTACAACAGCCCACCTGGGACCTGTTGGAGCTCTTTGACCTTGGACTTGTTTGCAGTAACAGCAGAAAGAACACTGGGCTCTATCAGGAAAATCTGGGTTCAAATTCCACTTCAGAAACCTACGAGATGTGTGACCCTGGGGCAAGTCACCCAAACATCTCTATGAGTCAGTTTTCTTATCTGTAAAATGAAGGGTTTGACTCAAAGATTTGTAAGGTTTCCTTAATGCTTTAAATCTGTGATCCCAGTCAAAGATACTTATTAGCTGCATCACCCTGGGCAAGTCACTTACTTAACTTCTGTTTACCTCAATTTCCTTCACTGTAAAATGGGGATATTAACAGCACCTACCTCACAGTATTGTCTTAAGCATCAGATAAGATAATAACACACTGCCGGGCACATAGTAGCCATTATAATAATTCCTTATTCCCTCCTCTTCCCCTAGTCACTTAATTTCTCAGAGTTCAGGCAGATCTCTAAGACTAATTTGCCAGTTACCAATGTGTTTTGACAGAATCAATTTCCTTAATAGGAGTCCCCTACAACCAAGCATTGCTAACTCAATAGGAATGGGAACTGTCTCCAACTGTCACTTCCTCAGACTCTTTGTCCTGTACCGACTTACAAGATAAATTCCTGCAGCACTGTTGAAGGTCGAGAAGAAAGATGGCTAAGCAAAATTGGGCTATTCCTCTGCAATCAATTGACACAAAAAAAATTCATCTCCCAAGGGAAGTCCGGCCACCTTGGTTAAACTAGAGCAGGAGCTTAAAAATCCAAGGGTTATCTTTGTCCGTTGGGTTGGCCAACTTACTAGGTACTCTCTCTAGGCCATTTTTAATGCTTCTGCTGCTGCTGAGCCATGGATGTTAATCAGACACCTGTATTCAAATCCTGCCTGAGATACTTAGTAGCCATCTTGCTTCCTCGCCCTCCCCCCATCTAATCGAATAGAACTCAGTGGACTCTAAATTTTCCCTTCCTGGCTTTAAATCTAATATCCTAAGAGCAAAGGAACTCTTCCCCCACCCTCCACCAATTGCCTGAATCTCTGCTAGTTTCCCTAGGAAAGAAATAACTTGTAATTTTTCCCTTGAGCTGCTCTCATTTTCCATGCAGTCCCAAATCAATAAAATCCAATCTATTAAATTCCAATAGCATACAAGGTGCTGTGCTAGGTGCTAAAGACACAAACAAACAAAAATAGTCTATGACCTCAGGGAGCTTATATTTTAAGTGAGGGGTTGGAATTTATAATTAGATAAGAATATAGCAGAGATTTTTTTTAAAAGCAATTGGGGTTAAGTAACTTGCTCAAGGTTACACGGCTAGTCATTATTTGTGTGTGGGTGCTCATTTTCTGAGGCCGGATCTGATCTCAGGTCATCCCAACTCCGAGGCCGGCACTCTTACTCACTGCACCACCTAGCCGCCCCTTTAGGGCAATTGGGGTTAAGTAACTTGCCCAAGGTTACACCGCTAGGTTTTTTTTGTTTGTGTGGATTAAGTGTCGGAGGCCAGCTCCGAACTCAGGTCCTTCTGACTCCAGGGCTGGCGCTCTATTCACTGCGCCATCTAGCCGCCCCTAGCAGAGATTTTTAAGGAGGGAGAAAACAACTAATAACTAGGGAAATCAGGCAAAACTATCCAGGGAAGATGGCACATTAACTAAACCTTAAATAAGGCTAGGGAAATGTAGGGACAAAAAGGTGAGGAGAAGACATATTACAGACATGAGGGGACATACTGAGAAAAGGAAGCAGAATGATGAGTTCAGGGTATTGCAAATAAGTCATTTGGCATTTGAGAGAAGAAGAAATAATCTGAGCATTCTATCACCCAGAAATGTTCCCTACAATCCTTCAGGTTTTGGAATCATGGGATTCAGAACCTCAGAATTATCCTTTGCTTAACCTGTGGTCTAATCTAACACAACTAAGTATCAAAACCTACTTTCAAATACAGTGGAAAGGATACTGGATTTGAGGCTGAGTGATTGATATTAAGGCTCAGCTCTTCCGTTAACCATTTCTGTGACCTGGAGTAAATAATTTCAACTTTGTGACCTCAGTTGCCTTACCTACAAAATAAGGGGATTGGATCGTATTGGTGGTGTTAAATTGCAATGGGGGAGTAACCACTAAACCATATTTAAGGATCCCTGTGGCAGCACATTGACTTAGAAAGTCATAGATAATAAACATTTTATATTAATTTTATTAAATGTTTCCCAATTACATTTTAATCTGATTCAACCACACTTAGGAGTGTTGGGGGATAGGCCCACATGGGTGACACTTTGGGATTTGATGATGGTAAATTCATTTTGTAGACTGCACACCTTGAAGTGCTGTGTAGATGTCAGATTTTAGAATACATGATATTTTTAATCTGAGCTTTCCTGACCACTCAGTTCATTGGTCATTCTCTCCTTTGAAATCTGAAGGCTGGTGTCTGTCTATGTGGACTTTGCACTTCAAGGTACTGAATGAAGTCATGGGGACTTAAGGGGTAGGTGTCCAAGAGTCTGAGAACATATTGAATTTTTTTCACATACCCAATAGCAACTATTGATCCTAACAACAATCCTAGGAGATAGGTGCTATTATTAACCCCATTATACAGATGAGGAAAATGAGGTGGAAAGAGGTTAATTAACTTGCCAAGGATCACAGAGTTAATAAATACTAGAGGTGGCATTGGGAACTCAGGTCTTACTCACTCTGAGACCAGCATTCTCTGCCCCTCTATTCCCTAAAGAGAACTAGAATTATCTTATTTGAGAACACTTATTATCTTATTTAATAACCCCTGGGAAGTTGGAGCCACACTTTACAGGTGAGGAAACTAAGCCAGACAGTGGTTGTGACTTGCCCAGGGTCACACAATTAGTAAGTGTCTGAGGCTGGATTTGAGCTCAGGTCTTCCAGACTCAACACTCTATCCCAAGCACCACCTAGCAGCCTCAGTTACGGGGATCTGAACCAGGCCATATCCTCTGCCTCAGTCCCACCTCTATGTGCCTGATGACCTAACTTGCACAATGGCCTTTGCCCTAGCTCCATCTCTTTATGCAGTTATATACTGGGTGCTGGATCTGTCCCTTGCTGTGGTCCTGACAGGTCCCACAAGTCTATCAGAAGACTGAGTGTCCTTCAGGTCTCCTGGAGGGCCCTGACATGCTAACTGCCTGGTGGCCCCAGCCCTCCATCTGCTAGCATAGTCACTGACCAAAAACAGAACGTTCTTTGCAATAAATACAGACCTGAGTATCACATGAGCATAAGGCCCCCACTTACTAGGAATCACCCTGAAGATCCCCCAACCGGAATGCCCAGACTTCTAGCTATTTTGTGCAAAGCCAGCCTGGAGGGAATAACTAATGGCTGTTTCTCTGGGATTTCTCTGCCTCATCAGTCTGTCTCTCTATTTCATTTTGGGGGATGTTTCTCTGGGGTGCTGGACTTGGCTGAAACCCTTCACATTACTAGTTTTGCCAGAAGTCCTTTACTTCATTTTTGAAAGGTAATGACATGCACTAAGGCCATCTTTTAGAGGCAAGAGATGGAAATTATTACCCTTAGGAGAAGCAATTTACCCAACGTGGTTTTTAGTTTTCTAAATAATTGCTTCCATCACTGAACTCCTTGTTTTCACCAGTCCCTCATTTCCCATGGTAAGAACCCAGCAATAAACAAACACTGTTGCATAACAGACTGACTAGCCAAATGGGTGCAATTAAGTGACACAATCAACTGTGTTTTCTCTTCCTCCCCCTTCTAAAAATTTAAGATCATGGGAATTTTAGAGTTGAAAGTCTTAAAGGCCAGATAGCTCAGACTCCCATCAGTGAGCAAATGCATCTACAACACTGCCCTCCAAACTGAGCATCAGCAGATTTAAAACTAGAAAAGGTCTTAAATATCACCTCATCACAGCATCATAGAAACCATCCAGTCAAATCTGGACCTGTACAGGGGTCATTTCCATTGCTTCTCCGATGAATGATCTCTCAGCCTTTGCTTAAAGACTTCCAGTCATACCCTTATATGTGGGTGCTCTGTCCAAATGAATGTAAATTTTGATCTCTTATACATCTTAAGGTCTTTTGGGACTTGGGGGCTAGATTTTTTTCTTTCCTATTCGTTTATTCTATCATTATTTTTTTTTCAAAAAAATTGGGTCAATTAACTCTTTTGTCTCATGAAGTTTTCATTTATGTCTTTAAACCCAGATCACTCTGGCTTTTACTGATTGACCAATAATAGGTCCTAGCTCAAATATCACTTGCTCATTGTTTGGGTTTTGGTGGCTCAGAGTGAGTGTAAATAGCAACTGTTGCTGTTCTGACCATAAAATCTGAGGGTCTTCCTCTCCCAGACTGATCCTTTTATGAAGGCAAACTAGGTCAAACTTTGCCTCAATTCTTACCTAGTTTTTAATTATCAAAAGGATGTTGCCTCAGACACACTGAGACCTGGGAAAGACCTTAGATTAAAAAGGCCCAAGTCCTCCACTGCATCCAGGGCCACTGTCAGTCATGTTGACCTATATTTTGTCACTGGACCCAGATGGCTTCAGAGGAGAAAGTGAGGCTAGTGACTTTGGACAGTTCTGCCTCACTTAAATCAATTTCACTTGCAAGTCAAGACATCCCCCTCCTGATGTCATTGGTCCTCTTCAAGAATGAAGGACACCCAACAACAAAGACATCCAGTGAAGAGGAACTCTCTGCCTACTAGGGCAGCCCTGTCTCTTTGGGCCTGATCTAAATGTTAGGAAGCTTGTGGTATTCACAGAGCTTAAATCTCCTCCTTTGCATCTTCCACCCATCATTCTGCATCCTGCCTCTGTGGTCAGACGGAAGAAATCTAATCCTCTAAATCCTGTAGGTTGTCTCCAATTTATGCTATCTATATCTTGTTTGTACAGAAGCATTTTCATGTTGTTTCTTCCATTAGACTGTATGCTCCTTGATAACAGGAACTGTCTTTTGACCTCTGTAATTCCCAGGGCTTAGCACAGTGTCTGGCACAAAGTGCTTAATAAATGTTTATTGATTGACCAGTTAATTCCTCTGCCATGTAGTATTCCTACAAATACTTGAAGTCAGTTATCACATCATCTTCCACAAACACACACACACACACACACACACACACACCCCTAACACCTTCTTTTCTCCAGACTAAACATCTTTAGCTCCTTTGGCCAATCTTCATAAGGCCTGGACTTAAGGACAACCAACTCTGTTGTCCCATACTCTGGACCCTGTCCTGCTAGTCAGAATCCTTCCTAAGATGTGACCTGAACAAAGCAAACTACTTTGGATATCTGGATGGCCTGACCAGAGCAGAGTACAGTGAGATCATTGCCTCCCTGGTCCCAGACACTCTACCCCCACTGAATACAGGTTAAGATATCTTAGGCTTTTTTGGTTTTAGCCATCGTGTCACATCAATAAGTACACAAATAAAAATGATATATTCTATATAAGTTGTGACTATGGGGCAGAATATGTGCTAAATTCTGGGGAAAGAAAGAAAGACAAAACCATAACCCCACCCCTTCTTGAAGAGACAACATGTAAATAACTATGTAAATCATAAATACGTACAGAGTGTATGTCAGACCTTCTGGTCCCTAGGAAAGCTGAGAAATGGAAGCAAGGAGAGAGAACAACTGTACTTTTTTTTTTTTTTCATGGGAGAAAATATCAGTAGGGTATGGATTTGGTCCATCTACCTCAAGGTTATAGGCCTGGGTGGAGGACAAAATTTCAAGCTGAAATACACATAAGCAGCAAATCTGACTGCTTTTAGTTTTCCCTTGTCTCCCCTTACATGGTCATTCATCTATAACTTGAATATCTCCAGTGAAGGGGAGTTCACTATCTCTTGGAACAGAATATTCTACAGATAACTTTGTTCTGGGCTCTGAGAAAACTGTGGCCTTTCTCATGGCCAAGGTCAGCCTTCTTTCCTTGAACCAGTGTTTTCAAGTCCTCCTGTCTCCTCAGGGAGCCTGTCCCATCAATCCTTCCTTCTTTTTTTCTCTCATCTTAAATCTTCCCTTCTTCAATGGCTCCTGTCCTGTCTACGAAATCAGGTCTATCCCAACCCTAAAAGAAAAAAGATCAACTGAGTCTTCCATCTCCTTGAGATGTCACCCTATACTTCTTCTCTTTTTCCATAGCCAAACTCCCAGGAAGGGTAAGGAATACTTATTGCCTCTCTCTTCTTGCAGTAAGACTTCTTACCTAACCACCTGGCAGAAACTGCTCTTTCCAAAGTTACCAACAATCTCGTAACTGCTGAATCCAATGTTATTGCCTTATTTCTCATCTGAAGCTTTTGACATGGTAGAACAGACAAGGCCTTCCTCCTAGATACTCTTCTCCCTTGGTTTCTATGGCACTGCTTTCTCTTGGTTCTCCTTCTACCTGTCTGACTGTTCCTGTTAAGTCTCCTTTGTGGGTTAGCATCCATCCCCTACCCCCTTTGCATGGATATCTCCCAGGCCTCCACCCTGGGCCCTTATCTTTCACTATACTATCTCCCTTAAAGGTCCCATGGGTTCAAGGATCATTTCCATGCATATGACTGTCAAATATGAAGAGACATCCTTCTATAATGGATATCTTCAAAGCCAAAAGCTCAGGTTCACACCTTGAATTCAGGTTCACACCTCTTGATACATACTAGCTACTTGACTCATGGCAAGTAACTTGATTTCTCAGTGTTCTAATCAAAGTCTAAGACTTTTAGTTGTAGAGAAGGGAGTGGCCTGCCTTGATAAAGCAAGTTTCCTTTTCTTGGGATTTATTTTGCCAATGAAATCACAGGTCTAGTCCCTATTCAGATGGATAGATGATTAGATAGACAGACAGACAGACAGACAGATAGATAGATAGATAGATAGATAGATAGATAGATAGATAGATAGATAGATAGATGATTACATGGATACACAGATACATAGATAAATTGATAGACAGGTGAATAAGAAGACTTATTGCAGAGGGCAGAGAAGTAAGGAAATAGACGCATTGAAGTATGGCTGATCCTTTCTAGGAGTTTGGCTATGAAGGGTAGAAGAAATGAAGGATGAGGTAAATATGCATGTGCATGTTAGGGGGTGTATATGTACATAACACCACCAACCAATCAATCTTTATTGAGTACCTACTATGTGCCAGGAACTATGCTAAGTGCTAGGGACACAAAAAGAGGCAAAAGATAGTTGCTGTCCTCGAGAAGCTTACAATTTGACAGGGGAGACCATATGCAAACAAATAAATACAAAGCAAACTATATACAGGATAAATAGTAATTAACAGCTGCAAGGCCCTGGGATTAAGAGGGTTTGGGGAAGGCTTCCTATAGGAGGTAAGATTTCAGTTGGGTCTTAAAGAAAGCCAGGGAAGTCGATAGGAACAGGAGGAAGAGTATTCCATGCACAAGGGGATGGTCAAAGAAAGTACCCAAAATAGAGAGGTGGAGTGCTTTGTCCATGAAATAACCAGAAGGCCAATGTCACTGGATTGAAGAGCATATGTTGGGGAGTAAAATATAAGAAGACTGGAAAAGTGTGAGAAGGCTTAGTTATGAAACGCTTTGAATGCCAAATAGAGCATATTGTGTTTGATCCTGGAGGCAATAGGAAGTCACTGGAGTTATTGCAAGGGAGAGGGTGAGGGTTCACATTATTGGACCTGAACTTTATGAAAATCACTTCACTGGATGAATGAGGACATATGGGAGTAAGGAGAGACTTAAGGCAGGCAGACCCACCAGCAGGATATTGCTATAGTCTAGGCATAAGATGATGAGGAATGAAGCAGAGTGAAAGCCACATCCAGGGAAAGAAGGGAAAATATTCAAGAGATATTGCAAATGTGAAATCAATAGGCCTTAGCAATAGATTAGATATGGGAGAGGGGAGGGGTAGAAGTGGGGTGGAGAAATAGTGAGGAAAGTAGCATGACTCCCAGGCTACAAGCCTGAGGAACTGGGAGGATGGTGTTGTCCTCTGCAGTATAGGAAAGGTTGAGAACAGGGGAGGCTTTAGGGGGAAAGACAATGAGTTCCATTTTAGACATTGAATTTAAGATATCTAAAGAACATCTCGTTCAAGATGTCTGAAAGGCAATTGGAGATGTGAGATTGGAGGTCAGCAGGACAAGTAGATTTGAGAATCAGACAGCATAGAGATGGTAATTAATTCCATGGCGGGAGGGGGGGGTGGGGGGGGTAGGAAAGTGCAGGAGCTATTCCTGGGAAGATCCTACTATTGGATGGATATCAGAAGAATTTCAGTCCCTGGGAAGGTCATTTCTAAGATTAGACTCTCTCTGCTATTCATGATCTAGGAGTCCTTAAATATGTCATTATACTAATCCAGTTTCTTCATTAATCTCAGCTAACTGCACAGTATATAAGGAGAGGGACAAAACTGTGTGTGAGGTTAGATTTGAATTGGAATCTTCCTCAGTGCAGGCCCAGAGGTCTTCTTCCATGCCACCTGGCTTTCTACATGTTATTTCCTTACCCTTTCCCCCCACCACTTTCCATTACATGTAAACTACTTGAATAAATGAATAAAAAAATAATTATTAAGCACTTACTGTTGTCAAAGGAAAATGCAATTTCTGTGTTGCAAACACAAGCCTGACAGAAACAATTTTTATTCATTTCTCATTATTTTTATCCAAGCATTATTCCACTTGGAGAGAGAAATGTTCAAATTGACAAGGTCCCCTCATGCTTCAGACATATTTCTTCTCAGAAGTCAATAGACATCCCAATTTGTTGTTATTTGTCCTTCATTCTCGAAAAAGATTGAAGTGAGGCAGAGCTGTGCAAAGCCCTTAACCCCACTCTCTCCTCCAGAGTCATCAAAGCCCAGTGGAAAGACATAGGTCGAGATGGCCTTTTTAAGCTAAGGTCTTTCCCAGGTCTCAGTTCATCTGAGGCAACACTTATTCAGTAATTAAAAGATAGCTCAGAATGGAGGCGGGAAAATGACCTAGTTTGCCTTCATAAAAGAATCAGTTTGGGGGGGGGGGGGGAGAAAAGAAGGAAGTCAGATTAGGAAAAAAAAAGCATCAGTTTGGGAGAGGAAGATTCTTAGAGTTTCTGACCAGAACAGAAACAATTGCTATTTACACTCCTACATCCCAATTTATAGCATTCTTGAATGAGGAATATTTCACATTCAAGATTAAACAAGAACCCAGAATTTAGATAACAGTTCAGTTAACAGTTTGTTTCATTAAAGAGAACAATAGCCTGCAACTTTAAGCACACCCTTAGAAAATAATTTTCCTAAAACCACTCAGTCCCTCGAAGGGACTAAAAGGCACGCACCACCCTACCCTCAATCCAAACTTTTTCTTTCTCTTGTATGGATCTTCATCCCTTTAGAACTTTGGGAAAAGGATTCGTAATCCTTAGGTGGACCAAAGAAGGGCTGCTAGCCTCTTGTCCTCTATAGTCGCTGCCCTAATGACTTGAAAGGAGGAGTCTACCTTCTAGTATAGATTTCAGTGAGTCATTATAAGACGGTGATCACTTAATAAATACAAAGAAAACTTTTAGTAATAGTGTTGTTCAGTCACATCCAACTCTCCATGATATCATTTTGAGATTTTCTTAGTAAAGTTACTAGAGGGATGTGCCATTTTCTCCTCCAGCTCATTTTATAGATGAGGAACTGAGGTAGTTCAGTCCACATGAGGGTGGGTTAGTGGCAGCTGACATAGTAGCTTGCATAGGTAGTAGCTCTGCTTATAACTTTCACCTTGGTTGAAGGATTTTCCTTATTGGGAACTCCCTACATGGATGAAATCATCAATCTGCAACTCACGCCCTCTAAAAATAAAAAGTAAAAAATTCCAAAAAACATAAATCGTCACGCAACATGTGACTCTATTTTCTCTGCTGATGTCCTCCCCTCCAGAGAAGCCCAAACTCCAGGTCCTGCAAGCACAGGTAATGAATGACAGATGAAATAGGTCTTAATATTTATCACAGTTGGGGGCAGCTAGGTGGCGCAGTGAAGAAAGCACCAGCCCTGGAGTCTGAAGGACCTGAGTTCAAACCCATCCTCTGACACTTGACTAGCTGTGTGACGTTGGGCAAGTCACTTAACCCCAATTGCCTTGCCTTCCCCCTTCCAAAAAAAAAAATTATTTATCACAGCCTATCCAGGCCCTTGATACTCAGCAAGTTATCAGGTTCTGGTTCTGGTCTTTTAAAAGAACTGGCCTGAGGTGGTTTCTAGCAGTGGAGAGATGCTATTGTGTGTGCCGGCTCAGAGCACCCAATCACATCTCCCTGGTGACTTCATTTTTCCCTTTTGTTATTGTATATCCCATTGCATTAGAGCAAATTGTTGAGGCTAATTAACTTAGCAATTGCCTTGAGACAGGAAAAAAATCTCATTAGGGCGGGGAACAGCCAAAGTACTGGTGGATAAACCAGCTGCCATCTTTGGGGACATAACCATAAGCAAGTCACTACATCTCTCTAGACCTGTTTCTTCATCTAAAATAATAGAGGGTTTAGATCAGATGAACTTTCAGGTCTCTTCTGTTTCTAATAATGTTCTCTACAATCTTTGGGATGTAGTGTGACATAGAGGAAAGAGTGCCAGATTTGGAGTCAAAGTGAAGAGGGTACCCACTAAGAGAGTTGGGGTTGCTCTGAAGACCTCAAAATACCAACATGCCAGGTCCTGCCAAATGAATTCAATGAGTCTTCTCAGCCAAAGAAAAGTACAATTTATTAAAAGTTTGCTTGCATTAGACACAGTAAGTCTGTGCTAGGTCATTCTATGGTGCTCTCACTCTTCTATAGTGCTCTCACTACTCTAGGGCATTCTACAGCACTCTCACCCACATGGTGTGAGATGGGGTCTTATATACAGAAGGTTGTGGGAGGAATCTAGGGGTGGTCTAGAGGAGGAGTTTGGGAAGGGTCTTCAGGAGGAGTTAATGAGGTCAATGCGTGATTAAGTGTAGGAAGTCACCTGGAGACTACTGGCCAGGCCAATTCAGGGATGGATCCGATAGGTGGGAAGTCTAGTGACAGAAGGTGGGAAGTCTAGTAACAGAGGCTTGGGCTCAGCCACAGTGTAAGGCTTATTGCTTCATGCAAATACCTCATCAAATGGGATGATTTAATCAAGAGTCTAAGGGAGGTTCCCAGAGCCTGTACCTCAAGGACTCAAGGAGAGCTCAAGGGGGCTCCCAGAGCCCATACCTCATCAAAAGTACTTGAGTTGGAATCCCATTGTCATTTGTGGGATTTGGGTCACTTTGGGGGGCTTTAGTTTCCTCATCTGTAAAATTAGATGACCTTTAATGTCCCTTTCAGCTCTAAATCAATGATTTTAAGACCCTTATCCTATGCCTTCCAACTTAGATAATTCAGCTCCTTCTATTGCTGCTGCTGATGAGATTTTGAGACAAGTGTATTTTGTTCAAGCAGATGCACATGATTCTGCTTTTCACCTAAGAGATGTGTGTTGGGAGGTATAGCAGTTTTGTCCCTCTCCTTATATACTGTGCAATTAGCTGAGATTAATGAAGAAACTGGATTAGTATAATGACATATTTAAGGACTCCTAGATCATGAATAGCAGAGAGAGTCTAATCTTAGAAATGACCTTCCCAGGGACTGAAATTCTTCTGATATCCATCCAATAGTAGGATCTTCCCACAAATAGCTCCTGCACTTTCAGATAGAGACCTCATCCTTTTAAAAAGAAAGAAAAAGAAAATAATTTGAGATTCCCAGAGGTGAAGTAATTAGCCCATGGTCCTCTAGTGTCCGGAATGTTTTAGAGCTCCCAATTCCTGCCTCCCCCAATTAGTAAGAGTATACTTATAAAATATGCACTTGTTATCATAAGGCAAACATCATAAAAATGATAAAGCCTACCAAAAGTGAAATTAAAATGATCTAGTTTCAGAGCCACACAGAAGATTTTGGTCTATCCATTCCTTTGTGCGCCTCTGTGCCTGAAGAGAGCGGATCATTTGTCTCCCAGGACTGACAGACAGCAAGGTGGTCCTTGTATTTTGTTTACTGGGGCATCTTTAGGACTTGAAAGACAAGCAGCAGTTTGGCACATGTCTTCAAATGTCCCAGTCATGAGAAGAACTGAAGTATTTAGAACAAAAAGTCCTTTCTTCCTTTCAAAGATTGGTCAGGTGAAAGAAAAAAAGAAGCATCTCCTCTGGGGTTTTTGTGTTTTTCTTAAGGATCTCATTATCTGTCCACATCAATGAGTCCAGGGCTCTCTACACAGTCAATGCCCACTTTGAGTTGTGGATTACTGAATGAGTGGTTTCCCATAGATCACATCTCATGCCAGGCAAGATTAGTATCCACTAACCATCACTTGGCCTGTTGTATACAGTGTGCACTCAGACCAGAGACAATTACTGCCTTGCACACAGCCCCTCTCCAAAGAGGTAGCAACAGACTACAGGAGTGGAGAACCTTCAGCCTGGAGGCCACATGTGGCCTTCTAGGTTCTTGAGTGTGACCTTTTGACTGAGTCCAAGTTTTACAGAAGAAATCCTCTGTGAACTTTGGATTTGGTCAAAGGGCTGCACTTGCGGACCCAGAGGGCTACATGTGGTCTTGAGACCACAGGTTTCCCACCCCTGGACTAGGTTCTTACATTGGCAGTAGCTAGTTAATTTCAATTGTTTAAAATGGAGAGCTCTTGGCTTTGGTAGCCAGTTAGTGTATCTTTATTCCAGCCAGAGACTGCATCCCTAACCAGCCTATCCTTCCCCCACCCCATGCAATTAAAAAATCCATTCTACAAATCAATGAGCACTTATTGAGTACTTACTATGTGCCAGGCAGGTAGCTAGGTGGTAATGGATAGAGTGCCAGGCCTGGAGTCAGGAAGACTCATCTTCCTGAGTCCAAATTTGGCCTCAAACATTTACTAACTGTTTGACCTTGGGGAAGTCACTTAACCCTGTGTGCCTCAGTTTCTTCATCTGTAAAACAAACTGGAGGAGGAAATGGCAAACACTCCATATTTTTGCCAAGAAAACCCCAAATGGGGTCACAGAGAATCAGATATGACTGAAACTACTGAACAACAGCACCAAAGATTATGCATACACACTATATACATATACACATATATACAATATATAATCCATAGCCAAATATTTGCTCTGTTTCTCTATTCTGTAATAAGGCATCTGAGCTCACTGGCAATAAAGATCAACTTCTAAGGAAACGATAGGTGTTGCCTAATGGTTTACACATGGTTCCTTGGTTTCTTTTGTTAGAGGAAGGCAGTTCTGAAAGATCCATTAAAGAGCGACAGACAGACAAACAGAGACAGAGACAGACAGAGAGGGACAGAGACAGAGAGACAGATAAGTGGATGGATGGATGGATGGATGGATGGATGGATGGATGGATAAAAGATAGAAAATTGGAAAGATGGTAGATAGATGAATGAATAAATACATATATATATATATATATATATATTGAATGGATAGATAAGTAATAGAAAGCTGGATAAATACATAGATAGTATATATATGAATGGATATATAGATTATAGAAAATTGGATAGATGGTAGATAAATAAACAAATGGATAGATAAATAGATAGACAGACTCAGGCCTTTCTAACTCTTTCCATATACTGCCTTGAATGACCACAGTGTCAGTCTCTCCTAGGGGATAAGCCACAACCCAGCTACATCTTGGAGTATAAAGCTTCCATTATATTTCCTCTATCAATCAGGAGATAGGAAAAAGAATTCATTCCTGGAAGTGGATTGATGATGTTTGCAAAGCCCAAGAGAAGGGTCCAAAGTAAATTTGCTAGTGTCTCTGACTTGGAATTGCAAATGCGGAAGACCTCAACTTAAGTCCCCTAGCCTTAAAGTTGTTGACTGCCCTTAGGTTACCAGGAAACTTCACAATTCTACCTTTGTTGTGGAAAGACTGGTGTCCAAATGTTATGAAGTCCCTTTGCCTGGTGGGGTGAAACCCTGATTGTTAAGTGAAGCTACAGACTCTTTGGCCCCAATCCTAAAGTTTAATGATTTGTAAATAAACATTCTTGGGGAGGGAGTGGGGAGGGAAGATAAATCAACAATGGGAGCTTATCGCTCTTATTAAATCCCTAGTTAAATATTTATTCTCTTAATCTAAAGTTAGGCTCCTGAGCCTGAACAGCAGCTATTAAGGAAATAATAGCTACCATACAGTTTATGCTTGGTGTGTTGGTTCCTTTTGTTGGGGTGGGAGTGAGGAGCAACTTTGAAAGATTCATTTTCCCTCTACTAAACATTCCAGATAATTCTGGGAAATGTAATTTTTTTTATTCCAGATGGTGATTTAATAGGTAGAGAACTGTTCATGGAGTTAGGAAGGCTTTGGTTTAAGTTAGCTTCCGACACATACTGATTGTGTGATCTTGGACAGGTCACTTGACATCCTAGCGCCCCCAGGAAGCTCACTGAAACTTATAAATTATAGAACAGGTGTTGGCCTGCATTGGGAGGAGTTTGCTCAATAGAAACTCCCTACATGGAAGAAATCACACAGGCCCCTGACCCGCACCCTCATAAAAATAAGGCCTCTGTCATGTGGTTCTATTCTTTTTACTGCTGTTCTCACCTCCAGACCTCAAGGACTTGAAATGACCAAACTACTGGAATTGTATAAAGAGGATTTGCAAGCATAGGTAATGACAGGCAAAACAGGTCTTATCTTAACTAGCCAGGGAAGAAAGAAGCACACATGCAAATAAAAAACCCAAAGGTTATTCAAACCCCTCATTTTTAACTCAAAGTTTCACTCTGTCTGTCCCACAAAGCCTGGCTGACAGATGCTGACAAAGTCATTTGAATCCCCTCCCCTCCTCTTCCCACCTACCACCAAAGGGAAGGCAGTAAGGTGCAGTGGAAAGATAGGGGATTTGGAGTTACAAGACCAGTTGAAAGAAGGGTAACTTTAGAGATCTAAGACCAGAGTTCAAATTCCTGGTCAATCACTTATTATCTCTTTGATACTAGATAAGTCCTTAACCTTCTCTGGGCCTCAGTTTCCTCCTCTTTAAAATGAACTAACTAGGGGAATTCTAAGGTTCCTTCTGTCTCTAATTAAATCTATCATCCTCTGATCCAACCATATTTTCCACTACTTTAATACATTGACTTTCTACTCTAGCTAAATTCATTAGAAGATGACTTCGTGGATCCTTGTGGTATAAGCAGTATATCTAAGTATTTTACGAAACTGTAGTTTCCTCTTTCTGTGACACAACACTGATAACTTACTATTGTTTGCTTTGACCTAGTTCAATTTTCAACCGCATCTGCCTGAAATGTACATTTTTGGAAAAGATGTATTTTGATGTTTTGGTGCTCATGTGTTGAAATTGGGGAAGTAAATTAAAAGGAGTTGGTGGGAATTTGAAAAGGAAGTTTTGGCAACTGAATACACTTCACTGACACCTAGAAACAAAGTAGATGCCCAGTAGCTGTGGAATAGTTGAACAAATTGTAATATGTGACTATAATGGAATATCATTTTGTAGTAGAAAATGGTGGCTATGAGGAATTTAAAGAAAATCAAGGGAAGACCTGTATGAACTGACCTGGAGTTAATAAATCAGAACCAGGTGAACAATATGCATGTTGACTACTATGCTGTAAATGAAAACTATACTAAAAGGCATCCAAAGAGGCAGTTAGGTGGCACAGTGAATAGAGCGCTGGCCCTAGAGTCAGGAGGACCTGAGTTCAAATCTGGATTCAGACACTTAACACAAAGAACTAGCCATGTGACCTTGGGCAAGTCACTTAACCCCAATTGCCCTCCAAAAAGCAAAAAGAAAGAAAGAAAGGAAGGAAGGAAGGAAGGAAGGAAGGAAGGAAGGAAGGAAGGAAGGAAGGAAGGAATAAAGAAAGAAAGAAAGAAAGAAAGAAAGAAAGAAAGAAAGAAAGAAGAAAGAAAGAAAGAAAGAAAGAGAAAAAGGCATCCAAAACAAGATTAATTGTAATAACCATTCTTGGTTCCAAAGACAATTATGAAACACATTTCCCTTCTCTGGGAGAGAGGTGTGGATTACAGGATCAGAACATTGCATTTGTTGCCAGAACAAATTAGCAAATCCAATATTTTGCCAGTTAGATTTGTTCAACTGTTTGGTTTTTCTGGGGGGACGGTGTTTTATTTTTTGTGAGGTTTCAGTGGGACTGAGTAAGAAAGAGCCCTCTTCATGAGTTCAAATCTGACTTCAGACACCTACTAGTTGTGTGACTCTAGGCAAGTCACTTAACCCTGTTTGCCTCAATTTCCTCATCTGTAAAATGAGCTGGAGAAGAAAATGGCAAACCGCTTCAGTATGTCTGCCAAGAAAACCCCAAACAGGGTCATAAAGAGTCAGACATGACTGAGAAACGACTGAACAACATTTATTTACCACAGTGTAAGTCTGCCTGGACATCTGAATATCTGTAAACAGATATGATCTTAATTTCTAGAAACTCACGGTGTTTTTATTATCAGCTCTTCGAGCTCTCTTTTTTCCTAAGAATGCCTAACCCTTTTCAATAAATTCAGGAAAACTGTAAGCCCTCAAGATAACCTGTCTTTGTGTAGTCTGACATGGGCCAGCCTGTTTCTTGAGTCCTAAATCTGCATTTCCTTGGGCATGTTCAAATTTAACCTAAAAACAAATGGCTCTGGCAGTTATTCAGAAGACATTAAATAAATAGCAATTAAAAGCTTAAACTTTTTAGATTGACCATTTATACAGATCATATTTCCAAAAGAATAGCTCATATCCCCATCTACTTACCTTTGTAGAAGGTATTAGGTGATACAAAGTCATAAACTGCCAATGAAGGTTTTACTACTAGAAAAGATGGGGAGAATTTGACCATAGAAGTCCCGCAGTAAGAGGTGGCAGAATGAAAGAATATTGGGCAGTAATGGGTGAAGGGATGTGGGGTTGTGTTAACTATGGCAAGGAGGGTGGGATGCAACTGATTTTCCTACCCTCTGATTGGTCGCTCCCTGGGCTCATGCCATGTCTTTCTTAGAGTTATGCTATGCCAAATGGTACCCAATGCTAAATAGATATTCCTTCAATTGTGAAAATAGATCCTGAGTCAAGGCAGTCTCCAAAGCTCATTCATGAAACAAAATGGGTATGAGTACCACCCTCCTATGACCAGTTATTGAGGGTGGAGGGGAAAGGGAAAAGAAAAGTGAGACAAGGGGTGGTTAGGTGGTGCAGTGAGTAGAGCGTCAGCCCTGGAGTCAGAAGGACCTGAGTTCAGATCCGGCCTCAGACACTTAACACACACACAAATAAAAACCTAGCTGTGTGACCTTGGGCAAGTTACTTAACCCCAACTGCCCTCCAAAAAGCAAAAAAAAAAAAAAAAAGTGAGACAAGAGACTACCTGACCTTCATAGGAGCCTAGATCTAGAACTGAAAGGAACCTTTAGAAGACATTCAATCCAACCCCCTCATTTTACAGATGATGAAACCAAGACTTAAGGAAATTAAGTGGCTTACTCAAGTTGCACAAGTACATTTGGCAGAGGCAGGATTTCCATTCACTCCAGAGAGAATGTTTAACCTCTATACAGGGTGGTAGGTTCCAGGGTGAGGAGGGCACCTAACCAGTCCCCAAGAAAGGACTGGCACTGGGACACCCCTCCTCACTTATCTAGTAATGCTAACCCTAACTGGATTTGGAGTCAGAGGACCTGGGTTCAGATTCTGCTTCTGCTACTTACTACAGCTTTGGGTAAGTTATTTAATAACTAGGTCTCAATTTTCTCATCTGTAAAAGGGTAGGTTTTGACTAGAGTTCTTCTCTTCAAGTTCTAAATCAAATGATCCCTTATGAACCTTTCTAAACCACAGTTTTCACCCAGTGTGTCTCACAGAGCAGCGAGGAAAGCATTTTGTAAACTGTGAAGCACTTATAAGGATGTGAGAAATTATAACATCTTTCTTAGAACAAAAAAATCTCCAGCTCAGAAAAGACATGCATGATATGCAGCGTGGGACTAATTATCTTAGAACTGTTGAGTATTTGTCTGGGGGCCTTTAGAATAGCATGAATTTTATAGTTGTTTTTTTCAGAGGTATAGAGAATAACAAGGCACAATGGGACATTTTTCCCAATCACCTGGCATGATGGGGACATGCCCAATCTGCTTTAAAGATTGACCTAACACAGGTGTTTTGGAAGTGATACACAGCCATAAATAGCACCATTCAATTTCTTTCCCCAACATATATAAATCAGAACTAACTTATAACTGGCAGAGAATCACCACCCCCTAAGTCCCTTAAATTTATTTTGTATATATTTCCTCTATTTATATGTGTGCTTGTATGTGTTGTCTCCCTCCCTATTTGAGGTCAGAGACTGCTTTTGTCTTTGTACCCACTGTACATGGCACTATCTCTGGTATATAATCTAATAAATTTAGGCTTGTTTCTTGTTTGAATGGCCTTAGGCAAATGACTTCAGCTTTCTGTCCTTCAATAGCTAGCATTTATATAGCACCTTAAGGTTTGTAAAGCACCTCTCTAGTCTCATAGACTTAATAAACCGTGTCCAAAACTAAACCCATTATTTTCCCCAAAATACCTTCTCCTCTTCCCAACTTTCCTATTATTGTCAAGTGGTACCATTATTCTCCCAAAATGTCACCTGTCACCCAGAATGGAAACCTAACATCCCAAAAGAGACAAGTACAAAAGGAATATACTTCAAGCATGGAGAATAATCTTTGTAAAGAAATAAAGAAGGGAAAAGGAATGGAAATTCAGATAACAGCTACCTGTCCATTTTGTTGTATTTGTATGGCTCATTGACTTGATTTTTATAGATAAGGGAGTAGGAAGAAAGAAGAAATTGAGGAAGGTGGGGGTAGAAAGGGAAAAGACTATGAAAGACACAAATCTTCTTGGGCTTGAAGTTTGTAATATGCATGCCAATACCAAAGACTCTAATAATAACCAATGTTTCCATGGTCTCATTGATGTGGGTGTTTCCTCCAAAGATACAGATCGAAATCTTCTACCCATGGCCCCCATCAGTTGGCTGAAAATGTACATTTCAAAGCCAAACAATAGAAATGGCTTTCTTGCCTCCAACTAAAGTGATTCAATTAAGCCACCAGGCCTAAAAGGGGACATAGAGGTAAAAGAAAAGAAAATATGCCACTCAGAAATATAGACATTTACTTCTACAATGGAAGATGTTGCGGTGAAAAGAGCATTGGTTTGGGAATCAAAGGACATTGGTTCAAAGCCCTATGAGGGCGATGGTCTATTAGCCTTGGAGCCAGGAAGATCTTAGTTCAAATCCTCCCTCAGATGTTTACCAGGTGTGTGACCCTAGTGAAGTTCATCAATTTCTCTTATATTTAGTTTCCTCATCTGTTAAAAAAAAGGGGGAGTTAACAATGCCTACCTTACAAAGTTGTTTGTGAGGATCAAGTGAGATAATATATGTAAAGTATTTTGCAAAAATACTTAAGGCTCTACATAAATATTTGCTGTTATTAGCTTTTCTTGTCCTTTATGTGGTCTTGGGCAAGTTATTTAAATTTTGTTCTCACATCCCTCATTTATAAAATGAGACCATTAGAATAGATGGAGTCTAAGGTCTTTTCCAGCTATATCCAGTCTTTGATCTCATGGGTGAAATACACAATGTATATACACAACTTGTGCATAGTAGTAACAACAAGTCAGTGGGTTGTTTGGGTTAGCAGCAAGTAAAACTGTGTTGCATTCTGTTTTATAACAAGGTCCTGGTGGGCCTTTTGAAAGGTCCAATAGCCCAGGGCACTGGGATATTCTCAGCTTCCCCAAAAAGAGCAGCTAGTTTCATACTGAAAAAAAGACCAAGAACTCCAAATTGATTACAGATAGTAGTTTAATCAATTGGGCTACTTACATAAGGGGCCAGCCTGGGGCAGCTGCCAGAAGAAACAGTCTCAATAATGGATTGATCCCCACAAAGACCCCAGGAAAGCCCAATGATAATTACAGGAAACAAAGGGAGGAGGAGCTATAGAGCACATAGCTACTGATTGGTGAATATTTTGGATTTCTACTTAGTAATGAGCTCACTTCCAAGCTTGGGGGTTAAGCCAGTGCTGTCCTGTAAATACCCAAACACAGAATTACGTCCTGATCATGTACTGGTCATGAACTGGTTACTTTTATGATTGTTATCAGTCATGGTAGCTAAGTTAGGTCATTTACCAGTCACAATATCTAAGCTGTGATTTACATTGGTCACTATGTCCATGTTCTCACCATTCACAGTATCTAAGTTATGACTTCCACTTCCCACTTTGCATTATAACTTTTCCCCAACAGGGACCCCATAGAAATGGGCTTATTCATACACTTCATATATAAAGTTAGGAAATAACCATTATGTATCCATAATTCAAATCAAGGCTGCTTGATTTCCCAATCCTTTCCCTATCCCCTTCTCTTTCCTAAACCCCCCGAATATAATCTCTTAGCTTGTGGGTTTGTTTTGAGAGATGACATTGAATTAAAATCCCTTGTCATCCATCTTGTAATCTTTGCCACAGGAGATCGCCCACCAAAATTCACCAAGCAGGGCTTGCAGTGTTGTCTGATTGAATTCCAAAGACTAACTGATGAGCAAACCCTATTTTAGGAGGCAGTAGAGGAATACATAGGTTAGTCTCATCATTGCTTATACATCAAGATTTGCCACAGGTATAATACTATTCCATTGTTTTCCATGGGTCCCACAGAAAGTCAGTCCCATACACTTTATAATCAATAAGAACGCCCAACCTATTTTCAATGACAATAGTAGATCCCATGGTAAAGTACTATTTCTTCTTTTTTTTTAATTTGAAAAAAAAATCCAGATTAGTCTTTCCTTTTCTTGTTAGAAAAAAGAGCCAAGCCAAAACACATCATACAATGGCAGTAGTGGGCAGTATACACATTTTATCCAGAGCTCCCTTCAGCAGTAAGGGAGGAAGGCATGTTTCATGATCTGATCTCCAGGATATTATTGGTTTTTCTTCCTCCACATTGATTTCCTTTTAATGATCTTTTCTTTTGCACTGGCTTAATTATTATGTGTGTTTTCTTTGGCTCTGTTCATTTCACTTAGATTCAATTAATATCACTCTCCCCATATTTCTGACTTTCAGCACTTCAAAACCATGTGCCACTTACAATCTTACCTAGTCAGTTTACCATTTAAATTGATGCAATCCAACCCAATCTAGTTCTCTCCCAGATACAGGGTAGGAATTCTTCCTATTCATCATTTCTAGTAGCACAGTAGTGTTCATTATGTTAACACCAAAGTTTTTAACCATACTTTAGTTGATCAGCACCCACTTTGTTTCTATTTTTTTCAGCTGCAGGGTTGTTGCTGTGAAGATATGGATATTTATTGAACCTTTGTTTCTCTCTTAGACCCCCTCAGGGTCCCTCTTAGGGTTCTCAGTACCAATTCCTCACTATCATTCAACCCACATGTCAGATGCCAGATCTTATCATATCTATCTCCACATTTCTCCAATATGCCCCTTTCTCTATAGTCACACAACCACCATGCTCAGTCAGGTACTCCTTAACTCTTGCCTCAGCTATAAAATAGCTTTCTGGTTGATCTCCCTGCTTCAAGTCTCTTCCCACCCCAATTAATTTTCCATTTAGCCTTCTCAAGCAATCATTTTTGAAGTGCAAGTCCAACTATCTCACCCCACTACTCAATAAACTCTCGTCATTTTGAAGAGACTTATCCACTAAGAGGGTTAGGGTTACTCTGGAGACCCCAAAATACCAACATGCCAGGTCCTGTGAAGTGAATTCGACTCGAGTCTTCTCAGCCAAAGAAAAGTAAAATTTATTAAAAGTTCACTTGCAATAGATGCAGAATAAGTCTGTGCTAGGTCCTTCTATGGTGCTCTCACTATTCTATGGCGCTCTCACCCTTCTATGGCATTCTATGGTGCTCTATAGCACTCTCACACTTCTACAGTGTGAGATGGGGTCTTATATACAGAAAGTTGTGGGAGGAATCTAGGGGTGATTAAGGGTGGGAAGTCGCTGGAGATCACAAACAGTGATGGGCTAGGCCAGTTCAAGGGTGGGAAGTCTAGCAAGTCTAGTAACAGAGGGTGGGGAGTCTAGTAACAGACTTGCCTCACCAAATGGGATGATTTAATCAAGAGTCCACAGGAGGTTCCTAGAGCCTGTACCTCAAGGATTCAAGGAGAGCTCGAGGGGGCTCCCAGAGCCCATACCTCATCAATTTCAGTCATGTCCTACTATTTCTGACCCCATTTGGGGTTTTCTTAGCAAAGATACTAGGAGTGGTTTGCCATTTCTTTCTCCAGCTCATTTTACAAGATCTGAGGAATCTGAAACAAACAATGTTAAGTGACTTGCCCAGGGTCACACAGCTAGTAAGCGTCTGAGGCTGGACTTGAATTCAGGAAGCTGAATCATCTTGACTCCAGACCCAGCATTCTATCCACCATGCCACCTAATGAATCCCTCTTACCCATTTATGTCATCTGGGTGCAGAAAGAACACCAACATGATCCCCTCTCTAAAACTAAGGTACTCTTCCATGGGAAAGTGTCTTCTATTATCTATAAAGCCCAAAGCCCTTCTCTATTATATTAGCACTAAGTTCAGAGTGCAGGAACACAATATGTCTGGCAGAGACTCAGGAGCAGGTCAGTAAGAAGCCAAGGAACTTGTTCAACCCAATTCTTTATTTCAAACAAAAAGGAAGAGAGGCCATCAATTCAATGAATTAAATGTATATATCCCATTGGTTATTTTCAAACTAAGCAGTTGAACTGAATTTAATGATAATAGAGTTTTCCTCCAGATTCTTTGTGTATGACCACAACTTTACCATGATATAGTGGAAAGATTACTAGATTTATAGTTAGAAGCCCTAGCTCAGGAGACTGCCTCTACTTCTTTCCATCTGGGTAACTATGAATGAGTGATGCATTTTCCCCCCTGGGCCTAACTTTTGTCCTTCGAAAAATCAGGGGATTGGACTTATATGATCTCTAAGGAGCCTTCCAGTCCTAAATCCTATAATCCTCTAACAATTCTACTTTAATGCGCTTTCGAATCCTAAAACTGGGTAAGAGATTCAGGAATTTGGATTCTGCTACTGAGACATTTATTAGCTGTCTGACCTTGGGCAAATCACTCACTGACTCTGAGCTTCTGTTTCCTCATCTATTAAAATGAAGCTAATAACACCTATAGTATTCTACCTTGAAGTTTTGAGGTGATGTACAGAGGCCATTTTGCAAAAACCTTAAAGCATAATACAAATGTTAATTTTTATTAATATTAGGCAGCCTGGCTTAATTGAGAGTCAGCTTCATATATAAGCTGCTTTGTAAAACTTAAAATAGGATATAGATGAGAGCTTTTGTTTTTAAACAGCCTGGCTTGGTGAATAGAGAGCTGATCTTGGAGTCAGGAAGATCTGGTTTCAAGTCCTGTTTCTAATACATACTGGCTGTGTGACCAAGTCACTGAATGCCTTATTTACAAAGCAATTACTGAGCTTCAGAGATGTTCTATCCTCCTATCAGGGAAAAGTTAGAGGGATTTGCCTTATTGGGAGCTTCTCAAACCAATGAAATCACAGGTCTAGTCCAAAACAAATAAAATGAGCTGTTGAGGTTTTTGTTTGTTTGTTTGTTTTTGAAATGGGAAATGGACAAAGTAAGGACATTGACTCTGATCTTATTTATTAAAGAATGAGCAGTGTAGGATTAGGGGTAGGGTGGAGAGGAAAGGTTGACATGCCCAGAAATCATCTCAACCAACAAATGATCTCCTTGTCCGATAGACACAGGAAACCAAAGGCAATAGTGATTTAGAAAAAAAATTCATTTGTGAAACATTATTCCTGAGTAGAAGGTGGAATGAGGATGGATTAAGATGATTCCCATTGATGCACTACTTTACAGTTTACAAAGAACTTGCCTCACAGAAGTCCTATGAGACATTCCTTCAGTCCTTATGGATACCCTCATTCTATTATTGGTAGTCAGTTGTGTGTATAGAAAATAAGGCTTTCAAGGGAAGGGAGTCTCTCACTATTGCCTTTGTATCCCAAACACCTAGGATTGTATCTTACATATACTAGTACATAGTAGGTGTTTTACAAAGGCTTATTTCATTGGCTTCACTTGGATATGTTTCATGATATTTCTCCTTTCTCAGCTTGGCTATTAGTATAACACAAAAGCCACTGAGAATCTGGAGGTGCAGGCTCTGGTCCCAGTTCTATTCCAAACTGTATGACCTTGGTCAAATCATCCCCTCTCCTTACATGACAGTTTACCCAACTGTAAAGTGAAAAGAAATTAGGTCAGATGATTTCCAAGGATCCTTAGAGGCAACTAGGTGGTAAAGTGGATAGCTCCCTAAGGCTGGAGTCAGGAAGACCAGAGTCCAAATCCAAACTCAAACATTTACTAGCTGTGTGACCTTGAACCACTCACTTAACATTTGCCTGCCTCAGTTTCCTCAAATGTAAAATGGAGTTAGTAATAGCATCTGCTTCCCTAGGATGTTTCGAGGATCAAATGAAATAATGTGTGTAAAACACTCAGCATAGCGTCTGGCACATAGTGAGCATTTAATAATAAGTGCCCCTTCCTTCTATCTCTAACATTCCATGAATCTCAACTCCCCTCACCCATGAAGGCTCAGAAACACCAGGCATGATCTCTCCTTTAAATCCCAGGAAGTAAATATGGTTTTCTGCTCTACAAAGGTGGAATTTACTCTGAAGCATCTCACCATAAAAGGAGAAAAAGGAAAAAAAAAAACCAAACCTGAGATAAGTATCATCATTTTCTGGGGCTGAGTGCCCACATCAGAATCCTCCAGACTTTTGCAATAGGAAGGGTCACATTACAGAGATCACTATCTCCTAACAAGCTTCCTACAACACTGCTCCAGTTTAGCAAAGGCCATGTGAATCCTGTAGTTGACAAAGCTACTTTTAAAACAGTTTAATTCTGGGGCAGCTAGGTGGCGCAGTGAGTAGAGCGTTGGCCCTGGAGTCAGAAGGATCTGAGTTCAGATCTGACCTCAGACACTTACCACACACAAACAAAAACCTAGCCGTGTGACCTTGGGCAAGTTACTTAACCCCAATGGCCCTCCAAAAAGCAAAAAACAAAAACAAAAACAAACAAACAAAAAAAGACAAACAAACAACAAAAAAAGACAGTTTAATTCTCCTTAGGCCTGGTGGGGATGTAGTGGATAGAGTGTCCAGCCTGGAATCACAAAGGCTAGAGTTTAAATCGACTTCAGCCACTTTGTAGCTGTGTAACCCTGAACAAATCATTTACCTCTCTTTGCCTCAGTTTTCTCAACTATAAAATGGGGATAATAATAGCACCTGCCTCTCAGCATTGTGGTGAGGATCAAATGAATGAGATATTTGTAAAGTTCAGTCATTGTCATTAAGTTGTTTACAACTCTTCATGCATGACTCCATGTGGGGTTTTCTTGGCAAAGATTCTGGAGTTGTGTGCCATTTCCTTCTCCTGATCATTTTACAGATGAGGAAACTGAAGTAAATAGGGTTAGGTGACTTGCCCAGGATCAAACAGCTGGTAAGTATCTAAGGCCGGTCTTCCTGACCCCAGGCCCAGCTCTCTATCCACTGCACCAGATAGCTGCCCCTAGCACCTGGCACATATTAGGCATTTAATAAATGTTTGTTTCCTTCATTCCTTAAATCCTGTCCCTAACTCCTCATCCCACTTATAGGAAAACTTCCTCAGGAACTGCATTTGCACATCCAAAGTATTAAATAGAGTGGGAGGACAAACTTTCCCATTCTTTCTTCTCCCTTTCCCCATCTTAATCCCTGATGACAAAGTATAGTTTCCTACAGTGAGAATATTTCAAAGATTCTCATGTGTACGGGTTGGATAGCAATGAAAAGCAGCAATGGTCACTTACAGAGCCCACCTAAGCACAGGGCAGGTGTCACAGCTCAGTAAAGTGTGGGTGTTCATGCAGAACCCTTTCTGTCTACTCAGAGCTAATTTCCTGGCTGGAGGCTTGATGGATGGGGAGAGGGTACTTTGATCATCATTAAGTGTATACGTGTATTTATAATGTCTTTACAATATATTCCCTAAAACACGCCTTTCCAGGACTCACTCTGCGTGCCTCATCTTTTTTATTTTCACATATCCAGAGTCATCTCTGCTTGAATTGTGGGGTAAATTATATGCTTTACTTTCATATACCATTTATAGCAATTTACAAAATATTTTCATATATATCATCTCCTTTGATCTGATATGGAAATAAGAATAGCATAAAACAAAATATAACATAAGGAAACAAAGTGACATGACATAATATAATAACTAATTGGTCCCTTGGATAGGGTGCTTCACTGAACCTGGTGTCAGGAAGACCTGAGTTCAAATCCAGCCTCAGATACTGCCTAGATGTGTGACAGGCCTGTCACTTGACCTCTGTTTGCTTCAGTTTCTTTATCTGTCAAATGGGGACAATAATAGTATCTGCCTCCCAGACTTGTTGTGAGGATCAAATGAGATATTTGTAAAGTACTTTGCAAAGTGCTATATAAATGTATGAAAGAATACATAATATATGATATGTGAAATGATAATATATAATATGACCCAACAATGTAACATGACATAATTCAAGATAATACAAGATAATATAATACAATCTAATATAACATGAGGGCAGCTACATGGCACAGTAGATAGAATGCAGGGCCTAAAGTTATGAAGGCATGAATTCAAATGTGGCCTCAGACACTTACTAGTTGTGTGACCCTGGGCAAGTCACTTAATGCTGCCTGCCTCAGTTTCCTCACCTGTAAAATGAGCCAGAGAAGGAAATGGATAATCCCTCCAAGATGATCCCAGATGGGGTCATAAAAAGTTGTAAACGACTGAACCACAACAACTGAACCAAGAGCTTTACAAATATCTCATTCATTTGATCCTCACAAAGAAATGGTAAACTACTCCAGAATCTTTTCCAAGAAAATTCCAAATGGGTGACAGAGTCAGATATGACAGAAAACAGCTCAACAAGAAAATATAACATGAAATAGTGTAATTTGATAGGACACAATATAATGCAATACAATATACCATAATATAATGTACTATACCATAGCATATAATGCTATAAGTAATATAATATGACATAATAATATCCTGTTGAAACTGCAAATAATTTCAACTAGCATTTCCTTTATAAATGTTCCTCTGAACTGCATTATCTTGGTTCTCCTACAGGCCCACCCTTCTGTTTTTCCCCCATATATTTGTATTCCCCAGGGTTCTCTCCTAATCTTCTTCTTGTCCTGCCTCCCTATCTCTCTCTCATGGTTTCAACACCTCTACACAGGTGATTCTCAAATCTCTATTACCAATCTGACTTCAGAGATAACTCCCAAGTTTCAGGCCCACATTTTCCGGCTATCTCCAAGAGACATCTCTCTGATATCTTCAAAGGCAAAATGCCCCGAAATGAATCCAACACCTTCTCCCTCACTTGCCATCTTCAAATCAAATCTTCTTCCTGATTTCCACACTTCTGTAAATGGCACCACCCTAGGAACCAAGCTCAAACCCTTAGAATCATAGATAGAATCACAGCTCATAAATTTTGAACTGGAAGGGACCTTAAAGGTCATCTGGTCCAGCCCTTCCTTTTTTACAGATGAACTAACTAAGCACCAAAGATAGAATGAGTCACTTGCTCTAAATCATCAAGTTATACATGACAGAGGCAGGAGTAGGTCAAATTCCAGTCCTTTACTTCCAAACGCTTTCATCTTTAAATTTTCTCATTTCCTCATCCCAACATATCATTAATCCCTAGGTTCTGTCATTTCTATGTCTGTGATAACATTTGCTTCATTTCCTCCCACTTAGACTATAACAATGGCTCCACAACCTGTCTCTCCATCTCCACATTTCCTACAGATTTCCTATCCCACATCTATCTACTAGTTAATTATTCTGATCATATCGACACCCCTTCAATATCCTTCAAGAGCACCACATTAGGGGTGGCTAGGTGGCACAGTGAATAGAGTACCTGACCTGGAATCAGGAGGACCTGAGTTCAAATCCAGCCTCAGACAATCAACACCTACTAGCTATGTGACCTTGGGCAAGTTATTTAACCCCAATTGCCCTGCCTTCCCTCCTCCAAAAAGGCGGGGAAAGAGCGACATGTTGCATACAGGATGAAACCTGAATTGCTTATTTTAGAGTTTAAGGCCCTTTACCAACTGGCCTCTACCATGTGCAATCTTACTCTCCACTGGTCTGCAAGAGGCTCCAGTTGAATAGGAATAGTTACTGTTCTCCAAACATGCCCCCATAATTCCTGAACATTTTACCTCAGTGAACACTGCTCTGTCCATTTGGAGTAACCCTTCCCCCTAAAAAATTTCCTATCAATTCTATAAAGACCAGCTCAGAATTACAGAATCAGTCAGAAGATACCTCAGAGATTATGTAGTCTGCCCTATACCCAAATAATAATCCCCTCATCAACACCCCCAGTGATTGGTCAACACAGTCTTTCCTTGAAGACTTCCAGTAAGGGTAAACATAGCTCCATTTTTGATAGCTGAAATTGTTTCATATACAGCCTGAATCTGCCTCTCCGTAGCTAACATTGAGATGAGGTAGAAAGAGAGCAGAATATGGAGTCTGAAGGATCTGGGTTTGAATCTTGGCTTTGCCACTTACTAGCTGTGTGACTTGGGCAAATCTCTTAACCCCTCTCAGTGTTAGTTTCTTCATCTATAAAGTGAGGAACTGGAATAAATGATCTCTAAGGTCCCTTCATCAGACATCTAGAAAGCCACACTCGGCCTCAAGGCACAGTGGTTAGTATGCTTGGCCTGGAGTCAGGAAGACTAAGCTTCCTTGGTTCAGATCCAGCCTCAGACATTTCCTAGCTGTGGGACCCTGGGCAAGTCACTTAACCCTGTTTGCCTCAGTTTCTTCACCAGTAAAATGAGCTGCAGCAGGAAGTGGCAAGCTGCTCCAGTATCTTTGCCAAGAAAATCCCAAATGGGGACGTGACTGAAAAATAACCACACAGAACAGTCCTTAAGGAATTCACATTCTAATAGGAAGGGAAAAGAGAAGAGAATAAGCATTTATATAACGTCTGCTATGTACCAGGCACTGTGATAAGTGCTTTACAACTATTATCTCACTTTATCCTCATGACAACCCTGAGAAGTGGGTGCCATCATCAGCCTCATTTTAGAATTGAAGAAACTTGGGCAAATAGAGAAGCCTAATTTGAACTCAAATCTTCCTGACTCCAGGTCCAGCTCGCTATCCACTGTGGCACCCAGCTGCCTCTAATGCAGAGAGAACATATAAATAACTAAGTATATACAAGATATCTATAGAGTAGACAGAAGGCAATCTCAGAGCTACTCTAGCAGATAGTGGGAATCAAGAAAGACCTCCTACTGAAGGTGGCATTTGAGCTGAGTCATAAAGGAAACCTAAAAAGCTAAAAGGCAGAGGTGAAAAGGGAGAGCCTTCCTTGTATTGGACACAGCCAGTGCAAAGGCATGGAGACTAGAGATGAGGAATTATGTGCAAGAAACAGCAAATGAGCAAGATTAGCTGGGTCATAGAGTGCATGGAGGAGAGTAAGGTGTAAGAAGACTAAAAACGAAGGAAAGGGTCAATGTGAAAAGCTTCAAGTGTCAAATGGAGAATTCTGTATTTAACCCTGAATGTAACAGGGAACTGGTGGCATTTATGGGGGTGGGGAATGGAATAAGAGATAAGATGTTTGCATCTGTACTTTAGGAAACGTGGAGGATAAATTAGAGTGAGAAGAGATTTGAAGTTTATGTTCTGCTTTACTTTCCTGGAAAATTTTCTATGTCATTAGATTCCCCACTATTAAAAGTTTGTTTATTTGTTTTCAAAATAAAGATAGAAACCTGGGAGAGGAACTAGCAAACCACACCCCCTTCCTCCAATGGCAGAGGTTAAGAAGTAACATATCATAGTATATAATATGCTGGACCCAGATCAGGAAGATACCTCAGCCTTACTTATGACGCCTTACTAGCTATGTGACCCTGGGCAAGTCACTTAACTGTGCTTACCTCAGTTTCCTCATCGGTAAGATAAGCTGAAGAAGGAAATGGCAAACTACTCCAGTATCTTTGCTAGGAAAACTCCAAATGAGGTCACAAAGAGTGGAAACAACTGAAAAAGAACTCAACACCAACAGCAAAGTAGGGATAATAATACCTCCAAAGTTTCTCTGCATATATATTATCTTTTCTTATCTGTTACATACTGTTTCCCCCCAGTAGAATGCAAGCTTCTCGAGGGCAGGGGTTGTTTTATTTTTGTCTTTTAATCCTCAATACATGGCATAATGCCTGGTGTATAGTAAGTACTTAAATATTTGGGGGACATTACATAGGGTGGTGTAGAAAAAGTGTTGGATCTGGACTTGGAGAATATGGGTTCAGATTCCATATCTGATGCTTACTAGTTATGTGACCTTGGGCAAGTCTCTTAACTTCCCTAGGAATTGATTTCCTCAACTGATGGTCTCTGAAATCCTTTACAACTCTAAATAGACTATGCTACTGTAGCCACGATCTAGGGTTGGAGGTATTTAGGTTAACAGAAATCTAGCTACTCCCTCTTAAATGCCTGTCACCTACATGTGGGTGGAGCCACTCTTTCCCAACTCCTCTTTTTGGCCATCCCGAGGACATGACTTTCCCATTGTCAACACCTCTCCTCTCCTAACTCTCACCTGTAACTCCAAGAAGTTATAATACGTGCAGCAGCCACAACCCAATAAACCGTCTCAGCAGATGGACTAAGCCAGGTTGAGGGTAACCAACAGGCCTCAAATCCGATGGTGAGTGAGGGGGATGTCTACCCCACGCACACAAAGACTTCCCTGGATAGACAGGCCATCGTCGGCCACCCTGACTTTTGTCTCGCCATTGGACCTCAGTGTCTCTTAAGAGAGAGTGAGACTGACAACTTTGTGAGACTGACTCACTTAAATCCAGTTCAAGCTCAAATCAAGACATCTCCCTGTGATGTCACTGGTCATCTTTGAAAACAAAAAACAGTTCTACCCCTGAGTCAGAAGCAGATAGGGCTTGTAGAGCAGTGAGAGAAGGTCATTTTCCTAAAACATCCCCCAGCTGTCTTTTTTCCTAAATCCAATGGTAACTTGTTTTGGGGGGCAGGGAAATTATAATGTCTGAGTTCTCCTGGAAAGTTTATAAAATTAATTTAAAAATCAATATCAGCAATATTCCCTCATTTGACTGGAGACCCCAGAGAGGATAGTATCGTGGTAACTTAGACAGAAGGCCTAAATCTCAGTCTCTTTATGCCACATAGGCTATCCATTGCCCACTTTCTTTCTGCCTTTTCTTTCAAAATAATGAAGCACACACCTAAGGAAAAATTAGCATTGACTTTTTTCCTGTCAATGTTGATATAAATTAAGATATAAAGTGTAAGCACAACCTTGAAGAACTGAAAATCTCTGGGAAAGGAACTCACTTTCTCTGGAATGGAGAGAAGGGGAGATAGGTAGAGGAGAGGGAAAGCACCACCATCTTTGGTCTCAGCATAATCTAGTATCTTTCCTGTCTTAGCCTCAGTCAGTGTCCTCATGGCTTAGCTCCCCCATTCCCCTTTCAGTCCCAAACTCACATATTCAGTATCTTCCTGTACTTACATATCACAGTATGCATCTCCTTCCAATGACAAGCTAAGAGGTTCCATTGATGCCTGCAGAACTTCTTTTCACATGCAATTTTTTTTCCATCTTCCCACTTACAATATTGTGAGGATAAAATGAGATCCCATGAGATGTGTCTTAAACAAACTTTTTGTTTTGGAGGCAATCTAGATTAAGTGACTTCCAAAGGTCACACAACTGTTAAGTGTCTGAATCCAGATTTGAACTCAGGTCCTCCTGACTCCAGGACCAGTGATCACCATGACACCTAGCGGCCCCTCTTACAAACTTTACCATACATATCAGTATAAACTATCTAATTGAATGTTGGCTATTAACTGTTCTACAAAGATAATTGTATTGTACCATACAAATCTCTTACTGGAAAGAAAATCAAGAAATAAGTTATTTTCTTGAGACATATGAAGGATACAATTTTTCAATTGAAAAATGATTGCTGCAAACAGCCCCAAAAGAAAACTCCAGACTGAATACCAAATTCATCGAGGGAAAGTTGCTCCATCTGATGTGTAGGATTGCAAGGAAAAGATTTCTTAATACTGGGATCCAAAGTTTCTACTTGGGCCACCTCTACCAGCAGATGGCTGTGCTCAGAAAATTCACTCTCCCTCCTCTTCAAGTGTTAGGTTACCAGATGTCCTCTGTCCTGCCAGCATTTTAAACACCCAGTTTCACAATCAAACAGTTCTTTTTGAAAGTGAGGTGTTTGTGTTTTTTTAAGTTTCTAGCTTTTTAGAACGCCAGTTTAAATTTGTTCTCTTGTATCTTCCATTTCCAACTTTTCTGTTCTCCTTCTAATCCTTTGGTATCTGGTAACCATATTCTGAAAGCTACTTATGATTTGAGAGGTAAAAGTTGGGAGGAAAAGATTAGTGACTGCCAGGGTCATCTTCATGGGGAAGATGTTAAATCATACCACTTCAAGACCTCCAACTAGGGAAAAGTCATTACTTGACCCTGAAGGTTTCAGTGACTAATAAGCTAGGTTTGTAAACCAACTTTTTACCATACCATACTTAAAAGGTACAAGTGGGGGGATTAAAGTATATATTCTCAAACCATCTAGTGATCAAAAAAATCTCATTGGTAGATTGTAGAGAAGCACAGCCTTTGTTAGTCTTCCTAGCCCTCCCCAACAGCTAGAACCCTCTGTTGGGTTCCCTTTGACTTCCTTATGTCCTTTAGCCTTATGGTGAAGCAGGAAGAAGAACAATTACTAGGGAAGTACCACTACCCTCTAACATAATCACACTTATATGTGAAAGCCTTTCAAGGGTATATTTCCCCCACTTGTCAGTATTCTTGCCAGCCAAGTCTTATTTTTGCTTTCCTCTATTTGAAGAGAAGTCCTATTTCCTGTCTTCTTCTTAATAAATAGCTATCTGGGTGTTGTGAAAAATAAAATTTACATTCATTTTTTTCCAACTCAGATCCATCATCTCTCTCATACAGACTACCTTCTTTTAAACTTTAAAGGGAGATTTAACCTGAGGTCTATAAACTTTTTTTAAAAAAACCATATTTTGATAACTGTATTTCAACATCACTGATTTCTCTTGTAGTCATGGCATTTTATTTTATGGATTTGAAAACATTATTCCAGGAGCAGATCTGTAGACTTCACCATATTGCCAAAGGGGTACGTGCAGGATACCAAAATATGTTAAGAATCTTTTAAAGAGGGAGAGGGGGACCTTAATCTCTTCTAGCTCCAACTATTCAAAGACTGTACTCTATAGGCAGCTCAAAAAATTTTCCAGGGTAATTTTGACTGGATGGGGGACTTTTTCATTGCACAATAATTTAATAACCTAATTCCCAACTAAGAAACAACACCACTGAATTGGTTTCTTACCTAATCTGCTGACTTTCCAACCTAACTCCTGCATAAAATGCAATTGCATTATCCTCCTAGAGCAAAAACTCATAAATGCCAGTCCATTAAAAAGATGAAGGAAAAAATATAAACAACTATAATTGTAAATTCCTCTGAGCAATTCAGTCTCAGTGACATAATCGTTCTATAATTGTTCATCCTCATCATTGTATCCCCAGAGTCCTACAAGCATTAGACTGTCCTCACTAACTCTGTGACCCTGGGCAAGCCACCTGACTTTTGTCTGCCTCAGTTTTTTCAACTGTAAAATGGGGATAATAATGGCACCTCCCTTGCAGAGTTGTCATGGGGATCAAATGGGAAAACATTTGTAAAGTGCTTAGCACAGTGCCTGGCACATAATAGGCACGATATAAATGCTTATCCATTTTCACTCTCCCCTGCCTTTTGACCTATTGGTGATCCTCACGGTTCAGATGAAGGAGTTGCAGCAAACAAAGGAGTAAATGATATCATTGGCTTGCTAGTATCACGAGGTGGTTGGGCAGTAAAGTCAGAAGCAGACCGCACACAGGCTGCAAAGTACACAGGCTACTAAGGGACTGAACCTTCCAGAAGAAACTCCAACAATGACTGATTTCTTTATTTTTCCAATGTATAACAGGTTTATTTTCTTTCTTTTCCTTTCTCTTCCTTCCTTCCTTCCTTCCTTCCTTCCTTCCTTCCTTCCTTCCTTCCTTCCTTCCTTCCTTCCTTCCTTCCTTTCTTTCTTCTTTTTTGGAAGGTAATTGGGGTTAAGCAACTTGCCCAAGGTCACACGGCTAGTAAGTAAAGACTAATTTCTAATAGCTATCCACCATCCTACTCCCTCTCACTTGTATCCCTTCAGCTCACAGAGGCATGGCTCAAGATATAAGAGATCATAAGGGCCATCTAATCCAATCTACTCATTTTACAGGTTAGGAAACTGAGGTCCAGAGATAATCTTTAGACCACTTCAAAACCCCGCTCAAGCCCCACTTCCTTCCTACATAAGGCCCATCCTACTCCCACCAGTTGTTGGCACTTCCTTACTATTCCCCCCACAAATAATTTTTGTATTCACGATCTGTTATTTTTAATATGATACCTCTCTTTTTAATAGAATAACTCGTGTTCCAGAGTCACATGCTATCCAGACAGCTCAGCACAGGTCCTTCCTGTTTTGGATTACTGTGAATCTTGAGGTTTGCAAAACTTTGGGTCTTAAATGAGACCTGAAAAGTCAGTCTTCTGTCCAATCCCAAATTAGACCCACTGTCTGAAGGGAAAAGACTTCCTAGGACATCCTCTACCAACATTTCTGACTGGTGACTGGCCACCAGGGGTTAATTTTACATTTGATTCCTTGAATTAAGCAAACATTTATTAACTAATCACTGAGCTAGGCACTTACAACTTCCAAGGTTATTTTAGAAGAGAAATAGAAGTTACGGGGTGAATACAATGCCGGACCTAGATTCAGGAAGACCTAAATTCAAAACTGCCAGTTACTCGACCTCTGTCTCCCTCAGTTTCCTCATTTGTAAATCGAGGATAATAAGAACACCTACTTTCTAGGGTTGTTATGAAGATAAAACAACCTAATCATTGCAAAGTGCTTTTCGAGCCTTAAAGCATTATCTAAATGCTTGCTAGCTATTATTATTATCTTTTCTGCATTCAAGGATGCAGGGAGCTGTCTGTCAATAAAATCTGGTATTTAAATATTTGCCTTTTTCAGAATCTGTAAGCTTGGAGCCTTGAAGGCCCGCCCTGTTTACAGGGCAAACCCCTTAGAGGCAGAAGCTGCCAATTATACTTTTATGAAACCCCAAATTCGAATGCTATGTCTCATCACATTATCTAGACTTTGAATTTCCTGATGATTCACTTATGGTGGAATTTGATACTGGGCCAGCATTGTCACTCATAAATGCTGAGTTCCTTCCCTCATTCCAGGGAGATGTAATCTGCTGCTACTTATTTCAGACATAGCAACTCTTGCCCTGACATGAACTCCTATTGCCCTAAAAGTATGGATGGAGGAGAGGAACTTCTGTGTTGTACTACTCAACTTAGGAGAGGAAGTCCAGTGCTTACCCTCTCCCTAGCAGGACTCCAGTCTTATCTGAAAGCTTCATTGGCCCATAATTCCTTGTGTCTTTAGATACAGCAGTGAAATAATTTAGTAATGTAATTTTTTAAATAAGTTTTTATTGATATCTTTGATTTGTTTACATCACTATTGTTTGCATATTTCTCCCTCCACCTCCCAGAAGGATATATCATATAGCAAATAGTATCTTAAAAAGATGAAAAAGAAGAGGAAAAAATCAATATAACTGATCAGTATATTGGACAAAATCTTAAAACATGTGTAATTTACAATTGTGGACCTCCCACTTTTTATGAAGGGATGGGGTGGGAGTGTCTTCTCATAGCTCTTTTTTCCAGTAATGTTTGTTCTTTGTAATTTTTTTTTTTTGCTTTTTGGAGGGCAATTGGGGTTAAATGACTTGCCCAAGGTCACACAGCTAGTATTTTGTGTTGTGTCTGAATCCGGATTTGAACTCAGGACCTCCTGACTCTAGGGCCAGTGCTCTACTCACTGCACCACCTAGCTACCTTTCTTTGTAATTTTTAACATTCAAAATTGTAACATTTTGATTTTGTTTATTTGTTCTTTCCATTTATATTATGTCATTTTCTTTGCTCTGCTTACTTCATTCTGCATCAGTTCATGTAGATCTTTCCATGTTATCTATATTCATATATATATATATATACATATATATATATATACACACATCATTTCTTATGGCACAGTAATATTGCATTACATTTATGCACCACAATTTGTTTAGTCATTCCCCTATTGATGGGCATTAACATCATTCCCAATTCTTTGCTATCACTAAGGCACTACTATAAATATTTTGGTGTATATAGGGATTTTCTTCCTATCAACAGCCCAAGGACAGGTAAAGTGGATAAACCTAGTAGTTGGAGTGTCTGGGTCAAATTATATGGACATTTTAGTAATTTTATTTGTAAGGCAAATATTTTCATATTCCCTGCTTATATCAGCACAAGGTTGGTTCCTCCTTTTGTGCTTAATAAACAACCCATTCAAAAGAGGCAGAAGGAAGTTATAAGGGAAAAAGGGACAAAGACTAGAAGTGGGGGTAACTTGAAATCAAGAAGAAAGGCTTGAGTGGAACACAATACTACATATCTCTCTTGAAATCACTTTGCATCACTTTATTTGTACACGCAAATATATATATATATATATATATATATACATATCTATATCTCTCTATACCTATATCTATCTATATCCTTGTACATACATATATACATACACACATATACATATGTGTATGCATACTTGGTACTTACTTGTCTACATGTTTTATGCCCCAAGTACAATGAAAGCTCCCCAATGGTAGGAACTGATTTCATTTCTTAAAATTTGTATCCCTAGTGCCTAATATTGAATTGATCATTAAATAAAATCACCAAGTTATTGAGAGTCACCAACTAGTGTTTCAAGCTGGATTTAAACTTTGGTCATTAGAGTTAAAGAGACTTTAGAGACCATCTTGTCCAACTACCTCATTTTACAGAGGAGGAACCTAAGACCTAGAGAAGGGAAATGACTTGCTCAAGGTCACACATGAAATAGCCAAGGTTCAAACTCAGAATACAAATCCTGTGTTTGTTCTACTACAGAAGAATGCCCAGAGTGGAAAAGTGGTTATGCTGGTTCCTCCCTAGACTATATGCTGCTTAAATGGGGGTAGAAAACGAACATTTATTAAGAACCTACTATGTGCCATACGCTGTGCTGTACAAATACTATTTCATTTGATCCTTTCAACAACCTTATGAGGGAGGTATAATTATTATCCCATTTTTATAATTGAGGAAATTGAAGCAGATATATATGCATATATATGTATATATATATATATATGAAGCAGATAAAAGTTAAGAATCACAAAGCTAGAAGTAGGAATTTTATCAGTTATCTCTGCATGCTTTGTGATGCCAATTACATTGCCTTACAGAGAGTTCCTCTGTGCATCAGGGACTATGGTTTCATTGTGGTAGAGCCTAGTTGTAGACAGAACACAACCCTTAGCTGCAGGGATCTGACAGAACTGACAAGAAGATAAAGGAGTTGCACTAGATTACCACTAGTTCTAAATCTTGTGATCTTATAAAAAATCATCCCCATGAGCTGTAGTAGAAGGAAAAAAAAACATACAAAGAAGGGGAGGGAGAGAGGGAGGAAGGAAGGAAGGAAGGAAGGAAGGAAGGAAGGAAGGAAGGAAGGAAGGAAGGAAGGAAGGAAGAGGAAGAAAGAAAAAAATTCCCTAGTGGTCAACCTGCTGCTGATGAACCTATCTGAACTTAGGGAGGCTGATTTGCAGATGGCACACACAGAAGTCTGTCAAGAGACCCCCACTCAATGGCTTTCAGTCTGGTAGTTAAGAGTTTGCTCTTCAACCCAGGCTAATCTTTGCAGCGTGATATGGAAAATGGGTACCACTTCAGCAGAGACTTACACATAGCTAGTACTCAATAAACATTCAGTGAAGGAATTAATAAACCTATGAATAAATTCATGAATTAACAAATGCTGGTAGCATCTAGTCCTTTGGAAACCTGCTTAATATTTTCAAAACAGTTACTAGATCAGCTAAACAAAATAAGCCCACCTCTAGGAATGCCCTACTCACTCCTGGGGACTAGTTTGTTCAATTATAAGGTAAATAGGACAAGATAGAGGCAGTGTGGTAACAGTAGAAAGAGCCCTGGACTTGGAATTAGAAAGACCTGAGTTCCAGTCCCATCTCGGATACATAAGAAGCACCAAAGCAAGTCACTTAGGCTCTAGGTGCCCACAGGCAACCACAAGTTGCAGATCAGATGTCCCTCTGCATTGATGGGAATTTCCTCCCTAGGAGATACCTGATGAAATCACAGGTCTTAACCAAAAAAAAAAAAAAAAACACAAAGGCAACAAATGTAGGAGAAACTGTCCTTCTAGTATAATGTGGATGAAATTCTGCTTAGTTCCCTCCGGATTCTAAGGTCACAGAGCACAGAAAGGAGTCCCAGCAATAAAGTCAGTGACCTTTCAAATGTATGCCCATGGTGGCCAGGTGGAAGGTAGGATGATTCAGTGCAACCCATCACAGCAACTGGAAAAACAACAGTAAGTCCCTCTTCTCTTAATTGTGAGTCATTAGCTAATATAAGCACGGCACATCTGCTAGGACCTGCATTACTAACAGACTGAAGCATAGATGGAAACTTTGCCTTATTTGAGGTATTCCCACCTTGGGGGAGGAAAGTCGTTTTGGTAAACACTAACCAAAGCATAATCTTATTGCATTTATTCTGGCCTGTTTTTCCAGTAGAGGCTGTGTAATATTCCATTAGATGGATAATTCTGCAACATAATGTAAATGACATAAGGTGTGTGCTTGTGTCTGAACATGATTCTGAGGGAGGATTTCTGCCAACCATCTGTTCCTCTAGGGACTCTGCCCAAAAGTAATTCAATTAGAGTCTTAAAAACTACAGGCTACCTTTGGCAGGGTGACCCTAATGATTGGAAATGAAAGGTTTCTGAGCTAGAGGGACCATCCAAGAAAGAGAAGCCATTAGTGAAAGTGGCTAAGGCCATCTCATGCCAAACCATTAAAGGTCTGTGACTTTATCACAGAAGATGAGACTTCCTTCCATCAACTGTAACTTGGGAGATAAATTTTAAGTAGTTGGCTGAGATTTAGGGAATTTGTGACCTGCCCATATTTACATAGCTAGTAAATATCAGATTCTGGATTTGAACCCAAATCTTCATAGCTCCTGAGGGCTGTAGAGGAGCTCCTTCCTTTCTTTCTTTCTTTCTTTTCTTTCCTTCCTTCTTCCACTACAATTCGTGAAGATGATCTTTCATAAGATCCTTTTTCCTTTCCTTCTCTCTTTTCCCTTTCCTCCTTTTTCCTTCTTTTCTTTCTCTTTCCTTCTTTCTTTTCTCTCTTTCTCTTCCTTCCTTCCTTTCTACCTCTCCTTGCTTCCTTCCTTCCTTATTCTTTTCCTTCCTTCTTGCATTCCTTTGTTCTTTCCTCCATCCCTTCCTTCTTTTCGTTCTTTTTTTGACAAGGTCTCCCTCTCTCTCTAAGGTAGGAAGTGCATTAGCCACTTATGGTCTGATCACAATGCTGATTAGCACAGGAGCTTTGACTTCCTCCATTTTTCCATTCTGGACTCATTCCCCTCTCCATAGGTAATCTGATGGTTGTCCCACTCCTAGGGGCAGTATGTCATACCTATTTTACCACCATCTCCATCCTCCCTCCCCCCACTGAGTAAATATTTCAAATGCCTGTAGCTGAGGGTGGACATCAGAAGCAAAATTTTATAAGAAACCAGCAAGAGTTATTTATGTGGATCCCTAAATAACCTCTTCTTAAAAGGAAAAGTTTCATTTTCAGGGAAAAAAAAATTCATGTATCCATTCAACAAGCATTTATTAAGCACTTACTGTGTGCCAGGAATTGTGCTAAATGTTGGTGATGATGGAACAGCAAGAATAAATGCAGGTCTTGAAATTCATATAATCTCAGAATTCAAAAAGATCTCAGAAGGCATCTAGTTCAAACCCTAAATAAATCATCAATCTTCTATGTCATCTTAACAAATCATAGGTGATGCAAAACATTGTACTTGGAGTACAAAAGTTCTGAGTTCAAATCCTGCCTCAGACATTATTTTTATGACCCTGGGCAAGTCACTTAACTACTTAATCTCATTTTCCTCCTCTGTAAAATCAGGATAATAATACTATATACTGCACTGAGTTGACATGGGAATCAAATGAGATAATATAATGTAAGCAAAGCACTTTATAAACCTTAAAACTATACATATATGTGAATGTAAATATATGTATATGTGTACATATGTACATTTATTAAGCACTCATATGCAAGGCACTATGCTAGATGCTGGTGATGATGATATATAAATATATATATATGCACATATATCTTTGTATATATGTGTATGTGTCACACACATATACACATACATTGCATATATGCATATATATACATACACACACAAACACATACATATATACACATTATTATTAAGCTTTAAGGACCCAAATCTGGGCATACCCTGAAATTTCTTCAAATATGGCTTTGAAATTTAATGACATGTCTCCTTCAGTTTTAAAGTATAAATTTTATAGATGCAATAAGTAACAAATTGCATAAGTTGGATGGAGAAATGCATAGAAAGTCTGCATTCTCCTCAAGCATTGGTCTTGGCAGCAACAGCAGCACCCTTCCCCCAGGATACACACACATACACATTCTGCACACAGCTTTTGGGGGCCACTGTTTAACTGACTGGCTTATAGGGTCTGGGGAGTGAGTATTCAAGGAGATCACCACTTAATAAGAAAATTGTATATTGTACCCTAACTCGATTAACTAGCCATTAATTTTTTTTGTAATGTTAAGCTTAGTTTTAGTTAGTTTAGTTGATGTGATGGATAAAAATAATTTTTTATGAATGAATATTCAATAAATCTCCATTTTCAAATAAATAAATAAATTCCCAAGGTGTACAGTTGAATAAAACATGATGCACATACCTATTATATTAAGGTTGTATATAATCCATGGCATAAACTTTTAGACGAGCTTATTGGTAAAAAATAAATATAAGAGGGAGGTGGGCAGTCTGGTATACCCCTAGGTTGTAGGTGGCAGAGTCAAGCTTTTGCCCCCAAATATCCATATTCCTTTGTTCTTGCTAATGAATCATTTTTTGCAGCATGAGCCCCTGTTTCAGCAGGATGGATCTGCTTTTCGGTGGCTCTGCTAACTCATCAGCTAAACCATATCCCAGAACTGCTTCTCCACAGGCAGGCAGCCTCAGTCCCAGCTGTTCCCAATCTCCTTTTGTTTCATTCCTCATTTCACATCCTGCAGTCGTGACCTGACCCCCTTTCCTCCCTTGAGTCAAAGAGGTTGAGAAGTCTTCGTATCCCCAAGAGCTTTAACATTTGGGTAGATATTGAGGCAATATGGTGTAATGCAGAAAGAGTACAAGTTAGAGCAGAGGATAAGGATTGTTCTTTCTTAAAATTGTTGGTAAGCAAATGCATATTATAATTGTAAATAAACCTCTGCTCTGCCATTTATTTTTTGTGATCTTAACCTCTGTAGGACTCAGCCAGTTTAATTGACAAAAAAATATTTAATTGTCTTTCTTCCTCTCTCCCTTTCTTTCCTGCTTTCTTGTTTTTCTTTCTTCATCCTTTCCCCTCTCCTTCCCTTCTTTCTCTTTCTTTATTTTCTTTCTCTCTTTCCCTCCTTCCTTTCCTTTCTTTTCTCCTTATTTCCTTTCCTCTTTCTTTTCCTTCTTTTCTTCCTTTTTTTCTTTCTTTCCTTCTTTTTCTTTCCCTCTTTCTGTTCCTTCCTTCCTTCTACCTCTCGTTGCTTCCTTCCTTCCTTATTCCTTTCCTTCCTTCCTTCCTTCTTTCATTCCTTTGTTCTTCCCTCTAACCCTTCCTTCTTTTCTTTCTTTTATTGACAGGGTCTCCCTATCTCATCAAGGCGGGAAGTTCATTAGCCACTTATGGTCTGATCCCAATGCTCATCAGCACAGGAGCTTTGACTTCCTCCTTTTTTTCCATTCTGGACTTATTCCCCTCTCCATAGGCAACCTGATGGTCATCCCACTCCAGGGGCTTGCCATATTAGGACCAGACCTAGTAGAGACCTAATTTACTTAGCCTACTACAGCTCAGAATTCCTGAATTCAAGTAATCCACCAGCCTCTGCCTTCCCCAGTAGCAGGGATTATAGGCCACCACCAGAGCAAAATTTGACTTTCTTAAGGATTGTTCTTTCTTAACATTGTTGGTATGCAAATGCATGCTATAATTGTAAATAAAGTTTATTTATTCGTTAATACAAGCCCATAAAATTCCTACCTAAAAATATTTTATTAGAATTTATTTGGTAATATTATATCTAAATCTGGCAATTATGATTCAGATTGTCATAAAATAAAAAAAAAAAACTAGACTTAGAAACAACTAGCCCAATCCTCTCATGGTAAAGAGGAGGAAACTTAGGTCCGGGGAAATGAAATGACTTGCCCAAGTCACACAGCTAGTGAAAGTCAAAACCAGAATTTGAACGCAGGCCTCTTGAGTAAGAAAACTCTACTTCTTTCCAAATATTTGGAAATTCAGACTTTAAGTTATCCTATTATTCTTCCCTTTGATTAACCCAAATTAATGACTTATCCCTCTGGTTCTAGATTATGGACCCTGCGGTCATCTGTAAACTCTAGTATCATCATAAGACTGGGTAGTTTCCAATTGGGTCAGGTCCCTAGGTCACTTTAATTATGCCCATATTGAAACAGAACTGAGATGATTTTAAGGAAGAGCATCTGCCCTATTTCAATTTCCCTTTCATAATTTGACTTCTATTTATAAAAATGATACTGAGTTGGGCATTAAAGGTAGCCCTCACTGCAGCAATCAACGACAGAAACATATTCCCTCTCTTCATTTAAAGACTCTCTAAAAGGTCACCGAGTCTTGTTATAAAAAACCTGGTAGGTGAGATATACAGTATTCATTTGCTATAAGTGTTCAAGCCAATATATAGCTTTGCTCTGTTCAGGCGTTTAGAGTGGGAAAAGACCTTCCAGACCTTCTCATCCACACTGCTTCCCCACCCAAATTTCCCTAAGGGGAAAAATGAGACCCAGAAAAGTGAAATCACTTACTCAAGTTTTCACAGATACTGCCGAGCGGAGCTGGAATTTGAATGCAGGGTTTCTGATGCTAAATTCAGAACTCTTTCCACTGCTTTGTAGGAGACTCTGGGGAAAAAAAGATAATTATTATCAGTAGTACCTTATATTTTATTAAGCTGTTTTGTGACCCTGAGAAAATCATTTAACTTCCATTTACCTCCATTTCCTCAACTGTAAAATGGGTTTGCAGGATTGTCATGAGGATCAAATGAGATATTTTTTAAATGCACTTAATATAGTGCCTGGCACGAAGTAGGCACCATGTGAATGCTTATTTCCTCCCTTCTTTTAAGCACCAATAGAGCAGGAATTGCACCAAAATCCTATAGGCTGCTGGCTGACCAATATTCTCTGTCCATGAAATGTTTCCTTTGAGTGAATACATCATAGAATAACTCTGTCTGAGTGGCCATAAAGTGTAATGGAAGGACTCTGACCTTGGATCTAGAAAACCTGGGCTCAAATCTTAATTTTTCTCTTTCCTATCTCTATAATTTTGTGAGTCATTCCTCTCGGCCTCAGTTTCCTCACCTGTAAAAACAAGGGATTTTGACTAAAGGATCTCTAAGGTCCCTTCCAGTTCTGACACTCCATATTTCTTTGACCCCTATGATTTACATATGACATAAATGTGGCCATTTTAGAGACATTAATTGTATGAAAGACCATAAGAGTTGAAGGTCCATCTGTATTCCACCTTCTGGTTTCTTGACTGGTTCCTGTTGCTGCTTGTCAAGGGCATTTCCATAATGATTCGTCTTCCTCCCATCACCTAATATTCTTTTAGGTGAGAACCACAACAAATTTTAGTATTTGTGCTCAGGAGGGGCTTCAAAAAATGAGTCTATTCTTCTTAAAGGGCTTCTGAGTTCTGCTACTAATTAATCTCAGGCAAGTCCTTTCTTTTTTCTGGGTCTGTTTCCTTCCCTATGAAATGAGGCAGTTAGATAATCTATAAGGCCCTTTCTACCTCGGGATTCTATGACAATCAGAGTTATTGACAAAACTATGAACAATATCTTTAAATATGCATGAGTAGAACAATAAGTAGAACAGAATCTTCTGGGGCTCACATCTGATACAAACAATGTTTTTCATGCAAAGGCAACATTCAATTACCAATGTAAACATGTATACCTTGCATTTTGTAGAGAAGTTTTAAAAAAGTCTGAACTGACAAATATGTATGTGTGTCTAAAAAAAATAACCACTATCAAAACTGCCTTAGTTGAGGAGAAAAGGCCCTGGTTTTGGAGACAGAGGGGCTATTTGAATCCCAGCACTTTTTCTTATTACCCTATATATCTTGGGACAATTTACTTCACCTGAATCTCAGTTTCCCTATCTATAACCCTCATCTAGAAGAAGGAATTCTGAGGTCCTTTCCACTCTTAATGAATGGAAGAAAAATATTTATTAGGTTTCTCTTATGTACCAAACACCATGCTAAGTGCTAGGGATAAAAATAGAAAAAGTTACATATCCCTGCTCTTAGGGGACTCACACTCTAATCGAGAGATAACATGTAAAAGAAAGTTCAGTAATAGGATGGATAGAAAAACCCAGATATTCAAAGGGTACATTACCTTGGTGACTGGCAAGACCCAAAGGTTTTTACAATATAACAGTATAATTAGACAACAAGGTCTGGAGGGTGTTGAGGGATGACCGATGACAAGTCATGGTGGCTCTTCATTTCACTGGAAAGATTAGAGTTGGTGACTCTTAATCCAATTTGTGTGAGCTATCAAAAGGTTGTGATGGGATCTGGGTCCCATTACACGGGGGAGATGGGGAGAAGAGAAAACAGTGGAGAAGAGAGCTCCCCGATAGTGGTGAGTATTCCCATCACCATGTTACCCGAAGAAGGCAAAGGGAAGATAAAGAAGGAAAAGGCACCCAGAGGCCTTTATAGATTTTGAGTACCAAGAACTGGGAGAGAGAAAAAAAGAGAAAGCTCTAAGTTAATGACTGTGAGATCTTACAATTTTCAGATTCAATCTCTTCTCTCTATTCCCTACAAACCTCCCAAAGCACCAACATCATGCCATAAATAGTCTAGGTTCCTGTTTCAGTGGATACCTGACATAGAAATCTAAAAGGGTCTCCCATATGTCTTTTGTGACTGCTGTTTGATTGTTTTTAAAGCTTCTCTGATCTTTGTAACAGTGATATAAGGGACATTTTCCCCCTGTATAAAACAGCTTACATTAGATTCTCCAAGCCTAACGGGTTTTTCTGCTTTGAAGACTGTATTCTTTCATTCCTAACTCCTTGGAATATTCACCCAGTCTATTTCTATCATCTCTCCCAAAACTGTTTTTAAAGTTCACTTCTTGCTGATACCCATCTCTAATCAGAGCCAAAACCATGGAGAGGGCAAACACGGTTTTGTCCCTGGGTGCTGCAGTCTAAGAACCTTCTGACACTCTCTTATGCCCTCTCAGGAAGTAGGAAGCTACTAGATGCTGTGCTTCCTCCCTTCCCCACCCAGTGTAGGGCCATAGTGTAGGTATGTTCCTTCCCAATCTGACTCCCATCCCACATACTCCCGAAGTCTTCCCAACAGTGATTTCATATGTTGCAAGTGATCCACCCTCAAGGGGAAGTTTTGCCAGGGTCTCTGTCTGCTTCCCATTTTTGTGGTGGTTGCCTTTCCTGCCAGAAATGTTCATTAAAATTCTTTCTATGATTATGCTTTCTGCCTTCTGCCTTCTCCATTATTCTTTACCCCAATATGTGCCTACCATTTGCAAAATATCACTTAACCCTGGTTGTCAGGTTGCTTTGTAATCAATTTATGTTATTTTGTATCAATTAATAAACAAGTTTTTATTAATTTATTTTATGTGCTAGCCGTTGTACTAGGCACCATAGATATAAAGACAAAAACAAAACAGCCCCTACCCTTGAGGAGTTTATATTTTGTTGGAGGAGACAAATATAGAAAATGTAGAAAATAATTTTAAGAGGAAGAGGACCGAGGAGCTGATGGGATCAGCAAAAACTTCATGTAGAAGGTGGTGCTTGAGCCAAGTCTGGAAGGAGAACAAGGATTCTTAGAAGCAGAGGTGGTAGAAAAGTGTATTGTAGACATGGAAGACAATTAGTGAAAAGTCATAGAAACAGGAGATGGAGTGCTATGTGTGAGAAAAAACAACTAGGCCAAATAGATTGACCATAGAGTACTGAGAGGTGAGTAATGAATAATAATGTTGGAAAGATATGTTTGGGTCAGGTTGTGAAGGACTTTAAAGGCCAAACAAAAGAGTTCATATTTGACCTCGAGGCATTAGAGAATCACTAGAGTTTACTGAGCAGGTGAGTGACATGGTCAGATTGGAACTTTCAGAAAATCACTTGGAAAGCTATGTGGAGGATAGACTGGAAAGGGCAGAGACTTGAGATTGAAGAATCAATTAGGAAGCTATTGAAATATTTCAGGTAAGAGGTGATAAAAACATGAATTAAGTTGGTACCTATGGCATGGTCCTAGAAGCTGGGAGAGATCAGTGTCACAGAAATACACAGAAGACAGGGTATTGGGGCAGCTAGGTGGAGCAGTGAATAGAGCACCGGTCCTGCAGTCAGGAGGACCTGAGTTCAAATCCGGCCTCAGACATTTAAAACTCTTACTAGCTTGAGACCTTGGGCAAGTCACTTAACCCCAATTGCCCTGCCCTCCCCACTCCAAGAATAAAAAAAGAAGAGAAAGTATTATATTTGGACATATTGTCTCCCTCAGTTACATCCTTAAGTTCTCTGAAAGAAGGAATCATCTCCTTTTTCTTTTGTGACCTCCCACAACATTTAGCACAGGATTCTTCTCAAAGCAAGGATTTATCCAATTTAATTTGACAGATTTGCAGACAATTTGGAGGGAAAAAAGATTTTATTTCAATTAAATGAGATATGTGACCTAAGATTGAGGAGTTAAGAATAGTGCTAATATTACACATTTGGGAGACTGGAATGATGGTGGTGCCCTCAACAGACACAGAGATGTTAATAAGGGTGGTTGATCTAGAAGAAAAGATCATGAGTCCTATTTGGGGCATGTTGAGTTTGAGGTTCCCAAGGACATCTAGTTTGAAATATCCAGTAGGCTTTTACTGATATGGGAATGGAGCTCTGGAAAGAATAAGGCTGGAAATTATCTGCAGAGACATAATTAAACCCATGAGTTTATGAGGTCACCAAATGAGAAAGTATTGAGGGAGAAGAGAAAATGGCCTGGGTCTCAACCTTGGGGAACACCCACAGTTATGGAGTATGATATAATGACCCAGCAAAGAAGATAGAGGAGTGATCAGACAGGTAGGACAAGAATCAAGCAAGCATGTAAGCATTTATTAAGTGCCTACTATATTTTGGCTCAAGGGAATATAAAGATAATGCATTATATATGTATGTATGTATGTGTATACATACATATATACATACACACATGTATACATGAAGAAAATGTAGAAACAAGTACATATAGGTATATAAAATACACACATACATTATACATAAACACACATACATATAGGTATATAAAACACACACATACATTATACATAAACACACAATAAATACAAAATAGATATAAGGTGATTTTTGTGGGGAAGGTACTAGCAGCTGGGAGAGAAAATGTCACAAAAATACACAGAAGAGAGAGTACTGTATTGGGACATATTGTCTCCCTTATTTACATCATAAGGTTCTTGAAAGAAGGAATCATCTTTTTCTTCTGTGACCTCCCACAACACTTTAGTGTAGGATTCTTCTCATAGCAGGAATTTATCAAGTTTAATTTGACAAAGAACTGTTGTGTGTCCACCTACGTACAAGGTCACTTTCTAGGTCATACAGTAGATAAAAAGATCAAAAAGGCACAGTCCCTTCACTCAAGGAACTTAAAGTCCAGTAGGCAAGATGAGGTAGATACACAAATAACTGTATTATGAGGGAAGATGGACAAACAGGGTTATGGGGGAAAGAGGTGATATTAAGTTGTGGAAAAACTTCAGAGAGGAGATAGCATTTGAACTTGATTAGTGGGTATAATTTTGAAAGAGATGTGGAGAGAGGACTTTCCCAGTGGAAAGTCAGAGTATTATAGATTTAGAGTTAGAAGGATCCCTTAGGGTTATCAGGTTCACCCTACCCATTCCCCTCATCCACTTTAATTTTTTTTTTCTCATTTTGTGTCTTCTACTTCCATATCACTTTCATTTTTGACTATACCCCCTCCCTCATCTTCCACCCAGCAAGTCAGCCCTTATAGCAAAGAATAAAGTAAAAAAGCAAAAAATAAGCAGTTGACCAAAACCATTCTGACCATCAACTATGTCTGACAGTATATGAAATATTCTACAGCCATGACTCCTAGCCTTCGAAAAGAAGAAAGGTAGGTACATTTTCTCAGCTCTTTTCCAGATCAAACTTGGTCAATATAATTACAGAGCTTTCAGTTTCCATTTTTTGTTCTTTCCTTTTACCTTGTTATATTTTATACATTATCTTCCTGGTTTTGCTCATGTCATTCCATATTAGTTCATGTAAATCTCCTGATAATTCTCTGAATTTTCATATTTTTTCATTTTCTTAGGCTATAGTACTATTTCATTACATTAATGAAACACAAATTTGTTTGGTCATTCCCTAATTAATGGGCACTTGCTTTGTTTCTAGTTCTTTGCTTCTACAAAAAGCACTGCTGTGTATATTTTGGTGTATACAAAGCCTTTCTTTTTTCCTTTGACCTCTTTGTGGAATCCATGTGATTGAAAGGGTTCTATAATAATTCCAAATGACCTTCCAGAATGGTTGACCCAATTTAACTAGGTGGCACTGTGGCTAGAGAGCTGGACATGAAATCAGGAAGAATTGAGTTCAAATCCTGTCTCAGACAATATTAGCTTTATGGGCAAGGCACTTAGCCTCCATAGTCTCAGTTTCACCATTGTAAAATGGGAACCAACCCCCCAGGGTTGTTTTGAGGATCTAGTGAGATATTTGTAAAGCACTTTGTAAAACTTAAAGCACTATGTAAATGCTATTATTATCTGTAGTTCTAGAAAAGGGTATTTGTGTGTTTGTCTTCCTTTGGCCCCTCCAATGTTGTCTATTTGCATCTTTTTTCATCTTTGCCAATTTGCTGAGCATGGTGTAAAACCTCAGACTTTTACCCTTATTTTATAAAGGAAACCAATGCCCAAAGTCATGAAATGGACAAGTGGTCACGCCAATATCAGTCTGGGTCATTTAATTACAAATCTGTGGTCTTTCCACTACACTATACCACCTCTCACCTTGACCTAAAACCAGAGGAACAGAAAAGTGTGAGATGGTTGGAAAATGGGAAATTGTTTAGTCTTGCTGAAATGTGGCACACATTGAGGTTGAAATCCTATTATGAATGGCTTTGAATGTCAAACTTCATGTTATAGATCATGGAAAGCAACTGAAAGGTTTTGAGTCTGGAAATGTCATAGTCAAAGCTGTGCTTTACAGAAAATTAGCCCTGTTCTTAATAAATTGGAGTATGGAGAGACCTTAGATAGGAAGACCATTTAAAGGTTTATTTCAGTAGTTCAAAGGAATAGTAATAAAGTCTGAACTGGAGGCAGGTGTGCAAATAGAAAGGAAGGAGCAGATGCAAGAAATACTGGGAGGGGTTAGAAATAACAGAACACAGCAACTCATTACAGATGAGATGCCTTACAAGTTAGGTTTCTTTTTATTCAGCATGAATCTCTTAGATTTATTGCATTCTCTTGTAGAGCATCCCTGCTCTTAGTTGCCTTTAGTCTACAGGGTTGTTCACTAACAAATTTCTATTAAGAACATTACCAATTTCACTCTCATTCCCATTCTTCTGCCCCCCCTCAAAAGAGGAAGGAAACAGAGAAAGGAAGGGAAGGGGGAAGGAAGGGAGGAAGGAAAGAAGGAAGGAAGGAAGGAAGGAAGGAAGGAAGGAAGGAAGGAAGGAAGGAAGGAAGGAAGGGAGGGAGAAAGAGAGAGAGTGAGACAGAAACAGAAACAGAGAGAGAAGAATTCAGAGGCAATGTGTTAGAATGAAGAGTCAGGGATTTGGGTTCAAGTCTTAGCTTGAACACACTACCCATATAATTTGGGCAAACCACTTAATCACCATGACCCTCAGTTTCCTTATGTGTAAAATAAAAGGGGTTGGACTAGAAAACCTCTGCCATCCCTTCCAATTCTAAATCTATGAACCTGAATATATTTTTTGGCATATTCTTCAGAAGTAGGTGTGATCTATAAAGGGGGAATACCCTCCCAACACTAATTCATACTAATTCTGTCACTGATGACTCTGAATCATTCCCTTTCCCTATGATTATGAATTGTAGTGTTATTTCTAGAAAAGGATGAAGGCACAAATATACCTGTCACAGCATGTAAATGTTCAGTTTTTGGAACCTAAAATAACAATTGCAATAATAAGAGTAATGATATTTAAATAGTGCATGTGAGTTTATAAAGCATTCTCTTCACAACTACCTTTTGAGCTAGATGGTAAAATGCAATGGGGCTAAAAAGACAAGAAGGAAAATAGTCCCTAGTCTGTGATCTCAAGGAAGGAAGAAATTACATGTACGTAGATAAGTGAATACACACACACACACACACACACACACACACACATATATATGTATATGTATGTGTTTATGTATATATACAAAGAAAACAAAGTAATTTAGGTATGGGAGAGGAGGCAGTGCTAACAATTGGAGTGGGATGCACAGCTGGGAAGGATGGAGAGTACTAGGAAAGACTTCTTGTAGGAAGATAGTACTTGAGCTGATCCTAGAGTGGTTTGGGGTTCCAGATGATGAAGAGTGAAGGTAAGAAGGGAACACATTTCAGGCATGGGTAACATACAAGTATTACCTCTGCCATATTACAGATGAGGAAACAGAGGCTCAGGAAGCCATGTCACTGCTAAGTGAAAGAATTGGGACTTGAGCCAACATACTAGCTGTGTGACCTTGGTCAAGCCATTTAAACCACTTAGGGTCTCAGTTAACTTATTTGTAAGGAATATATGACTTCTGAGATTCCTTCAGGCTCTAAGTAAAATAAAAATTCCTGGAACTTCCTTGGGCAAGGCAGGGGGCTAATCTTAACAAGCAGATATGTATTGTGAATATCTCAATGGGAATACTGGAAAGGGGGATATGATGGACCAGCAGAAATGGGGAAGGAGGGGGAAGGAGAAGAGGACCTTTGATCAGGCCACATGGGAGTATTCTCATTTAGAGAAGGGGGGACAATATGGGGGAAGAGTAGTCAACAAAACCAGGAATGTCTGTTAATTGAAAGTAAAAAAGAACTAGAGTCACAATTTTCTAGGAAGACTATGTCAAAAGCCAAGCAGTAAATATAGAAAGAAAATAGCATTTCCTAGGAGCAGCTGCTTAGACTCAAGCTGTGGTGGTAGAAGGGTCACCACAAAATAAATGCACTTTACAGGGAAAGACCTCACTCCTTCAAAGATCAAAAGGAGAGAAACATGATACATTAATTTGAGGCTGGGTGCTATGGAGGAATGGGACAGTAGACAAAATACATTTTACAGCACAGAGCTTCTGGGAAAGATTGTACACTGCTTAGACCCAAGCTCAGTGAATACCAAGAACAATACATATGAGGTATTTCAAGTTAAGAATAATAAAAGTAGTTAGCATTTATATAGCATTTTAAAGTTCACAAAGCACTTTAATAATTTTAATAGTGTTTTAAGGTTTGTAAAGCACTTTACAGATATTATCTCATTTAATCCTTATAATAATTCTGAGAGGTAGGTACTTTGTCTTCACTTTACAGATGAGGAAATTGAGGCAGACAGAGGCTAAGTGACTTGCCTAGGGTTATAAAGTTAGTAACTGAGCTCATATTTGAAATCAGATCTTCCTGAATCCAGATCCAGCACTTTATCCATGGTGGCACTAGAATCACAGATTTTGAGCTGAACAGGACCTTAAAGTTTTAGTCAAACTTTCATTTTATAGATATGGAAATTAAGACCCAAAGAGAAGAAGAAACCTGGCCAAATTCACATAGGTTACAGTTAAGTGGCAGAGCTGGTATTTCAACCCAGATCCTCCCACATCAAATCTAGAGTACTTTCTATTGTATCGTGCTGCATCCTGTATATAATTTTTACTCTGAAACTCATTCATTCTACAGTACAATTTAGTTGTGCTAATGAACAGAACATGCAAATGCAGGGAGGGGGGATATAGGATGAGAAAAGGAGTTATTAACATGATAGAGTGAAAGACCCCAAGTTTTGCTCTTTGGTGAGAGAAATGCTCTTTTAGTGGTAGCAATTCATTCATTGATTTATTGAATAGGCATATTTTAAGCACCTACTATATATTAGATGCTGGGTATACAAATTGGGGGTGGGGGTGGGAGAAGGGAATTGTTTGTTTAATATTTACCAGTACACCCTGGGTAGGAGGGAATCATTAAAAACTGAGTGAAAGTATTTATCCTGAGCCTTCATTTTACTCCAAAGAAAGCAGTGATTGAACACTAATGACCCTAGGAGATTCCTTAGGATTCGGATAGGGTAAAATAGGAGGGCAGATAAGGTAGAACAGATTGGATAGGTGCAAAAAAAATAATCTTTTTTCTAGCTTACTCATCTTGCTCAGAAAGTATGGAGACAGGGCCCTGAATCAAGTATATTTTATTGAACACATAGGGCTTTCAGTGTCTGATCTAAAATTTAGTGGAAATTCCAAGAAGACTGGAAGATGGGGTAGAGGGAGAGAAAGGACACATTCATATCTTGACATATTATAAGGGGTTTTTTTTGTTCTCCTTGATGATCTTTTCATTTTCCGATCTTCTCCATGATCCAAATTCTCTTGTCCTTAATTTGGAAAGTACCTTAGAGATTATCTAGTCCAGAGATTCTTATTTGTATGGCAGATTTCTGTGAGTCTAGTGAAACCTATGGATACCTTCTTAGAATAATCCTTTTAAATGTATAAGATAAATACATAGATCACAAAGGAAATCAATTATATAGACACAGTTATATTATATTTTTTGAAGTTCACAACTCCAAGTTAAGAGTTCCTGATCTAGTCCAACTTCCTAAATTCATAGATGAAGAAAGTGAGACCCAGATAGTTGGATGCTTTGTCCAAGGTCCTACACTAGTAAACAGCAAAGCTGAGATAGATCTTAACCGCAGTCCCGGAGATCCACATTCTGTGGTTGTTTTTTTTTTTTGTTTTGTTTTGTTTTGTTTTTGTTTTTGTTTTTGTTTTTTCATTAAAAGCATAGCACTGGAGATTTAAAGCTAGCTGCAGGGTAGGTCCTAGTGGCTGTCTTGCCCTATCAACTAACTTGTGCACTGAATGTAAGTGACTGAGGAGAAATTTGAACTCAGGTTCTCTGACTCTCACTGCCCTTTGCACTTGTGAAGCTCCAGCTCCTCAGGGCTTCTCTCTTTTTTTTTTTCCAAATGCTTTATTAACTTCTGGTTTACATCATTCATTTCTATGAGATTTTGAGTTACAAATTATCCCCCATTTTTCCCTACCCCCCACCCCAGAATAGCAGTCCCACAGGATATCTATCCCCTCACCCCATCTGTTCTCTCCCATATCTTCTCCCATACCCCCTTCGACATTTTCAAGGGCAAGGTGAATCTCTGTGCTCCAATGCCTGTATATCTTATTTCCCAATTATATGTAGAATAGTATTAATAATAGTATTTATATATTTTAAACATTTGATTTTAAAACTTTGAATTCCAGATTCATTCCCTTCCTCCCTTGTCACCCACCCTTACTGAGAAGATAAACAATTCAGTATATGTTGTACATGTGTAACTATGCAAAACATTACCATAGTAGATATACTGTAAAAGACTGACTATATTTCCCACCTTCCTATCCCACCTCCCTCTTGGTCTATTCCCTACTTTGATCCTGTCCCTTTTCAAAAGTGGGTGCTTCCCAATTCCCCCCCACCCCAGGCTGCCCTCCCTTCCATCATCCCCCCTCTCATCCACCGGGCTTCTCTTCTTGCTTTAACATTCCCTCAGCCCGCTTTTCACCTTTGCTCCCCTTATCTCTTCACTTGCCTCGTCCCCTCGTACCAGCACCACCACCCCCTTCCTCTCCCCTTTTCTTTCTCCAACTCCTTCTTACGTCCTGGGCACACCCCTTTTTCTTAGCCCCGCCCCTCTCCCCAGCCCCTCCTCCAGCCTTATTCTTCGCTCTGCCCTATTTTCACTTAGTCCCGCCTCCCCGTGCTCCAGGTCTTTCTCCACCCTCGCTCCTTCTTCCGCCCCCTTTCTCTTTAGCCCTGCCCCTCTTCCACAGCCCTTATTCCATCCTGGCTTCTAGCTCCACCCCTTTCCTCTTAGCCCCGCCTCTCCACTTCCCCAGCTCTTTCTTCTTTCTCACCCAGAGCCCCACCATCTTCCCCCCAGGCCCGACCGGAATGAATGACAGGCTTGCCGCCGCGGCCGCTCCGCACTTTGATTGGTCGGTCGGGACGGTGACGCGAGAGGCACGCACGGTGGGCGGGCCCGGGGTTCTGGGGGGCCGGGCTCCAGGGCGGGGCCGGGGGCTCCGGGGGCGGGGGAGCCCGGGAGGCGGGAGGCTCTGGGCGGTTTAAGCGGCCTCCCCCAGCCGCCTCCCGGCCTGCCCGGCCCGGACCCCAGTCGCCCTCCCTCCGGCCCTTTCTGTCGAGCCCCAGCCCGGCAGAACTGTCTCGGGCGGGGACGGGGGGCGGGGGGCGGGCGGCCGAGCGGGCCGTGTCCGGAGCAGCCCGAGCCCGGGAGATGAGGGCCCTGAGCCCGCGGGGCCAGACACGCTAAGAGCTGAGACGGAGCCCCCGAGGCGCCCGGAGCATCCATGCTGTTCAAGAGCCGATTCCAGCGGTGAGCACCGGCTCCCTCGAGGCCTTATCTCGACCCCGTCCCGCCTCTCTCATCCAGTCTGGAGGGGTTTCCACCGGGCTCTCTCCTCCCTGGGATCTCTCCCCAGGGGGCGATCCCACTCCACCTCCGCTGGTGGATCTCTAAGAATGGATCTCACCTCCAGTTTCAGGATCTCTCCCCCAAAAGCGATCCCAAGCCACCCCCTGCTGGTGGATCTTAGCTCCAGCTCCAGGATCTCTCCCCCAGGGGCGATTCCGTCCCACCCCTTGCTAATAGGTCTCTAGGACTGGATCTCAGCTCCGGTTCCAGGATTTCTCACCCGGGAGCGATCCTTCCCCCCCTCCCATCTGTTGGAATGGATCCCAGCCCCCTATCCACTATCTCTCTCCCCTTTCTCCCTTTCTAGCCCGCACCCTCGTCCTTCCTTCAGAGGGTCTCTCTAAGGGGAGCCTATGTCTGTGTAGAATGTCCCCAGTGGAACTCTCCTTCGCAGAAGAGAATCCTCCCCCGCCGCCAGCTGTTCCCAGCGGCTCCCTTTGCTCTCGCTGGATCTCCCAGGATCTCCTCCCCCCACCCCCGCCCCAGTCCCCGCCTGATCTCGGTGCAGCGGCGCGGCGGGGCGCTAGGGAGCCGGTTCTTTCACCCTATATGGCCTGGGAGCCCCAGGCTGCAGGGGCAGGGTCTGAGAGCAGTTCCCTCTGCCTCTCTGCCCATCCTGGCCCCCTTCGCCCCCAGTCCCAGACTGGCCCCTGGATCCATAACCACCGGACTCGCTGGGGGTTCAGGGCCCAGGCAGTCGTTTTCCCCTGTGGCTGCAGCTCATGGAGTCGAGGTAAAAGCTTCCGAAAGGCAAAGCCGGAGCCGCTCAGCCTTGAGCATCTCCCAAGCTCTGTCGCGTCCCCAGCAGCTTGGTGGGGCAGCTTTCATAGCCTCGAGGGCTGAGGTGGGGGAGGGGAGGTAAACTGAGGCAGGCTACTGCAGCGTCTTCCTCGCTTAGCGCTAGCTGCCACTGCATGCCTTGGCTTAGCATCCTCGGGCTGTGCTATTCTTAGGCACGGAGAAGCCAAATGTTAATTTCTGCGTGAGGCATCAGCTCTGGCCCTCTCGGGTTAGGAAATGGGAAGGATGAACCCAGCCCTTCCTAGGGAAGACCAGGCTGGTCCTTCGTGGAAGAGCTGGTTAGGATCCCACTGAGATTGAGAACTGACTTTGCCTCCAGGCTTCTTTTCTTCAGTACTCTAGTAGACGGGGAATTTGCGCATAGTTTCCGAAAGGAAGCTGGGGGTGCAGGGGGAAGAGATTTTCCTTTTTAGTTTAAGTGGGTGAAGGGTCACCTATCCGGTGGCTCTTGCCACGCTTCATCCATGTGCCTTTTGACTGGATCATGCAGACTTCCCCCTTTTATGCACTTAGCTGGAGTGAGCAGCAAAAGGCTTTGTCGTGTGAGACTGGAGAAATAGAATTTTGAGAGCGTTGCTATTTCAAGCCCTTTTAAGGATTTCACTGGAGTGGGGACCAGTTTCGGTTGATGTCTTGAGTTTACAGACTACTGGGTTTTATTTGTAGCAGAGAAAAGGGAGGAAATCTTAATTTATCTCTGAATACAAGATTCTCTCCGATATTTCCTATTCTTGTCCCCCCACAAACTCCTTACCCGATCAGGGCTTCTAGTTTCCTCCCTGACTCACAGCCACCCCCACCACCACCCCACTCCCACAAGCTATAGGAGCCTAAAATGAACAGGTCACATTTGCTGGGAGAATGACAGGTTAAGACTGATTAATTTCCTAGTGATAAGAAATATTCAGTCAACTGACTGCCTGAGAATTTTGCTCCTTCTGGGAACTTTCTATCAGTACCCCTAAATTAAAACCAAGCTTTCTGCCCTGTTCTAGTCATAATGGTGTGTTAGGGTCAAAGACTTGAGAAAACAAACCTGTGTGGATACAAAAAGGAACAAAACGAAGTGCCTGATTGGGCCTGCTCTGTCCCTGTGGTATATTCAGTTCGGTTTTGCTTTTCTCTACTACTCTACTCTACTCCTTTGGTTTTCCTGTTTGAGAAAGGAGCTGCACTTTTATTGAAATCACTGCCTAAAGGTTTATTGGTGGTCTTCTATCTTCTCCCAGTGGCCTTTACATTCAATCCTGAGTAGTAACCTAGCTTTCTTCACATCCCATAATTCACTGTTATTCCATAGAAGATGTGCTTCCATTTCTCATTGGACATTTGTGTGTGTGTGTGAGAATATGAGACTGAAAAGTCTCATTTAACAAAAAGAGGGTAGCCTCCTGTCTCTCCAGTTCACATACTAACATGCCAAGGAGTCTATGCTGCATATTTTTAAAAGGACAGATTGGGGGAGGAGAGAAGACAAGGAAGGCATTTCTCATAGCTTTAGAAGTAGTCAGGATATTTATAAGTAAGTATGAGTCAAATATAGAGCTGCATGTAGTAAATGGGGGCATGTTTCAATGAAAACATTTCATTAGACTAGGGTTGTTTTGTTTTTCAAAATGTGTCCCCACTGCACTCCTACCAGCAGCTAGCAATGTTTAAAAAAAGTTTCTGACAAAATGTCTGAGATTTTCCTTATATGTATCACAAATACCTGAGAATTTGGCGTGGGGGAGAGTATAGAAAGTGGATTTAATTTTCTCCTTTACTCAAAAATTACTTTATTCTACACTTATTAGGCCAGTATTTGTGAGTTCTTTCAATATATCTCAAGTCCTAAAGCATTCCATGGCCAAATTAGTTTAGGAAACATTACATTAAACCATAGTAGTTTAGCTGTGCCCACAACAAAAGAACACTAAGCATTCTACCAAGTTGTTCACGATGGAAATTTTGTTGTTATTGTGACTTTGGGTCAGCTTCCAGAATTGTTCAGCTTCTACAGAGTGGGGCTATGAGGAAAATACAGTCTACTGCAGAATTTCCAGGAGGCAATATACTTGGTGTGCTAAAATCATAAAGGTGTAAATATTCTATTTGAGAGGCCCCAGAATGGCCACAATACTATCTGCTCACCACACTGAAAATTACCAGCTTCTCCTTTTCTTAACTCCTCTTTTAACACCTGCAACATTTCTTCCAGGATCATATAGCCCTAAACCCCTCGAATGTTCATTTTCTCCTGTTTCTATGGATTTCCCCCCCCCTTGAGATTTTGAGATTGATTTGTACCCTTCTACATCTACCCAAAAGATACATGACCCATTTCTCAGCAATAGATATATTACTTGACTGGTAACAGTTTAAAAGCAATACATAAGAAGAAGGCTTTTTGGAGCACTCCTCAAGCACTCCACCTTCCCCATTAACTCCATTTTTTACACTGTAGCACTTGCTGGAAACATTTAGGGAAGAGGAGGGGACAATTAATATGTAGAAGTATGGAAGTATTTATGGCAGGCTGATATTCATAACAGATGATTAGATTGAAGCCTGATTTATCATGTTCAGGGCCTTGGTCCCTGTTAAAGAACACTTGTTGCGGATCAAAGATATTTTAATTCTAATTGAGGTAGTATGTTTCCTTTTGTTAAATTGAGATGCAGTTTGCTAAACTTAAAGAAACATAACTGTTATGGAGTATCACTTTCCTGTTAAGATAGGAATAGTATTAATGTTACAAAAGGAAGGTCATTCTTCCTACTAATCCTCTGAGATCCTTTGTGATTTGCAAAGCTGCTTTCAGAAAATACCCCACTTTAGGAAGAAGGAGCCCAAGAACCAGAATTAATCTGCTGCTCTTCAATCTTGATCATTTTCTCCCTCCAACATCCTTTTTTTTTTTTTAAGCCCCAGTAAGGAGAGAAGCACTGAAAGCTATGGATAGGATTCCTCTCTAATTTTGTATTTATTTCAAAACATGGGGTATCAGATATCTAACTGTGGAGTAGGGATGATATTACATCTATCTAGGCAGTTGCCTATGTAATATAATTTAAAGAGCAATGGATCAGTCCCTTCTCCCCCCTTTCCACTCTCTTCCCTCAATAGGCTATAATGCTTCTTTTTCATTATTGGAGATGTGTTCTTTGGATTAAGGCATTGTAATCTTCAGGAATCCCTTGTTTAAATTGTTGTTGTTGGTCCTGGTAGAGCTAATAGATGATATATCAAGCTATTCACATTTCATTGTGAATCAGTTTTTGTAGCAACTTTCCAAAGCTAGATGAGAGCAGAGTAGGAAAAGGACATAGCAAGGTTATTTTTTTAACTTCATTTTTTTTCAATAGACAAAAACCTATTTTCTCACTTCCCTGTTAAAAAAAAAGAAAGAAAGAAAAGCCTTCTAACAGATCTCCATAATAAAGCAAAATGAATTCCACAGCAGGTCCATTTTAATAGAGAGGAGGGATGAAGATGGAACAAAAGGTTCTGGGGAAGCAGCAGGAGGGCTTTGGTTTGGGCAGATGGGACAGAAAAGAGAACGTGGCACCAAAGCCTAAGGGAGAAGTTCTTTAAGTGTGGAAGGAGGAGTCAAGATTACTATTTTCTGTACTTAATAATTTTTGTCTTGGCTAAACTCTGTAAATGGCCATCATTTACCCAGGTTTGGTTTGGTTTTTCTACTTCAGGAAGGTGATATTTTTCCTGCTGATGCTAGAATATTAGGTAACCTGTAGAGTACATCCATATCCATGTTAGAAGTGGGGTGTGTTTTTTACCATAACACTTGAGATCCTTTCTTGATCTTCATTTTTGTGTGAGAACTGGTTTTTCTGTATTCAAATCCAATTCTATTTTTATTCTAGTTAGATGAAGTTTTTTTTTGGTACCAGAACAGAACGTGTAGAGGGGTTTGGCTTTTGGCAAGAAGTTGGGAAATTACAACACAATTGTTTTCAAAACCTTTCCTCTGGAGCAGAGATACAGAAGGTTCCATCATACCCTGGAAAATACTTTTTGAAGGAGAGAAAAAGAAATACTCTAGTCTAGGGATTCTTTGCCATTTTTTGTATCGTGGACTCCTTTGGCATTCTGGTGAAACCAATGGAGATGGACCCCTTTTCCAAATAATGTGTAGAAATGCATAAGACAAAATATGTAAAGTTACAAACAAAACAAATTATCAATCCCTTAAAAAAAAAGTCATGGACTTCAGATTAAAAACTCTTGACTCTTGCTCTAAAGGAGAGTAGCTGATAATCACATGTCACATCTTTGCTATCCATTAGATAAAATTAAGGCATTGGGGGTGGGAGAGAACAGGTGTAGCATTTTTTTTCTTAAACTTAATGTTATTTTAACATACATTGTTCAGCATAGGGATAAAATAAGTCATTCTGTGTAAATTCATAATGTTGCATTGTGTTTAGAAGAATTTTAAGGCAATTTATCTGTCTCTATACAAGAGTCTCAATTTCTAATTGTGGGCCAACAATAACATAAATTGTTGTTTTGGCATTAGTCTTGATGGTGGGTGGTTTTAACCCTGCTTACTCCACCCTAGGTTGAGAGTTGCCAATTTAATCTAACCTCAACCATCCTGAGGCATTGCCATTTACCCTATAAAATGTTCCTCATAGGGTGTGCTAACTTACAGATATGTTGCTATGTCTGAACTTAATGATGTGTTAAACCTTTGGACACTTTTAAAGCTCTTTTCCCTAGAGTGTAATTATTTTCCTTTCTCCTAATAAGACCTATATGGCAACACCCTGGTCCTGAAGGAAATTAGCAAAATTATTTGAGAGATTATCAGGAGACCAAAAACATTGCTTGAAGTCTATATAAGTACATGAGAGAACAGTTTAAAAGAATTTTGCAGTGCTTCACTATGTAGTTCTCTAACAGTTTCCAAAGTAGTAAAAATGCAGTTAAACAAATATCTGTCAACTGACTGTGAAATGACTAGCACCTCGGTCCTTTAGTCATCAAACTATGACCATTGTGCGGGAGAGCAATCTATAGAGAAATTCTTTACTGGAGGCTTTACTTTCATGCATCTTCCTTAAGACTATGTCTTACTTGATTCCGAAGTGGGCGTGTTTGGTTTCATCTATGCATAAAAATAGGTGGGTTTTTTTTTTTTTTAATACTTGGGATCCAAATGCTAAGTCTAGCTTAGGGCAGCCTAAATATGTCTGCTTAGTTTGGCCTGGTACTGTCTGCCATATGAGACAGTAAGCTAGCTCCTTCAGATTTCCTCTAGGATTCCCTTTAGATATGGAAGGGTCTGGTTCATCTGTCGAGAAAGCAGCCTTCCAAAGAGAAAAGAACTCTATGCTGATTGTCCTAAGTCAGCTTCTCAAATTGTCAACTAACATTGTCCAAAAGAAAACAACTTGCTCATAAGGGATAAACGAGAAGTCATGGTCACTTCTGGTGAGGTTTGGAACCTACCTCACTTACTCATGTAGAGAGCAGGGCTCAGTCTACCTACTTATGTTAGGCTTGAGCTAGCAAAGTATCATTTATTTATACTGCTGCCCAGTGTGGGAACATGTTCTTTGTAACATAATATAGAGGAACAAGTTGAACAGCCCTGATAATCATGTGGGCTTAAAGCTCCAGGACCTAAACAGTGTGCAGAAAACACCTATTTATATGGAAGGGCGTCTAACCCGAATATTCTGAGCAGTATAATAGAAATCATTCAAATGCATTATTTCTTTTGTTTTAATGACCAGAAAAGTACCCTGTGTTGTCACTTGTATAAGTTTAGAAAAACACATTATTGGTTGGGGAAGTCTTGTTTTGTCTTTTAAATGAACCAAAGGAACAATTAGCTAAACAAACAACATGTTGCCAATGTTGCGTTGTCAGTTTGGTACACGTCTTTGCTGTAACTTGTGTTGTTTTTCCTCGGGCACTCATTACAGAAAATAGGTGACACTTATTTATTCAAGGCTTGCAAGGCTCTTCACACACTCTCTGTTTGAGACTGAGAACAACCCTGTGAGGGAAGGGCTAGTATTTTCCTCCTTCTACAGGTGAGAAAACTAAGGCTGAGAGAGGTTAAGGCTTCTTATCAGCATCAAACCAGTAAGTAAAGCATTTGAGGCAGGATTTGAACTCAGATCCTCCTGACTTCAAGTCCAGTACCACCTAGTTGTCCACCATAACTTCGGGTATTTTGATTTTGTGAGTAGGCGTTTCTAATCATCACTTTCTTATCTGCCACATACAAGGCATGCCTACACACTCTTCACCATTGCTTTCCTAACCGGATATCTGTTTTTTACCAGGTTCATGAACCATCGGGCCCCAGCCAACAGCCGCTATAAACCTACTTGCTATGAACATGCAGCTAACTGTTACACACATGCAGTGAGTATACTGGTCAGCCAGCCTCTAAATTCTTCCCAGTGATCAGTAGTGGGGTTCTTAGTATTATCTGTAATACATAATCAGTGCAATTTGCAATCTGTGAGCCAAGGAAGACTGGCAAAAGGATGCTTACACACCCTGCTAGGATTTCTGTGTTGAGTCACCATGGAAACTGCAGTCCTCTTTCAATTAAGTGGACTGTATCCTGGCCTATCTTGTATCCTCTGATGAGGTTTTTATAAAATGAATAATCATGCATACTAGGGATAAATAAAGAGAATTATTTTAAGAAGAATACTAACTCTAAGAGAAAATATGACACCTTTTTCAAGTGTGTCATAACTCTTTTTTTTTGGCTTAAAATGTTAAAAATTATTGGGAGACTATCTTTTCCCCAGGGATCTCTTAAAATTTAGTGACCACCTTCAGCTGTAGTCTAATTCAAACTTTTTAGGTCCAAGATCATTTAGTAAATAATTTATTTACTTTGCTGAATTGGCATGGGGGTTTATAAAAATGTTTTTGGGTGAAAAAAACATAAATTAAACAACATAAGCAAATACTAGACACTTGAGGGAAGGCAGTAGGGACTAGTTTATAAAAGCAATAATGTACATCCTCTTAAAGGATGGAAAAAAGTATTAAATCATTTTAGCCAATGTAGAAGCTATTACTCTGCCATATCATTGAGCTGAATGGATACCAAAGTGCAGGAATGCTTACATAGAATGGTTTCCACTTCATATAAGACGCAATTGAAGGAACTAGGAAATGTTTGACCTGGAGAAGAAAAGATTGAAAAGGGATAGGGAGGGGTTGTCAAGTGAAGGGGGAATTAGTCTTGTTCTTTAGCCAGAAAGAACAGACCACTGGTTTAGTTGTGGGCTGAAGTTCCAAAGAGAGATGTTCAAAGTTCAGTATTGGGAAAATCTCCTCCCAAATTAGAGTTGGCCAGAAGTGGGACAGGCTACCTTGGGCAGGAGGTTCCTTCTCATGGAAGGTCTTTGAGCACAATCTGGATGCCTATTTGTCTTGTGTGTTCTGGTTGGGATTCCTATTTGGGTGGGGGTTGAGCTAGATGACTACTGAGCACCATTCCAACAACACATTCATTGATTCTATGAAATTCACTTGAATAGTTGTATCTTCTCATTCCCTTAACCCTCCTTCCTTCCCCAGTATATAATCACCTGTCTTCCTCTTAGGAACCATGAAGTTTAATAATCCCTGAGCAAACCAGCTTTTATGATTGGATTACTTGATCATTAAGTATTCTTATTCACTAATGGTTTAGTTTAGTTTTTAAGTCATTTATTCATTGCTTAGGATAAACCAAACTTCATAAAGCTTCTTTTCTATGTGTGTTAATACCAAGATTAAGGTATTGTTGCCTAAGTAGTCTAAAACAAGTTCTACTGGGGGTATACTTGGATGCCCTTTACAGTAGGATATAAAATATCAGTTAAGTACATATGTTATTATTAGAAACTGGATTTTAACACTTTGTGTGATAGAATACATAGTTCCAGGTAATCTATGTTTTCTCCCATAAAGGAGATAAAATGCTGAAATTCTAAAAGACCCCTTTACAAGATGATTCTTCCTGATAGTTGGTCCCATAGTACAGATGCCATGGATCATGATGCTCCAGTGTACTTTGGTTTTGGACTGAGTCCCAGTTTCAAGACAGTAGCACATCTTCAGGAATGGGAAAGGTGCTGCCCTGCCTTTGGTTTCAAACTTCCTTTCAAATGCCACATGGCTTAAGATGTTCCCTGTTGCACTAAGGATTGCACAGTTTAGAGCCAGAGAAGACTTTAAAGATCATAGTCCAACCCCTGTTTTATAGGGGTGCAAATTGCTATTTTGTTGGGAGTGAGGAGAAGAGGTGTCTGGACCTAGTATTCTATCCAGGTCAGGAGCCTTGAGGTGAGGAAACTTCTCTACTCCTGTAGATCTAGCAGCTGCTCTACAATTTCTAGTTTTGGAAAGTTGCCTGAGGCATTGAGTGTTTAAGGGACTTGCCCGGGAACAGATAGCAAGTATGAGTCAAAAGCTAATAGGGACTCCTAGGCAGGCCCTTTAACTGCTATGCCCTCCCTCCCCTCCTCTCCCCCACAAATGTAAAATGAACCTAATCATTCTGAAAATATAATTGATTTTGAGGACAGTTGTTTGCTGATAAACCACTAAGAAAGTCTGGTTTGGAGTATAATTGAGCTACCAAGAATAAAAATGAAAGCTTAGCTTACAACCCTGTTTAGGATAAAGTGCTTTTTTTTTTCTTCAGAACTCATAGATATACAGTAGCCTTTCCAAATAGAACATATTGATGAAACACACACACACACACACACACACACACACACACACACACACACACACACACACACACTTAGTTAGCCTATTTATATAATACCAATCAATAAAAAGTTGATCCTTAGATACCTTTATATATTGAAAAGATAGCCTTAACAGTACCAGTAGAATTGCCTGTATTTTAGTCTTGTACAAAAAGCCAGTATGTATATACAGACCAGTAGATAAAATAAGTACTATACAGGTTGTATTTAAGATGAGGCTGAAACAATTGTTAAAAGTTTGTTTTTCAGCTCCTCATTCCTTCTTGTCTTGTCACTTCTGTGAGTTTCATAAGGGAAGGAACAGACTCATGATATATAAAAGGCCAATTCACCCCCACACTGAAGAGTTGAAAGGGAAGTTGTTCAATTAAACGGGAAATTCTCTAGGACGTGTAGGACGGGTATGACTTCATGTTCTTTGAAATACATCAAGTTTAGATGTTGCAGTAAGGAAAGCAGTGTTAGAGAAGCAGTGGAAATCTTCACAATTTATATCTAGGATTAGATTTTTCTAGTTCAGATAGTAGGTTACTTATTTCTCTTGGGGAGCGGGGAATAAAAGATCCTTATGTTACAGATATTTTTTAAAATGTGGGTCAGGCAGAGAGTATCAACTATGAACCAGAAAGAGAATCCCTTTTGCCTCTGAGATTCTGGTCTGTTTTACAGTGATATGGTATAAATGAGCTTTAGGGGAGAGCTTTTTCATGTTAAGAGAAGACCTCATAAAAAGACTTAAAATCTGCAAATGCCCAGAGCTTGACAAAAAGACTTACATAGTACTACAAAAATCTCATTTGGCATATTTTAAGCAAGAATTTTAAATTGAATCTAGCAAATAGGATGAAGCATTTGATTTCATAAATTAGGGTAGATGATATGATCGCTAGCCATTGAACATTAGTGACAATAGCCAGTCTAAGAATCTTCAACTCTATATAGTCTTTCTTTATTATGATTACCCAAAGGCAGGAAGTGTTTTGTTTTGAAATTTTATTTTTCTGAGATGGATAAGTATGCATAGGTGATATAAAGGAATACAGTTCTAAATTCAATACCTAAGTATTTATCTGTGTTGTTTCCATAGCTCCTCATTGTTCCTGCTATTGTGGGCAGTGCCCTCCTCCATAGACTTTCAGATGACTGTTGGGAAAAGATCACAGCATGGATTTATGGAATGGGCCTGTGTGCCCTCTTCATCGTTTCCACAGTGTTTCATATTGTTTCATGGAAAAAGAGTCACTTAAGGTACGGCAAACAGTTTGTTCTTTTAGTAGATGAACCCATTTGAACTGAAAATGTGTGTGTGTGTGTGTGTGTGTGTGTGTGTGTGTGTGTGTGTGGTGGCAAGGCAGATTATAATTTATTTTGAAAATGAAATAAGCTCCTGATTTGCAGATTCTTATTCCATTCCATTCTTCATTTCTTGATATGATTTTCTTTGGTTTAGAGTTTTTCACACTAATCTGGCTACCACTCACTATTCCTGGGCATGAAATGTCTTGTAAAATTCATAAACACTAGTTCTGAAGGCTATAGGATATGGTAAAGGGAGAGAGGAAGAAGGTCAAATAAATTTTAGGTATTGTCAAATTTTAAAAATTAGCACAAATATTTCTAACACATAATTTTGTGTCTCATTTCTGAGAAGCAGTGTGATGTCATGGATAAAGAGCTGGCCTAAAAGCCAGGAGGTTGTGGCTTTAAGTCCTACCGTTAACCATTATTGGCTGAGTGACCCTTCAAAGGTCAGCAAGTCACTTCAAATTCTCAAGGGCTCAGTGCCATTGGTGCTAAACTAAAATAGAAACATATCACTGCCAGCAATGTATTGATACAGGAAACCACCAATTAACATTATCTAAGCTGTATTGAATTTTTATTTTATGAAATATTTCCAATTACATTTTAATCTTGTTTAGGCTGTCCTTTTGCAAGTGGGCCTCAGGTCTGACACCTGCTCTAGGCCAGGGCTTCATAATCTTTTCCCACTTTCAACCCTCTTTTGGCATTTTGGGTATGGTTTTTTTTGTGGGGGGGGGGGGAGGTTGACAGCCTTTGTTGGTGCTGCATGGCCTGATGGCATGTGCAGAGCAAAGTGCACTTGCTTTGTGTTTAGAACCAAGGCTACAGTTTTGCTTGATGCAACATGGGCAAGGACTGCCAGAAACACCTTGGATTCATTATTCATTTGCTTTTTAATTAATTTTTGGTTGTTGCATGTTCAGAAAATTTTTACCATTGCCAAATTTTCCAAACTGCTCTAGGCAACTTTCTAAGAATATAAGTTGTAGAGAAAGCACTGATCTGCATTGGTAGAGGGAGTTTCCTTACTGGAAGTTGAATAAAATCACAGGGTCAGTCCTTACTCAGATTTTACATCCAACGTTTTTGACCCACACCATTATCTTGACTTCCTTCTTGGTAGTTCTGATCTCTTAACTTTTCTGCTCAAAGCCTATTGATGTCTTCCTTTGCCCATCAAGTAAATTTCAGATTCTTTTGCTTGGCCTTTAAGGTCTCTCCCCACCTACTTTCATTATTCCTCTTCAGATTTATACCACTCCCTTTGACATATTCTAGGCACCAGCCAAACTCTGTGGCTTTGCTCTTGTTGGTCCCTACATTCAAGAGCCAATACACCTGTTGATTCCTAAAACCCAGCTCAAAAGCCACCTTCACCATGAATTCTTTCTTCCTTCATGCTTCTGGTAGTTAGAAATCCTTCTCTTCCCAGATCTCCAACAGTCCTTTGCTTAAAGTTTTCCATATTCTTTGTGTACTCTGTAGGTATCTGTACATATTTCACAGCCCTGACCACCCCCCCGCCCCGCCACCCGCCCTCAGCTATAAGCTACGTAACATCAGGGACCATGTCTTTTCTATCTCACCCAGCTCTTTGTTCGGTGCACAGTAGATGCTTAATGTTTATGTAATTGAAGTGTTTTGGGGGTGGCATGGATCTTATTATCACTAAAGTTTTCTCACAGAACCCTTAACAATGACACAAAGAATACAGTTTGATGAATGTGACCTTAGGAAATAGCTGCCATGAGTTCGTGCACATGGTAACCACAAGTAAAATTATATGGACTAGACAGGACATAGTGATAGAAATCTTGGGAACTGCTCGTTTCAAAGTCATTCTCTCAATATTCTGATTTAAAGCCAAGGCATTTGCTTAGAAAATTAGCCCCTCTGCAAGGAAATTAAGGATTGTTTGAATTTCTTGAATCTTACTTTGAATGTAGTCCTAGTTATACAAATCTACTGACAAAAATAAGATCATGCCAATTTGTAGACAAGAACAAAAATAATTATTAAATGTTCTCTTAGCCTGAAAGAGCCAAACCCCTATTAAAAAGGAAGTCTCCTAAGCAAGATGACTAGCCAAGATGGGAAACAGTATGGCCTGGCAGAAAGAATGCTGGATTTCTAATCAGGAAGACCTGAGTCAAATCCAGCCTTAGATACTCATCAGCTATGTGACCCCAGGCAAGCCACCTAACTTTTGAGTCTCAGTATCCTCATTTGCATAACAGGGGTAATAATACCTGTGATTCCTACTTTGTAGGGTTGTTGGGCTCTAATAAACTAATCAGTTAGCAATCATTTATTGGGCACATTCCAGGTGCTTTGCAAATCTTCAGATGCTCTCAATAGTTATTTTTCTTACCTATTGATGTGTAGAACTTGTCTGAATAGCCCAAAACAACCAACTGTTGCAAAATGCATCAATTAAAAGCAAAGTTTAATTGCCTCCAGGTTAGATATTTTTAGTTATGAATTCTACCACCCATCATGAACCCATATGCTTTAAAGAGGAAAAATTATGAATTTGAAATCTTCAAGGGAAGGGCCTACAACCAATGCTTGAATTGCCTTTTGGAAATGGGCTTGAAGTGTTTTAACAATAGGCAAAGTAGCTTTGGCAATTCATAGATTCCAAAGTGAAGAGCCTTCAGTCTGTCATTTATTCTTCATCTCACAGCAGGTACCATGGAGATCAACTGGTTCATCCCCTCGTTTGAGAAAACTAAGGCCACAGGAGGTTAAGTGATTTGCCTCCCAGTTACCAGCTACTTGTAGTAGGGAATAATCCCAGGCCTCAGACTCTAAGCCCAAGGCTTTCTTCATTTCTACAGGCCTGCTTCCCCTTCTCAAAGACTGACATGTCAGTAGAGCTCTTTGGGACCACCATTCCTATCTATCTCAGTTCACTACTTTTCCTATTGCATGGTAGAGGCACTTAATAAACACCTAATAAATGTTTGTTGATTGATTTTATGGTATTTTTCCTATACTGAAACAGAGCATTCACAATAACTACAAGTGAAACTCCATTGGTAAGCCATTTCTCAGTAGATATGTGGTCAAAGGATATGAACAGAGTTTTCCAAAGAATTGCAAGCTATAAATAACTATGTAAAAATGTGTTCTAAATCATTAATAATAAGAGAAAAGAAAACTATTAAAGTTATACCACATGTCATGAAAATAGGCAAAAATAACTAAGAATAGGAACCACTAATATTGGAGGGGCAGTGGGAAAGGCACCCTACTACATTGTTGTTAATGGAGCTGTGAAATAGTCTAACTGTTCTGTATATCAGGTTGGAATTATGCAAGAAAAGTTATTTGTCTATCTATACCCTTTGACATAGCAATTCTACTACTGATTTCATATCCCAAGAAGGTCAGATAAAAAGTGCCATATATATACTCAAATATTCATAGCAATTCTTCTGGAAGCAAAGAACTAGAAAAACATCTAGAAAAAATGACTGTATGAATGTACAGCAAGAAATTACAAGTATGAGGGATTTAGAGAAACATAGGAAAATTTGTATGAATTGATACAGAACAAAATGGGCTGAAAACCAATGGAACAATGCACACAACAGGCTACAATAACAAATTAAAAAGAACCCTAAAAGGAAATGGAAGTCCTGGACAATAAAGAGTGAAATACAGTGTACCTCCTTCTTCCCAGCAGAGACAGGGCACTACTGAGATAGAATATCATATACACTGTCAGGTATAGTGACTGTATTGTATGCTTTTGCTTAATAGTTTTTGGAGGGCAAGGGGAGAGACTGTTAGAAACAGAATTAGGGAGACACTGAAATGACTATGGTAGAAAGACAAAAACCATCAACAGAATGTAAAGAAAAAATCTCCCTTGGCTTCTTGGGTCATACTGCTCCAAAGCCCTAGAGGCTAGTCAATGAGCACAATAATTTGTTATCTTGGCACAAGCAAATACTTGTGGTTACTTCAGTCGGCTTACTTTGACATTCTGATTCCTGAATCAATAAAGATTTATAGATACTTGCTTCGCAACACTCAGAGCCACTTTGCCATGAGCTAGAGAAATGGAGAGAATGCAAAGTAAAGAGCACCATAAGCCATGTGATAAAATTCCTGAATTTTGCTGTTTCTTGAAAGTTTATTCAAATACCAATATACAGCCAAATGTCATAGGAAACCTTGACTGTAATGTATCCTGTACAATACAGCTATTGTGTAGTATATGGTACAGACTTAAAAATTGTTGGGTCTTACACATCCATCCTTTCCTTGAATCCTTAAATTCCTTCAGTGAGCTCAAAGATTATGAGATGAGTTGATTCATTGCTCTGAGTGGTCCCATCTAGCTTTAGATCTGGGGACCCCGCCTCTCCCATTGAGTCTGTTTTGATGAATAGAGCATAGAACGGTAGAAGGGCAAGACCAAATGCCAGTTTCCCACCAATCCTTCACTACTGCCCTTAAAGTATTGAAAAAGTCTTGAACAAGGGCCCAGGCACTTTACTCTGAAATGGGCAGTGGTATCCAGCATTTCTAATAAATTCAACTGAAGCAAGAACCCTAACAGTCATTTTTCTACTTGAGGAGAAATTATCAGGTATACAACTATGTCTTATCAAAAGCCTACTTTTCATTCTTGTGGTTAAATTGGTTTTTAAATACGATTTAAAATGTGATGTTTATATTCTACTGCAATCCTGCCCAAATGCTATCCCAGAGTGTGGAGGGATCCTGGGTTCTCCAAAGTTATGCCAGCAGAACACACACACACAATGGTAGGTAGGCATTACTAAGCTAGAGAGGCCTGTCATCCAAGGGCCAGCCTAGCCAAGCTCCATTCGAAGAACTGCCTTACCTTGGACCTAGATACTAGATGAGTGCTTGACCACGTCAACTGATGATATGGTGTACATGAAAGGGTTGAAAACTGCGTCAGCGAAGGCTCTAAGAAAATCACCACTCTTTGGAAGAATTTTTTTTAATAGGACATACAGAGAAATTTATATACCAAAGAGATCCTGAATAAAATAGGTTCAAGAAATTAATTATCTAGTGAACATATTGTAAGTTAGACACTGAGGGTGATATCTCTGCCTCCAACGTAAGCTGTTTTTAACTTGAGGAAATAAAATGGGTCTTGAAAAATAGCCCTTCAGAAGGGGCAACTCGTTTGCTAGACCACTGGATGAGGGAAAGTGCTCAGATACTTTTTCATTTGTTCATCTCATTGAGAGTCTCTAAATGCCTTCTGTTTTTAAGAACAAAATATTCCTAAGAGAAGTTTCATTTCCATTGTCTATTATTTTGTTTTTAAACACTTGCAACTAAAATTCTAGGGAAAAAAATGTCATGGAAATTGCAACATGATAATCTTTACTGTGCATTGTTTCTGAGAAAAAAGATATACCTCAATATTTTTATCTTATCCACTAGGACAATGGAGCATTGTTTTCATATGTGCGACAGAATGGTGATCTATTTCTTCATTGCAGCCTCCTATGCACCATGGTAAGAAACTAACTTTCTATTTTTAAGATGATACTTTCTGGTTTCTTTTTGTGTCTATTTTTTGGCTGGGTTTTGTTGTCTTGGTTGTCCTTGCCAGGATGTTTATTATAGCTTTAGTAAATGTTGCTCTTTGTTTAAAAAAAAAAAAAGTAGTTCTTATATGTCCCTTTGCCACTTAGAGTACACTTATTTAAATCTACTCAAATGAGTATACTCATTTTCTAATCCCTATTAAGAATAGAGGCCTCTCTTTTGATTCTTATTTCCTTTTTCCTCATTTGCAGTATATTTCCCTATACTAAATACCTTTAAAAATTGTATTCTACTTATCTGATCCTCATATCCTTTTTTTGTGCAGATCTAATAATGCCTTTGTTGCTTTGAAAAGAGCCTTTCCAGATTTAAAAAAAATGTTCTTCCCACAAAGGAAATTTTTAATCTCTTTCAAAAATCTCTTTATGCCAGCAACTGCTGTAGACCGCTAGAGGTAGTTGGCTTCTGGGTCTGACTATAGCAACATACTTGGTTCTTAGAGGCCTACTAACATGGTGCTATAAAAACAAACCCTGCTGATTTCATAACATGATCCAAAATCGTGTGGGCCCAGTTCACATAGGGGAACAAAAGCCAGAGGCTTAGAGGATCAGCCTGAGTTAAGCACTCTTTTAACGAAGACTCATTGAAAAAACTCTATTGAATGCCTTGTTCAAGCAGTCCCTCTCATTCCAGCATATGAAGCAATTGGTACTTGTACTGAAAGAATAGCAGCTATAGCTCTGTGATCTACATATAGGTTTTTATCAGAGGCTCTTTCAAATGCAATATGTTCATTTGCTCACAATTATAATTGCCAAGAAAGAAAGAAGCCATAGCAGCATCCCACTTATATAGAAGTGGAGGGGTGTACCTTCGAATGGCTATCTTCAGGCTAGTCCAATTTTAATTCATACTTAGGACCAGTGAAACTCCAAATCGCCTATTCATGTTGAATGCATTTTTTTCATTCAGCTTTTTTTCTTCTTTAATTACCTCTTCTATAGCTAATTTTCTGCTCTCATGGTTAGAGGGAGGAAAACATACTAATCCCATTCATTTATCACTTCTGCTCTTGTCATTTCTACATTTTTAGGTTAAATCTCCGTGAACTTGGACCCCTGGCATCTCATATGCGTTGGTTTATCTGGCTCATGGCAGCTGGAGGAACCATTTATGTATTTCTCTACCATGAAAAGTAAGAAATTGATCATTTGCATTTACCTTTAAGATTCAACTTTAAGATTGCTTAAGTTTACAACTTTACTATTCCTCTTTTACGATTTCAAAATAGTAGAAATACATAAATAGGGTGTAAACTTTTTTTTCAACAGTTGCTTAGATCCATTTGGTGTAAAAGTTTCATAGAAAAATTGTCTCAAGAACAATATGTATGTTGAGCTGTGATACACATACAAATAAATTGAGATGTATGAAGCCCTGGGATGGAAATATTTGTTTGGATACAGAGTAGAATATATCAATATCTTGAGTTTATGAAGAAATAGAAGAAAATATAATTGAAAGTTAGGTGCTTAGAGCTTGAAAGGAGTTTAGAAATGTTGAATATGCTGTCAGACATGGTTGTATGTCAGTTATAATTATTTTTCTTTGTTATAAGGGAGGGAGGGTTTAGTGGAGGAAGTAAAGAATCTCAAGAAATGACTTCTACAAAAACAAAAGGCAGCAATACAAGCTATCTTTAAAAAAAGGATTACTTATTAAACAAAGAATAACAATGGATGGCATAGAGAAGGAAGAACATTTCAGATGGGAAAACAGCATAGCCATGTATGAACATGATAACAGGGGGTGGGCAGGGGGAGCTGATACAGCAAAGAGATGAGCCTGACCAGAGTGAAAGTTGTCTCATGCTAGGGAGAGAGAAGATTGATTTGTAAGACAGCTTTGACTATAATACATGAGTCTACAGGACATGGTAAGATTCTGAGGATGTTCATCTCCTAATGAAACTTAAATTGCCCCCCCCCCCACAAAAAAAAAACCCAACCCTTAGAGACTATCTAGTCCAACTTGATCACTTTACATCTACTGACAAACAACCTCCCAAAGTTAAAAAGACTTAATCCGTAACCATATGACCTGGATGGCCTGAGACTCTGGTCTCCTACTCTACTTAAATCATGTTGCCTCCATTATTTGAAATGTTATTAGCATACTTAGGACCTTCCTCATTAGTTAGAACCTATTAAAATACTGTCTTTGTTAGAGTCAATGTCACATCTCTCAGAACCAAACATAATTTACATTTATCTTTAAGTGTGCTTAAGTGTGCTTCCCTTTTCAAAAGTTAAAACGAAAGTTGTCATTTCTGACACCCAGAAATTGTAACATTAATTTCCATTTACATACTCCTTCTCATAGTGTATAACGCTGGGGTTATTAGCCTTTTTCGTGTCATGAACTGCCCCTCCCCCCCCCAGAAGTCTGAGGAAGCCTATGGACTTCTCAGAACACATACAGACACATATACATTTGCATATATGGATATATATGTGATATGTATGCATAGATATTTCTACCAAGTTCAGAGAACCTAGGTTAAGAGCCCCTACTATAATCCAATTACTATGGGAATAATGTACCATTACAGAACAGCAAGATCACTGTGACTGGGCTATTCTTAGCTGTTCTAACATTGGACTTGTGCAACAAGCCTAAGTTTGATTCCTAGCTCCACCAGTCACTACTGTCTTTGTGATTCTGACCAAGTCACTTAACTTCTAAGTTTCTCCATCAGTAAAATGGTGATAGTAAACTTGCCCTACTTACACAGAGAAGCATAAGGAAATCTGGTAGACACAAATAGTCTCTTAGAGACATTAGACCTTCTGTAGCTTCCTGATGAGTCTGTTTCACTGGAATGTTTTGCAGACCAAGAAGTTCCTGTTCTTTGCTCCCCACCTCCATAGAACTGCTCTTATGCCCCTCGTAGCCTGTAGCCTAAAACTAGAATTCCTTTTCTCAGTCCTTCCAAGCATATATTCTTTGTCCTTTAATGAAAGGCTCCATGTTGGAACAGAAAAATAAACACAAAAACAGGATCAGCATGGAAGTAGGGGAATGGATTTAACAGTAATTGACATTTGCTACAAGGTGTTTGCCAGGTAAGGATTTGAGTATGACACCTTTATAAATTCTTTGCCATTGTTATTCAGCTGAAATTACTTTAGTTTGGGATCTCGTGGACTCCTTCCAGGATAATGCATTTCGTTCAAATAGCTAAAAGTTGACATACCTTTTCAAAGGAGAAGAGGAAAGCATGGAAGTATCTTGTCTGGCGTGATGGAAATACACACACTTGATATAACTCTGTTTTATTCCTCTAGGTATAAAGTGGTCGAGCTCTTTTTCTATCTAACAATGGGATTTTCTCCAGCCTTGGTGGTAACATCAATGGTAAGAAATATAATCATTATTTTGGTGACCTCATGATCTTAACTTAAAAAAAAAAAAAACACAACATCAGGGGATCCCTATGGCCTTTTGCCAAGATCCTTATTCTGACCACAAGGTTTGATGTATAGCATAGCATATCCACTTAATTAGAAACTTTAAAAGAAAAAAAAAAAGATACGACATGCCTGCAGTATACCCAGGTGCTGTCCAAAAGCAAAGAGGAAACATTGTCTCTACCAAGTGATGTCAGGTTGATGCAACACTGATATTCAGAACTGGTGAAAAAAATTACTTCTTAGAATGAAACATAGTTTCTTCATGGTGGTATTCTCTGTTTACCTTCTTTTGAAGATTTTCTGGACCCTCAGAAGGGTGTAGACTATATGAGTGTGTGTACTTAAATTTTTTTAAAATTTCAATTATTTATTTTTAGCATTCTTTTTAAATTTTGAGTTCCAAATTCTCTCCCTCCCTCCCACCATCTCCTCACCCACTGAGAAGGCAAGCAGTGATATCAGCTATACATGTAAATTGTTATAAAACATATTTCAATACTAGCCATATTTTTTAAAAAGTGAGAAAATTTACTTCAGTTGAACCCAGTTCATCAGTTCTCTCTCTCTGGAGATAGCATTTTTTCATCAAGAGTCCTTTGGAATTGTTTTGGATTATTGTATTAATCATCATTACAACATTGCTGTTATTGTGCAGTGTGGTCTCCTGGTTCTTCTCACTTCAGTTTGCATCAGTTCGTACAGTTCTTGCCATGGTTTTCTGAAACCACCCCCCTCATCCTTTCTTATAGCACATTAGTATACCATCATAATCATATGCTACAACTTACTCAGCCATTTCCCAATTGATGAGCATCCCCTAGATATCCAATTCTTTGCCGCCACAAAAAAAGCTGCTACAAATATTTTTGTACGTTAGGTCCTCTTACCTTTTACTTGATCTTTTTGGGATACAAATCTAGTAGTGGTATTGCTGGATTAGAGGGTTTTGTAGGCCTAAAGGCATAGTCCCAGATTGCTCTCTGGAACAGTTGAACCAATTCACTACTCTATCACAGCTCATTAGTATACCTAATTTTCCTATGCCCCCTCCAGCATGTCTTATTTTTGATAGGTGTAGAGTTTTTTTATTTTGAATTTCTCTAATAAATAATGAGTTTGAGTTTTTTTTTAAATATGACCCTAGATAGCTTTAAGGTAGCTCTAAGGAGCAGTGGATAGAGGGCCTGGCCTTGAGTCAGAAATTCATCTCCCTGAATTCAAATATGGCCTCAGACATTTACTAACTCTGATTCTGGGCAAGTCACTTAACCCCGTCTGCCTCAGTTCATCTGTAAAATGAGCTGGAAAAGGAAATGGCAAACCATTCTACTATCTTTGCCAAGAAACCCCAAATGGGATCACAAAGAGTTGGGCATGACGAACAACTGAACAAATAACAATAATAGATAGCTTCCATTATTCTTAAAAAAAACTGCCTGTTTATATCCTTTGTCCACTTAGCTGGGAAATGGCTCTTATTTTTATAAATTTGACTCAGTATATATCTGAGAAATGGGCCTTTATCAGACAAACTTGAGGTAAACATTTTGATATTACTTCATTATCTATGTTACCTTTTACCATAATGTAGTTTCCCCTAATAATCTCTTCTAATTGGGTGTATTTTTGCTTTTGCTTTGTCTAAGATCATGATGGCTACACCTGCCTTTTTTACTTCAATTAAAGTATATTAGATTCTGCTCTCACCCTTTATTTCGATTCTGTATCTTTCTGTTTTAAGTGTGTCTCTTATAAACAAGATGTTGGATTCTAGTTTCTAAATCATTTTGCTGTCTGCCATCATTTTATGAGAGCTCATCCCATTCACATTCAGTTGTCATTACTGTATATTTCCATACATCCCATTTTCTTCTATGCCTTCTTTTTTATCATTCACCTCCTGTACCCCTCCATGCATACAGCTTTTCTCTTATCCACTTCCCCTTCTATTTCCCTATTGGGAAGTTATGTTTCCATACACAACTGTGTGTGTGTGTGTATGTGTATTCTTCTCTTTGAACAAATTTTGATGAGTAAGTTCAAGAATTGCCCGCCCCCCCGCCCACTTTCCCCTCATTGTAAAATGCCTTCTAGAACATTCTCTATTTCAATCCCTCCACAACTTTAATGTGGAAGCCTCTAAATCTTATGTGATCCTGACTTTGGCTCCACAACATTTGAATAGTTTCTTTCTGGCTGTAATATTCCTGGGAGTTTTCATTGTGGGATGGTGGTCTTTGAGGAGGTGATTGGGAGAATCTTTCAGTTTCTATTTTATCCTCTGTATCTAAGATATCAGAGCAGTTTTCCTGGAAAATTTCTTGGAATATAAGGTCTAGGTAGTTTAATAATTCTTAAATTATCTCTCCTCATTCTATTTTCTGGATCAGTTGTTTTTCTGATATTTCATATTTTCTTCTATTTTTTTTCTTTCTTTTGACTTTGTTTTATTGTTTCTTGCTGTCTCATGGAATCATTAGTTTCCACCTGCCCAATTCTAATTTTTAAGAGATTTTTAGTGAGTTTTTTTTAACCTCTTTTTCTATTTGGTGAATTCTGCTTTTTTAAGGAGCTCTTCTCATCAGTAGATTTTTGTTCCTCTTTTACCATTTAGCCAATTCTGTTGAAGGTGTTATATTCATAAATTTTTTTGTTTCATTTGCCAAGCTGTTTAATTTCCTCTTCATTATTTTCTTTTATCATTCATTTCTTTTCCCAGTTTTTCCTCAACCATTCTTATTTCTTTCTTTAACTCTTCTAGGAATTTTTCTTGGGTTTGGGTCTGATAAATATTTTTCTTTGAGGCTATTTTGGAATGACTGGCCATGTAACCTTGAACAAGTTACTTAACCCCAATTGCTTTAAAAAGAAGAAGAAGAATGTATGGTCTATATGTTAGAGTTTTAAAAAGATGTCCCTTTGAACTCCTGAGTTTGTAGAAGCACTTAATCCATCCTGGGTACATGTCATTTGAGGTTGGAGATTAGAGGGGAAACAAACAAACCTGTTATGAGTCTGCCTTGAAAGAGCCAGTAGGATACCTAAAGCAGCAAGCTGGGGAAAACTACATGTACAAAGGTGGCAATCATTATGGTAGAAATTTTCTTTTACAGTCACAACTTGTACAATCTACTCCACATGCAGTAACTGTCTAGAACTGTCAACCAGAAATCTCCACTGCATTTCCATATAATGGTTGGTGTTCATATTATTGATCCTACAGCATAATACAGTTTCCTACAGTGTCTTTGAATTCATAAAAAAAAAAACCCTAATAGAAATATTTGGTATGGTTTTACTCTGTGGTATAGTTTTAAATTATCTCTCCTGGATCTATTTTCCAGGTCAGTAGTTTTTCCCATGAGATATTTCATATTGCCTTCTATTCTTCCATTTGTTTGGATCTGTTTAATAGCATCTTGATTTATCATAAAGTCACTAGCTTCCCTTCACTCCAATCTAAATCTGAGGGAATGATTCTTCTCAGTGTGCTTTTGAGATTCTTTTTCCATTTGACAAATTCAGCTTTTTAAGGCATTCCTCTCCTGATTGCCTTTTTCAGCCTCTTTTGCCACTTGAGTTAGTATATTTTTAAGGTGTTATTTTCCTCAGTCAGGCTGTTGACTCTCATTGTGTAATTTTCTTGCATCATTTTCATTTCTCTTCCCAATTTTTCCTCCACTTCTCTTATCTGCTTCTTAAGGTTCTCTATGGCCTTTAACCAGCTTGTATTTTCATTTGAAGCTTTTGTTGCAGTTCTGACTTCACTGTCTTCCTCCTGTTCCACGCTTTGATCCTTTTTGTCCCCAAAATAGGAGTCTAATATTGGATTCTTCTGTTTGTTTTCCTTCCTTTGCCTGGTTATGTTGCCACTCAATTACTTGACTTTTGGGCTTTTTGCCATAGTAGAACTCTACCACCAGACAGGGGAGCTTCTGTCCCAAATGCTGGGGTTTTCTCGGCTGCTGGAGGTATTAGTTGGGTGCCCTCTCTGAAGCCTCCATGCATTCTGGCAAGCTGGTCACACACCCAGGACCTCTACCCTAGACTTCAATCCAGATCCAAGAAAGTTAAAGCAAGAGCAATTACCCCTCAGGCTGGTCACTTAGTCCCCCTACAGTCTGCAGGCCAGGAACTGAAGCTGCAACATGGTGCCAGCTGAGGCATCTCAGCAGCTTCTCACCCTGAGGGAAAGTCCGAGGCTCTGCCAACTACTGGTCCCAAAGTCCACACTGCACTGACCTCTCACTTTGTCCTTAGCATCTATGTATTGATAATTCTGGAAACGGCCACAGCTGCTGGTATCCTGGTGTCCCTCCAGCCAGTGTTTGGTCAGGCCCAGCCTAGGGCTAAAACCTCTGGCTCATGGGGGCCTTGGCTTGGCTCCCAAAGCCCCATGCTGGCCGCTCCCTGCTGGGCTGCCAGGGGGTTCCTCAGCGGGGGGTCAGCTTCTCTGCGTCGTTTTTTGGGCTCTGTAGCTCCAGAGTTTGTTCAGAGTCTCCTTTTACATGGATTGGGCAGGTGGAAGCTGGAGCCACATGGAAGTTGCAGCGTCATTTTAAAGTTGTATTTAAATCCTTTGAGAACTAGGGGATCTATAGATGATATATTCAGTTGTCTGCTAAATCAAAATTAGGACTAAGTATACCACCCTACTCTGTGATCCAATTGCCATGGATGAATAAAACATGGACTGTATTAACAGACAGAAAGGGGAAGAGGCATCCTATTGTATGCCAGTTTTGAGATTAGCCAGAAGGAAAGCCATGTAAAGTCCAGTAAGCAGTGTAGGTAGGATGTGTGGTCAGAACAAAGTCCAAGGTACTATTTACAGGAGGTCTCTTAATGCTGCCTTCTGTAGGGGGTAGAAGGGAAGCTGGTTTTAAAAGTATTAGTAAACATGGAGGATGGTGCTTTATTTAAAATGAATACCAGTGTCTGTTGAGACAAGTTTTTCCTAGTGGTATAAATTTCTCAGAAAAACAAAATATAATACAGCAATATCTATTAAATGTCTTCTTGGGGAAAGCGCTATGTAGCATGTTGGAAAGAGACTAAGTTTAGATAAAAATACTGTCTTCTACTCTTATTTTTTTCTTTTAAAATATGATATTTTATTTTTCCCCAATTACATTGTAGAAACAATTTTTAATATTTTTTTATTTTGAGTTAAAAATTCTATCCCTCCTCTGCCCCCTCATTGAAAAGGCAAGGAATTTTGATACAGGCTATGCAGCCATGCAAAACATTTCCATACCAGTCCTGCTGTGATAGAAAACAGACTGAAAGAAAGAAGAAAAAAAAAAGGCATGCCATAATCTGCACTCAGACTCAGACTCTACCAGTTCCCCACCCTGGAGACAGATAGCATCCCTCAGAAGAGTGCTGAATCACTGCACCACTGAGAATAGCCAAGTCATTCACAGTTTATCATCACTCAATGCCACTGTCAGGAGCACAACATTCTCCTGATTCTGCTTCCTGCTCATTCCGTGTGAGTCTCTCCAGGTCTCCCCAAGAGCAGCTTGTTCATCTCCCATAGCACAACAGAATTTCATCACAATCATATAACACAATTTGTTCATCCATTTACCAATTATGGGCATCCTCTCAATTTCAAACTCTTTGCCACCTTTAAAAGAGCTGCTATAAATATTTTTGTACATACGTGCTATGCTCTTGTTAGAATCACAGTCTAGTTGTGAGTTAATAATAGCTGCATACTTTTTTGTATGTTTTTGGAAGTAGCTTGAGATGTTGGTTTTTGTTGTTGTCATCGTTGAGAGGTGCATCAAAGCAATGATCATCAGCAACCAGTGGAAGAGGGAAGGTTTCTGGGAAGGGGTTGCATTTAAGCTAGACTTAAGAGGATTGGTAGCATTCAGTAGCTGGAGGTGGGGAAGGTATCCTGGGCAGAGGTAGCAGTTGACGCAATGGCACTGGGGTATTGAAGGCACATATAAAAGTGATAATAAATTTAGTTTGGCTGGAGCGAGGAACATGTGAAGTGGCCCACAAGAGCATTCCTTTCTGTTTGCTGCACAAAAACAGATCCGGGCTTCATCATACGGGAACCAAGATTGCAGAGGGAAATCAGAGTAGGCCTGGGTTAGTGAGTAATGAAACCAGAACTCTTAATTCGAAGCTTTTGGATATAGAGAAGTTCAGTAACTTTGAAATAATTCCAGGTCATTTCTACTATCACAGTAATTAATGTCAGAACTTTTTCTTCTTTCTCTGACAGAATAACACTGATGGGCTGCAAGAACTCGCCTGTGGAGGCTTAATTTATTGCTTGGGAGTCGTGTTCTTCAAAAGTGATGGCATCATTCCATTCGCCCATGCCATCTGGCACCTTTTCGTGGCCACAGCGGCAGCAGTACATTATTATGCCATTTGGAAATACCTTTACCGAAGTCCTACAGACTTTATCCGACACTTATGATCCAACCTGTGCTAAGTCTCCAAGCCAGTATTACTTCAGTTGTGAAATTGGGGATAGGAGAGAGTAGACAATTGCACAGGAAAAAAAAAAACTGCACTGACTTTGCTAGATTTTTTTAAAAATACAATTACTGTGAACTGAAATTATGGTCTGTGTTGGGTGGGTTCCTCTCCTCAGCAACTAAGATACTGTATTAACTGTCTATTCCATTCCACCTCATGAAATACTCTGTAGAATGGCCAATGAATATTTACAAATGAGAATTTTGTACTTTAATCTTACCGATTTTACTGCATGGATTTTCTAAGTAACTCAAAGTGTAAGAAGTCAGTGCTTAAGTGCAATAACAAATTCTTTTTTTCTTTTTAAAAATAATTTCTACCACTTTATCCATTAGCTTTGTGAAGAATCATGGACAGAACTCAGACTACTTTTTTTTTGGCCATGTTTCATTGTGGCATAATGTGCTTATTTTTAAATGGAAACCATAGGTTTTTGTAAATTTTTTAAAGAATTTCATTGAGAAGACATCTATGCAGTTATTCATTCATCTGGATTGCAAATCTCTGCAACCAGCAGTCAACATTCCACATACTGATAAACATTATACCTCTTCCAATGGTTTTATTATGTCGAGTAATTGCCAATTTTTTAAGACTACAGATTCAAAACTTGCCTGCCAACCTGTATCTATAAATTCAATGCTGCTTCAGACACTTGATGTGATGAACTAGTAATGGAAAAATTCTTTTGACCTCATTAGCATTTATGGAGACCTAACTCTCCCTCTGCCTTTGCCACCATTACTTCAGGGATCCTTTGGATGATATTGCATATGGGGATACCTTTGTATCAGGTCAGTATTCATGGGGTTAGGTTAACCTTCTGTTGAAAATCCTTGAAGATTATGAAGAATTAAATTGAATGCTCATTTGCCTATTTGGTGTCCAATGGTTAAGATGATGTAGTTTAGCTTCAATATTGACTATCTTCACATGTGAAATTTGCTTTAAATTGTGTGGTTAGTTGTATTGATTCATTTATACTCCTATCTTTCAACACACTTTTCCTTTTTTTCCTATAAAAATTTTGAACATTATGGGATTGAAAGTCATAAGTCTAGAATGCACGGTTCCAGGCTCAGCCCAATGTCATGGTGGTAGTATGTTTAGCATGTGATCGTTTCTTGTCTTAACCTTTTATCAATGTCTTATATTAAGATTGACACTGTCACTTCATTCACTTGTCTTTCATGTTGATATTTTTAATAACGAAACAACCTCTTGCCTTCAGCTTTGATTCCAGGTGTTGCCTGTTTTCCACTAATGGGCCTGATCAGTGAGAATTACCTACTTTAGACTCACTAATACGGTAAATTTTAAGTCTTTTTTTCTTGGTGTGGACTTCAAAGGAGATAAATTTGGTTGTTGTTGCTTTGCTATGTTAAGAACTCTGCACATTTATATAAATTATGCGGGGATGAATGAGCAGAAGACCTCTATAGCATTAAGTGGTAAACACAAAAACTACATGTTCTAAAGCAGGCCCCAGTTACAGCAACCACAGACCACTCTTTTTTATGCATGATTCTCACACATCTGGATGCCTGATCTTCCTGTGTACATTTGTTTTACTATATTACTGTTTTTTGTGGGTTCCTTTACTCTGTTCAAAAGTAGCGCTGTCAAAACCACTAAAACTTATGTAAAATCCTGCTGTAGTCTTGAATAAAACTGTAATTTGTACTTGTTCCATTGTCTCTAAATTAGCTCACCACCAAAATGAAGGCTTTGCCTTTTTTTTTTTTTAGTTTGAACTCATCCAGAATTTATAATTCACATTTTAGCCTGTTCTGTTTCAGTAGTCAGCATCTGAGGAAAAACAAACATTCTACAGTTTGGAACTTTCCAGTATCCTTTTGAATAATTGAAATGACATCTCCAATGCATACTCATCAACAGGGAAATTACAGATAATGATTGGCTGCCCCTTAGTCAAAGGAAGCTTTTCATGTAGGATATTTGATATACCAGGAGATCCATGTTATAATAGGCTTGCTTACTAAGCAGAGAAAGGAATTCTAACTGAAATGCTATCAGATGTGTACATGTTCAATGACAGCCCTGCAACTCAGGCTAACTGTCCAACTTTTATTCCATTTTTTGAGGGGGGAAGGCAAAGCAATTGGGGTTAAGTGACTTGCCCAAGGTCACACAGCTAGTGTCAAGTATCTGAGGCCAGATTTTAACTCAGGTTCTCCTGACTCCAGGGCTGGTGCTCTATTCATTGCACCACCTAGCTACCCCTCCATTTTTAAAAAAGAAACATTTTTCTAAACTTACTTTGGACCATAAGAATACAGCAGATGCCAGTCTAAGTGGGCTCCTGCTGACCTCCCAAGATCTTTACCTCTTTTTAGCTTCCATGAGATTAATACTTTGCCTGGGTTCTGATCACTTGGGAAGTTCATAATGACATCCAGGGAAAGGGAAGTTTACTAGATCTGATTCTGCAATATAAATTGTTTGTTTCACAAAATATCCTTAAAAAGAACTTCTGAAATTTCTTATAAGAATCAACTTGGCCTTTCTAACTTCCTAAGTCCTTCCTTCCTACCTGCCACAGTGGCACTTAGGTTGCAGAATGAATGGAAACATTCACTTTTCACTTACCAAACCTTGGCCTTAGGACTGAATTCATATAGCAAAGCCTCTGACTCATTATGAAATTTTGAAATTTTTCATGTCTTGTTACCTGCAGAGCCTCTTTGGCTCTAATGATATTTTTTATATCACTCTCCAAGTATTCATTCGCCACTTGAATAATCTTATCTACTTTCACATGGAACAAAGAATGTTTCCAGAAAGTGTGCTAGGAATTTGTGTGATTTAGTGAGGTTGGAATTTCAACATAAATGGAGTTGCTCTGGTATTATTGGTGTTCCTCTATTAAGGTTGTGTGGCACATTGGTTAAAGAACTAGCCTGGATAGGGGCGGCTAGGTGGCGCAGTGAGTAGAGCACCGGCCCTGGAGTCAGAAGGACCTGAGTTTGGATCCAGCCTCAGACACTTAATGCATACACAAACAAAAACCTATCCATGTGACCTTGGGCAAGTTACTTAACCCCAATTGCCCTCCAAAAAGAAAAAAAAAAAAAACTATGGGGCGGCTAGGTGGCGCAGTAAGAGCGCTGGCCTCGGAGTTGGGATGACCTGAGATCGAATCCGGCCTCAGAAAATGAGCACCCACACATAAATAATAACTAGCTGTGTAACCTTGAGCAAGTTACTTAACCCCAATCGCTTTAAAAAAAAAAAAAAAAGAACTAGCCTGGAAACCATGATGCAAGAATAATAGAAGAAAACTATCCAGAGCTTCTGAATACAGAAAAGGGCCAAACAAAAGAATACATGTATCAACCATGTGGGGGAGGGCAGTAAGCTGTAAGCTCCAAAAATTAAATTAAATAATGCCATTAACACTCGGCCACGGGAATGACCTATAAACATAAAAGCAATTCAAATAAGACTATTCTGCATTCACCAGAAACAACAGAAAATAATGAAATAATGTGTTCCAAAGAGCAAAGGAACTCAGAATTCAGCCCAAGGCAACAAATTCTGCAAACCTGAGCCTAATCATCAATTTAAAAATATGGGTATTCTAGAAAAGAGGCATTTTTTTAATTCATATTCCGCCATGAAAAAATAGACATGAGAGATCATTTCCTTTGCAAACACCCAGATAACAAAAGTACAAGGTAAATACTGTAGGAGAGACAAAACTACCCCCCAGGAAAAGGTGAGGGGAGTAGAAAGAGAAAGCTATCTAAAGGATCAAAAAGCAATAGCCACAACAAAATAGAGAAACCATTAAGACATTTCTTTCTAAAAGCACATAAGGAGACAAAGATGAAAGTGGAACTTAAATAGAAATGATGGTAGAGGAAGTCCTGAAACACTCTGGGCTAAGCCTCACAATACCTGCCTGGCCTACAAGTGAATTAATGTTTGGGTTGTTTTTTTTTTGGGGGGGGGGGGCGGGGGGAAGGAACTAAACTGAAATATGGGCTGTTGCATAAAGAGAAGATAGAGGGGAATGTGTACTGTACCCTAATCAATGGTCAATGGTAACCAATGAACAGAAAAGTAACGAGTCTCTCAGGGAGAAGAGGAACAAGAAGACAATGGATGACACAATGAATCAAAGAATTGGAATTGGGAGAAAAAGATGAAGAAATCTTAATTCAGAGGTGAGAAGAGGGTTCTACTAAAGGACATTCCCATGGCAGGAGAGATATAGTCTGTAATAGTAGATAGAGACTTTACCATAGTCATAGTCTTCAGGGGGTCTGCTCAAAGAGAGCATTGTGTCTCCATGGACAGCGTCCTACCAATAGATAAGGGGACTTAGAACTTCTAGCCCAACCAGAAAATGAAAAAGACACAAGAAAATGGAGGGAGGAATAGAAAGAGAATTTTATTGACTTAACTGAAGGGAAAAGAGGGGAAGAATTAGATAAATAGGTAAAAGAAAGAAAACAGGAGTATTAAAGTACAAATAACTCCAAAATTAAAGAAAGAGGTGAACATTTGAAGGGGAGGGGAAGAGAGCCTATGGGAATAGAGTTGGATTTATCAAAGATTGGATAAGAAAACAAAACCCAAGTGAGTAGAGCGCCCTCCCTGAAGTCAGAAGGACCTGAGTTCGGATCCGACCTCAGACACTTAACACACACAAACAAGAAAACCTAGCCGTGTGACCTTGGACAAGTTACTTAACCCCAATTGCCCTCCAAAAAGCAAAAGAAAAGAAAACCCTACAATATGTTGCTATTTATAAGAAACACCCCTAAAAAGTAAAGACATGCACTGAATAAAATGGAGGGGGTAAGCATAAAATATAATCAGGTATATTAAAGTCTGGAACTGCAATACATGTTGTCAGACAAAACAAAAGCAAAAATTCGTAATGTAAAAAGATAAAACAAGGGAATTGAATTATGTTGAAAAGGAACCCAAGACAATAATCCATTATCAATATTAAACTCACATGCTTTAAATACCTTAGCATCTAAATTAACAAAGAAAAAAATTAGTTGAAGTATAAGAACACATAGTGATATAATAATATTAGGGGATTTTAATACCTCTCTCTGGTTTTGGAAAAATCTAACAGAAAGATATCTGAAACAAAAACATAAAATTAACAAATTGCTAGGGAAATAAGATTTAAAAGACAAGTCATCTTCTAAATAGGCCTGCTAAAGAATATATGTATTTCTCAACACCTCATGTAACTTTTACAGAAAAATATACACAATATGCACTTCTAGATATCAAACTATATTATAAAGTGGTAGTCAACAGAACAATTTGGTATTGGTCAAAAAGGAGGGGTAAATCAATGGTTCAAAGGACAGGAGCATACGATAAAGGAGAATCACAAACAATGGAACTCGAGATTCTGTGTTTGATAAACCAGAAAACATAAGTTACTTAAGATAAAACTCCTTATTGGATCAAAACTGCTTGGAAAACTGGACAGAAATTAGGCTTAAACCACAGTAGATGAAACACTGGACCTGGAGTCAGACTTAAGTTCAAATCTGGCTTCTGATACTGACTTGTGACCCTGGGCAGGCCACATAACCCTGTTTGCCTCAGTTTCCCCATCTGTAAAATGAGCTGGAGAAGCAGATAGCAAACCACTCCATTATCTTTGCCAAGAAAATCTCAAATGAGAGTCAGACATGTCTAACAACTATAACAAAAATATCTCACAATGTATTTTACAATAAATTTGAAAAACATACATGACCTTAGCATTAGAGATGATACCATTAAAAAAATTAGGCAAATTGCATCCCTTTCACAGCTATGTCAGTAGTAACAACTCACATTGGTATAGTGCCTTCTACATGCCAAGTGATTTGTAAATATCCCATTTGATCCTCACAACGACCCGGTGAGGTAGATGCTATTATTCTCCCCATTTTAAAGATCAGAAAACTGAGGCAAATAGGGTTAAGCAGCTTTCTGGGGGGGGGGGGGGTTAACACAGCATCTGAGGTCACATTTGAATTCTTCTTCATTTCAAGCTCAGTGCTCTTATCTACTGTAATCATCAAAAGATAGAGGCATAAGACATATGATAGATAACTGATTACGTGAAATGGAAACATCTTCTGCACCAACACAATTTAATGTAAAAGAAGGGAAGTGATCAAATGGGGAAAAAATTCTTTGTATCAAATTTCTAAGATAATGTTTTGGTGTCCAATATATAGACAATTATCCCACAGGGATATATAACTACACACACACACACACACACACACACACACACACACACACACACACACAATACATATATGATCAAAAGCTGTTAGATAAGTGGTCAGAGAGGGACCAGAAACCTCAAAAGAACTGCACATTTTAATAACCATATGAAAGAATGCACCAAATCACTAATAAGAAAAATAGAAACTAAAACAACTCTGAGTTTTCACCTCACATCCAGCAATTGGCAAAGAATAAAAAATGGGACTAGTCAATGTTCGAGGGGTTGCAGGAAGACAGGCATACTCACACATTGTTGGCTCAAATCAGTATAACCATTTTGGAAAGCAAATTGGAATTTTACAAATAAAATGACCAGGATGTCCATACCCTTTGATCCAGAGATTTTACTACTAAGCAAAAAAGGTGACCATTGAAAAGAAATATACGCCGAAATCTTTATAATGGAACTTTTTGTAGGTAGCAAAGAACTGAAAACAAAGTAGTTGCCTATCATTTGGGGAATGGCTAAACAAATTGTGGGGCATGAATATAATGGAATATTACTGTTCAAGAAGGAACAATGAATGAGATGAATACAAAGAAGCATGGAAAAACTTCCCCAAGAATGAAACAGAGCCAAGAAAACAATTTACACAGTGACTACAGTAATGTAAGTGGAAAGAGTAACAATGACCAATGAACAGAAAGTGAACATTGCAGAATTACAAAGAACAAACAGGGCCCCAAAGAGATTTGGGGATTCACCTCCCTAGTTCCTTTGCAGGCAAAAGTTCCATGCGTATGGAACATTACATTTTTTTGGTATATTTTTGATGTTCGATTTTGCTATTAAAAAAATGTTTTTTCTTCTTCCTCTTTCATCCATTAAAAAAAATCCTTTGTTCTAGGTAATGGTTCTCTTCAAAGAGTAAGGATAGGATATTGGGAGAAATTGAGGCCATGAAAAACAAAAGCTAGGGGTGGCTAGGTGGTGCAGTGAGTAGAGCACCGGCCCTAGAGTCAGAAGGACCTAAGTTCGGATCCGGCCTCAGACACTTAATGAACACACAAACAAAAACTTAGCCATGTGACCTTGGGCAAGTTACTTAACCCCAAAATGCCCTCCAAGAAGCAAAAAAAAAAAAAAAAGAAAAAGAAAAGCTATCAAAAGAAATTTTAAAGAAAAAGAGAGTTATCCTCACTGTTCTGAAATCCTCATTCAGAAACTGCCCCAAAGCAGGAAGCTGCTCTGCCATCTGAAATGAAGCTTTGTTTCCTTGTTATTATGAGAGGGCAGAGATGCAATCATGGTCTTGAGTCTGCTGGTGATTTCTTTGCTTATCTTTTATTGTTGAGCAGTTTGAATTTCCCTGGCCTAGAATATACAATTTCCTAGCTAGTAAGAAGAAGAAAAAAAGACCCACACCAAAAACCTGATTTCATTTGCTTTAGATAGATGGGTCTGTTTGTACACAACTGCCTTGTCCTTGAAAATTTGGTCTGGATTTAATGTCTGTCAACAGAACTCTATTCCAAATGCAGTAGAAAACCTCACTAAAATAAACTCGACAATCATCTTGTGAGAGGAAGCCATCTTTTTGCTATGTAAATAAATAACCTACTCATTTAAAAAAAATTTTTTTTGAGTCTTTCTGGTTTAGAGCTGGTAGGCAGCAATATAACCACCCCCATTTTATAGGTGAGCAAACGAATGCCTAGAGAAGTCAAGTGACTTGCCAACGGTCACATCAACAGTAAAACAGCAGAGTCCATATCTGAATCCAGGTTCACTAACTTGCAAATTCAGTGCACTCACAAGTAAATGTATTTCTAATGTACCAGGTCACCCTTTAAAGCAGACCAGAGACCACAGAGCTGTACCTTCAGTGTATGGGAAAAATTGGAAGAGAAAATATGTGTGACCAGTAATTGGGAAGGAAGGACTTTTTGCTCTTACTTACTAAATTTTGCATACTATAAAATCGAAAGGAATTCTAGAGATCTGGGCCAAATGTCTGCACAGTCCCCTATACTTTCGCCAACATGTTACCAATTTTCCCCCGTGTTCTACCCTGTGCCTGTCTCTCAACCATCAACCCCACAATGACCCACACTGTGTTTGCTCTAGAGAAAAATAAAACTTGTGGGATACAGGATTGTTATCCTGGGGAGGAGGCAATTGTTAAATTTTCAGTGTGAGCATTTACACCATAGAAATCCCCAAGGGTTTGATTTATTATTTTGTTGGTTGTCTAGCCTTAAGAAAGTGGTAGAGAAAGTGTTAATAATACCAGTTAAATTTCGAAGAATATTCTTTGTATCTTCCCTCTTCCACCCCAAGCTGATTGTTAAACATTTACTGCCACACTCCCATCTTCAAGTATTTGAAGGTGTGGCACCAGGAAGAGGAGTTAGATTCACTTGGTTGACTTTTTTTCCTTTACCTAGTTGTGCCCTAACTTGGATCTGTTAGCTGTAGCTTCACTGAGTCAGTTAAAGCCTTGATATGAAGACAAATTTCCTACTATTAGAGCTATCTGAAAGTAGAATGGGCTACTTTGAAAGATAATGAGTTCCCCAATATCAAATGAAAACTGGATGATCATCTTTGAGGGCTGTTGTAAAGACGGAGTTCTTATTCAAGAATGAGTTGAATTGGATGACCTCGGAAGTTGTTCCTACTCCTGAGATTCTATGACAAGTCCTCAGAAAGTAGGTTTGTCTTCGTGGTATCTATGCACTAAGCTGGGTTCTAACTCAGTTCTCTCACTCATTTGCACCATGACATTGTAAACAGAAATTGTTTCATGCACTGTATTTTAATCTCTACCACTTAGAACAGTGCCTCATGCAGTGATTAATTGTTGATGTAAATACCTTTCTACAGTTCACTCTTCAATAACCTTGAAAGGCAAAGCCACCCTGTGGGTTATCTGCATTGATTTTAATCCTAGGCTGGTGTCTCCTGACCATATAGCACACTTCTGGTAATGCCTTTCTCTACCACTCACCCAGCCACTATCCTTTAGAAATAAAACAATGAACGTGATATCATTAGCTTTAGCAAAACATTATGAGGACAATACATTGATTTTTTGTCATGGAATAGGAGAAGTTTGGGTATGATTTGTTTTTTAGTACTACCTACTTTTTAGTGTGAATAATGGAGACTGTAGTTCAGATAGATAGATAGGTGTGTGTAGAATCCCAGAACCACAGGGTTGCAAGGGACCTTGGAATCTATGAGGTTCAATATATTTAGTTACAGGTGGCACCCATACTTCAAGTCAGGAAGACCCAAGTTTAAATTTAACCTCAGAGCCTGAGTAAATCACTTACCATCAGTCTGTCTCAGTTTCCTCATCTGTAAAATGGGAATGATAATATCACCTACCTCCCAGTGTTGTTGGGAGATCAAATGAGAAATTTGTAAAGTGCTTTGAGAACCTTAAAAGCACTGTAGAAATACGAGCTATTTCTTGTTGTTGGTGGCTTTTTTTTTTTAAACGATGAAATCCCCTCTACAACATTCCTGGTATCCAATGTCCATTTGATGCTCTTCAGTGATATAGAACTCACTACCACTAAGAGGAGCTCACACTACTTCTGAGTCCTAATTTTTAAAAAGTTTAAGCCTAAATCTGCCTCTGCAATGTTCACCCATGACTTCCAAGACCCTGGGCCATGCAGGACAAGGTTAATCCATGTTTCATGAAATGACCCTTCAAATACTTGATTATAGCTATTATATTTCCCTGACATCTTCTTCTCCAGGCTAAACATCCCCATTAAGAGGCAGTGTGTGGAACAGTGAAAAGAACCTAGGCACTAGAGTCAGAAGACCAGGTTTTAAATACTGCCTCTAATGTAAATTTAAAAAAAAATGAGATGAATAGAATTTTAGAGAGGCTAGATATGATAGATCTCAGGAGAAAACTGAACGGGGATAAAAAGGAATATATTTTCTTCTCAGCAGTACATAGCACATACACAAAAATCAATCATGTACTAGGGAATAAAAACCTCACAATTCAGTGCAGAAAGGCAGAAATATTAAATGCATCCTTCTCAGATCATGATGCAGCAAAAATCATATGCAATAAAGGGCCATGATCAAAAACTAATTGGAAACTAATTTAATCCTAAAGAATGAGTAGGTAAAACAAGAAATTATAGAAACAATTAGTAACTTCATTCAAAAGAATAACAATAATGAGACAATATACTGAAACTTGTGGGATGCAGCAAGGGCAGTTAGTTCTTAGGGGAAGTTTTATATCCCTGAGTGCATACATGAATAAATTAGAGAAAAGGGGGGTCAATGAATTGGGCATGCAATTGAAAAAGCTAGAAAAAGAATAAATTGAAAATCCCCAATTACATACTAAATTAGAAATAATGAAAATCAAAGGAGAGATTAATAAAATTGAAATTAAGAAAACTATTGAATTAATAAATAGGACTAAGAGCTGATTTTATGGAAAAAAACAATAAAATTGATAGACCCTTAGTCAATATGATAAAAAGAAAAAAGAAAACCAAATAATGAGCATCAAAAATGAATAGGGTGAATCTACCTCCAATGAGGAGGAAATTAAAACAATTAGGAATTATTTGCCAAACTGTATGCACATAAATTTGACAATCTTAGTGAAATGGATGAATGTTTGCAAAAATATAAGTTGCCCAGATTAACTGAAGAGGAAATATATTACTTAAATAACCCCATCTCAGAAAAAGAAATAGAACAAGCAATCAGCAAACTCCCTAGGAAAAAATCTCCAGGGCCAGATGGATTTACTACTGAATTCTATCAAACATTTAAAGAATTATTGATTCTAATACTCTACAAACTATTTGGGAAAATTAGTGAAGAACGAGTCCTACCAAATTCTTTTTATGACACAAATATAGTACTGATACCTAAATCAGGAAGAGATATAACAGAGAAAGAAAATTATAGACCAATTTCCCTCATGAATATAGATGCAAAAATTTTAAATAAAATATTAGCAAAAAGAGTACAGCAAGTTATCACAAGAATAATGCACTCTGATCACATAGGATTTATTCCAGGAATGCAAGGATGGTTTAATATTAGAAAAATCATCAGTACCAATTGATCATATCAACAATAAAACTAGCAGAAACCACACGGTTCTCTCAATAGATGCAGAAAAGGCTTTTGGCAAAATACAGCATCCATTCTTATTAAAAACACTAGGAAGTATAGGAATAAATGGAGTCTTCCTTAAAATAATAGGTAGCATCTATTTAAAGCCATCAGCAAGTATTACATGTAATGAGGATAAGCTAGAAGCATTTCCAATAAGAGCAGGGGTGAAACAAGGATGTCCACTATCACCCCTCTTATTCAATCTGGTACTAGAAATGTTAGCAGTAGCAATTAGAGAAGAAAAAGAAAGTAAAGGAATCAAATTAGGCAAAGAAGAGAACAAGCTATCACTCTTTGCAGATGATATGATGATAAACTTAGAGAATCCTAGAGAATCAAGTAAAAAACTACTTGAGACAATAAATAAATTTGGCAAAGTTGCAGGATATAAAATAAACCCACATAAATCCTCGGCATTCCTATGTGTTTCTAACAAAATACAACAACAAGAGATAGAAAGAGAAATCTCATTTAAAGTTACTGTAGACATTATAAAATATTTGGGAATCTACCTGCCAAAACAAACCCAGAACCTATATGAACACAACTACACAACACTCTTCACACAAATAAAGCCAGATCTAACTAATTGGAAAAAACATCAATGCTCATGGCTGGGTCAAGCTAATATAATAAAAATGACAATTTTACCTAAGTTAAATTACATATTTGGTGCTATACCAATCTACCCAAAAATTACTTTATAGAGCTACAAAAATAGTAACAAAATTCATTTGGAAGAACAAAAGGTCCAGAATATCAAGGGAATTAATGAAAACAAATGCTAGGGAAGGTGGATTAGCTATACTATATTTTAATCTGTATTATAAAGCAGAAGTCATCAAAACTACTTGGTACTGGCTGAGGAATAGAGAAGTGGATCAATGAAATAGATTTGGTACACAAGACTCAGCAGTCAATGACTATAGTAATCTACTGTTTGATAAACCCAAAGACCCCAGTTTTGGGGATAAGAACTCACTATTTGACAAAAACTGCTGGAAAAACTAGAATAGAGTATGGCAGAAACTGGGTATAGACCATTATCTAACACCATATACCAAAATGAAGTCTAAATGGGCACATGACCTAGATATAAAGGCTGATACTGTAAGCAATCTGGGAAAGCAAGAAATAATTTACCTGTCAGATTTATGGAGTAGGGAAGACTTTATGACCAAACAAGAATTAGAGAGCATTATAAAATGTAAAATGGATAATTTTGATTACATTAAATTGAAAGGTTTCTGTACAAACAAAGCCAATGTAACCAAGATTAAGAGGGAAGTGGAAAATTGGGAAAGAATTTTTATAACCAATGTCTCTGATAAAGGCCTCATTTCTAAAATATACAGAGAATTGAGTCAAATCTATAAGAATACAAGTTATTCCCCAATTGATAAATGGTCAAAGGATATGAACAGACAGTTTTCAGAGAAAGAAATTAAAGATATCTATAAGGATATGAAACAATGCTCTAAATCATTATTGATTAGAGAAATACAAATCAAAACAACTCTGAGGTACCACATCTCACCAGTCAGATTGGCTAAGATGACAAAACAGGAAAATGACAAATGCTGGAGAAGATGTGGAAAAATTGGAACAGTAATGCATTGTTGGTGAAGTTGTGAACTGATTCAACCATTCTGGAGAGCAATCTGGAACTATGCCCAAAGGGCTATAACTAATTTTATACCCTTTGACCCAGCAATATCACTTCTAGGGTTGTATCCCAAAGAGAACATAGAAATAGGAGGAAGATCTATATGCATAAAAATATTTTTAGCAGCTCTTTTTGTGGTGGCAAAGAATTGGAAATTAAGGAGATGCCCAACAATTGAGGAATGGCTAAACAAGTTGTGGTATATGAAGGTAATGGAACACTATTGTGCTATAAGAAATGAGGAGCAGATGAACTTCATATTTACCTGGAGAGGCTTATACAAACTGATGCTGAGTGAGAAGAGCAGAACCAGGAGAAATCTGTACATAATTACAGACACAACATATGTGTGACCACCAACTTTGATAAGACTGGACTCTTCTCAGCAATGCAGGGTTATAAGACAACTCTAAAATGTTCATGATGGAGAGAGAGGTCTACATTCAGAGAAAGAGCAGAGTTTGAATGCAGATTGAAGCAAATTACCTGCTCTCTTTCTTTTTCTTGTTTGGTTTAGTTTCCTCTTTCCCATTGTTCCTTCCATCCATTACAATCCTTCTTTATAACCTAATGTCTAATGTGGAAGTATTTGCAGATCCTATACCTGATTGCATGCTGCCATGGGGGAGGGGGGGAGAGAAGAGAGAGGGGAAGAAAATTTGAAACTCAAGCGATTATGGAACTGAATCTTGTAAACTAAAATTAAACAAACATATTAATAAAGACAAAAGAAAAAAAGAAAAAAAAACACTTAACCTTCCTCTCCCTCAGGTCCCTCATCTGCAAAATGAAGAGGTTGGATTCTGGAGAGCAATTTGGAACTATGCCCAAAGGTCTATAAAAACTGCACATACTCTTTGACCCAGCAACATCACTACTAGGTCTTATATTCCAAAGAGACCAAAGAAATGGGGAAAAGGCTTCTTTGAACAAAAATATTTATAGCAGCTCTTTTTGTGGTGGCTAAGAATTGGAAACTGGGGGGATACCCATCAATTGGGGAATGGCTAAACAAGTTGTGGCTATATATATATATATACACATATATATATAAAACATATATATATAAAATATATATTACACACACATACATATATATATAATACACACATATGTTATAAATGAAATAGTATTGTGCTATAAGAAATGACGAGCCCAATTCTTTCAGAACAACCTGGAAAGACTTACATGAACTGATGAGAAGTGAAATGAGCAGAATTAGGAGAACACTGTACACAATAACAATAATATTGTACAACAATCACTGTAAATAACTTAACTATTCTCAGGAATACAATGATCGAAGACAATTCCAAAGAACTCATGATGAAAAATGCCATACCCCTCCAGAGAAAGAACTGATGGAGTCTAAATTCAGATTTAAGCATGCTACTTTTCTAATTTTTGTGTTTGCTTTTTCATCTGTTTTCTTTTACAACATTGACTAATATAGAAATATATTTTGCATTATTGCACATGTATAAGTGATATCAAATTGTTTACTGTGTCAGGGAGGGGGAAGGGAGACAATTTGGAACTCAATTTTTTGTTTTAAATGAATGGTAATGTCTTTTACATGCAGTTTGGAAAAAATAAAATATTATTTTATAAAATGAAGGGGTAGGATCAAATGGTCTCTGAGGTCCCTTCCAGCTCTTGAGCTGTGATCCTATTTTTCCTTCAATTAATCCATAGTAGAAATTTGGGGAATGATTATACTGGTGTCACTGCCGAAGGGGTGGCTGCCATAAGCTCACTTCTTAATTGCCATCTGTTTCAGGAGGCTGAAGTGGGCCAGTGCACTCCAGTGCCAACTTTGAACTCGTTTCTATGTGGCATTTGTGATGGAAACATCCACACAGAAGATAAAACAACTGGAAAGCTGAGTTCATAATTATCCCTGCATTAACTTCTGCCCTACCCCCACCCCCAGATTAGAGCAACTTTCACAACTTTCAAAGATTTCCAGACCATTTTTTGTCTCTCTATTTCTTTCTTCTTACCCCCTTTTCACAATCCTTCCCACCCTACTTCTTTCTCCTCTAGGGTTTTTCCCTGTGTTCCTTGCTACATGGAAGACTTATTAGCAGAGCAACCTGTCTTCACCTTGACCACATTTTTGTTTAGCTTTCTCATTTTAAGGGTTTCAGGACATCTGGGAGACACTAGATTGACAGCTCAGGGAGTACAAAGCTACTGGTTTGTCTGTTTAGAGATCATGATCAAGATATTCTTTCTAAACATATGGCACTGGTTTAGAGGTCAAGGACTAGCACTTCTAGTCCCAACTCCATCACTAATTTGCATATACAAACTTGGACGAGTACCTTCTCCTCTCTGGGTCTTATTTTCCTCTTCTGGAAAATGAGCAGATTTAGAGCTGGAAAGAAACCTAGAGGTCATTTAGTCTGGAGGTTCCTAACCCACAGTTATAAAATAGTGATCATTCCCACCCTACCTATGTCCTAAGATAATTATGAGGATCATAATTGACAGAGGAAATATCCAAGTAATATGAGACTATAAAATAGCAAGTGAACATAAATGCATGTGTAGGAAAAGATAGTGAATGGGAGTTTTGATTTTTAAAAATGGGAAGCATTCCCCAATTGATAAATGGACAAAGGATATGAACAGATAGTTTTCAGAGGAAGAAATTAAAAGATATCCATAAGCATATGAAAAAATGCTCTAAATCACTATTGAATAGAGAAATGCAAATCAAAACAACTCAGGTACCACATCTCATTGGTCAGATTGGCTAAGATGACAAAATAGGAAAATGATAAATGCTGGAGAGGATGTGGAAAAATTGGAACACTAATGCATTGTTGGTGGAGCTGTGAACTAATTCAACCATTTGGAGAGCAATCTGGAACTATGCCCAAAGAGTTATAAATAAGTGTACATCCTTTGACCCACTATTACCACTTCTAGGGTTGTATCCCAAAAAGGTCATAGAAGGGAAAGGACCCATATGTACAAAAACATTTATTGGAGTTCTTTTTGTGGTAGCAAAGAACTGGAAATCAAGGGGATGTCCATCGATTGAGGAACGGCTAAACAAGTTGTGGTATATGAATGTAATGGAATACTATTGTGCTAATAAGAAATGAGGAGGAGATGGACTTCATAATAACCTGGAGAGATATATATAAACTGATGCTGAGTGAGAAAAGCAGAACCAAGAGAAATCTGTACACAATTACAGACACAACATATGCGTAATGACTAACTTTGATAGACTGGGCCCCTCTCAGCAATTCGAGGTTATAAGATGACTCCAAAAGACTCATGATGGAAAGAGATATCCACATCCAGAGAAGGAGATGCAGAGTCTGAATGCAGATTGAAGCAAACTACTTGTTCTCTCTCTTTTCTTGTTGTTTCCTCTTTCTCATTGTTCACTCCATTGGTTATAATCCTTCTTTTCAGCCTAATGTTTAATGTGAAGATATTTGTAGATCCTATATTTGATTGCATGCTGCTTGGGGTCGGGGGAGGAAGGAGAGGGAGGGAGAGAAAATTTGAAATTCAAGGGACTGTGGAACTGAAATGCTGTAAACTAAAAATATATAAATATATTTTTTTAACAGGAAAGAGTCCTACCTGAGACAAAAATACAAGGAAACACCTATCGATTATTCCTCGGGAAATGATTCTGACTATAAATAACCGGAGTCTCTCCCCTGAGCTCCAGTCCCATATCACTAAGTGCCTAATGGACATGTCAAACTGGATGTCTAGAAGACAGCTCAACCTTAGCATGTCCAAAATAGAACTCATTATCTTTTACCCTATATCCTTCTACCCAATTTCCTTATAGCCACTCAGACAGTAACATTCTTCCAATCTTCCAGGTTTGTAACCTTAGCATTTTCCTCAGCTCCTCACTCTCCCTCACTCCCATCTATTCAATCAGATGCCAAATCTTATTTCCACCTCCACAATATATGTCACATCTGATCCTTTATCTCTACATATTCAGTCACTCAGGCCCTCCTCCTCTCCTTCCTAAACTATTGTAATAGAGTCTGAATTGGCCTCCCTGGCTCAAATTTCTCCATCTTCCACACAGCAGCTAAAATGATTTTTTTTATGTACCAATCCAGCCATGTCTCTCTGCTACTCAATAAACTCTACTGGGATCCTGTTCCCTTTAGAATAAAATATAAAATCCTCCCTTGGGCTTTTAAAGTCCTTCACAACTTAATGTAATCCCCAAACTATTTTTCCAGCCTCATTATACATTATTTTCCTTTCCATCCTCTATGGCACAGCCCAACTAGCCTTCTCTCAGTTCCATAAACATTGTCATCCATCACCCATCTCTGTGCCTTTTCAGTGCCTCAAAAGCACTCCTTTCTCATCCTCATAGAATATCTTAGCTCAAATATCACTTTTTACAGAATTCTTTCCTGATACCCCCCCACCCTCTCCCATAGCCCACATGTATTTATTTCACATTTGTTCTGTGGGCGGACACACACACACACACACACACACACACACACACACACACACACACTCCGCCTGTTGTCTACCTCCTATAGAATATAAGTTCCTTGAGGGAAATGATTGTTTCACTCTTGTTTTTATATCCCCAATATATATTCCTGGAACATAGTAAGCATTTAAATGATTTGTGGATTAGCAAGTTTATGAGACCTTTAATTCCACAATGTGCTTAAAAAAAAAAAAAGATAACCTATATCAGATTGCTTGCCTTCTCAGGGAAGGAGAAGGGGAGGGAGGGAGAGAGAAAAATTGGAGCTCAAAATTTTAAAAAACAGAGATTGAAAATTATTTTTACATGTAATTGAGGAAAAAAATTTTTAAATTGTCAGCCCTTGGTTTTTCTTAATAAGGATTTATTCAGGCATCTGAGCAACTTTCAAATTTAGTGACCTAGTGACCTCTCCTGGATGTCTTGGGAAGAGTCAACATTCTGAGACAGCTGTGCTGTGATGCCCAAAACATCTCTATGGATCCTAGGTTCATAGATCTAGAGCTGAAGGGGTCCTTATTTTACAGATGAGGAAATTGAGGTCCTCTAGGGACTTGCTCCAAAGGTTAGTTTGACTTGTGTCTGAACCTAAACTTTAATCCATCCTGCTCATAAATTTTCAGTTGTCCATAAGGATAATCAATAGACATTTATTAAGTAACTGCTATGTTCTAGGAACTGTGCTAAGCTTTGGCAATGAAAAGAAAGGCAAAAGAAAGTCTTCACTCTCGAGGAACTCTCGGTCTATGGGAAATACAACATGCAAAAAACTCCAGGGCACCAGGGACAATGCTCCCAAGATGGGATTCTGATTCAAGGAACAGCAATCATGACACTGGCTTGAAAGGTATGGGGAGATCCACTCTGTAGATTATCTGTAGGAAGCAGCTGGTTCATCAAATAATATTTACTAAGAACCTACAAAGTATTGGCACCTAGTACATGTGAGGAATCGAAAGATTGAAGAAATGGTCTACCTTCCCTCAAGGGCTTTCATTGTAATTAGGAAGACATCCATCCATTCATTCATTCACTATTTACCAAGTACCTGCTAAGAATCAGCGTGGTAGAGTAGAAAAATGAGGGACTTAGAATCAGAAAACCTGGGTTTGAGTACTAATTCTGATACTTACTAGCCTCAGAAAATCACTTAACCCCTCCAAAACCTTTTCCTTACTAACTGAAAAGGCTGAAACCCATCAGTGAATTAGGAGGATGTCCACCCCGAGCATGTAAAGACTTCCCTCCAGCAGAATGAATGGATGCAAACAATTTGTTCCAGCAGCCATGAAGGCAATTAAAGCACGTATGGTGGAGTGCTTAGAGCTTGGTCAGACAGCATAGATTCCAAGGTCATCCACTGTATTCCAAGCCATAGCCAGGAGTCTTGCCTTTTGTCTTACCACCAGACTTTGAGAGTCCTAGAAGAGAGAGCTAGACTGACAACTTTGTGCAATTCTGCCTCATTTAAATCAAGTTCATGAACAGGTAAAGATAGCATACATTATTTGATGACATTGGTCTTCTTCAAAAATGAAGGACAAAAGATAACATGGATATGGGAGCTATTACTCAGACATTGTACTAGGTGCTATAGAGGATACAAAAGTGGGGGGGAAATGATCTTTCACCTAAAGTTACCTACAGGTTAATGGGAAAGATAAGATAAATACACAAATAGCTATAAAGCAAAATGTAAGTACTATACAAGATATAACTTAATTATATCTACAATGCATCCCTGCATCACTGGATATGCAAAGGAAATTGTGAAAACAGTAAAACAGTGAGGTAGGAAGCTAAAATATACTTATAGAAGGCTTTGTATGAGACACAGTGGACCCAGATGATCTCCAGAACCTTTAAGGATGAAACTGAAAGTAAGATAAAAAACATAGGAAAAATGAAAAAGATCTGTCAAGATTTTCTATGGCTACTTCTATAGTAATAACCCTGATATAATATATAAAGAAGTAGAAATGGCAATAAAGTAAGGATAAGAACAGCAGTTAGAGCAGCCCAATTCTGCACAGATGCATGGAAAAGGTCTATGCTTGAGGTGATATCATTTGAGTGGGAATTTTAATGGAGAGGTTTGAGGAAGGACAATCTAAGTAGACTGGGGTATGGTGGTGGTACAATGGATAGAGTGCAAGGCCTGGAGTCAGGAAGAACAGAGTTCAGACACTTACTAGCTGTGTGACCCTGGACAAGTCATTTAACCCAGTTTGCCTCACTTTCCTCATCTGTAAAATAAACTGAAGAAGGAAATGGCAAAACCACTCCAATATCTTTTTCCAGGAAAACTCCAAATGAGGCCATGAAGATTCAGACATGATGGGGGTAGCTAGGTGGCGCAGTGAATAGAGCACTGGCCCTGGAATCAGGAGGACCTGAGTTCAAATCCGGCCTCAGACTTGACATTTACTAGCTGTGTGACCTTGGGCAAGTCACTTAACCCCAATTGCCCTGCCCTCTCCCCTCCACAAAGCAACAACAACAAAAAAAAAATCACTGAACAACAACAATCTAGGTAGAAGAAATGATATAGTCAAAGACATAGAGAAATGAGAGCATAAGGCCATTTAAGGGGCATAGTTCAATCTGATCAGAGCCTGATTGGAACAAAAGATTTGTGTAGGGATAGAGAACGTAGGTGTTTCATTATACTGTATTTTTCCCTCTTTCTGCTTTTTAAATTTTTAATTATAGGGGATCATATTCTGGGTAGGAGAAGGGAACAGGATATATTTGGAAATGAAAGTAATGTAAAAAACAGAAGATTTCAGTAAAAATTTTAACAAAAGATATTAGGGTCCAGACTGTAGGAACTGAATATGAGAATAGGAGTCATCTGCATAATAAATTTTATTTACATATTGCCTTGAGGCTTACCAAGCCTTTATCTCATATGGTCCTCACCACAAACTTGGGAAGAATCCGGGATTATAAACCATTTTACAGATGAAGGTGCAGAGTCATAGAAAGGCTAAGTGATTTGCTCAGAATCACATAGTAGGTGTCTGTGGCCAAATCTGAACTCACTTTACAATTATTCCATAATGAACAGGCCCCCGAGCAAATGAAATCCTAGATTCCAAGGAGGCTGTATGCCATAGTGGAAAGAGCACTGGTTCTGGAGTCACAAGACCTGGATTCGAATCTCTTCTTTCTTCTCCTCACGCTTCCTATGTAACCTGAGCTGATCTCTTTACAATTTCCTGAGCCTCAGTTTCTTTCTCTGTAAAGTGAGGTGGTTGGACTAGATTACCTCTCAGGTGCCTTTCAACTCCAAATTTATGACCATTTGATTCTTTCATATATAGCAGAATTAGTAGGGAAGGAGGGTAGGACATACTTGGGGAAACGGCATTAAGAAAAGCATCGGACCAAGAAATGTATAGTGGGGGACATGGAAAGTTAGAAAGTGAGACAAGGATGAGAGAACCCCAGTTAGATGCAAAGGAGAACCAACATAACCTTTCCTGATACACCTCAGCTGCTAACCACCCTTTCCCCAATTATCTTGCAATTTTTTATATAGTTAGTACTGTTATAACAGGACACATGAGTTCCCAAAAGTTATCTTGACCTGCAAAATCAAGCAATAAAATCCACAAGGGTTATGGATAAAATGAAGTTGATGGTTTCAACAATCAAAACTTTAGAGACACACCAAAAAAGAGGGCAACCTAATAAAAATAGTAGTACAGTTTTATATATTAAATGGTTAAGAAATATACAAATACTATAATAGATTGGCAGTGTCTGAAGTCTGCCCAGGGCTAGCAAAATTGAGTTGCAGAGGGCAAGAGGGCAGCCTCTTATGCCAAAATTTTCCCATGGCAGAAAGTGGAGGGAGGAGAGGGGACTACAGCTACTCCTACTGTACTAAAATATACACGATAATTATGATACTTTACTTTGAAAAAGCCCTAAAGTTTGCTAATGGAAATGGTCATTGGAAGGGTTGCAGCTTGTTAGTTAAAAATTCGTATAATTTTCCATGTTCTCTCACTATTTCTCAAAGACAAAATCAAGCATAAGCAAACACAAAATTCGTGCTATGTTCAAATTGTTCTCCAACATATTGTATTCGAACCGATTTGTGTTTTCAAAACAATCATTATAGCAGAACTAACTGCACTTACATGGCATTTCCCTTGCTGGAGTGTAGACTCCTTAAAGGCAGGGACAGTTTCTTTAGTCTTTGTACACCTCGATTCTGGCATATCACATATCTCTATCTAAATGTCCACTGATTGATAATGAATCCTAAGAGAGGGAGTTTCTAGGAGGTACCTGAGGATAGGTTTCAATCTGTGTAAATCATATCTAATGTTACAGGACATAAAGGTGAATGAGGATTGAGAAAAAAAAAAAGAGTGGTTAAAAATAGTGACATTTAAGAGAGAGGTTTTCACAGCAAAGGTAAAAGCTGAAATGGAGCTCTTGTTCTGACAAGGGCAAAAAGTCACCTTTTACTCAGACAGTAAGGAAGGTGAAGAGGGTGAGTTAAGGTATGGAAAGAGGAAGCTAAGAGGCTCAGTGTCCCTGAGCATGATGTACAGTCTTCTAAAGAGAACTCAGGTGGAAGAAGAAACAAAGCTTGAGGAGAGTAGAGAAGGTGAGGAGTATTCTAGGGTATAAACAAGAAGGTTAAAAAAAATTGTTGCACAACAATAAAGGCTCAGCTGATATTAAGTAGCATTCATTTGTAGAGAGGAAAGCAAACCCAGCTTTGTGATAATCTCCAGCAATAATGGGGGCCAGGAGAAGGAAGACAGGAAGGAGTGGATTGTAATGTGTTTACAAGGTTGCTAAGGGACTCAGTCTTCCTGATCTGGAGATTGGAACATCTTGATGTAAATGAAAAGGTTAAGGGATAGGACTCCTGGATGTTGGTAAGGAGGGGGTGGGGGGTGTACACTGTGGTCAGAGACAGAAAGCATCAAGTTTGAGATTTCAAAGTGAGGTGCCAAGTGATGGTAAAGTCCAGGGCGTGGCAGTATTGGTGAGTGATTGATAAGAAATGGAGAAATGGGCCAGTGATATTGATGAGAACAAACTGTTATGAAATCAGCTTTCAGGTTGACTATTGAAGTCATTTCCTAAAGGTTCGACTTTGGGTAAGACCTTTAACCTCCCTGGGCCTCAGTTCCAAATCTGTAAAATGATGTGTTTAAATAGGATAGCTTCTGAGATCCTAATCAGCTCCAGATCTATGAGTCTAGGTACCCAAAAGCCTTGGCGACCCAGTGGATAGAGCACTGGGCCTAAAATCAGGAAGACCTGAGTTCAGATCCAACCTTAGATACTGGTTGTGTGACCATGGGCAAGTCACTTAACCTCTGTCTGTCTTAATCCACTAGAGAAGGAAATGGCAAGCCCACGTCAGTATATTTGGATAACATTAGCGTGCTGTCCATGGGGGTCACAGGGGCAGACATGACTGAACGTTAACACCTACAAATCGCCTGAGGTTTCATTTCTTCAAGCATGAAGTGGCTGGACAAAATGACCCATGAGGTCCCTCCTAGCTCCAGATCCGTGAGCCTCTCTGATTTTCCTTCCAACTCTGACAATCTATGCTTCTGTAACACAAACCAAAGTGGTAGTAGAAAATCTGAGATTTTAATTAACACCTGACTTCCTATGCCCCATGTCACTTTGAGGCCACTTTTCTACCTACTTGTTATACTCCATTCTTTTCCATCTCCGTATGAATAAACAATTAGTAAAAATAAGCCTGCATTTTAAAAGGTAGCTTTACAACAGAGAAATGATTGCCTCTTCTTGGAACTATCTACATCATTTCCCTTCTTCATAGCACAGATAATCAAGAGTTGTTGACATCTGTCTCAGAGAGAATCATTGCAGAGGCTCCCAAAAGAAAACAATGACCAGAGAAACTAATTCTTGGACCACAGCCAGCCACAAGACCCTTAAGCCATTCTGTAACCATGGGCATCTCTCCTGAAAAGGCACAAATGCACTCAAGGTATCACCTACCTTCCCAGCATTCCTGGGAGGTTAGTCCAGGGCAGACATTGTCATCATCCTTATTTTCCAGTTTGAGAAATAGTTACCCAGAAACCATCAATGACTCTCCCCAAATCCAATAGTGAGTTGTTGACAGAACCAAGACTGGGACCATGAAGATTGGCTCCTTTAAAAAAAAAATCAATCCTGCCAAGTTCTCTATGAGGCATCATCTGCTTTTTAGTCAAAGTCTAGGAAAAATTAAACTTGAAGAAATGAATAGAACCATAATTAAGGGACCTGGCAAGGGAACCCGGCTCAGAGAGAACAGCTTGCGCCTCGTTCTTTTCTTATACTCCTCAAGCAGTTGTATGAAGTTTTTTCTTCCTTTTGCCTAAAACTTTGTTGTTTTAAAATCAAAACTTAAAGAAAATGAAACTAAAGTTGTTCTGCAGATAAACATTCTAGGATCAAGGGGTCTGGAACTAAAAGGAACCTCAAAGATCGCCCAGCCTAGGGGTCCTTTGTCTTTTGTGGTGTTGTGGAAACCTTTGGCAGTCTGGGAAAGCCTATGGATGGAGAGACCACTTCTCAGGAGAGTGGGAGTTTTTAACTACATAAAATACATGGGATGACAGAAATGTTATTTTTTTTTAAAGTTCACAAGTCCAAGGTTAAGAATCTGAATCTAGTTCACTCCTTTTACAGATAAAGAAACTAAGAAACAGGAGATAAAGTTATTTGCCCAAGGTCCTACTATACACAATGCATTCTTAGATTTTTCTTTAGAGTCTGATGGTTCCCATCTCTATCTCTTCTAGAACACTAGCGGTCTTGCTGTGTAGTTATGAGAGTAGGCTCTGGATTTGAGCTCAGAACACTGGAGTCCAAGCCCCACCCCTGCTTATTACCTGTATAACTTTGGGCAGACTTGAACATTGCTGGGCTTTGCTGCATCTTTCCAGCCTTTCTATCTGCCCTACATCCAAGTTTCCTCTTTTGTGTTATTTCCCCAAACAGAGTTGGGGCTCCATTTTTTCTTCTCATATCACCCAGAGCTCAGTACAGTGCTTGGCACTAAGTAAGCACGTCATAAATACTTTTTTTTCCATTCACTGGGCCTTAGTTTCTTCATCTGTAAATTGAGGAAGTCAGACTAAATATCTTTAAAACTAAATCCCTTTCTGCTCTAAATCTTGTGATTCCATGAATCTTCAACATGTGCCAAATCCATTGGCTAGGGAGTGGTTAGTCCCTTAGCACAGAATAGCACCATGCAGAAGCTGGTGTGGGTTGGGGTAGGGGTGAAGAAGAGTAGAGGTCTGAGAAGCTATGGGAATAGTGAGAAGTATTTCTGACCATGACTTAAGGTGGGTGAAAGAGAATTGGTTTTTAAATGGGTATGGTGTTACAAAGGGCAACTGGGTGGTGCCATAGTACACAGAGTACCAGGAAAGTCAGGAAAACTTCTCTTCCTGAGTTCAAATCCAGCTTCAGACACTTACTAGCTGTGTGACCCTGGGGAAGTCACTTAACCTTGTTTGCCTCAGTTTCCTCATCGGTAAAATGAGCTAGGGAAGGAAATGGCAAACCCCTCCAGTATCTCTGCCAAGAAAACCCCAGACGAGGTCACAAAGAGTCGGACGTGACTGAAATGACCGAACAACAAAATGTCATCACAAACATTAAAGGGCTGAGCAAAGGGGGCTAGGAAAGGACAAAATAAAGATTATTTTTATAAAAGAGCTTATGATGACTTAAAGACAGAAGCTGGATAGATGTATTACCTGGCACCCTCAAACAACAACCATACTAATAATAGCAATAACTAACCTTTATATAGCCCTTTAAGGCTTGCACAGCACTCTCTAATGTCTGTTGATGCTGTCAATGATCCTGGGAAGTAGGTATCAATATCACCCCCATTCTACAGAGGAATAACTGAGACTAGAGGTTAGTCGACCTGCCCAGGATCATATAGCTAGTAAATGTCTAAGGAAGGATTGGAACTCTCATCCTCTGACTCTGAGCCCCTCTTTTATCCACTATATTACCTACCTGATTCATAGCCCCAGTTAAGCTTTATATGCCCAGGGTCTAGGTCAGGGGTCTGACGAGTTCACTCAGAGCCTGAGGGCTCAAACGGTCCTTTTTTTTCCTTACTCAGAACACATTCCAGTACCCAAGAGGATTCAAAGCAGTCCAGAAAGATCAAAACAGATAAAGATTTCTAGAGAGATTAAAAAAAAAATAGTCAACAAGGAAGTCCACGGAGTTCTCAGAAGCTCCCCTGCAGAGCCCTAAGAACTGATTTTATACTCCATTGCCCAAAGGGTTCACACCTGGGTCTCCATCAGTCCACCTGGGGGCAAAGTTAACCTCTACTACCCCAGATTTGCACTACAACTTTCTTGCTCTCAACACTCCAGCTGGTGTGGGCATGGTGGTAAGGGAAGGGGAGAGGTGTTAATTCATGCTCCTCACCCCCTTCAACCAGTATTATCTAGGTTCATAAAATATTCTTGGGTTGAGGATGGTAGTCATGGGGGAGGAGGGCAAAGGCCAAACAGTGAGGTTTATTTGTTCAAGAAAATCAAAAGAACCTGGAGACACCGGTGCCAATAATGAGATAAATCAAAGAACAAGAGACCTGCAGAAGTTGGGTCTGAGCAGGAAACTCAGGATAAGGAGGGCCATGTGCTGGGCATCAGTGTAGGGGCACACATTGTCAGAGCACCAGAGAGAGATCTTCTTCCCTGCCCCCCCAAATGCCAGTAATAGGAATGCTGCTTAATCATGGATTAATGGTCCCAGTCATACCTGGCATCAATCAACCCCCCTGTGGATGCAGGTTGAATGTGTGTGTGTGTGGCCATAGCAACGGCTACAATTGGCCCTTCTCCCAGACCACCTTCTAGCAATAAGTTGATCCTATTTTTAACCCTAACCTGTGTTCAAATACCTTTTGTCTCACAAAATGCAAGGAGCCTGAAAAAAAGGCCTGGATGCTGGTGCTATTTTTGCATTTGACATATTCACTGTTTAATATCCATCTAACCTAATCTTTTAGGTTCTCAGGAACCATAGTCCTAGAGCCTAAAGAGGCCTTAGAGATTATCTAGCCCAAAGATCCCCAAACTTATTTGGCCTAATGCCCCCTTTTAAAAAAATTATTCAGCACCCCCCTGGAAATCTACTTTATTTAACCCTTTAACAGCTTTTAAAAATTTTGCATCATTTCAAAAACTACATATTTTTAAATGACACATCTTAAATTTAATAATTTATTACAAATTTGTGGTTTTTTCAAGGATTGAAATTTTGATGACAGAATATTGTGTCATGTAACAGATAGCATCATATTGTTGGGGGAAGGGTAATAGGTTCTACCAGGGACCCTGATCACTATCAGTGACCAGAAACCCTGCAATTCAGTCTGGAAAGAATTCACCAGGCTCAAGCAAACTTGGAAGCTGAGGTTGTAAAAGTTTGTTATGCTGCACTGCACAGCGGGCAAGAGTTCTTAGGGAACCTGCAAACTTAAAGAAAACATAGGCATAGTTTTTAAGGGGTCATAGTAGTAAATCAGGTGTCAATTATGTTAACTAGGTGAGTAAGGGTGGGATCAGGGAGGAGTTAAGGAGTGGTCAGTGCTTAAAGGAACATGCACTTTTAATATAAACTGCACAGGGCAGGCGTATTGCCCATAATTCACTGGGAAATAGCCCGAGGTGGGGCTACCTGGAGGTGTGGTTTTAGGCCTGACACGTCACTAAAGTCAACCATCAGTCACGGCCACTGAGGAGTGCCCAGTCTGCCACCTATCAATGTCATGTTTGACAAGATGGATGTTGGGAACCAAGGCCAAAGGAGACACAGTATGGGTATAATTGGCTAAGGAGTTAACCTATAGATAGGGTATTGAAGCATTCATGGTGCAGCTGGCCACTCTACTAAGGGAGATAACATTTGCCTAAGCTAAAATGTTTATAGAAGGTTTAGTGAAGGATTCCTAGGTAGCTTGTTATTGTTTCAAGCAGACATAAACAGTTCATGATTTGTTGCTGGCCAGAATGCTGCCAGGGGGAAGGGATGGTGTTAATGCTTTGAGACTGGGGAGGGGGAAGTGTGATTTTACAGACTGCTTTTGCAAATAGATTTAACAGACATAGATCCCAAAGCACCCCATTTACAAACTGATGTTATAGATTGATATTACAAACATAGACTGATGTTACAAACATAGGTTGATGTTACAAATATATATATACATCCCAAGCACCCCATCAATATTGTAAACAAGTCATTACTACACTTTCATATTCCTGCTGATACTTCCCCAACAGTACACACAAGCTCACCTGCCAACATCTGCTTGTTAAGACCTGTCAGCTGACTTGACCACTGATGGGTTATAACTTGCATTTCATGTGTTTATGTGGAAAATATGATCACTATGACTTTAATTCTGTCATACAACAGATGAAACATGTGCAAATGGTTTTTCAAAATTCTTTTCTCTTCTTATGCTTCTACAACCCCCTTATTTTTATCCAATGCCTTCCAATTGCACTCAAGACTACTACCACTCCACTGGATTGGTCCAGCACCCCCCAGGGGGTGGTATCACCCACTTTGGGAACCTATGATTCTAGCCCAATCTTCTAATCTTACAGGTAAGGACAGTAAGGTTCAGAAAGATGAAGTGACTTGCCCAATGTCACACAAGTAGTAATTGCTGTACCTGGAATCAGGAAGAACTGAGTTCAAATTCTGCCTCAAGACACTTACTACCTGTGTGATGCTGGGCAAGTCATTTAACCTCTCTTAGCTCCAATTAACTGATCTGTATAATGGGACTAATAATACCACCTACCTCCCAGGATAGATATAGGAATAAAATGAGATAATATTTATAAAACATTTTCAAATCTTAAAGCACTATATAAGTGCTAGTTATTATTATTTCTTATTTTTATTCTTAATCATTCTAGATGCATAATTTTCCAACACATCTCTCAAACTCTTCCAAGGGCAACATCCCCACAAACTCAACCAACAATATGTCAACAAAGAAGCATTAAACAAATAGCTGAATCATGAGGATTTGTTGACAGGAACAGAAGGATTTATGATAGCAATTAAAGACAAAAGGATTGATGTAAGGAGTTAGGGAGAGGTTATCTGTCCTTAAGGAATTTGGATTTACTGACTGATGGAGATTATATAAGAAAACTGTACAATGTATCACTGTAAATTGCAAAAGTTTAACACCTACTTACCAAATACTTAGGAAAACCTAATCAGCTGGCCAGAATTATACAGCAGAAACTCACAATCCTTCATAAACCAAGAGATGACACATCCCCACACAACAAATACAGACCCAAAATATCCTTGAGCAGTAGTTCCTAAGTATGGTCTGGGGAGCCTTTGGGGTCTTCAGGAGGGACTTAAAGGAGGTCCACCAGGTTAAAATTATTTTCGTAATAATTCTAAAATGTTTTTATTTCTATTATGGTAAATGTGGATAGATACAACCCACACAAACAAAAGTTCATTGGAAGACATGGGCTCAAAAATTTGTAAGAGTGTAAAGTAGTCCTGACATCTTGAGAATTGTCCTGGAACTGGGGCATTATCACCAACAAAACTGCTGCTGATCATTCCTGGACATGGCAATGCGCCCTATAAACTCAAGAACAATGTTTTTTGTTGGGTACAATCCCAACATTCATAACCTCCAATCTATACAGAATAAAAACGTTTCCAAAACACAGAGACCAAGCAAAAGAAATCAAAATCTTGTGGGAATAAGATGAGACTTGATAAATAGGTAATTTTGTTTTGTTTTCTGTTGTTGTTCAGTGATTTTTCAGTCATGTCCAACTCTTTGTGACTCCCATTTGGGATTTTCCTAGCAAAGATACTGGAGTGGCTTGTCATTTCTTTCTCCAGCTCATTTTACAGATGAGGAAACTGAGGCAAACAGGGTTAAGTGACTTGCCTAGGGTCTCATAGCTACTGAATATCTCAGGTCACATTTGACCTCAGATCTTCTTGACTCCAGGCCCGCTGCACCGCCTAACTGCCATATATATCATCCTAGTTTTCTTTCCTGATTGTAGAGTCAGACTAAAGATTCATTCCATGACCCTACAGAAGATGAACTTAGAATCTAGCACTTTTATTCCATCATAAAGAGCAATTATTTTATCCTTATGCACAATAGTCTAGCAAACTTTAAACATAAGTGAACAACAGTAGGATGATGACCTGTTGGAGGACCAATTCTATCTAAACTCTATCCTCCATCAAACAGATGAGTAAAATGGAATGATAATAAACAGCTAGGTCATATGGTGCATAAAGAGCTTAACTTGGAGGAAGATGTAGTTCAAGGCTCAGCTCTGATACTAACTGCATGATTCTGGACAAGTCACTTCATCTCTGTTTGCCTCAGTTTCCCTATCTAAAACTGTGGATAAACTATTTTCCAGGGTTGTGAGGACAAAATGAAATTATGTATGTGAAATGCTTTGCAAACTTTAAAGTGCTATATAAGTGTGCCTATTATTAATTAATTATTAATTGATGATCATAACAATTAGCATCGCTTGAGGGGGCAGGCATCAGTAAGGGATCCAGTCATGAGGCTATATAGTGGGAAGTATGGGTATTCTAAAACTACAATATTAGCTATGGAGATATGGCAACCCTGAAATACTGAATACTTGGACTTTGGCAATGATATTGATGGAAATTGCTCCCCAGCCAGTGTGATGAATTTGCTCTTTTGACTCTAAGAAATACGTTACATGGCATACAGCTGATGACTGGCTCTGCTCGAAACCATTGTGAGTATCAACTTCACAAGAAGACAACAAAGTGAGCTGTGTTTCTTTCTGTTCCAGACCCACAAACCAGCAAGATATAGATCAGAAATTCCAATAGCTTTCCTGGAAATGATTCAATGCAGATGGCACTGACCACTAAAGTGAACAACACAAAATAAGCATGAGATGGATGAAGATATAAACCCTTGTATCATGTTCCAGTGCTGAATCACAACAAAAATGGAACTATATAACCAAGTACAGGGCAAGGTTTCCTACTGCTTTTTGTCACTGGTACCTTTAGCTCCAAGTCATACAATAATATCTTGCTGATCAGTGTAGGTTAATCAGAAAAAAATGACTTCATCCCAGGGCTTAAACTAAATAAGAGATTAAAATGAAGAATTACTGAAATCTGAAGAAGGAAAAGTTCCAATGACCCTGAGGTCATTGGAAAAGCTAACTTAATAAGAGGTTCCAGAAATGGTAGTAATGAAATAGATGACAAAAAAATAGCACTGATTTTTTCAAATGACTTTGAAAAGGGGATGAGCAAACTTAGACTGGAATTCCTAAAAGACTTTTTTCAAGTTTGACATCATGAATACAATTAGTAGACCAATTATACCAAAGGAACATCGTTTTTAAAAAGCTAGTTATTTGCTAAAACCATCATGAACATATACTTGCTCTTATAGTCTTTGACAGAAAATATATAAACATTTTAGGACCTGCACACAGTTAACAGTTGCCATGATAAAAACCAGGGCAGCTAGTGGTGTAGTAGACAGAGCACCAAACCTGCAGTCAGGAAGACCTAAGTTCAAATCGAGCCTCAGATACTTACTAGCTGTTTGATCCTGGGAAAGCCACTTAATCCATTTGCCTCAGTTTCCTCATCTGTAAAATTAGCTGGAGAAGGAAAACCATTCCAGTATCTTTGCCAAGAAAATCCCAAAGGGGTCATGAGGAGTAGGGCACAACTAAAATAACTGAACAACAACAAATGCTAAGAATCATAGAAGAAAATTTCACTGATGCTTTCAAGGAATACTTTTAAGAACAGGAGTCAAATAATACCATGGCAGAAGTGACTTGAGAGAGCTATTAAAGAGGGAAAATCTTTGAAGATAACATCAATGTCTAGCTGCTATAGACAGTAGAAAACTTGAGTGACACACTGCCCAATTAAAGTCAACAAAATAGAACAACGTGGAAGGGAATCTGGAAAGCAAAACATATCGGAAATTAAGAATTATCTTGATTAGTAAATTGAAGTAAAAGTCAAAAGGTCAAGGTGATTTAAGAAGCCAAAACAAAGATCAAAATAAACAATTCAATATTCTTTAAAAAAAAAAAAAGCCTTACTACAAAGGTTTGCAAAGTAAAGAAATCAAATGCAAGGGAGAAAACTTGAAGATGGAGACTGTGGAAAATTTCTCTTCAAACAACAGTGAAGGTTGTTAATAAATATATGCCATTTGATTTGTTGAATACAACTGAAAGGGATTTGCCTCCAAATGGAGCTTGTGAATTGGCTCAGATACAAGAATGGAATCAAAAGGTCCTCTATGGCTGACATCCACATGAACTCGGACAACAAAATATGAACAAAGCTGCATTGACCAAATGGCTTAGTTGTGCAAATTTGTTTGTGGAAATGGAGTGGTTTGTGAAAGCAATTCAGGACCAGGTCAGTGTCACTGGAACTTAAGAATCTGAACTCAGTGACCAATATAAATTATGCAAGGAAATGGCAGAAACATGTCCAGAGTCTACTGAACACCTAGCAAAGCATGATCTGGTGGCTAGAAGCTTTCTATCCTTTATGGACTGACTGATGACAGTAGCAATGACAACAATGGCTAATTGGCAAACTCTTTAATGTTTACAAAATGCTTTAGAAATATCTCGTTTTATCCTCAAACAATCCCAAGAAATAGCTATTATAACTATCCCCATTTTACAGATGAGGAAACTGAGACTGAGAGAGGTTAAGTTACTCTGCCCAGGTATATTTAACTAGTAAGTGTTTGAGGTCAGTTTTGAAGAATGTTTGATCTTCTCGATTCCATGTCCAGCAATCTAACTGTATCACCTTGCTGCCTCATACTACAACTGCATACCTCAAAATATGCTGGAGAATTTAGCCAAGAAACTATACAAGAACTGGGTCATTATCATAAATTGAACTCTTGTTCCCAAACACCTGGATAATTACATCGATTCTTTAAAACTTAAGAATATTGAATAAATATCATCCTACTAAATTCTCATAATTTCCAACCTACTTGAAACAAAAAGTTATAAGATGTAGTGACCTTGCAAAAAAAAGATCAAAATCACATGGGAAGAAGAAATGTGGATATTGCCTTGTCTGTTCCTGGAACTAATCCAAGGATACTTTCAGTGAGTCTACAGTGGATGCACTTCCTAATAGTTTTATCCAACTACCAAAAAAATCCAGCTATTTTATCCACTTGTACAATAGTCTGCAGAATATTAAATATAATAAAAAGCCATCTAGCATTTTGTCTCAGGACTATTTCTATCTGCAAACCACTGCAAATGGTAAGAGGAATGAGATGGTGAAGATAATGATAAATGTTGTTTACATAGACCTCTAATTTTTTCAAAAGGCCTTCCAAATAGGAGTCAGTTATAATACAGATGTTTAGAGGAAGGTCTAATATTAATGCTATGTCAGGTCTTAGGAGTGGATAATCTTCATGGTCCATTACAACCCTAACAAATCTATGACCTCAGGTATTGTTTTCATTGATAAAATGTATAGGCTTGTTGGGGTGTTGGGCAGGATTAGAGGGAGGAATTCTTTCATTTTTGTCATTGTATCATCAGCATACTGCCTAGCTCAGGTTCCCCAACCCTGGCATTGAAGGCACTTAATAAATCCTATTTTGTCTACTGAGAGACAATTAAAATAACAGCTAACTTTTATATAGTGTATACTTTTTAATTAATTTTTAAAAAATTTATGGAATAAAATAAGCATTTCTATAACATAATACAATAAAAAAGATTGTACATGAAACCGCAAATTCACTATATACAATTTGCTTTTCATTTGAAATACACAACAGGGTCAGCTAGGTGGCACAGTGAATAGAGCACCGGCCCTGGAGGCAGGAGGAGATGGGTTCCAATCCAGTCTCAGACACTTAACACAAAAAATAGCTGTGTGACCTTGGGCAAGTCACTTAACCCCATTTGCCCTCCCCAAGAAAAGTAAATGTCTACACTTTGGGGGTGGCTAGGTGGCGCAGTGAGTAGAGTGCCGGCCCTGGAGGCAGAAGGACTTGAGTTCAGATCTGGCCTCAGACACTTAACACACACAAACAAAAACCTAGCTGTGTGACCTTGAGCAAGTTACTTAACCCTAATTGCCCTCCAAAAAGCAAAAAAAAAAAAAAAGAGAGAGAGAGAGAGAGAGAAAGAAAGAAAGAAAGGAAGAAAGAAAGAAAGTCACAACAAAATTATCATTTAAATTTCTTTCCCCCCCTCCTTTTTTCTTCCCTCCTTCCCCCACCCCACCTCAGAGATGGCTACCAATAGACACAAATAGGTATAAACACACACACACACACACACACACACACATGCATATGCATATGCATATGTATATGTATATATAGGGGTATATATAGACATACTTCTAAGGTATGTATTATATAAAATTATTTTATACATACTTCTGTTTATCAATTCTTTCTATAAATGCAGATAGCATCTTTCTTCATATGCCCTTTATAGTTAACTTGGGTATTTACAATAGTCAAAATTACTTATTTGCCCAAAGGCATTCTTCAAACAATATTGCTGTTACTGTATACAATGTTCTTTTGGTTCTACTCCTTCTGATCTCCACTATTTTGTGCAAATTTATCCATGGTTTTCCAAGATCATCTAGCTACCACAATCATATACCACAACTTGTTCAGCCCAGTTTACAGGCATCCTTGCCATTTCCAGGGCTTTGCCACCACAACAAGAGCTGCTACAAACATTTTAGAACATATAGGTTGTTTTCCTTTTTATCTAATCATCTTTGGAAATAGACCTAGTAGAGGTATAGTTGGGTCAAAGGGTATAGGCAATTTAATAATTCTTTGGGCATAATGTTAGATTGTCCTCCAAATATATGCAAGGTACTGTGCTAAGTGCTTTATAATTATTATTTCATTTGATCCAAACAAAAGCCCTGGGAGATAGATGAGGAAATCGAGGTAGATAGAGGATAAGTGATTTGTCCACATTGACACAACTATTAAATGTCTGAGGTTACATTTCAACTCAGGTCTTTATGACTCCAGGCAATACTTGTAAAAGAAATAAAACAGGGAGGCAGATAGATAGGAGAGACAGACAGATAGACAGACAGAGACAGAGACACAGAGATAGAGAGAAGAAGAGAGACAGACAGAGAGATTTAAGAGCTTTGATCTTTGATATATTCAAGATGGAGTGTAGTATGATGGACAGAGCATTAAGTCTGATATCAGAGGCCTAGGTTCAAACCCTTTCTCTAATGCTTCCTACAAGTGTGACCTTTATCTATGTGGATCTTAGCTTTCTTATCTATAAAATGAGAGGGTTTAGACTAATTTGCCTCTGAGGTCCCTTTTAGTCTCTAGCCCTTATATAAAAAGCAATAAGGAAAGTACAAAATGCTGAGGTGTCAGAAGGAAGAGAGTCCATCTCCTTAGGCAGATCTGAAAGAAGGTTTCATAAAGGAGATGGCAGATATTTGAGCTTAGTTCAGTAGATGGAAGCAGATGAAATGACATAACCAAAGGCAAGGAAGTAGAAAGGCAAGACAGTATGTTTGGATTAAAGGAAACTGTCAAGAGTGGGTGGATTGTAGTGTGAGTAGAAAGGAAAGGCTGGTAAGGTAGATTGGAACCAGATTGAAAAGAGCCTTGAATGACAATCTGAGGCAAATGGACTTTATTCAGTAGGAAATAGTGTTTGGGTGTTTTGTTGTTGTTTTTAAGCAGAGAAGTAATATGACTAGATCTGGGCCTTCGAAAAATTAATCTGGCGTCATTATTAAGCGCAGGCGGGAAGGGGTGGAGGATGGAAGACTATTTAGGGATTTATTGCAATGGTCTATGCAAAAATAATCAGGCCTGCACTAAGATGGGTGCCATCAAAATATAATTGAACTGAATTATTGTAGTTTGAGCTTCCTTTACAGTATTTTCATGGTGACAGGTCACCACATGGGGGCACCAACAGTCAAGTTAATCAATAAAAGAAGCTGGTACTTTTCAAGAATTCTTTATGCGATGATTAAGCATGATCTATGACTTTCACATTTATAAACTTCACCATAACACTATGTCAATATAAGCTCTACTTTGATAAAGGGACCTGAAGAGGATGATTCAATTCTATACAACAAATATTGGCTACCTTCCATATGCAAGGTACTGGATAAAATGCTGGGTATTACACAGACAAAAAGGAAATAGGCCCTGCCCTCAAGGAGATTTCATTCTACTGGGGGGGGGGGGTAGATCACAATGTGTGAACAAATAGATATAGTGTAAGGAAAACTGAAATAGAGAGAGAACATTAAGTATCAGGGAGATCAGGGAAAGTTTCCCAGAAGACATAGCAACTGAGTTGAACCTTGAAGGTTAACAAGGAATCTGAGAGAGAATACATTACAAATGGGGACATCAACTTGTATAAAGACAGAGATGGGAGATGGAATTACTGAGTTCAGGGGATATAGGTAATAATCTAGTTTGGTTAGACTAGAACATTCATCACAGACTTTGAGAATTGGAATGGACCTCAATGACCATCTAGTCCAACCCATATATGAAAGGAATTCCCTCTATGTCTTACCTTAAGGATGGTAATTCAGCTTTACCTGATGACCTTCAAGGAGGTAGAACTCACCACCTCAATAGGAAGCTCATTCCAATTTTTTTTTGAGGGAGGAAGGCAAGGCAATTGGGGTTAAGTGACTTCCCCAAGGTCACACAGCTAGTGTCTTAAGTGTCTAAAGGCAGATTTGAATTCAGGTCCTCCTGACTCCACAGCTAGTGCTCTATTCACTGTGCCACCTAGCTGCCCCTATTTTTTATAGCTCTAATTGTTAAGATTTTCCTGACATCAAAATCTGCGATTTCTACCCATTTTTCCTGCTTCTACCTTCTGGAGTCAAACAGAACAAATTTCAACCTTATTCCACATTATAGACCTTTAAAATACTTGAACAGAGTTACTATGTATTATAGAATCAGGCTAGAAAGGCAAGTAAAGTCCATGTTGTAAATGGCTTTGAATGACAGACTGAGTTTCTATTTTGTCCTAGAAGCTACTAGAGATTTGGGGGCAGGGAATAGTATGGTTTTGAATTCCCTTCTTATCTGGGTTTCCTTTCTCTGGATGTTCTCAAGCTTGCCAATGTCCTCCTTAAAATGTAGTACCCAGCATGTAACTTAATATTACAGATGTGGTCTGACCATAGTGAAGCATATAGTAGAACCATCACCTTGCTTGTTCTGGATACTTTACTTTTGTTAACTCAAACTAAATTTGTGTTAGACAGCTAGGAAACTCAGTGAATAGAGTGTTGGGGCAGGAGTCAGGAAGACTTGAGTTCAAATCAGCCTCACAAACTTACAAGTTGTATGACCCTGGCTGGGTCACTTAACCTCAGTCTGCCTCAGTTTGTGAGGAAAAATGAGATAACATTTGTAAGGCACTTTGCAAACTTTATAATGCTATATAAGTGGTGTGATGATGATGATGATGATGATGATGAAGAAGAAGATGAAGATGATGATGGGGGGGTTGGCTGCCATGTCCTGCTGTTGTCTTGCAGTCCACTGAAATCACTAGGATTTTTTCACATAGATTTATTGTCTAGCTAACCTTTCCCCATGCCATATTTGATCATTGATTTTTTTAAACCCAAGGGTAGGATTTTACATTGTTCCTATTAAATTTCATCCTGTAGTTTCAGCCAATTGTTCTACTTTCCTGGGATCTTTGGCAACTTCAAGACATCTTCAAATTTGATATGTATACTATTTATGCCTTCAGCCAAGGACAAAAGTACTGAATGGAATAAAGCCAAAGACAGAACTCTGCAGGGCTGAATTAAATACCTCTCTCTTGGCTGACCACCCATTTGTTAATCACCATTCTTTGGTTCTGGTAAGAAAACTGACAACCTCATACCCATACATGGTATCTTCCTGCACATTAGATTGTCTATTCCAGAGACTCCAAATCCATTATACTAAGTTGTCTTTTCACCAATGATTCACCTGGTGTCTGCCCTCCAGAGGATATGGATTCCAATTCCTGTTAATTATTCTCATACAACATAGCCAGTTAACTTCTTAACAAGTCAATTAACTTCCCTGGGCCCCAGTCTCTTTATCTGTAAAATAAAGAGATTGGACTAAATGGCTTCCAAGGCCCATTGAGTTCCAAATCCATGATACTCTGATCCATCTACCTACTTGTAACACCTATATTTGATCCATTTGTAAGTCAAGTATACATAAATCAGGGGCTGGCTGCATTTCTTGCCTATGTCCCATAATACCTCATGCATATAGGCACTCAATAAATAGTTTTTGTTTTGGAAAAATGTTGGTCCCACAAAGAAAAGGCAGGAACAAGTGTCTCTTCCTTCTCCTCTTTTGTCCTCTCTTCTCTCACATGATTACCCTCCTCCCATCTCCTTTCTGGGCTCTCTTCCTCCTCTGCGGTTGTCTTCCTCATACACTCCCACTGACTCTTTTTCAGAGAAAGCAGCCTGGGTGTGTATGGGGTGGGGGGTAATTAATTGATGCTAGGAATCCATTTTCTCGGTTTTGGAGAACTTTTCCTTTCTCCTCAGGCACCAAGAAGGGGGCAAACCTCGGGGAAGTGCAAAGCCATTGAATTCATGTGTGCTTTTGCCCTAAATGAGCCTACAGCTCTGCAGAGAGCAGCCTGTCCTGCTTGTATTGTATTGTGTTGCCTGTGCCTGAAGGTTAGAAATGAGCTCATTAGCTATCTGCACCAAGGCTGCATTTCTTCACTTAGCAGGTCTTAAATATCCCTGCTATCTCTAAAATAATTAGGGATTTGTATATTTTCTGCAAGGAAAATCTTCAGTAGAGCTGTTTCTAGCCTGTCAATCGTCAAATCCTTGGGCCTACTTGCATAGCATGAACACTGTGATCCAACATACTAGCTTATTATCTTGGTCATAATCTGTTTTCTAAGAATTTTCCCCTGGGCATGTTCTTTGGTACTGTTCTGATTGCCATCTCTGCACTCACTGTGTAACTAAGGGGGTTGGGGATTCCAAATTCATAGATAACCAGCTGTCAAAGAGCTACCACCTCTCTCTTAGTCCTATGATAAACTCTATCTCTTATCTTCCTTCACCTACAAAGGAGCTTTTATAAGCATGAAAGAAGCAGAGGTACCTATCTCACCTGGGACCCTCCCCACTGGTTTCCACAGGAACTCAACTGGTCCTTAGTCCCCACATCAGAGCTAGATCAAATCAGCCTACTTATGGTTCCCCCAATCCATTATTTCATCTATAATCTCTGTGCTTCTGTAGAGATGACCATGCCTAGAATTCATTCTCTCCTTATCCCTGCCTCTTAGACCCTCCAGCTTCCCTCAGGGCTCAGCTCACCACTCTCCATGGGAAGCCTGCTTCCTCCAGTGGACAAGTACTTAGTCCTTCCTCATGTAATTATGAGTGCTGGACTTAGAGTCAGAGAACTTTAGAGATTCCTTCCAAATAAAGATTTGTGAACCCATGATTCTATGATGTGTGTCCAAAATCCAACTCTTCTATTTAATTCTCTATGAACTAAGCAAATCGATTTACCTTTCTTGCCCCCAGTTTCTTCATCTATAAAATGAGAATGTTGCACTAGATAATGTCTGAGGTGACTTGCAGCTCTCAATCAATGTGTAGCAACCCTTTGAGCTTTGTTCTTTTAGATGGGTTCTCCAGAGGACGATTACCCAAGGTTCAAGATCCTCTGTGGATCTGCACTAAAACTATAATTCACAAACCCCCACTAGTGGAGTAACCTTTTCATTAGTCAGTCAGTTGGGGCATAAGGGGCGTTCGGGGAGGATTAGGACCTCTGGTGTGAGGCTTCCTAAGCCTTTTTCAGGGATGTTCATACACCTTTGATATCCAACTGCGCATCCAAATCTCACCTCTGGCTCCAAGAAGCTGTAGCATGGGCAATGGCCACACCATGGTAGAACCATCTCTACCGGCTGGCTAAACTAGGCTGATAGGCCTCAAACCTATCGGTGAGTTAAGGGGATATCTACCCCAAGCATGTGAAGACTTCTTGAGAGGGAATGGGCGCATGCAAACAATTTGTTCTAATGGCCATGAAGGCAACTGGAGCAGGTACTGTGGAGCACTTAGAGCTTGGTCAGATATTAAAGACACCAAGATCACCCACTGCGTCCTGGGCCATCTCCAGCCATCTTGCCACTGGACTCCAATGACTCTGGAAGAGAGAGCAAGGCTGACAACTTTGTGCTACCCTGCCTCACTTAATCCAATTCACATAGGAGTCAAGACATCACCCTGTGATGTCACTGCTCCTCTTTGAAAACAGAAGACAAAACAACAACTACAGTCAGTTGATTGATGCAACAAGCTCAAAGCAAAGGAACAGCATAGTATGAACTGTAGTAGCAAAATATCCTCCCTATAAATCTGGGACATACTCTCCTACAAATAAACATTGATAGTGGGAAGACTGGATACACACACTAACAGATATGCACCCATAGTGAATGCATATGACCAAGGAAACAGAGATATGCACCCATAGTGAATGCATATGACCAAGGAAACAGTATGCACCCATAGTGAATGCATATGACCAAGGAAACTCACCTTTACAGGGTCCCAGGGCCTTTTCTTTTCTCATAATATTCTCTCATTCCTCCCTGCTGAGTGCGGCATCTCTGCTGGGCATGCCATTCTAATCTTCCATCCCCAGCCTATAGCAGGACTGAGATCTTGGAGTAGGGTATGGCTATGCAGCTTTTTCATTGTCTCATCTCTGGGGCCTGCAATTTCCTGAGCACCACAAATGAAATTCCCAATCCTTTTATGACTAGCAGGATTCAACTTTGCTTCTGGACACTGGAACCGCTCTCTGCTAGACATGGCATCTCTTATGGCTATGTGCCTCTGCTGTAAGATGCCACTGCCAACAAGAGAGAGGAGAGAAAAAATTGACTTCCCTGCCTCTAACCATCCCCCCTCTCCTGTTTGCTGTACTCTGGGAAAGAAAAGATGAGGAACAAACTTTTTCATGTTTCTCAGCTGACATTAGACCTGGCTAGCTTGCTTTTTCATATGGCTTGGCTGATCCTCTCAGCTAATCACTATAAGTTCCCAGCATCACATCACTTCCCTCATCCCGACTTAGACTTTCTATAATCCTATCAAGTCATTTGCGAAACTTATGCCTCTGAAAGTAGTAGTTACATTTGATGGTGGTTAATTAATAAATTAACTTCTTAAGGATTGAGAGAGAGAATAGTTCTGGGCTTGGAGTCACCCATCTTCTGAGTTCAAATCTGACCTCAGACACTTAACTAGCTGTGTGATCCTGGACAAGTCACTTAACATTGGCTCTGTTTCCTCATCTGTAAAAGCGAGCTAGAGAAAGAAATGGCAAACTAGTGCTATATTTTTGCCAGGAAAACCTCAAATGGGGTCACAAAGAATTGGATGTGACTGAACAACTCAACAACAACAGATTGTGTGTGTGTGTGTATCATTATATGGTTTATAAATACATGGTGGCCTTTATCTATGCTGATAGATGTTTAGCTCAGAGATCTAGATAGATAAATAGATCAACAGATAAAATATGATAGATAGAATATAGATTGGCCACCAGGTGGCACTCCTTTCAGTCCACCAGTCAAGTTGTTTCCTGAGTGGGTATTCAGTGTATATACTGGCTTTCTCCAAGGCTACAGTATCCCCACTACTCCCAAGAGACTGCTCAACCTAAAAAATCTTATACTCCCTGTTCCCACTGCTCTGATCTCAGCTGGTTGATTAAAGCTGGACACTGGGTTCAGTGTAGGTTTAAGAGTAGTGTATAGAACATGATTCCAAATTACTAAGATAGAAAAGCTCTCACCTCTTCTCTTGCTACCACCACACATCTGGGAAATCTGCTGTCAACTAATCAACTAAGTTCATTCACGGACTAAAATGGCTGACTTTGTTTAAAGGCCACATAATTTATTAAAACATAGTTAAGGAGCTATTTAAAAAAAAAAAGCAGACACCATAAAATTATAAATAAGCTGTTTCATCCAATCATCTCCCCTTCCAACTCTCCCAGCTTCCTTCATTGGTCAAGAATTGGGGAGGATATGGGGAAGGAGTGGAATGAAGTTTGCCATGATTAGTTCATTGAGCCACTGGAGAATACGGAGAATTTGGGGAAATCCTTCCACTTCACGTCAGTCACTCCAACTGTGGTTTCAAGAGAAGCTAATGATCCCATTCATTTTGACTGTATCATGCCTCTAAAGTCCTGACCCCATCTCTGCTCTCAGATCTCTACCATGACCACCTTAATCTGTCCCAACTCAGAAATTGTGACGCCTAATTTAGGCTTTAGCCATAGTGGCTTATATAGTGGCAGAAACCACAGATATCAAGCAGCTCTAGGTTGCCTGCCTCACCTCTCTGCTCCTGGCTCTTTGGAGTAGGGGGTGGGAGTAGGGTAAAAAGGAAGACCAGATGTCTTTTCATGGCCAAAAAAGAAAGAAATACAAATGCATTAGGAAGTAAATACCTGTTTACATCATCTACTTTTCTATGGCCTTATACATTACTATTTCTTTCCAATCAACTTCCAGAAGGGGAACAAACATTTTTCCATAGTGCCTACTACATGTCAGGGCACTATGCTGAGTACTTTTACAAATATTGTCTCATTTCATCCTTATAGCAACCCTGAGAGGAAGGTACTTTTGTCATCTGTTTTTCAGATGAGTAAAGTGACTTGCCCAAGGTCACACAGCTAGCAGCTATCTGAGGCTGGATTTGAACTCAGGTCTTCCTGATTCCAAGCCCGGTGCTCTACCTCCTGTACCACCAGCTACCTCTAAGAAGGTATTAGAAGAACCTGTATCTTATGTCTATATTTATGTTTATCTATTATGTTCCAACCCTACCCCCTACACACACACACCATCGAGGACAGGCACTGTTTTTGTTTCCCAGTGCCTAGCACAGTGTTGGCACATGATAGGTGTTTAATAAATGCTTGTTTGATTAGTTTTGATTATACCTTATCACTAATTTTGTTTTTTCTCTTGTTAGAAGTTCATCATCATCAATTATTTGGGGTTCAGTCCTTTCCTCTCTCCCCTCCCTTCCTCTCTCCTGCCCTCTCCTCTCCTCCCCTCCCCTCTTCTCTCCTCTCCTCTCCCCTTTTCTGCTCCCCCTTTTTCCTCCCCCCTTCACTTGCCTTCTGCCTTCTCTCCCTCCCTCCTTCAGACAGTGGTATGCCTGCAGGGACTCTGGGGATTTGTGGTCTGGATAAAAGAGGAAGCAGGAGATAGATGTGAGACACAAAGTCTCCTCTTGGCCCCACCCTTCCTAAGCCCAAGGCCAGCTGACTTCAAATGTAGCTCTTGTTGCTCCTTGTTGGAAATATGCCCCCTTCCTGGACGGCAGCTTGCCTGTGGTTTGAGCAGTACTCTTCTTCCGGGACCGATGCATCCCACTAAAGAACAGTAATTCCTCTTAAAGCGAGCAGTCAGGGCACTTCTGTTGATGCTGGGGACTGAAGTGGGACTCTCTCGTACCTACCCCTCAGTTGCTAAAAGGCAGCATCATTTTAATGGAAAGAGATCCTTGGCAATACATATAAATACATGATCACACTGGCATGCTATTAAAATAATCTCGAGTGAATCCAGAGCTCTCTGACATATACTTTTAATGAGGCAATTAGTAAAAATCATAGGCCACAGCATAGAATATAAAACACTAAATAGGGTTTCTAAGGGGGATTGGAGGGAAAGGGCAACTAGATTGTAGTAGAAGGTGTAGCCACACCAGATGTAGTACCACTAGGACCTCAGAGTTGTTCTTAGCCCTTGGCTCACTCATGGCTACTCTCCAGGGGTAGGGGATCAGAACTTAATTATTTCATCTCTATAGGTCTAAAAATGTTTAAGGAAGAGATCAAATATCGTAAAGATAAAGCTTGGGGCCAGAACCATAGACTAAAGCGCCTTTTTACAAGTTAGAGAAGTAGGTTTGTAATCAGGAAAGAGTTCAAGGTTGCTGTCCATTTTCTACTAATTTAAAGATCTTGTCTCTCAGTTTTCCAGGTCTGGAATTTTGAAGGTCAAGTTATCCAGGGCTGATCAGTTCCTGGGAAGAACTTAGCTTGTGCTATCCAAATTCACCCGTCAAGTCAACAAGTATTTATTAGGCTCTTAATACGTGCCAGGGATTACAATGGGAACACAAGCAAAAACAAAGACTGCTTATGCCCTTCTAATGGGAGAAGACAAGACATAAAACAAAGTTGAAAAGGGCTGGGGGTTGGGGGTGGGGATGGTAGAGAAAGTCCAAAGTGTCCAGTGTGTAGCCTCTAAAGGAATGAAAACCTAGGTTCTGGGAGGAACTAGCCCATCAGAGGCTACAGGGTTGAAGCATATATCTAATGTGAGAGAAATAGTACAGGGGTGGAGTGGGCTTCCCGGGATGAAGAGGTTTCTAAGTCATGGCAGAGACTGTCCTGTGGAGATAAGTCAGTACTGCAGCCTGAAGAGGAAAGGATTGATTTACATTGGAAAGCCAATTTAATCATTAATGATGAGACCTATAACTGCCAAGTGAGTGAACCAAAATTTATCAGAGAACATATTCTCTTCCCAGTAAGGGAGCCCATCTGGGAACCCAAAGTAAGGTCAGAAGTTTGCCAAGGGAGGACCTTGACTCATCAGCTTCCTCAACAGCAAACATCTATCATACTGGGCTAGACCCTGGGATAAAATGATGAGTACGGTCAGGTGCCTGCACTCTAGGGGTTTACAGTTTAGTTGGGACACAGTTGGGAAATGGAAAGGACCTTCAAGGTCATCCAATCCAAAACCTAGTTTTATAGAGAGGGAAACAAGTCTATAGAGATTAAGTGACCTGCCCAAGGTCATGCAGATAATAAGAAACAGAGTCAGTATTTGTACCTAGGTCTTTTGACCCCAGTTCCAACATTCTTTCCACTTCACTAAGAGGTCTATAATCCCTCAAATCTAAATAGTCTTTTTCCTATCCACCCTCTCACTTGGTCTACATTAAAACCCCATGAAAGATTGTCTGAAATTATCTTTATACCCATTTTACAGAAGAGGAAACTAAAGATTGGAAAAAAGAAATAACTTGTTCAAAGATATATAGCTGCTATATGACCCAACTCGTAATAGATAAGTGTATTTCTACTTCACAAAGACTTAAACCAAAGAGTGATGCCTACCCACTTATTTGTTTCTGTGAGCTTGTACATCTCGGAAACTCAGGTTAGGATCTATACCCAGTGCTAAGCCCAGTAGACCTTGTGCTTTCTCCATGTAATATTCTACCTTCTGGGTGATTCTGGATCCAGTCTCACAACCCTACCACATGGTATATCAAACTCACAGTGATTTTTCAACTCTGGTAATAGACACCTCTGTCTTGTCCCAGAAAGGAAACCTCTTCATTCTAGGAATATTAGTAAAGCTCAAAATCATCCATCCTTATGCTCTACACTCAAATTTGGGACCTCCGTGGCCTTGTCTTTAGTTTTAACCTCTGGGAGGGAAGGAGTTACAACTTCTCTGGGGTGGTTTTTCCCTCCCAGAGACATCCCATTAAAATGTCCAGCTCATTTCCCTACCCTCCCATCAGCTCTTACTACATTCAAGCTAGCTCAGGCAGTAACTGAAAGCTGTAAAATATAGCGGAAGGGTTGATTTTTTCTGCTAATTAAAATCCATCCAGAAGGGGTTTTGCTAGAGTTATTTTAGGCCTATGGCTAAAGCATATGCATTAAGTAATACCAGGTTTTTCTTCCAAACAAAACCCAAGAGGGGGGGAAATATTGATAATAAGGGCAAGCAAATAGCTATTAAGTTTGAAGCGCCTTGGAATAGGTCCCAAGAGGGTGGCTCTGGCTTGTTAGTAAGTAGGGCATGGTCAGCGACCTTCTTGGAAGGCAGTGTGCAAACATTAATTGATTTTCCATGGGAAGATTATGTCCCTATTCCTTCTGCTAAAGACCCATTCTCTTGGTCACTTTGTTAATAATGCTTTGTCCTATCTAGCCCAACTTGCCCAGAAAAAAAAATGGAGGCATAGACAGCAAATGTTTTACCATAATGGGGCCTCTTTCCTTTTGCTAAGGGACAACTCCCCATGGCAAGGCTTGGAGGAAATTGCATCCTTAAGGAGAAGGAATGGGATAAGGAAAAGAAGGAGAAGGGAAAGGAAAAAGAGAAAAAGAAAAATGGGAAGGATGAAAAGGAGGGAAAGAAAAAGGGTATATTTGGATAGGGTTTGGAATCACAAGAGCTGGCTTTGAATCTCTGCCCTGCCAACATGAGAAGAGCATGATTTCAGTAGAGAGAATCCCCTGAAGAAGGGCCCTTCAACTAGAAGGGGTGGGAATAGGGTTGTATTTGAAAAATGTGTGGAACTTGTGCTTAGAATCAGAGGCAGGTGAGGGAAAGCTGTGCAAAGTCACCAGTCTCACTTTAGCCCCTGGAGCCATCTGGGTGCAGTGACCAGATATAGATCAAGACAACAGGAGACAGTCCAGCAGATTAACTATAGTATCTACCTTGAAGGGTTGTTGTAGCAATAAATGGAGATAATATTTATTTTGTTATTGTTGTTGATTTTTTTAGGCAAGTGACTTGCCCAGGGTCACACAGCTAGTAAGTGTCTGAGGCAAGATTGAACTCAGGTCCTCCTGACTCCAGGGCCAATACTCTATCTACTGTGTCCCCTAACTGTCCCTAGGGATAATATTTGTAAAGTATATTGCCAACCTTAAAGTGCTACAGAAATGGTGATGATGATGATGATGATGATGATGATGATGATGATGATGATGATGATGGTGGTGGTGGTGGTGGTGGTGGTGATGATGGTGATGATGATGATGATGATGATGAATGATGATGAATGATGCCATGAAAAGGGAAAACAGTTAAAGGAGGAGGAAAAGAGAAGAGAGAAGAGGAAAATAAGAAGAGTAAAAAAGGGGAATAGGAGTAGAATGAAAGGAAGAAAAAAGGATAGGAACAGGAAAAGCAAGAGAGAATGAAAAGGAGGAGGGGAAAAGATAAGAGTGCAAAAGCATAGAAAGGTAAAGAAAAGAGGAAGAGTGACAACAAGGAATAAAGGGAAAAGGAGAGGAAGGAAAAAATTTGGGAAAGGAAGTAAAAACACTCCTCCAGGTGTTAGTGCCTCACCCCAGAAATTATTTTATGTCTCTCCCCACTCCAGGCCATCCTTAAACCACATGCCAAAGTGATTTCCTAAGGTGGAGTCTGACCTTATCACTTCTCCCCTTCCCCCTGCATGAATTCCAGTGACTCTCTATTGCCTCCAGGATCAAATAGAAAATTCTCAGTCGGGCATTCAAAGCCCTCCATAACCTGGCCCCTTTCCTAGCTTTTCCATCTTCCCACACTTTACTGCTACCCATGTGTTTATTCTATGATCCAGTAACAACGTCCTCCCTGCTGTTCCCCACACACTCCATCATCCACCTCCAGGCATCTTCACTGGCTTGCCCACCAGCACCTCTACCGTCACCATGCCTGTAATGCTTTCCTTCCTGGCCTCTGCCTCCTGGATTCCCTGCCATCCTTTAAGACTCAGTTCAAATCCCACTATCTATAGGAGGCCTGTCCCTTACCCTCCCCTCCTTCCCTTGTTAGTGCTTTCTCCTCCAAGATTGCCTCCCATTTACACAGTATCTTGTTATGTCCATGGGGCTTGCATGAGGCCTCCCTCATTAGACTTAACTCCCTGAGGGGAGGGATGGTGCCTTTGCCTTTCTTTGTGTCCCTAGCTCTTAGAACCCTGCCTGTTACTTCATCACTTAAAGAATACTTATTGGAGCAGCTAGGTGGCACAGGCCTTGGAGTCAGGAGGACCTGAGTTCAAATCCAATCTCAGACACTTGACACAACTTGTCACACTTACTAGCCGTGTGACTTTGGGCAAGTCACTTAACTCCAATTGCCCTCCACAAAGCAAAAAAAAAAAAAAAAAGGAAAGAGAGAGAGAATACTTATTGACTGAAGGACTCTAAAGCAGAGAAACAAGGAAACTCATTTCCTTAAAATGCTTCCTTGTGTCATGGATGTGTTCTGTACAATGTCCAAATAGAAGGAGAGTTCTCTGTAAATGTTGAGGTACTCTAGGATTTCCTGTCTGTGAATGACAGTGTGCTGATTACAAGGCCCCAAACATTACAGGGCTTCCTTAATGAAATCTGTAGCTCCTGAAAAGAGATCTTCCTAGCAAAACTGGACAAATTAAGTGGTTCAAAACTACACATTGTCTAGATTATGACATGCAGTTAGAGGGGCATCATATTGGATTAGTCCATTAGAAGGCACTCAGGCCATTTTGGATGGGCACTGAAGATGGCTGAAAGAATTGGATCAAGAATTGAACAGAAAGATGGAATCACATTCAGAAAAGTATGAAGTGCTTTCAATGATCCTGAATTACTCCCTGATAGGTGCCTCTTTCTCTTTTAAATAATTTAATTTAATTTTCAGTTCAGAATTCTTACTTTCTCACTCTCCCTCCTTTATCCCCATCCATTAAAAAAGCAAAAACAAACCCCATTCCCCAAGTGAGACCCATTATAAATGTTTTGTCAAGTGACATAAATTTCCACATTTAGCCCACGTCAAAAAAAATGTTTCTATCTGCACTCTAAGACGCTCACCTCTCTATTGGGAGGTGTATAGCATGTTTCATCATGAATCCTCTGGAACTATGGTTGGTTCCATTGAGTTGATCAGAGTTCCTAAAAGACCTATCTTTCTTAATACCAATTTTGCCCTATGATGCTCATATGGATGGGATTCATGAAACACTATGATCTTGTAAGAATTACAATTGCCAATGATTTAAACACTTATGGAAGGGGTAAGCAGGCTGCATGAAATATATTTCCAATGATGACTTTTGTTAAGAGAAGACACCATTAAGGATGAGCCTGGCCAGAAAAAGTGTGCCAGCCATGTTGCAAGAGTAAAGATGAACAGATGGCCAGCCTGAGGTTTGCACTGGTTCTATGAAATATTTAAGGAGCTAGAAGAAGGCCTGCAGCACATCACATAGCCCCTCCATAGAGGATTCTTCGAAAAGACATGGTCAAAAGGATGAGAAGGTATGGGTTGGGGGTGGGGCAGGTGATGACAACCAGTACCATTGGGAACCATGCCTGTATCACTGAGAGGGCAAATTCACCAAAGTATCCAAGAAGGTAAGAAAAGGACATTGGACATTGTTTATGAGTGATTTATGTCACATATAAATATCAAAGATTTATTGGGCTGACTCTGTTTGACAAAGTACTGAGCTGGCACATGGCATGTGTATTTTCAAAGTAAAGGGCTGAAAAAGTCATATTCAGACCTATAAGATAGAATATTGGACTGACCCTCTTGGTGCCTCTATTTTGCCATTTGAAAATCAAAATTAAAAAATACTTATTAAGCACGTATTATATGATGGGCATCCTAGTGGACACGGAAGATATGTGGCACACAGAAAAGAGCAAAGGCTTTGGAGTCAGAGGTTTGAAAGTTTGAAAGTTCACTCTTGGGGCGGCTAGGTGGCACAGTGAGTAGAGTGCCGGCCCTGAAGTCAGAAGGACCTGAGTTCGGATCCGGCCTCAGACACTTAACACACGCAAACAAAAACCTAGCCATGTGACCTTGGGCAAGTTATTTAACCCCAATTGCCCTCCAAAAAGCAAAAAAAAAAAGTTCACTCTTGCACTTATTACCAGTGTAACCTTGGGCAAATTGCTTCAACACTCTGGGCCTCAGTTTTCTCATGAAGAAGTTAGACTTGATGTGCCCTGAGTTATCTCCAGGTCTACGGGGTATATGCTATGAGAATAAAAAGGCAAAAATACATTCTATTTTACTTTCTACTGGGAGAACAACATGTGTATATTTTAATAAATAAAAAATAAATACAAGATAATTTGAGGCAGGAAAGTTGGGGTGGAGCTATCTTCATCATCCCCTCCCTCTTCTATGGATGCTGTGAAAAGTAAGGAGTGTTTCTTCTTTCACAACATGATTAACATGGAAGTATGCTTTACATGATTGCACATATATAACCTATATCAAATTGCTTGCCTTCTTTGGGAGGGGGATGACAGGGAGGAAGGAAGAAAATTTGGAACTCGAAATTTTATTAAAAATGGATTCTAAAAATTGTCTTGACATGTAATTGGAAAAAATAAAATACTATTTAAAGGGGGAAAAAGAAAAGTAAGAAGGGAAGAAGGAATCCATTGTATTGGAAAAAGTGCTTGTTTGAAAGTCAGGATATTCAGGTTCTAAGTCTCTTTCCCTCTCTGTCTGGCCTCAATTTTACAGTCTATCAAAGACTTTTCTAAAGACAGTATCTTACAGGGGAAAGGATGCTGGATTTAGAGTCAGAGGTCCTCCTGGCTCTGTCATTTACTAGGGGAAGGAACAAAGATTTATTAAGTACATGTTATGTGCCAGGCACTGTACCACATGCTTTTACAAATATTACCTCATTCAACCCTCACAACAACCCTGTGAGGTAGGTGCTATTATTATTTACCCCCATTTTTACAGTTGAGAAAACTGAGGCAAACAGAGGTTAAGTCACTTATCCAAGGTCACATAGCTACTAAGTGTCTGAGGTCAGATTTCAACACAGGCCCCACTGCACCACCAATGCCTGTACAAACTTGGGCAAGTCCCTTAACTTTTCTGATGCTTCAGTTTTTTCTTCTGCAGTGGTTGGCCTAGATGACCTCTAAGATTCTATTCAGGCTCTAGGTCTATGATTCCTTCCAGTCCTAACCTTCTGTGGGTTTATGTTTGAAGATGGTCTAAGGCTTGGTTTCACAGAATCAAAGTCCTTCAGAGATAAAACAGACTTTCTTTTCACACAGATGGAGCCAGTGTTGTCTCCAAGGCATTTTGGTTGTTTGGATGAAAGGACAGCTCTTCACTGCCCCTCCCTCCCCCTTTCTTCCTGACCCCTCCCATCACCCTCGAGGGAAAGGGTTAGTGACATAAAGCAATCTTGCTCACTGCTTGAATCTGTGAGACCCACAAAGGGCTAGGAGATGGAAGAGGAGAACCCTTCTACCCAAATCCCTCGTCCTCATTCTCATCATCCTGGAGGCTACTCTTTTAAGCTCCTTTTTCTCTATCTTTAAAAATCTTTCCACTTCAAAGGGGAAAATAAAAAAAGACTTTTATTCTGTGAGGTTTTTTTATCCCCTCCCCTTTTTTCTTTTTCTTTTTCTTTTTGGTCTTCTTGGCACTGAGTCTCTGAGTAATCTAAGGTGAAGATATGGTGGGCACAAATGAAGGGAAAAGCTTTTTAAAAATCTAATCTATATTGCTATCTTTTGTTTTTACAAAAGTGCTATCTTTCATTTCTAAATATATTCCTCCCCACACCCTTACCCAACAAGAACACCATTTGTAACTAAGATTTTTTAAAAAAGATTTTACATAGCAGTTAAGCAAAACCAGTCAACCCATCAATTTTATCTGACAGTATATGCAATATTTCACACCCATAGTGCCCCACCTCTACAAAGAAGGGAGATACATTTAAGAAAAGTCTTTAAAAAATTAATATGTCTTATTAAAATCCTAACATTTAATATCAACACAACCAAATAAACTTGTCATCTGCTTACCTTTAATGTGATTTCAGCACAGAGTATCATAACTTTTTTAGGCACTTTCTAAGTCAAAAGAGAGAAAGAGGTTTTGTTAATGGGAGAAAGCCATATAGTACAATGGACAGTGAACTGGAGAAAATGTGATAAAGGGCAGACTGAGCACCTCTGCTAGGTATTAAGAGACTTGATTTGGTGTGGGAACACCACCTCAATAGCATTGTAGGTATAGAGCTAGTAAAGACCTTGATGGCCACAATCAATCAATCAATCAATCAATAAGTATCTATTAAATAGCTGTTAGACTCCATGCTCTGTGCTAAACTGTGGGGATACAAAGACAAAGACATAAAACAATCCTAGTAAAAATCCATTTGTTTTGCAAATGAAGAAATTGAGGTCTGGAGAGGTAAAGTGACTTGCCCAAGGTCATACAGGGAGTTAGCTGCAGAGATGGGAATAGAAGCCAGTGCTCTGAATTAAAGAGCAAGTCTTTCGCCTGTACCATATAGATTGGCTGTAGGATCTTGAACAATGTGTGTATGGACCTGAACCCCTGTTAGGTGCCTCAGTTATAAAATGAGAGGGTTAGGGTAGATCAGAGGTGGGGAATGTGCAGCATAGAGGGTCACAAGTGGCCTCAAGGCTGCAGGTTCCCCATCCCTGGACTAGATGATCTCTAACCTTCTGCCCAGATAAGAAACATGAATGGGAGATAGGGAATCTGTAGGGGAGGAAGTGAGAGAATGAGAGTGGCAGCTTGAGGCTAGGATTGTGGGATAACTCATAGTAGAACTCACCAAAATCTCTCTTTGACCCTTGAGAGCTGGGGAAAGTCATTAAAAAAAGGGTTGGGGGAGCACTGTTACTCACTTTCTCAATAGGAGATTTCTCTTTCCTAAAAGTGATTGATGGAGAGGAAGGGGAAAACACGGGGGTTAGGGCAGTGGAGGTGTTAGCTGTTCAGGAGTCAGGAAACTATTAAGAAGATAATCTAATATTTTTAAATCATTCAAAATAATTGAATTGACTGAGGGATGGGGGTGGGGCCTCAAGATGAGCTTGCATTACTGAATCTCTGCAAAGAGGAGCTCAGAAAATTTAGTATCTTAGTACTGCAAACCATCCCCTGCACTCACTTCCTCCTTTACAGGGCAAAAGATGCAGAACAGATGGAGAAGGTTTGGGAACAGCTTTTCTCTAAGCAGAAAAAAAACAACTAAAGAGTAAGATAATAGGAGGAAAGAGAAAAGGAATAGGCACTTATTAAGCACCTACTGTGTGACAGGAACTGTGCTAAATGCTTTACAAAAGCATTTGATCCTTACAAAAATCCAATGAAGTATTATTATCCCCCATTGTACAGTTGAGGAAACCAAGGCAGACAGAGGTTAAGTGACTTGCCGAGGGTTACACAGCTAGTATGTATCTAAGGCTGGATTTAAAATTCCTGACTCCAGTCCCAGTGTCCTATCCACTACAACACCTAGCAGCTCTAACTCTGTACCAGTAGCATGGTACAGGATTTGGAGTCAGACAATTTGGCTAGGTCAAGATCTTCACCCTACTGTTTACTGCCTATGCCTTCATAGACAATTTACTACCTGAACCTTGATCAATTTTCTCATCTATAAAATGAGTGGATGTGGTGGAGTTGGACTAGAGAATCTCTGGAGCCCTTTCCAGGACTCAATCTACGATCCTATAACTATAGGGTCCTAATACTGAAGGAAGTGGGGCATGAAACACCTATTACTGCATTCTTCTGCAGAACTGCTTGGGATAGGTGAGTCTGAAGATGGAAAAGATGAAGTGGAGGTGGGGCAAGGGGAAGGGCAAGAATTAGAATTATTTCCATCCCTACTCTCCTACTCCTAGGCAAGTGATTTATCAGTAAGGAGGTCTTCCATAGTGACAGTTACTGCCATTCCTGTCACTGATCTATAGTGTCCAATAATTTGGCTATGTTTCCTTCTCCAATGTTGTCAAATCTTGGCCAGGAAATATGCTTTTCCAAATATTCATTGTGTATAGTGAGATGCTAGCTTCCATTCTATCCCTTGGATCTATTCCCATGGGCATGAAACATCTTTAGTTAGAGGACTAGTGAGAGGTAGGGAGAGGGAAAAGGAAGAAGGTAGCCTTCATAGCCTTAAGTTCTTTTAAAAAAATTTTTTTAATTGATTTCTAGCAGTGGTTGGGGGAACGGTGGTTAAAGGTGTTTGGCAATGACAATATCTTTTGTCTTTTCATCGCTCTCATTTCCCAATATATCCCTTCCCTCCCACTCTCTGGGAGCCATCTCTCATAATGAAGAATGAAAAAGAAAGTGGGGGAAAAACATTTCTGCAAAACTAATCAACACATCAACCAAGCTTGACATTATACGCAATGTTCCACACCCACAGTCCCCTATCTTTGCAAAGAAGGGAGAGAAGTGCGTTTTGTTAACTCTTCTTTGGGTCCATGCTTGGTCATTATAATTTCACAGCATTCATTTGTTTTGTTTGCTATTGATTTTCCATTGACATCATTGCAGTTCCTAAGTATGCTTTTTTTTTCCTATTTCTGTTTACTTCATTTTGCATCAATTCAAACAAGTCTTCTCATGCTTCTTTCTATGGTTCATATTCATCTTTTTTTTTACAGAGTACTAATATTCCATAACATTGAAATAACATAACATTCCATAAGATGTACCCCAAGTTATTTAGCCATCCCCCAGTCTATAAGCATTTGCATTGTTTACACTTTCTTGTTACTACAGAAGAGGCTGCTATAAAATTTTTATATGTTGGCCTCTCTATCTTTGACCTCCTAGAAGTGTATGTTTAGCAGTGGGTTCTTTGGACCAAAGGATATAAATATTTTAGTCACTTTTTTTTAGTATAATTCTAAACTACTTTCTAGAATAGTTGATCCAATTCACATCTCCACAGTAAAATATAGACTTTAATAGTAAATAAAATAATAAAACAAATATTTATTGTAAATTTACTCATGATAAATAAACATTAATTTATATTTATTATAAACAACACAAAATAATTTAAATCATAATTTAATAAATAATAATAAAAACAATTATTTGTAGTACATTTAGATAGCACAGCTAAGATTACAGAATATTTTTCCTCACAATAACTCTGGGAGTAAAGGAGTTTGTTATTATTTATTCCCATTTTATAGCTAAGGCTCAGAGAGCCTAAGAACCATCCCCATGATCACAGTATGGAGTAGAATCTAGATTATTTGGCTCCAAAAATTAATGTTCTTTTAACCATATCTTGCTGGCTCTCAGTGGTGCCATGACGTGATGGGAACCTCAGAAGAAAGAGACAGTATCATCTCAAAGTTTGTAATAGCAAATGTAACCAGGCTAACCCTTTTTCAAGCAGAAAGGGAAGGTTTTCAGAGAGTGTACTTTGGGAATGAGAGTCCAAAGGGACAACATAAGTTCTCACCTAGAGAGAAAGGATTGGAAGAGTGTGGGGGAGGAAGCTGAGTTGAAACATCTGAACAAGAATTACAGTTTGGAGAGGAGCAAAATGGGACTTTGAACAGAGACCAACAGTAAAGTGGTTGCTCACTACTCTGCCTATTCAAAATCTGAGTTCAGTGAAAGAACAGAAAATATTTAACTTCCCTCCTCACTTCCCCAATCTACATTTGGCAGCCATTTTCTATACAATTAAAAAAAATTATTTAAGCTATTTCTAATTCCTGATTTTGTCTCATATAAATTATACCTGGATATAAATGCTCTTGTGACTCATGTCTTTTAATTTATTACAAACAGAGGATTGTAATGGAGGAAGCCAGTGAATAACTTGGAATGCATAGAATTAAACAGGACAGAGTTCTGGACCTCAGTCTAAATAAAACAGCTGAAGTTTAATCTTGGCTTTGGGTGTTTTAAGTTGTAATCATGAGACTCTTTTTTAAAAAAATAAATAACTCTCAAAACTCTTATGTAACATGTAAGTCAGAAGAATTTACCCTGTAGGTTACTGAGTCATGAATAAGCAAGATTCAGGTAGCATCAACCAGTAGACAAATAAAGTAACCAGTAGCAAGTAAAGCTTTCAGACCCTGGAATGAGAGACAAAGTAGAGGTATGGACCAAGGGAAGGTCCCTTCTGTTGGGTTACCTGTTAGGAGGAATGGTTAAACCTCAAAATTCCAAATATGGAGATTACCTGATGGTTATACAGAGAAGAGACATTTTTTATAAAAGTGGAAAAGATAAGACATTAGAAATTTCAGGTTGGTGAATCTAATATTGTGGCTGAAAAAACTATGGAAAGGAAGTCATTCATTCAACAAGGATTTTTAAAGTGACTAGTATGTACCCAACCCATGTTAGACACTAGGGATAAACTTTAATGCAGTCCCTGTCTCGGTTGATTATTGAAGGACCCTGGGTAAATGATAGTGGTTCAGGGTCTTTATAGCTGATTGCTGTTTATAGCTCCAAATCAGGTTCCTCAAAGAAAGATTTAGATTTATTTTCTATTGTCCCAGAGGACAGAACTAGGGCCAAGGCAATAGAATTGCTGCCCCTCAGCTCATTGGTCAAGGTGGAAGAGTTGAAATACTTATTGCTCTTCATTACTGCTTCCAGGTTTTCCCTTATCTCCATCACTCTGTAACCTCTCCTCCTTTGAGGGTCATGCAATTCATATCTATCAGCCAGTTAAAATCCTGGCAGCTATTGTCTGCAGACCCCTAGATCACTTCCCTTCCACCCTCAATGGGTTTAATACCTGCTTCACAACTTTTTTCTCTTCCCAACTCCTGTCCTCATACTTGGGGATTTCAGCATACACGGTTTTCCCTCAAATACCCTAATCACTCATTTCTTCAACCTATTTACCTCCCAGAAGTTACTCCTTCACCCCACTGCAGACACCCCCAAAGTTGGCCATGCCCTTGATCTTGCAATCACCTACAGATGTACCACCTCCATGTTGAAGAATTCTGAAATTCCTGTATGTGTTCATAATCTATTGACATTCTACCTTTCCCTCTGCCTTCCCTTACCAAATCCTGCTCTTTGTCTACACTGTGACCTTCAATCTCTTAATCCTTCAGTTCTTTTCCAGATGATCACCCCTGTACTAGCCACTCCTCTTTCCCTCATCTTGACCCCTTGATGAATCAGTTTAGCTTTACATTGTCCTTTTCTTTTGAGTCCCTCACTCCCTTATCATATCATTGAATTTATGCTGTCAAACCTCAGCCTTGGATCAATTCCACCATCCACTATTTTAGCTCCTATATACTTGTTGGTGAATGAAGGTGGAGAGAATTATGCAACTGTTCTGACTGGGTCCACTACAAATTTATGTCACACAATCTCAACTGAGCCCTCACTGCTACTAGGCAATCCTTCTAGACTTCCCTTATAAACTCACTATCCCACTCTCTGTAGTTGGTTTTCCAAACATTTTCATCTCTCCTTAAACTTTCCATGGCTCCCCCAACACATACCCTCTCCATTAATAATATTGCTTCATATTTTACAAGAAAAAAAATAAGTCCATTTGGCTGAGATTCTTCTTCTTCCTTCTGCTTCCTCTCATATAACTCAGAGATATAACACTATCTCCTTACACTATCTCTCATCTTCTGCCCCTATCTCTTTCTCCACCCCTTCTCATATGAAGAGGCAGCCTTATTCCTTACCAAGGCTAATCCCTCTACCTGTACAAACAATCGCATTTCATCCTGTCTCCTCCAACACATTGCCCCCTCTGTCATCCCCACTTTATCACTTGTTTTCAATCTCTCCTTCTCTACTGGTTTCTTCTCTACTATCTACAAACATGCCCATGTCTCCCCCATCCTTTGATCCTTTACCTCCTTTGATCCTTTCACCTCCACTAACTATCACCTTGTGTCTCTTTTGCCCTTTGTGGCTAACAGTCTTGAAAAGGCTATCTACAACAGGTGCCTTCGTTTTCTCTCTTCCCACGCTATTCTTCCAATTTGGCTTCAAGTCTTATCATTTCATGGAAACTGCTCTCTCCAAAACTGCCAGTTATCTCAGTTGACAAATACAATGGCCTTTTCTCAGTCTTTATTGTCCTCAACCTCTTCACAGTCTTTAACACTGTTGATCCTCTTCTTGATACTCTGCCCTAGGTCTTCAAGATACTACTCTCTCCTGGTTCTCCTCCCACTTCTCTGTCCATTCCTTCCCAGTCTCCTTTGCTGGATCCTCATCCAGACCATACCCTCTAACTCACAGGTGAGCCAGAGAATTCTTCCTGGGTCCTCTTCTTTTCTTCCTTTATATTACTTTCCTTGGTGATCTCATCAGTTCTCACGGCTTTAATTACCATCTCTATGCCGATTCTCATATCTATCTATCCTGCCCTAACTTCTCTGTTGACTTCCAATCTCACATCTCCAACTATCCTTCAGACATCTCAAACTGGATGTCTAGGATTCATCTTAAACTCAATTATATTCAAAACCGAATTCATTGTTTTCTCCCTGAAGTCTCCCCCCTCAACTTCTCAGGCTCACAACCTAGGTGCCATCTTCACCTATTTTTAATCTGTTGCCAAGTCTCATTGGGATCACCTTTGTAACATCTCTCTAAATACCCTTTTCTCCTCTGACACTGCCACTATTCTGGTGAAAACCCTTATCACCTCATGCCTATACTGTTGCTGGTGGGTACTTTGCTGCCTGCCTCAAGTCTCTCCTTCATTCCATCCTTTATTCAGTCACCAGTGTAGTTTTCCTAAAGCACAGGTCTGATTATATCACCCCTTTATTCAACAATCTTCAATAGCTCCTTATTACCTCCGGGATCAAATATAAAATCTTATATTTGGCACTCAAATCCTTCATACTCTAGCCCCTCCTCACCTTTCCAGTCTTCTTAAAACTTTCTCCCACCATGTACTCTTCAATCCAGTAATACTGACCACTTTGCTGTTCCATGAACAAGACATTCCATCTTGCAACTCTGGGCATTTTCTCTAGTCATCCTCCATGCCTGGAATGCTCTCTGTCCTCCTTTCTGCCTACTGACTTCTCTGGCTTCCTTTAAGACCCAACTAAAATCCCATCTTTTTCAGGATGTCTTTCCCAATTCTGGTGGCTTCTATCTGTTAATTATTTCCTATTATCCTGCATATAGCTTGTTTGTACATATCTGTTTGTATTTTGTCTCCCTCATTCAATAGTAATAGCAGAAACTGTCTTTGGCTTCTTTTTGTATCCCCAATGCTCAGCACAGTTTCTGGCACATAGTAGGCCCTTATTAAATATTCATTAATTGATTATTATGATTATTACTGACAGGCAATATGGCATCAATGGGAAGAACACAGACTGGAGAGTCAGGAGATGCAGGTTCTAGTCCAGTCTCTTCCACCAACCAGCTGTGTGACCTGGTCAAATAATTTCATTTCCTCTGAGTCTCATTTCTTTTTCTTTAACATGAGTAGGTTGGACTAGAAGATGCCTAAGGTTCCTTCCAGCTCTACAATTCTATGGAATTACAAGGAGGTTAATTCTAGTTCCTTATACAGAAGAACATTTTAATAATTAGTGCTAATGGAATGAGTTGCTTCAAAAAAATAGTGAATTTCCCATTAATGGAAGTGCTCAAGCAGATGCTGGATTTGTAAGAGATAATTTAAATAATTTGTTAGGGATAATATAAAATAGATTCTTGCATTAGCTGAGAGGTTGGTTAGATGAGCTCTAAGATCCCCTCCAACTGTAAATTTCCATGACTTGATGGGACCAGGTTATTTATTTTGTTGTTCATCCAGTGAAGACAAAATGGTGTAGCAGATAGAAAGCTGACCTTGGAACTAGGAAGATCTCTGACACAGAAAGGCTGTATGACCCTGGGCAAATCATTTCACCTCTCACATAGGTAATTCCCTAAGACTGTAGGTTATGGAGAAGCTGCCAACATGCACTGAGAGAAGGAGTTTCCTCTTTCAGGAGCTCCCTATGCCAAAGAAATCCCAGGTCTAATCCCTCTACCCAGTCAATCTTGAGATGTCTGTAGCTGATTCTTGTTACTGCCACAGAGCCTTCCCATCAGTTATCCATCTATTAAAATGAAACAGTAGAATGAACATTTTGACTTAATTCATCAAGTGTTGAAGGAAGCCATGGATGAATGAATGATCTTTATAGCTGCCTATTATTGATAACTCTGCAGCAAAGGAGCTCAGGAGAAGGGGGAAATAGGGAGACAGGGACCTAGACAAGGTAGGCTACAATAACAATACTGATAACTCCCATTTATATAGTGCTTCAAGGCTTTAAAAGGACTTTCTTCACAACAACTCTATTAAATAATCTGAATATTAATATCTCCATGTTATAGGAACAACAGACAATCATTCATTGCCATGGATAACAGACTTACTATCCTTCTCTTGGTCCACACTTAAAATCTTTCCACTTAAAGAGAATCTGAGAATCTAGGGCCCCATCTATGCCATAAAAAAGCATCAAAGGAGGTCTTTGGTGGAGAATAAAGTCCAACACAGGTACTAAAAAGGGCAAGTAATGTGTGATCATTGGCAAATGGGAATGGGTATGGAATAATTTTAAATGGATGAAATGGAATGCAAGATACTGCATAAGCAATATTCTGAAAACATATTAGCAAAGATCAAGAGAGAACTTAAAGACATGCAAATAGCAAAAATTCATTTGGTTCTTTTGGGGCAATATTTCCCAAATTCATAATAATTCTTCTCTGAGTCAGTCTTTCATTCCTTTTAGATAAATCTATAAAATTAATGGTAAGAGGCACTACAGTATGATGGATTGAGAGCCAGCCTCAGACTCAGAAAGAACTGAGTTCAAGTTTGGCCCTTGGTTGAATACATAGCTTATCACTCTTTGAGGCAATTAATTCCCTAAGACTATAAGTGCCAACCTGACATTGGTAGAGGGAACTAAGCCATCTGTGGGTTCCCTTTGCCAATGAAATCACAGGTCATATCATTATCCTATTAAGACAATAGCCTAAGAAGTTCCAGCATAATTTGAGACCAAAGAGTTGACAAAACAGTGATTCTTCACATATTTAAAGTATTCCAAATTCAATCTGGAAACATATGCTTATGTTTTGGACATGCTTTCTGTGGTAATTTGGGCAATCCCTTAAATGGGGCTGTGGCCATTACCTGAATGGAGTCTTACAACCCACCAATAGCTGTGGGTATTTACATAATGAGACTTTGTCTCTTTAAATAAACAATGAATCTATTGTAACACAGAACTCATCAAAAGTAAACTCAATCAATGAAATATTTACTGATAATTCTGCTCTGAGGAAAGAGTCATATTAGGTACTTCAAGGGAATGCAAGGAGTTAATAGATAATAGTTAATAGTTCAGGGCATTCCACTACCTTAAGCAGGGAAATCTTGTACATCTATTCTCCCTCATAAAAAGATGGAAATATGGTGGTTTGAAGGCTGCCATACATTGATTCTTTGAAGAAACCTTCTGAGTGGGAGGGAATAGGGTTCCTAGAAGACCATGGATTAAAAGTCCAACCCAGATAAGACTCAGAGAGTGAAGCAACCTGTCCAGGTTATAGAGGTAATAATTGGCAGAGCTGGAAGTGTGTCCAGGTGCTCTGACTCCAAAACCTTTCCACTGGACTAGCACTGCCATCATTCACCTTGATTCATTCGATATTCAGGTATGTCTATATTGTGTAGTAGGCTCTTCCATCATCAATCCATCCTCTACACAACTGCCAAAATAATTTTCCTAAGGAATAGGCATGACCAGAAAGACCTGATGAATTCAAAAGCCTTGAGTGGTTCCTTATTACCTCTGGGAAGGTGTAATCACAGGGATGGGGAACCTGTGGCCCTGAGGCCACATGTGACCCTCTAGCTCCTCAATGACAGCTCTTTGACTGTTTGGATTCCATCAAAGGGCCACACTTGAAGACCTAGAGGGCCACATGTGGCCTCAAAGCCATAGGTTCTCCACTCCAGGGTTAGAGAGCTGATCTCAGAATCAGGAAAACCTGTAAATAGTGAGAACATGAAGTTCAGCTTGTTTTTTGTGGGCAATATTTCTCAAATCTATAATTCTTTTCTGGATCTTTTGTTCCTTTTAGACAAATCTTTGAATAGTGAGAGGGACTGTGATGAAGGAAATAGAGAACTGGCCTTGGTCAGGAAAAACCAGGTTCAAGTCGCAACTCTGACACATGGTGACCTTGGGCAAATGACTCAGCCTCTCAGTTGTCTAGGAAACATTTTAAGACTAAGTTTTGGAGAAGGTGCTAACTAGTATTAGAAGAGTGAGCTTCCTCATCTGGGAATTTCCATAACCAATGAAATTATGTGCCTAGTCCTTACTGTTATCCTTTCACTCAACCTAGAATTTAAGATCCTCTACAATTTGTCTTTCCAAACCCCTTCAGAGATTCACTACATGTTCCCACCGGACTGAACTGCTAATATTCTCCCAATATTTCATCTCCTACCTCCATGAATTCATGCAAATTGCCTGAAATGCACTACTTTCTCATCTCTGTTTCTTGGACTCCCTCAAAGCTTGGCTCATTCTTTTTCTGTCTTTCTCTCTTGTTTTTCCCTCTATCTCCTTGTTTTTCTATTTCCTCCCTCCCCCACCAAGCTGTTATACTATTCTTACATGCTGTAGCTCTCTCCCAACCCCCTACCATCATCCAGTACAGTGTAGACTTGTCAAACTGCTACTATTGGTCCTGGAGCTCCTGTATCCTCAGCAGTCATAGCCAAAGACCCCAAATGAAAGTGGGAGAGACTCCAAAGTGCTTGGATCCATCAAACGGTTTAGCATCAGAAGCCTATATGATTTTATGAGTGGAAATGGTATTACAGAAGAGGCATTTCTATGTTCTTTGCAGCTATACTCTCTGAAGCATGGGACCTTTCCATCTGACTTGTAACTGAAATCTGTTATCTCCCTCACTAGAATGAGAGCAGGGGCTGTCTTACTTTTTTATGTGTCCCCAGCATTTTGCATGGAGTAAATATTTAATAAGTGCTTTTTCACTAATTGCATAAATTTATTGTTCATTCATTCAAATTTGAAAACTACAATGAGAAAGGAACTGGTTATCACACCCACTTTGCCCCTCACCTTTGTTGCCTCTTTGACATCCAGGGACAGGCACTAGTGGTAGGACACAGGTGATAAAGACAAATCATGTGGGAAATGGGCCTTAGAAAAGCTGGAATTTTACATCAAACCCAAGTCTCTAGGTTCTGGAGTTGGGAAACAGGGACTGTATGGAGCTCAGAAAGGCTGGTTTTTGTCAGTTCCTCTTCTATTTCTGCACTGTCTTTTTCCTCAGTAGGTCTATTATGAATATGTCTCTATACATGCACATATAGAGAGGAATGGATGGAGAGGAGAGGGGAGAATGTGAGACATAGGGAGGAAGTGAGGAGAGAGAAAGAGAGGGGGGGAAGGGAAGGAGGGAGGGAGAGAGAGAGAGGAGGGAGGGAGGGTGGGAGGGAGAGAGAGAGGAGGGAGGGAGGGAGGGGAGAGAGAGAGAGAGAGAGAGAGAGAGAGAGAGAGAGAGAGAGAGAGAGAGAGAGAAGAAGAAGAAGAAGAAGAAGAAGAAGAAGAAGAAGAAGAAGAAGAAGAAGAAGAAGAAGAAGAAGAAGAAGAAGAAGAAGAAGAAGGGGAGGGAGGAGGAGAAAAAGGAGGAGAAGAAGTAGAGGAAGAGATGGAAGATGGAGGGGGAGAATATAAGGGGGGATATGAGAGTGTGAGAAGAAAGGGAAGAAAGAGGGAGGGAGAGAGAGAGAGAGAGAGAGAGAGAGAGAGAGAGAGAGAGAGAGAGAGAGAAGCTATATACTTTATCAAGAGATCATTTTCCAAAGGGATAATTTCCTGGCTTCTTCTCTATAGCCCCCCGCTAAGACTTTATGGCCTCTTAAGGGCAGGAGAAGCTCTTCAATCACAGTGTTTTTCAAGAGATGAAGTGAATTTATAGACAGAAGAGGAGGGAGTTTTCTATATGGATATTAAGGGGTCTGGAGTATTCCTTCTTTCTTTTTTCCATGTAGAGGACACAGACCTTCGACTACAGGGAACATGCGGTAAGTCTACTCACAGTGTGGGAGTCTAGGGAACCAGACAACAGACTCCAGAAGAGTCAGTGGTGCCTCGTAGGCAGGGACTCACAAGGGGACAACTAACTCCTACATTTTACACCAGCACTTAATAGCTTCCCAAAGAGAAAATGAAGCTTTTAAAAATTTTTGCCTCACCTTGAGAAGGAGGTGATAGAGTCTCAAATATGTAAGACCTGGAGTCAAAAGAGTGTGAGGTTTGAATTCTGGCTTTGCCATTTACTCCCCATGTGAACTGGGGCAAGTCTTGTCCCCTTTCTAGGCCTCAGTATCTTCATCTAGAAATTAGGAAGTGGAACTAGATGACCTCCATCTAAGATATATTTCAGCTTTAAAGCCTCTGATCCTTGAGCATATAATAAGCCCACCATAACTCATTATTTTTCTCCTCAAAAAGGGCATTTAATGTTTAAGGTAACCCAATCCAACCTGGGAAGGAGGTGTTTTCTGAGGGGAAGAGCTGGATTCTAATTCCTCAAGCAACCTCAATGAGAATAAAAAGTCTCAATCTAAACTGAGAAATATCACCCAAATAGATGCTCAGACACCTAAATCAGTAACTACTATCCAAATAGATGCTCAGACACCTATATCGGGAACTACCACCCAAACAGATGCTCAGACACTTTACCTTCTGGAAGTATACCTAGCTTAGGGCCTATAAAAACCATCCCCTGGGGTTAAGCCCACCTACTTCCAAGAATATCCAGGCAAAACATTTAAGATTGTGTGGGAAGGAACAGCAGAGTCCTAGAATTATAAATTTGGACCCAAAAGGGAACTCAGCACTCATTTGGTCCAACCCTCTCAATTTTACAAATAAGGCAACTAAAGTGGAGAGATTAACTGAGGAAAGTGAGAGGTCCAAGTCACACAGGCATTAGGTAGGAGACCTGGGAGGTTAACTCAGGTTTCTCCCACCAGAACTCCAGCTGTCTTTCCACTGTTCACCTGAGCCATATTTCCACCAGGACACCTGAAGGTCAAGGTGAGTCAGACTCTTTGTGTAAGATTTCTTCATCGGTTTCCCTGTACATTAAATGGGAAGATGTGGTAGTAGGTAATAGGACCTAATATGGGTCAAGTTCACTGCCGTGGCAAAAGAACCACTGAGTTAAAGGCTGGTTCTTTCCATATAAATCCCATTCATCTTCATGGCAAGGACCTTGAAAGATTATTTCATCTATCCCCCTCTTCAATCACCATGCCACATTTGCCACTTTTCTTATTGGAGTGCCTGTATCATTCTAACCATCTCAGAGGCTTTTGGTAAAGAAGTGGGATAGGGAAAGGGACCAGGATCTATGAGATCATTGATACAGAGAATTCTCAGGTGAGGAAATTCCCTCTACCAATATAGGTTAAAACTTTCTGTGTAACTTAGTCTTAGAGCATTGTCTAAAACAGTGAGGGGCTAAGTGACTTGCCTAGGGGCACACAGTCACTATATATCAGGGGCCATATCTTTCTGGCTCTGAGGCCAGTTCTCTATTTGCTACTTGGAACTTCCTCTCATTTGGTGAAGAAAATGCTTAGAAAATCTCAGAGAGATCTCTGTAAATATGGGTTATAATCACTATCAAAGTGGAAGGTGTAACTTCTAATCACTGGTAGACCAAAGTACAGATACATTGAGGAGAAGACAAATGTTCAAAGTTTATTCAACATTAAGAATAACAGACAAAGGTTTGGGTTGAACAACATATATGATGCAATCCTGTATCATGATGCACAATTTCAGTTGATCACCTAGGTGAACGCAAATTATTTAACAGATGCAATCTTGTGGTGTTCCCCAAAATTACAATGGTTGATCACTGGATAAAGATTAGTCTGGTGGTCTCAAATGAAAGATCCCAGTGTCCTTAAGTATCGCAAAAGAGGAAAGTTAAAAGAACAAAAGGGCACTCATCTTGCCAGTCAAATACAAGCCACCAAGCCTACACCAAGGCTCATTTCTGCTGACTTTCAATTCACTCCCAGATGCAGAGAGGAGAACTTAGCAGGGACCTCAGGCCTTATGGAAATGTAGGAATGGAGGAGCCATAGAGGGGAGGCGGCAAGATTCAGGGAAGAGAGTGAATACCACCTGGAGAGCTGGCCACTTAGCCTGGACTCAGTCCTGTCATCATTTGATTTAAATCTATGATGTTGGGTTCTCCCTATACAAGGGCAAAATCCCACTTCCTATGGTATTGCTCTAATAAGCAATCATGCTTTCCCCCTTATAAATAATATTTAAAGTACAATATAGCCTTTGAGGCATAGCTACTTCCTTCACCAGTGTAAATTTTAATCCATCCAAACCCTAGGTGACTGATGAGATCCATTATATAAGTTCTTACTTGAGGGAATGTCTATTATTCTGCACTGTTGGCTCCATTCAGCACTCTATCTCTATCTGGTCAAATGTGGTTTTTACATGGGCCAAAAGAAGCCACAGAAATAGAATGAAGAGTACTTACTTGTTGAAGGAATTTACTGTTGTCCATACACATCCCCTAGTGGGAGAGTGGGCTGCTAACTTGCTCTGGCTGATAAATTTTTGAGACTTCTCTGCAAGTCTAGTCAAAAGGAATTGTCAAGAGTGGCTGCCAGCAAAGTTTCTAGTCTGCAGACTCCTAATTCAAGTTTCAACTCGATTTGTTTTGGGGTGATACGATTTTTCAAATCCCTAGATTTTTAACCCCTGGAAGGTTCTTATAATGATGGATGAAAGTGACAATGTGATTTGTATAACGGAACAATGTTTGATCAACATTGTTCTAAGGGTGACTGGGCCAACTGCCCTGTCCTGATTACTCTAGATCTCACCAAATCAGAGAACTTCCACTTCAACGACCAGAATGATTAACTTTCCTGGCATGATTAGCTCAACTGGGAGGTGGGGAGACAGAGATTTAGAAGGTGAGGGTAAGGGAGAGAGGGAGGGGGAAAGAGACAGAGAGAAAGAGAGAGAGAGAGAGAGAGAGAGAGAGAGAGAGAGAGAGAGAGAGAGAGAGAGAGAGAGCGCAACAGATATAAGGCACCTGCGCAGACTCAGAAGTGTTTAACTGTAAAGATGAGGTAGCTGCTTAAAAACTCTCCTGGCACACAACAGAAAGAATGTGGTGGGTTATTTTTTTTCCTTTTCCATAGAAAACATCTGTGATGTTGATTCTTAACAAATAAGCCCATTCCAAAAAAGACCAATGCTGTTTGCTCAGCTGCCTTTTTATACTTTGATGAGTTAGGATGGTCCAAAATGCAATCCACCGAACACTTTTCCACTTGCAAGATATAATTTCTGTCACTGACTTCACAACTGTTAATTACGGCTATTTAAATGTACCCATATTATTAAGAATATGTCAATTACCAATTCCACTGCAATTAACCACTGCCTCCCAAAAATTCTAAGTTCATAATCATTTGAGTTTGAACTGATGTACTATCCCATTCTATTCTACCTTTGGGAAGTCAACTTTTCAGATGCTAGTTGATATGAATTTCCACTCTACTCTTAACCTATCTCCCTGCATGAGCTGTTGTTTGGGGACAGAGTGAATGCCAGAAGGAGGCTGAGAACCTAGCCTGTATGTCAATTTTGCCACATTCACAAAGATGCTGCTGCTACACAGACATTACTAAAGAACTGATAGTGAGACATCATGAAGAACAGGGTACTCAGGAGGCAGGAAATTAGAAAATCTCATTGAATAAAAGAAATATTTAATCTAGAACAAAATGTTCCATCTTTTTTTTCAGTAACATTGCAATCTGTTGACATAATACACTCCAGTGAAACAAGGAACAATCTTTGTTAAAGGAGAAACATCTAGCGAATTACGGACCAAACACTTAGCACCGATATTCACCCCACATTTCAATACCGTATTTGAGACATGTGTCTGCAAGAGTGAATGGGGCTGTTCCAAATACTTGCAGCAGGAAACCCATCCCAGCAATATGTCATTCTAGAGTGAACATGAAAATTTTGTGGCAGATGCTTTTCCTAAAAAATACTGTTATCATTCAATAAATATTTGACTAAAATTCATTTTGTGCTTCTGGGTGATATTGACTGACTTACTTTTTAATTCCTAAAAGAAAATAAAAAAGTTCCTTATGTGTTTACAAGCATGAAGCATTGTGGCAAGTCTCAGTACTGTCATAAATTTTTCATTTACAGCAGAAAACATGCTGATGAGTCAGTGATTGGCTTGAAATAGTAAAGATTTCAAAAACCCCAAAGCATTCCTTCTCTGTACAATAATGGTGAATATATATATTTTTATATATATCTTTGCTATATAATTTTAAAACATGGAATAAATTTTTTTCCTTTTCTCTTTGCTATATATAATATATGTCTTTCAAAATACATGGTCAGTATTTGTATCTGAAAAATACTGTACAAAAAAAAACCTTCCTATAATTACTCTGTATAAACATTAAACAATTTTTTTAATAATTTCTCCTTTTGGTCTAGAGTAAACATTCAAATCGATTGGATTAACCACAGTTTATGACAACATCATCCCCTTCTGAGATACACCAGTGTCTTTACATTCATTTTTTTTTTCAGAAGTCCACTTTATAACAGAACTTATATCCTAAAGCAAATAGCAATAAAGCAACAAAGGAAATTCCAGAATTGTTATTATTTCATGAATAATTTCAAAACAACACCAGGGTAGGGAAGAAAAGGAGAGGTGGGGCTTAAAAAACACCCAACTTGCTAACTGAATTAAAATCATTTTTAGAAACAGCAAGAGAGAGTTCACAAAAAAATATATATGTATATATATTTTACAAAAGTGAAAGAAAAAACATCTGAAACCACTGAACTATATTCTGGATATCTGCCATCTTCAACTGGAACAAGGGGAGAAAAATGCCAAAAGAAGTGTGGGGGAGGAGGGAGACAAAATTAAACTCCTTTTGGTGTCAAAAGATGATGAGGGTGAGACTTGTTATTTGGCTCTGATATCAATAAATTGCCCATTTTCTTATAGGCCCAGCATCTTCCTCTGCCTCTCTTATCTGGGGATGTTCTGGGCGTACTCAAAATGCTTCACTTTCCTTTTTCTCTCTTTTTTTTTAAGACAATGAAACTCTCAGGTAGGGAATGATCCTACGTCCACTAATAAGACTCAGGCAGCATGCTCTAGCATACAAGAGGGTTATTGCTTTAGGTACAGACAGTGCAAAAAACACTCTGTGTGCCCTAGTCATGGTGCTCTTACATAGCTGGGGCTCGGAGACTCAAAAGGAAACTTAGCAGATACGGATAAGTAAATATGGGGGCCCTAAGGAATCTAAACAACACTTGAGATTTGTAGACAAGTATCACCAGAATTTAAAAATATGAGGAAAGCAATCTCTAAATTAAGATTTCTGCAGTGTAGCACTAAGTTATCCTGTGCACCTTATTAGCATGTTAACATTTGATTAAACATAAACAATATCCTGTATTCTTAAAAACTGAGATCTACTTTTTTTTTTAAGCTGGGATCTTTCCGTCTAAATCCAAGGAAAGGGGTCAGAAGAGTCATAAAGGTCTCAGGAGAAGCAGCACTGACTGGGGTAAGAGGGCCAGGATGCAGGAGACAAAGGAGAGAGAGAATAGCCACCATCGTTCTCAATAATAGTCCAAGTAAAAATGTGGCACTTTTTTTTTTAAAAACTAAATGAAAAGTCAGAGATGGGAGAAAAGAGGGATAAGGAGGGTGTTTCATAAAAATGGGAAATGCACCCATGCTCATTCTCCCACCTATACATCCAATGTACATGTGTGTGTACACACACACACACACACCACACACATCCATATACACACACATACATACACACATACATACACACAAATGTTTAAGTCAGTTTTTGTTGATGCTTCTAGTAAAGTGCTGATGACAGCAAGGTTGGTTTGAATGTGGTGTTATCAAACAGGAAACACTGTCCATCTATTCAAATGCCAACCCACCCAAAACGACATCCTACAGGGGGCCATGCCTGGCCTCATACTTGGCAAGTATGTTCTTGCATTTCCCCAATTCTTTCCGCAAGTCGGCCACCTCCTGGCGGAGGGCCGAGTTCTCTTTCTCCAGGAATGAAGCCCGGATGGCAATCTGATTCTCCTTCAGCCTCCGGGCATCTCGGGAGCGCTTGGCTGCCATGTTGTTCTTTCTACGCCTCGCCCAGTACTTGTCATCCTGCTCATTAGTTACAGGAAGAAAAGAAACAAGATATTAGATTTCAGCAAAACCACAAGATGCCCAGGACGTCCGATGGATAGATTCCACACTGCACTGAGGACAGTGGAGTAATTTTTCTTGACTTGCTATTGTGTGCTGTCAGAGACTCTTAGGACTTCTGAGGTTATGTAGTTCAACCCTTACCTAGAGCTCTAAAGGGTAATTTTTGAGCCTTGAACAGTACCACAAACCACACTTAGGAGCAAACAGCAAAAGAGCGCCTTTATGTAGAAGTGAGAGCAAGACTGGGGATCAGGTCATTTATTGTGGCTTATCACAAGTCCCATCTATCAAAGCATTGGTTTTTCAATCCTAGTTATGGTTCTGCCCTTACCTAATGATGGCTTTCTTCCTAACTAGTGGGAAACAAGGCACCAGCCTCCTGGAAAGCTATCTTTCCCTCTTCAGAGGCTCATGAAAGGATTGGACCTGTGCCCATCCAAGCAAGAAAAAGTGTTACACACATCTTTTTTTTTTTTTTACAGACCTGTGATTTCATTGATATAGGGAACTTTCTATGAAAAAATTTCCTCTATCATTGCATATCAGCAACCTTTATAAAACTTAGTCTCAGAGAGTTGTGTGGGGGCATTAAGGGGTTAAAAGACTTGCCCAGATTCATCAGTATGTGTCACAGGCAGGACTTGAACCCAGGTTTTCATATTTCTAAGGTCAACTCTATCTACTAAGCCATGCTGGCTCTCGATCTCATATATACATATGTACATATCATGTACAGGTACATACACACATAGATGTAGACATATATATCTAAATCTAGATATATATTTTGATATATTAATATATATGTATATATTTATTTGTGTATACATACATACATACATACATACACACACACACACACACACACACACTCAAGTATGCATTCCTAATAGCACTCTCTCCCTTTCTCTTCCCTTTCCCTCTTTCTCTGTCTGTCTCTCTTCCTTTCTCTCCCTCACTTTTTTGCCCCTCCTCCTCCCTCTCTTTCCTCTCTTCTTCTCTCTCTCTTAACTAAACAAAATGTCAGAAGGGTGATGAGGAAGGTGTTTCATAAAAATGGAAAATGTACCTGTATTCCTTCTCTCACCTAGGTCTACATGCTGCACATGGGGTGCATGTGCGTACACACGTACACACACACACACACACACACACACAAGTCATTTGATGCTTTTGGGAAAATGCTGATGACACCCTCTATCTATATATATGTATGCATGAATAAATATATGCATGTATATATGTATATATATTCTTAATTCTATATATAGTTCTATGTCTATCTAAATCTGTGTTCGTGTGTATTTCTAACTCTATCTACATTCAGTATAGCATTAAACATCATTGACAAATGACAATATGAATATTATATTTTGGATAAATAAGAATTGACAATATAATCTTTCCACTAGGGACCTCAAAGGGGTATACTATATTGATTATCATCCTAATGTTTCTATGAGATACAGAGTGACCAGGGAATATTCAATGAATGGGGTAAACTGAGACCCAAGGAGATGAAGCAACTTGTTCACAGTCCAACTTTCCATACTCTTAACTGAAATTTTTAACATTAGGACCCTTTTATTCTCTCGTCCAACATTTGTAAACATGTATGTGTACACATATAAAAGTACTTGCACACATAGGCACATATATACACATGATTCTGTAGTTTCCTGACAGACCTTTCTTATGGACCTTATTTAACCTGGTTGATAGTTAGATACTTCGTGCTGGTTGATATGAAAGCAATCTTTCTTTCCATCAAACAAAAATAAAAGAAAATCCTCTTAGGAAAAACGCCCTGCATAAATCTTGCTTTAAAACTTTCTATCTACGTCCCCCCTCTTCTCAAAATCAGCTTTGGGCAATTCATTTATGATGCCACCTGAGCCCCATCCCTCTTTATTTTAACAAATTGCAACAACAAATCTCTTAATCCCGGACTGAAAGGGGCAAAGCTGATGTCTGTAGTCACATGCCAACCAGGAAGCCCAGAGGGACCTAATCTTCTTATTCTCTCCCAGGACCCATAAGGGTCATGGTCAACACATGTGATTATGTCAGAAGGGCCCAAATTATCCTTACGTCTGCTCCTAGTACTTTGAGATCTGTTTTTCATGCCCAAAGTCTTAGGGGAAATAGAATTATCTTTGAGGAGCATGCTATAGAAACCACTGCTGAGGTGGCTGGTGCCACAGCAAATAGAGCACTGTTCTGGAATCAGGAAGACCTGAGCTCAAATCTAGCCTTATAGACACCAGGCAAGTTGACCTCTGTTTGCTTCAGTTTCCTCAACTATAAAATGGTGGTAATAACAGCACCTACCTTGCAGGGTTGTTGTGAGATTATATGGCCAATAGTAGGCACTTAATAAATGTCTATTCCTTTTCTACTACTCCCCAGACACACATACTTTCTGTTTGGTATGTTGAAGCTAGCCACGGCCCCCACTTCTGCCAACCAGGTACCTTATACATGTCATGATGAGGTCTGCTCACAAAATTTCTCAAGTATGGTCACTATGGTCAATTATAGGTAGAGGATGAAGGAGAAGAAGGTGATCAGGGAGCTCCTACTGTGGGATGAGTAGCTTATCTGCAGTCTCCATCCCAGGACCCTAGTCCACCTCCCTTCCTGGAGCTCCTTAATGAGCCTGCCCATTCTATCCTCCTCCCCCTGGAAATCACTACGTTCAGGCTTCCCCCAAACAGCTCTGCCTTCTCAAAAAGTGCCTCACACTTCAAAATTACCTCTGTGCCTCCCACCCTCACATCAAAGACCTCCTGCCCTTCTCTGCATTAGACTGGTTTAATCAGACTGCTTTCCTAACCAAGCTAACTGACTGACTGCTATCCAACTTCTTAACTTTCCCAGCAGCCTTTGCTCACTAATCCTCTTAGTTTTTTAACTGTAGAAATTTAGCAGCATGGACAAATACTTTGGAACAGGTCTGCTTTAAATCAAACAATTCTGCTACTCATTAGCTGAATGACCCTAGATAAGTCACTTCATTTTTCTGGGCCATAGTTTCCATCTGTAAAATGGGGAGGGGCGGATTATTATGGTCCCTGAGGGTCCTTCCAACTTCTGAAACAATGATTCTATGATTCATTCCAAGTTTCTTAGAGGAAGCTAGGGGAAGTAAGGGGTGGGAATAGAAATATGGCTCTAGGAGGTGAGGGGAAGCAGAAGTGCCAGACTTTAGGCAACATATCAAAGTTTCTTTGCCCCCTCCTCATTTCCATTTCTGTACTCCCTTTCCTCTGTCACCTCTCTGAGTCTCAGGGTAAAGTAGTTGTCATGTTGCCCAAAGCTCCTACTATGGTACCCTCTCCCTTAGGAGTCCATCCTCTAAAATGTTTCCCGCCATTCCCTGCCCCATCACAATTCTTGGGATTATAGTGTCACTCAGTTTCCTCACCCACAAAACTGTATGCTAGATGGTACCTCTAAGATTCTTTCCCAGTTCTGACATTCCACGTATATGATGAAACTGATTTACACTGAGGACAGTCTCCTATTTTAGTATTTCCCTGTGCTGTCTGCTCCTAAACTCAAATGAATTCATAATTAGTAGAACACTAGTAGGTCCTGTAATCATGGGAGAATTATTTTGGGTTTTGGATTCATAAATCAAAAGACGTAAATATTTCTCTAAAATTTCCTATCCCAATTTATTCTCTGAAAGTGGCTTAGGGGAACTTTGGCCCACAAATTCTCCTTTCTATGATTCCCAATTTCATCTTTATTTCTCAATAAGGGGAAATCCTACTTTTTATCAGAGAGAGTCAAAAGACAATTCATCCAAAGCCAAGCTTGAATTGGTATCATGGAGGTTGCCCTGCCCTGACTTCTGCTGCCTTGAGAATCACATGGGAAGGGGTACATTAATAAACCTGGAGATTCCCAGAAAAATTAAACCTGGAGTGTCAGAAACCTTCCAGGAAATAGTAAGACCTGACTTTTTTGGTTCTTGAGTCAGAAATAAAGAAGTCTTCAGAAGGACCATCACTCAATGATTTCATAATATTATCCTCCTTTTCCCTCCATGATTCCATAATATTATCCTCCTTTTCCACTTTAAAAGTGTGGGGTTTTGTAGGTTTTGTAATAGTATTAATAATTAGTCATTTCCATAAGCTGCTTGCCTTTTATGCCTAATCATCACCTGGTATAATAATAATTGTGCACTATTAATTAACTGTATTCTACATTTTATCCAATTACAACATTTATTCTTGCTCATATATGTTCAGCCTTCACAGTATTTTTTTTTTTACTCATGTTGCTTTGTTGCTTACTTTTAGCTTTAAAAAATTACAAGGAGGGGCGGCTAGGTGGCACAGTGAGTAGAGCGCCGGCCCTGGAGTCAGAAGGACCCGAGTTTGGATCCGGCCTCAGACACTTAACCCACACAAACAAAAACCTAGCCGTGTGACCTTGGGCAAGTTACTTAACCCCAACTGCCCTAAAAGGGGTGGCTAGGTGGCGCAGTGAGTAAGAGCGCCGGCCTCGGAGTTGGGATGACCCGAGATCAGATCCGGCCTCAGAAAATGAGCACCCACACATAAATAACGACTGGCCGTGTAACCTTGAGCAAGTTACTTAACCCCAATTGCTTTAAAAATATATATATAAAAAATTACAAGGAGCAACTTGTTTTTGTGGGGGGAGGAGCATAAAATGTGACAAAGAATCATTTTGCCATCAAGAATACTTGAAATCTTTGGCCATCACATCCTTTACCTGCCAAAGTCATTTGGGTCTGAGGAACTCTTTTCTCCTGGAGTGGGATAGCCCTACTCAGTAGCACTCTGGGAAACTTTCAAATGCCTTGGAAAGTTGTATTAGATGGGCCCCTCCAGTTTAAGTGCAAGAGATCAGGGCCTGAGGTATAAATGGAATTTAAGTAATAAGGAAATAAATCAAGAAACAGCAATCAATTAGGAGAAGGAATACTATTACTATCTCAAACATCAGCCCCACTAGACTGTAAGCTCCTTGAGAGCTGGAACCACACTTCATCTTTGTTTTTCCCTTAAAACCCATAACAATGACTCGTACTTATGACACTAAGTAAGTATTTGCTAGGAAAAAACCCCATCAATATATGAATGTATGAATGATTACAGGTTTCTAATACTAAGTAGCCATCATTTATCACTGCTTTTTAGCCAATTAACCCCAGGAGCTGGGGTTTAGGTTATATTTTGCTGTGTACCTCACCCTCTTCTATCTTGTGCTAAGGATAGCAGACTCTACCTTCTCTGTCCCTTCAAAATCTAGTTTTCAACTTGAGATTTATGATGCAACAAAGATTCAGCACGACCTTATACCTGAAGGTGTTGCCAGGAATTTAAACTTGCCTATTATAGGAATTAATACTGATATTTCACCCTACCCTCCATTTCCCAGGAATCATTCTAGAAATTGAAGGTGGAACCATTAGTATAAATCTGTTCCAGAAAGCTTACACCTCCCCCGCTTATTCTAAACAAAAAAAGTTTTCCACTTTGTGTACCATGTTTGGGTTTGGATGAGCAGGAGGTGGGAAGAAGAGGCAGAGAGCTATTTCTACATATATCAGTGGATCTGAGATCCCATTGCCATAGTTATTCTTTCCAATGATACAGCAGATTACATCTCATCCGTGCCTGTTCATTCTATGTAACTCTTGTTTATATCCTTCCATAAATCCTCCAAAAGGTGTACCCTCAACATGGCATGCTCCTCCAGACTGTCTGACCCTGAAGTCAATTATCTCTTGCTCTCATTCCATGATCAGTCCACCAATAAACATTAACTTATTACTTAATGTCATTACTTTGAATTTACAGAAGTCAAGTGTCTTAGAGCAACCCAAATTTGGTAAGAATGTCTGATCCCAAATACTAGATAACTGAAAAAAGTCATTTTTGTTTGGCTTTATCATATAACATATATATTCCAGGAACAATGCTTTTCCTCATTCTATTTTCATTCAGCAAGGCAGAGATAAACCAACCTGGGATCAAGCATTCCTCTAGGATAAACTATAAAGTGAGTATTATACAGTGGTAACAAAGAAATGACTGTATTCTCATTCTGCGAAGGCTCTTTAAAAATGTTGCTGATTCTCCTAAGTGTGTAAGTGTGTGTGTGTGTGTGTGTGTGTGTGTGTGTGTGTGTGTGTGTGTGTGTGAAATACAAAGGGACCAGGGGGTGTTCAGGAATGGGAGAAACTAAAAAACAATGAAATGAAGTAATCTTCCCTCTTCCCAAAGCAAGAACAACCAAAACCCCATGTCTCCCAACTACAATACACCATCACCTTCCTCAGGTAGCCCTTTTAATTTTTCTTTCTCCAGCCTAGTTACCAGTTCCAACTTACCTTCAGATCTTCAGGGATGAAGACTTTGCGAGCTTTCTTAATCATGGGTTGTGGTTTGAGCTCCTCCTCTGAGAATTTGCGTTTTCGAGGGTCAAACATTTCCTGGCCAGGGATGCTGGAGAGAGCCAAGTCAGCTGGGTCTGGATCATAACCCACAGGGACTTGGATGGTTTCAGGGTCAATGGGACTCGGCGTGTTGCGGTTTGTGGATAATATCTGACCTGCAATGACACAGGAGGAATTTTGAAACAGAAACACCCCAAAAAGTCCCCAATGGTAGTGGCTGGCCCACTTTTCTAGGAGGAAGCAAAATTTAATAACAATCTTATCTTTTGTTTCTTTGGTGCTCAGGAATCTACTATTTATTTGTCCCACAATATTCTTGAAAAAAGCAAGGCTAGTAGAATTTTAACCATTTTAATGATTGTAAAACTACAGTCCATGGAGGGAAGCTGACCTGTTAAACTTCACACAGTAGGTCTAGTCAGTGTATGTACAGTGTGTGTACAGAGATTTGAGATGACATAAATCTTGACCAACAATCCCATGAAGCAGCTACGAGGATCAGTGCATAGAGGGCTGGACCTGGCTTTAAGAAGACCCAAGGTCAAGTGTGGCATCAGAAACTTACCCTGAGTGAGTTACTTAATGTGTCTGCCTCAGTTTTCTCAAGTGTGAAATGGGGTGAATAATAGTACCTACCTCCCAGGACTATTGTAAAGATAAAATGAAATAATATTTGTAAAGTGCTTAGCATAGTGACTGGCATTTGATAAATGGTTATTCCTTTCCCCTGAAGTAAGCAGTGCCAGTATTATCTCAATTCACAGTGACTCACCTAGGCTTAAACTACCAGTAAATGTTAAAGCCAGGACTGAAAAACAGATTTATTCTAACTCTTAGGCCATAATATCCACTGAGGGTTATAACCTTAGGGTCTGTGAATGTTTTAGGAAAATATTGTGGAGAACAGTGACCACATGTCTTCTCATATCATATCACATTGGAAGCACCTAAAACTTCCAGACACCCAGAACTAGCTCTGAAAAGAGCATCACAGAAAAGCCTGATCCTTGGGGCAGTGCCTTCCCACCCCCAGATGAGGAGAGCCCAACTTTAATATAAAGTTCAATCAAGAAATAGATTTGGAAAATGAGCAAACACCAACAAAAGAATTTGAACCTTATAAAAAAACTACTACTGAGATAAGGGAGACCAAGACATAAATTCAGAAGACAACAATGTGAAAACAGCTATAAACAAAGCTTCAAAAGACTGCTAACTGGACCCAAGTCTAACAAGAATTCCTAGACAAGTTAAAGAAAGAGGTAAGAGTGGTAGAGGACAAATTGGGGAAAGAAATGAGAGTGATGCAAGAAAATTATGAAAAGAGAATTTAACAATAAAATAGGAAAAAAAATACTGAAGAAAACAACACCTTAAAAAAAGGACTGGCCTAATGGTAAAAGAGAAAATAAAAGTTCACTGAAGAGCTTTTTAAAAAGCAAAATAGGCTAAACAGAAAAGGAGGTACAAAAGAACTCCTTCAGAAACAGAACTGGCCAAATGGAAAAAGAGATGGAAAAAACTCAGTGAAGAAAATTAATTTCTGGGGCGACGAGGAGGCACAAAGTAAGAGCACCGGCCCTGGTGTCGGGAGGATTGGGGAAATTAGCCTCAGAAAATTAGCACGCACACATAAATAAGTAACTAGCAGTGTAACCTTGAGCAAGTTACTTAACCCCAATTGTTTAAGAAAAAAAATAATTCCTTAAAAATTAGAATTTGGCAAACAGAAGTAATGACTCCTTGATACATCAAGAAACAATAAAACAAAGTCAAAAGAATGAAAAAAAAATAGAAGAAAATGTGAAATATCTTAGAAAAATAACTGACCTAGAAAATGGGTAGAGGAGAGATAATTTAAGAATTATTGGACTACCTAAAAGCCATGACCAAAAAAAAGAGCCTAGATATCATATTTCAAAAATTTATCAAGGAAAGCTGCCCCAATGCCTTAGATCCAGAGGGTAAAACAAAAATGGAAAGAATCCGCCAATTACCTCCTGAAATAGATCCAAAATGAAAACTCCCAGGACTCTTTATAGCCAAATTCCAGGGCTCCCAGAGCAAAGAGAAAATAATTCAAACAGACAGAAAGAAACAATTCAAATATTGTGGAGTCACAGTCAAGATCATACAATATTTAGCAGCTTCCATGTTAAAGGAATGGAGGACTGAGAATATGATATTCCAGAAGGCAAAGAAACTGGGATTATAACCAAGAATAACCTACCCAGCAAAACTGGGTATAATCCTTCAGGAGAAAAAAAAATGGAAATTTAATGAAATAGAGGACTTTCAAGCATTCTTAATGAAAAGACCAGAGCTGAATAGAAAATCTGACATTCTAACACAAGAGTCAAGAGAAGCATAACACAGTAAACATGAAAGAATAGTCATAAGCATCTCAATAAAGCTAAAAACTGTTTACTTTTCTATAGAGGAAGATAATACACGGAACTCCTAAGAACTTTGGTCATGACTTATTAGGGTAGTTAGAAGGGCATGGATGAGAGTCAATTATGTTGGAATGATCTCCAAAAAATGAAGGGGTGAGAAAGAGGCATGTACTGAAACAAGGGTAAGGGAGAGATACAATAGGGAAAATTTTCTCACATAAAAGAGGCACACAAGGGAAAGCTTTTACATGAGGAGAAAATAGGCAGGCAATGCTTGAACTTTACTCTTATCAGAATTGGTTCAAAGAGGGAAGAATATATATACACACTCAGATGAGTTTAGACATGTAACTTACCCAATAGGGAAATATAAGGGGAAGGGAATAAGAGAAAAAGGCCAGGGATGATAGAAGAGGACAAATTAAGGGAGGCAATGGTTAAAAGCAAAGTAGACTTTTGGGAAAGAATAGGACAAAAGGAGAGAGGGTGAAGAAAATTTGATGGAGAGAAATACACAGTAATCATATCTGTAAATGTGAATGGCATGATTTCACCCATAAAATGGAAATGGCTAGTAGAATGGAGTAGAAACCAGAATCCAACAATATGCTGTTTACAAGAGATACACTTGAAATGGAAAGACACATACAGAGTAAAAATAAAAGGTTGGAACAGAATCTAATATACTTCACCTTAAGTAAAAAAGCAGGGGTTGAGATCATGATCTCAGACAAAGCAAAAGCAAAAACAGATTTAATTAAAAGGTATAATCAGGGAAGCTAAAAGGCACCATAAACAATGAAGTAATATCAAAATTTTTTCCAGCAGATTTATCTGATAAAGACTTCATTTCTCAAATATATACTAAGCACAGAACTGAGTCAAATTCACAAAAATAAGAACCATTCTCTATTTGATAACTGGTCAAAGGGCAAGAACAGGCAGCTTTCAGAACTAGCTATAGTTATATGAAAAAATGCTCTAAATCATTATTCATTAGAGAAATGCAAATTAAAACAACTCTAAGGTACCACCTCCCATCTAGCAGAAATAATCAATGCTGAAAAGGGAAAAATAGGTACACTAATGAATTGCTGGTAGAGCAGTGAACTGGTTCAACCATTCTGTAGAACAATTTAGAACTATGCCCAAAGGGCTATAAAACTGTATATACCCTCTGACCCAGCAATACCACTAGTAGGTCTGTATTCCATAGAAATCAAAGAAAAAGAAAAAGGACCTATATGTAGAAAAACATTTACAGCAGCTCTTTTTGTGGTGATAAAGAATTGGAAATTGAGGGGATGCTCATCAATTGGGGAATAACTGGGGAATTATGGAATATGATTGTGATGGAGTACTATTATGCTATAAGAAATGACAAGGAGGGTGGTTTCAGAAAAGAGGGGTAACATCTATGTGGACTGATGAAAAGTGAAGTGAGAAGAACAAGAAGGTCACTGTATACAGTAATAGCCACATTGTAATGATAATCAGCTGTGAAACTTAGCTACCATACATAATCAACACAATGATCCAAGATGATTCCAAAGGATTCAAGATGAAAAAAACATCCATTTCCAGAGAGAACTGATGAATTCTGAGTGCAAATTGAAGTATAATTTTCTCACTTTCTTTATTTTTCTTGTTTTTTTTAAAATATGTCTAATATATAAATGTGTTTTGCATGATTTCATATGCTGATATTACTTGCCTTCTCAATGGTGTGGAAGGCTATGGGAAGGAGAGAGAAAATTTGGAACTCAAAATTTAAAAAGAAAAAAAGGTTAAAATACATTAAAAATATTTTTAAAAAGAAAAAAAACCATTCTGCTGAGTATCTAGCAATAGAATGGGTTAACTTCATAATCCAATGTATTTTATTTTAGGTACTTAAAAACATGATCCTGAGAACATCCATAGGTTTTTGTAGACTGTCAAGTGGGTCCATTACACAAAAAATAGATTGAGTCCCCTAGACCAGATAATGTTGCCTTTCTAATGGAGTTAATGGATTTCCTGCTAAAAACAGAACCTAGACTTCTAGGCAGGGCTGACCCCACGCACTATAATAATAATGTCAGAAAATGGTTTAATGGTATTTATCCGACATTTCTTCATGGTAAGGGAGGGCTTAGGAACAAAAAGGGTCATGTCCTGGGAGCTCTTGGTCCTGGTTTCATAGTTTAATCTGAACTTTACAACTGCTGCTTTTAAATAAAAAACATCAACGGTGAGAGTCAAGGATGGCTGAATTTGCCTCCTTCCAACTGCTTGTCACTGCCAAGGTGTATGAAAACAGAGAGACTCATTCAGATTTTACCAAAACGTGTTCCAAAAGAAGCCCACAGGTTTCTAGCTGGTCTATGAAACTCTGCATAGGGCTGATTCAGGGTGGGAGGCATGGAGAAGGGAGCAGTGGACAAAGCCAAGGCCTCCAGATGACCTTTCAATTCCTCATTCAGTTTTAAGTCTCTTGTACTTCCTTGGGGACAAAAGGGAAGAGCTGCATCCTGAAAGTCCTCTCTAGCTGAGGACAGTGCTTTCTCATGGGTACGGCAGCTGTGAGAAAGAAGCTCCTGCCACCCTGCTTAGAGAATGCATTCCAGATTTTGATCTTGTGTTTCTTGACATTGGAACAAATGAAATAAACGTGTTTGAACTTACACCCAAACCTAATCTACCCACTGAAAACTATCCTCTACAGCAGCTAATAAGATTCAACACATAGGAGGCAGGTGGAGTAGTGGAGAGAGGGCTGGACTTGCTAGGTAAATACTTAACCTCTCACTGCCTCTGTTTTCTCATCTGTGAAATGGAGATAGGGTGGTTATGAAAATCAAATCAGGTAACATGTAAAGTGCTTTGTAAATCTTAAATCGGTCTATAAATGCTATTATTATTGTAGTGAACACACACTAACCTTTTAAGCCTTCTCCAGGAAGTCCTTGATTGGTCAGTCAACAAGCATATTCATTATTCATAGAAGGATTAGAATTTAAGAATACCTCACAGGACCTGAGAGAAGGTATTTTTTTTTAATTCATAAAGCAAAGAAAATAGAGAAAGGAGGATGAGAATTTTTATTTCAAAGTCAAATTATAATTATCTCCATGTAATTATTTGTATTTAAAGTACATCTGTACAGAGAAGAGAAATTATAGCAATTAAAAAAATTGTTTCAATTGACACCCAGTCCTTCTAAGCACTAAGTTCTGGAAATACAAAATGCCATTCCTGCCCACCAGGAGATCACATTCTAAAGGGAGAGACATTACACAAAAAGCTATGTATGTAAGGAGGTATATACAGTAACCAAAAGGTGATTATTGTATAAAGAAGTCATGGGGGTGGGGTGGGGTGGGGGCGAGGGGGACCAGGAAAGGCCTCTTCCTGAAGGTGTCATTTTAAACTGAGCCTTAAAGGAAGGCAAAGAAGCCAAGAGTTGAGAGAAGGAACTAGACAGGAGAAATAAGCCTTGGGACAATGTTCTGTAATGAGATCTGGCACGTAGAGAGTGCTTTAAGATTTGACAGACACTCCACATTTGATCTTCACAACACTCATGGGAGGTAGAGGTGATTACTATCCCCATTTTACAGATGAGGGCACAGAGGCTCAGAAAAGTTAAGTAATTAGTCCAGGGTCACATAGCTATCAAGAAAGGAGGAAACAAACATTTATTAAGTATCTACTATGTGCTGGGCACTGCTGCGCTAAGCACTTACAAATATTATCTCATTTGATTCTCACAACTCTGGGAGGTAAGTGCTATTATGATCCCCATTTTGTAGCTGAGAAAACCGAGGCACACAGAGGCTAGGTGACTTGCCAAGGGTCACACAGCTATCAAGTATCTGAGGTAGAATTTGAATCGAAGTCTTTCTGACCCCATGTCCAGTAATCCATGCCTTTGTATTTCAATCAAACCTTTTAGAGAGTTCCTAAAAACAATCTGATTCAATGTAATACAAATATACCAACATCCCCTCCACATCGGAGAGAAGACGGGTAGGGTGGCCTGCTCTGGGCCCGTAGAACCTTACCCAGGCTCTCTGGAAGAAGAAATCTGCAATTGCCTAAGTTCCCACTATGCCTTCTCTGCAAAGGCTGTACATCTGCATTGTAACTTCCAAGAAGGAGCCTAGCCAAGCAGGCAGATTTTGGCTCTCAGAGATGCAAATGAGGTCTTGCAGGCCTCCCTCCTTCTGCAAGCCACATTTGCTAATTAATTATGTGAGACTCGCTTTCAAAAAAGAAAAAACAAAAAGCCAAAACCCCAAAACATGTGCACTAGTGTTTTCTCTGGTCTGAATTAGAATTGGGTTCTGCAGGGAATTAAGACTGAGAGGGGAGATGAGGACAAAAGGCATTCTTTGCCTCTTCTTCTTAAAAGGGTACTGATGACAGAGACTTCCAGGAAGGGCTGGGGAGGATCTGGGAGAAAAAAAAAGGTGGATCAAAGGGGCTCAAAGAAAGCTGGAAAGACATCAGTTCTCCCCAAAGCTGGCTTTCCCTTCTGTCACAGGACTGGACGTGTTAATTTCAAAGAAGAGTGCTGAAAACTGGGTGCTTCCTGTTATGCAGGAATTTTAAAAGGAATTTTACAGTTCACATCCCATTAACTGGTTGATTAATGTTTATCAATGACCAGCAAGCCAAGTCAATTGTGCCCATGTTGATACAGACTGATAATTTATTGACTTATGGCTGTAGCAAGGTAATAAATTTTGCTTTAGTTTACTTGTTTTTCTCCATATCTAATTATTTCCCTGAGCCCCAGCTATGGACATATGATATCCCTCGCTAGTTAAATAAACAAAATACTAGTTTGGGAGCACAAGTAGCAACACTCAGGTTCAATCTAGGCAGCTGATAAAGTGAAAAGAATATTTGGGGGCCTGGCAGTCAGAAGATCTGAGTTCCCCTAGAGATGGTATTGTTCCATTCTTTGTACTTGAATTGTGAGCATCTGACAAGTATGCTGTAGGCACTTAATAAGTACTTGATGCCTGACTGATTCTAGTTTTGGCTGTGCCATTAATTAAATGTGTGTCTTGGACGAGTCAAACAGAGTTTCACTTTCATCTCCTCTAAAACAAGGGGGACTGGTCAAGATGACCTTCTTTGGAAGTGTCTTCTAAGCACTGTTATCCTATTAATTTATTGATCATTAATGGTCATTAGCCACTGCAAACATCTCAGACTATGGCTGAAACTCAAGAACTCATTTAAGGGATGATGCCTATAACTAGGCAGAGGGCTTCCTACTACGCCTTGAAGATCCCTGTAATTCTCAAAACTTCATCCTTAGAATTCTATATTTAGAGCTGGAAGGGACCTTGGAGGTTGTAAAGCTCAATCCCTAACCCTATCACTCTGTAGATGATTGGAATGAATTCCAGGGAGGTGAATGACTCACACAGTAAGTAGTGGAGCAAGGATTCGAACCCAAGTCCACTGACTGCAAAATAAAATATCTTTCCATTATCCCCTTCTCCAATCAGGCTCCTGGGGTATCAAGGAAAGCCAGACTCCCAAGCCACAGAAGCTACTGAGATTTAGGCAGTGACTCCATTCAGCTTTGTGCTGGGTAAGCTCTTCAAACTTTATAGTTTCTTTATCCCACTCTACAAAAATTTTAAGACACTGAAATCCCCTACAGAGTGGAGAGATATAAATGTTGTGTGACATTCCAAATTTCAAGAAAAGTCTACTTTTAACAAAGTTTTGCTAAATGAATATCCTTCGCAAAACAAGTATCTTTTGCAAAATGAATACCACATCCTATTCTCTAAGATTTGGGTTGGAAAATATGGCCACCATGTCTATGTGTTCTTTAACTCCCAGCCACCCAAAAGAACTGCAATTTTAAGTTCACCCTCAGGGTAACAGAGAGGCACGTGATGGACATGAACAAGGAATTCCTATCAACAAGGAATTACAAAGAAGAAGTAGAATCAAGGATGTCACCCAAGAAATGTGGGAGTGAGAAAGAAACTGGGATGGCCATGTGGCCAGAGAGAGGTCCTTGGGCTCCACAGGAATCACCTGATGTCAAGAAAAAGCAAGGGCAGATCTCAGCACTTCAGGCAGACGGACCCTTTGTGTCAAACTCATGGGAAGACATGGACAAGATGGATGGGCATGGAAAGGCCGTGAGTTACATCACTGGAGAGAATCCTCCCATGACCAAGATCACAGATACATCTGAGTGTGATTCCATGTTATATTGCAGCATTCAAAGCAAGTGTCCACAACAAGCAGACCAGGCAGGCTCCCATTTCTTGCATTCTAAATTGATAAGTAGCTCTCTTTATCTCTGCAGTAGCAATGAAGTGACCTCCCTGGAGACAATCTAGTTAGTGGGAAATTCCTTCCCTGGCAACCACAGGACTCAAAATAAGCTATACTTCCTTTTGAATTGTCTGGTTTAGGAAAAGGACATACAGGGATGTTGGGCAGATGCATAAATATTTATCTTTAAATAAGAGGTTTCTGACCTGAGGTGCATGAACTTTTTTTTTTTTAATATTCTGATGACTGTATTTCGAATTATTTGGTTTTCTCTGTCATTCTATATATCTAATTTTCTCCATTCACATACATTATTCTGAGGAGGGATCCACAGCCTTCTGAAGGCATCACATGTTAGAAAAAGTTAAAGAAACTCTGCAAAGTAGAAATCCTAGTCTGCTTCCTTTACAAACTCTTCCACCAGTCTATCTCTAACGCTATCAAGCTGCTATATATGATATTCTCTTTGGGGGAGGGGGGGTAAAACATGGTGAAGTGCAAAGAATGTTCGATTTAGGACCAGAGGAACTGAATTCAAATTTTGCTTCTATAATTATGTACCTGTGAATTACTCAGCCTCTATGGGACTCTATATTTCCTTATCTAGTAAAATGGTTGGTGGCGGGGGATGTGTATAGGAACTAGTTCCTCCTAGTTCCAAATCTACAACCTTCTGATTTTGGCATTTCCCTACCTTCCACCCCAAAGAAGGGGCATATAACCTATGAACCAGTCCCCAGTCCCCCAAGGATCACTTTTGATGTTCCCCTCCAAGAAAGCTACTGCCATGCATCACTGGCATAGCGTGAGCTGAGTTTAAAGAAAGGCTTAGTCAAGGATTAAGCTTGGGAATGGCTCCTTCTGGACAACATCTGGGTAGCTGGGAGTTTTTCTAACTCATTTCAAGTCTCCACAGTCCTATATGTTTAGTGAATGTCCTTCAACAATAAAGGAAAAGATCTTTGTGGTCAGGTACAGGAAGCATAGTGAGTCATCTAATAAGCATTCATTAATCACCTACTGTATATTCAGCACTGTGCCCCAGTACTGACAATACAAAGGAAGGCAAAAGACAGACCCTACTCTCAAGGAGCTCACAGTTTAATGAAAGACACAAGATGCAAAAAACTATGTACAAATAAGCTATAGACATTATCTCTATAAGTTAGAGATAATGAACAGAGGTAAGGTACTGACATTAAAAAAGATTAAGAAAGGCATACATAGCAGGTGCTAAGGAAATGTTTATAAAATGAAAATTTTATGTTGTGGTGTAGTGGGTAGAATGCCAGACTTAAGAGTCAGGAAGACCTGGGTTTGAATTCTGATCCAGCTACTTACTAGCTAATGACCTTAGGCAAGTCATTTAACTTTCCTGGACCTCAGTTTCCTCATCTGTAAAATGAAAGAATTGGACTTAATGACCTCTAAAGGTTCCTTCCAACTCTAAATCTGTGGTCCATTAAAAAAGGGCCTCCTATGAGGTAAGTTAAATAAGCAAACCATTAGTCTGGGAGCAAAAGTCCAATCTAGACAGCTGCTTTAGTGGAATGAAAGCCTGCAGATTTGGACTACAACTAACTAGCTATGTGACCTTGAGTAAATTAACCCCTTTGAGGTCGTTTTTAAAGTCAACAGAGTTTTAAAGTCTATCAGAGTTATTTTCCATGCTCCCCTTTGCCTAGGATCAAGTTGCCAGCACAAATACAAGCAAAGGTGCCATATCAGAAATTTAGCCAAAGGCGTGAAATGTAAACACTCACAATGAAACATGTGTCTGTCACTATTTGTAATAGGTAACTAGGCTACTTCATATGCACATGGGAACATTCAGTAACAAAGGAAGGGGGAAAAAGCCTCTCAAATTCAGTTTAATGAAAAAAGCCAGGGTCCCCAACACACTGACTGCCAACAACTAGTCTATCAAGCCTTACTATACACAGGGACCACTTCAAGTAAACTGGGAAAGAAAGGCCCCCAGCTTGTGGCCCCTCCCCACTACACCTCATACAGGCTGGGAAGAGCCAACCACAGCCTACCTGATCTGAGGAGGATGGAGGCAGCTGCCCATACCCATTCTGCACATTAAGGGACAACCCGAGAGGGGCAGGAACAGGTCCTGTGGGGGCTAAGAAGCTTTGACTGGAGGTAGCGGGCAATGAAAATTAAAAGCCAGCGATCTCTTATGCCTTATTCTTTGCCTCCTTCTCCTTCTCCTTGTTCCTCTCTCATCATTTCACAAGGGGAAGGTAACTAAGAGATCGCTGAGCCATCTTGGGAGGTGGCACTGAACAGAGCAAAGAATGATGCATTTGGGGTCAGAAGAGCCGTGTTCAAATCCAGCTCAGCCAATTACTACCATGATCTTGGCCATGTCACTTAATACTTCTTCCTTTCCTCATCTGGAAACGAGGGAATTGGACTCAATTGCCTCTAAGATCTCTCCCAGTTCTAGATCTATGACTTTATTGCCTTTCATCTCCTTCCCTCGCCTCCTCAATGATTACATAAGCCAAGGACCATAAGCCTCACTGAGGGAAAATCATATCCTCTTTACTTCTGAATCTTCCACAACACCAAAGGCAGTGCCCTTAAGCATAGCAAATTATAGAACTAGCATTTAAATAGTGCTTTAAGGTTTGCAAAAGGCTTTGCAGATGCTTTTTTCATCTGATCCTCACAATAACCCCAGGAGGTGGTGGTCATTATTATTCCTCATTTTACAGACAAAGAAACTGAGGCTGAGAGAGGTTTCAGTGACTTGCCCAGGGTCACACAGCTGGGAAGGTAGTATGGTGTGAATTCAGGTGTTCCTGACAACAGGCCTAGCACTCTATCCCACTATGCCACCTAACTGCCTGGAATTTTTAATGCTTTTTAAATAAATTAATTCTAACATCCTAGCCAATGGCGTGCAATACCAGGTCTCTAATCAATAGTAGGCTTCACTTAACTTTAGCATTTTAAAAATAAACTTATGTTTGTAAATCAAAAGCAGCTTCTCATCAGGAAAAGGAAGCAGGACCCTTGGCCAGAGTGTTTGATATACGTAGCAATCAAGGCGTTTAGAAGCTGACTTTATAGATTGCATGACATGGGAGAAAGGCATGCTCTCATCCCTCCAAATCACAGTAATTAACACTCCATTTTGGCTAGGGAAAAGAAATGCACTTGGTACATTCCTACTTGCTCTAGGCTCAGCAATTCCTCCTCCTCTCCCCTGTCACCCTCTGCCATCTGTCACTCACCTGCAGCTCTCGGTGGAGCCAAAGTCTGAAAAGAGGCCTGCTCTTCAGGTAAGCCCCAGTGGTACCCAGCATGAGATGCTGGCCCTAAGACACAAATCAGTACTCCATACAGCATATCTGACTTGACAGGCAACTTGTCTTGCCTACTAGACTGAAGTTAATGATGTGTGTGTGTGTGTGTGTGTGTGTGTGTGTGTGTGTGTGTGTTTTTCACTGCTGCTTTTGTCAACAACACTAACAAGAATTCTCTCTCTGGCCTCCAAGGCCAAGGGGGACAATAAGACCAAGGCAGACCTAAACCTTCTTCTATTAAGGAATCAGACATGGCACCAAGGCTGAAGTGTCAATGAATGAATTTAGGGAGATCAGAACAGCCTGAAAGAGCACTCTGATACAGGGACACAAGGTACAGCTGACCAAGCTTCCCCACCAGTCTCCTTCTCTGTGCTCTAAGAAGTGTTTTGTTGTTCAGTTTTTTCAGCTGTGTCTGACTCTCCATGACCCTATTTGAGGTTTTCTTGGCAGAGATACTGGAGTGGTTTGCCATTTCTTTCTCCAGCTCTTTTTACAGATGAGGAAACTGAGGCAAACAGGGTTAAATGACTTGCTTGGTGTCACAGAGGGGACAGCAAGTATAAAGCTGTGATCAGGAGGGCCATGAGGCCCTCTGCCTCAGCTGTCACAGCATCCTGATGGCAACAGACATCAGCAGATCTAAGGGGTTACAGGGAATGAGGCAGGAGGCCAGCCAGAGAAAAAACCCACAGTGCCAGATGCCAAGGACAGGAGGAAGTGTATTTCAAAGCTGGTGACACGTGCCTCTGGAGGGGGGAAGCAGGAGGATTTGCCAGTGCGGAAGAAATGGGGCACTGTCTCACATCACCACACTCCCCTCCCCTCACCATGCCCCTCCTCCTCCTCTTTCTTTTCCACTTCAGCTCATTCCCAGTGTCCCTTTGCTATTCAACCAGATGACAAAGCTAATATCCAGAAAGGATACAAGTAGCCTCCTATTAGAGATGACAAGGTGTGGAGTAGTGAGGTCCAGTGGAAAAAACACTGGGCTTGGAGTCAGAAGACCTGTTCTGACCCTGACTTGGAAAATTACTAGCTGTATTACCCTGGACAACTCACTTAACTTCTCTGGGCCTCAGTTTCCTCACTTGTTAAAAATGAGGAAAATCACACTTATACCATCTACCTCACAGCTGCTTTGAAGAAAGTGTTCTATGAATGTAAGGCGTTATTAAAGTGCTATACAAACAAGTTGCCATTGTTAATCCATGCCCCACCTTTTCATACCTACACAGGACAATGGAGAGTACAGTTAGGAATTCCAAGATGGGGATTCCCACTCCATCACAGGTTAATGTAACCCCACCTTTTTCAATTTTTTCTCCTTTGTAAAATGGAATAGTGTCTGACAGGGCTGCCAGAAGGACACACAAGGAGATATGGAGCGACCCATGATGGCCAAAGGACAACCTTTCTCTGGCAGTTTAAGGTAGGGAAGCTTCAGGATACCTCCCCAGCTTTGTTTTGGGGGCCTTGTCCACGTATGCCCAGACTAGAAAGAAAGGTGGTGTTCTTACAGCCTTGGGAACAGAGGGTAATAACAAACAGTACACAGACTCCTGATGGCAGCAGATAAAGGGCTAAAGACAGTGGCAAGCACTCTGCAGGCCCCCGAACCCAGCCCTGGGAGGGGCTGCTATTTTTATTACTCATAGCCTGAATTTAAACTCGGTGTTTTTTCCTTTTTAAAGTATCAGCTCACTTCATTCTCCCATCAAAAATATAAGGTAAGTAGGACAGACATAATCATCCCAATTTTACATAGGGGAACAGGCTTAAGAGGTCTGTTCATTTCTTTCAGGTGAAGTGGCTAACACTACACTCAGATGGGACGATGGTATAAAACTCAGATACATTTACATTTTCACAATTTTAAGATTCATTTTTGGATGTATGCCAGGGAAACACAGCATCAGATTCACTCTTTAAAACAAAACAAAACTATGTTTACTACCTAGACCAGCATAGTCTGGGTACCACAAAGAACATTAATATAGGGTGCCAATGCCATCATCATCTAGTTGCTGTTCAGTCATGTCTGATTCTTCATGATCACACTTGGGGTTTTCTTGGGGTGGTTTGCCAAACAGGGTTAAGTGACTTGCCCAAGGTCACAAGCCAGTGTCTGGGAGCTGGATTTTAACTCAGGTCTTCCTGACTCCAGGCCTGGTGCTCTATCCACTATGCCCAACATCATCACCATCATTTATATAAAGCTTTTAAGTTTTGCAAAATTATTTACAAATATATTCTGATTTGATCCTTGTAACACAGGTGCCATTACTTATTATCCCCATCTTACAGATGAGGAAGCTGGGGCAGACAGAGGTTAAGTGACTTGCCCAGGATCCAACAGCTATGCGTTTGAGGCCAGATTAAAACTTGTCTTCCTGACTCCAGGCCCAGCTTTCTATCCACCGGGTCATCTAGCTGCCCCTTAGAATCTCTAGTTTCATTCTAAGCTCAGTTCAAAGTACCACCTTCTCCTTATGAAAGGAGATTCCCCAAGCCACTACTAGCTTCCCCTTAACCCAATTACTCTCTGTTCACTTTGTATATGTACTTACATGTATATATTGCTTCCCACTATAGAATGCCCTCCCCTTGGATAGGGGTATGCTAGTAAATATTTAACAACAAGCTTTCTGAAAAGAGGACGACAAGGTGGTACACTGGAGACAACACTATGGCTGAAGTCAACAGGACTCATCCTCCTGAGTTCAAATCTGGCCTCAGACATCAATTAGCCATGTGACCCTGGGCAAGTCACTTAACTTTATTTGCCTCTGTTTCCTCATCTGTATAATGAAGCTGGAGAAGGAAATGGCAAACCACTCCAGTATCTTTGCCAGGAAAACCCCAAATGAAGTCATGAAGAGTCAGAACTAACAATAAACAACTCTTATTTAAGTCTCACACCAACCCTATGAGGGTAGCACTACAGGTATTATCTCCACTTTATAGATGAAGAAATTTATACTTAGGTAATACAACTACTGAGTGTCTTCAGCAGAACCTAAACTCCAAGTGTTCCTAACCCTAATTCCAGCTTGCTGTATGCCTCGAAACTAGGCCTTTCATCGACATTCAAACTCCAAACCAGGAACAAACTGGGCACACCTTCCTTCCTCCAACCCTCCCCCATCAATCACAAAAGGGAAACCAGGGTTTCCTTTGGCTTCCACGATGCCCAACTGTGAACCTGAAATATGCGGTTTTCTAAAGTTCCTTAGGGAACCCAATAAATATTCCCTCTCTTATGCAAATCTCCCTCAAACAGGCCTTGAGGCTTCCAGCCCAATATTCCTGCTAATTCTTGGATAGCAAACTTCAGATTCTCAACCCCCCTCTATCATTTCATCTTGGCTTGCCATGATCCCAAACACACCACTGTTTAAAACAGAATTCCTCATCTTTTCCCCGAAACTAGATTCCCCTCCCTCAAGTTCAAAACTATCATCCCTGACCCCTCCTTCTTCCCCATCTCCCATTAGGAGGTAGGTTGGAAAGCTAGTATGGAAAAAGGAGTTGGGGGCAGCAATCAGGAGATTTTCCAGTTCCTGTTCTGCCCCAATAAACTCCAGGGAGGGAAAAGAAAGGAGGTGGGGAGGGAATAAGCATTTACAAAATGCCTACTATGTGCTAGACACTGGGCTAACTAAGCACTTTCTACAAATATTATCTCATTTGACCTCAGCCACACTCATTGATACCTCCCCTGGGCCTTGAGTGCCTTATGAAAGACCAGCCTGGACTAGGTGAGGTGTTCTTAACCTTGGGTGGGGGGGGTGTGAATTTGTTTTTTAAAGTATTTTGATCATTATATCTTAATATAACTGGTTCCCATGGTTAGCTTGTATATTGTATTTTATGACTTTAAAAATATTGTTCTAAGAAGAACCCTATGGGGTTTTTTTGGTTGGTGTATTTTTGTTTGTTTGTTTTTTGCTTTTTGGAGGGGGGAGGGCAGGGCAGTTGGGGTTGTGACTTGCCCAAGGTCACACAGCTAGTAAGTGTTAAGTTTCTGAGGCCACATTTGAACTCAGGTCCTCCTGACTCCATGCTGGTGCTCTGTTCACTGTGCCACCCAGCCGCCCCAACCCCATAGATTTTATAGGAAAGCCATAGGGGCCTATAATATTAAAAAAAAAAAAAAGGCTAAGAACCCCTGGATTAGATGATCTACAACCTTATCTTGCTCTAACACTATAAGGCATATGGGTTTTTCCTTCACGATGTTTCTCATGTACTCTCTCCCTTTCTATTCTTGTTACCACCCTGCTGTAGGCCCCCACTACCAGATGCCTAGATGATTACAATAGACTCCTGCCTCCCCTGCCTCCAATCCATCTGGCACACAGCTGCCAGATTACTAAAATACGTGAAGGATCTGTGATTTTGTTAGGGCGGGGAACTTCTGGTTCTACCAATGTGGATTAACATAATTTAGCAGATAAATCTTTGGGAGTTATCTAGTTGCTTAAGGCACCAGAGAGGTCAAGTAATTGGCCCAGGGTCACACAGCTAAGTGACTGAAACCCAGGGTTTAAACCTGGGTCTTCCTGATGCTAAGCCCAGAACTCAATTCACTGTCAGGATTAATCTTTCTAAAATTGTAAGGGGCATCTAGGGGTCACAGATGATCTATGAATGAAGAGTACACCCCTTCATTTTATAGAAAATCATAGACTTATGAATGGAAAGGGCTTTGGAGGTCCATGAGTCTAACATAATTTTCTTGCTTTCTTTTTTTTAACCTTTTTGGAGGGGGAAAGGCAGTGCAATTGGGGTTAAGTGACTTGCCCAAGGTCACGTTGCTAGTGTCAAGTGTCTGAGGCCAGATTTGAACTCAGGTTCTCCTGACTCCAGGGCCAGTGCTCTATTCACTGTGCCACCTAATTGCCCCCTAACCTTATTTTATAGATGTTTGTTGAGTTTGTCCTGATTTCAAAGAGGACCACGGCATCAGGGAAATGATGACATGACTTGCAGTTGACCTGGATTTCAGTAAGGGAAGTCACCAGCATCACTTTCTCCTCCAGAGCCATCTGGGTCCAGAGACCAGATATTCATCAGGATGACTGGAGATGGCTGAGGACACAATGGGAGATGCTGGCCCTTTTAGGCTAAGGCCTTTCTGGGTACTCACTTAGGGTGAGGTAATGCCCATTCAGTGAATAGGCCTCTTAAGTGAGTCCAGGGATGGACCCTTTAATTAGGAAAAAGAAAAAAAAATCAAGCTGGGAGGGGAAGACCCTCAGTGCTGTTCCAAAGAGAAACAGTAACCATTGACATTTACTCAGCCTGGAGGGACCAAAATACAGCCATTAAGTAGAGCTTGGGCAGGGACCTATTGTGATCCAATCTATGAGCTTATATATGAAGAAATAAAGGTCAGATGACTTTTCCAAGTTCACTCAGACAGATGATTATTTTAGGCACTACCCCACCGCTCTGAAACCTTTTCCAGGGCTCTAGGTAAAGCCTACCTTCCTTGGTCTCACCCTCAGGCCTTACACAATCTAGGCCATCTTCTCTCCTGGGAAATTCTAGCCAAAATACTCTTTATTGTTTCCCAAATACATCATGTGAGATCAGCCCAGATGGCTGAAGAGGAGAAACCCTCTCCTGCTTCTATCCCGTGACTACTCCAACAAGGACTGAGGTCCTAACCTTCAATAATCTCCAGTAATTCTCTCACAGCCTTTACCGTTTGTATTCATTTGGCACTTAATCCTGGCAGACAATATTCTCTCATTGCTACCCAATGCTGTCTCCCTCAGCAGAGGGCAAGCTGCTTCGGGGCAGGTACCCTTGGAAAATGCCTCTGCATCTTCCAAAATACCAATGATAATAACTGACATTTATACTGTGCCTACAATGTGCTAAGTGATCTTTACAACAGCCCTGCGAAGTAGATGTTATTATAATCTTCATTTTATAGATGAGGAAACTGAGGCAAACAAGGTGAAGGGACTTGCCCAGAGGCACAAGGCTACTAAGCATCTGAGGCTGCATTTGAACCCAGATCTTAGCCCTCTATCTCCTGAGCCGTGTAACTGCCCCCCAGCATTGTACAATGTTCTTGTGTCTCCCATTCCTTTGGTCTTCCCTTTATTTCTGGGCTCAGTACTGAAGGTAATGCGCACCTTGGGAGGGTATAAGCTTTTGAGCTGTTTTCTCCAGTAATGGACCCAGGAGGTAAGGAAGGCACTTTGTAAACGGTAATGCCCTCTATAAATACCAGCAATCATAATTATCACCCACACCCTCTCCTCTCACCAGCTTCCCAACCTGTGATTGACGAGACAGAGGCATTTGGAGGCAGGCTGGTCCAAGACTCCAGTCTGTAGACCATGATAACAGTGTTTCTCTGTACAAAGCTAACTAGTCCCTGGTGGATTCCTGCCCTTCACCTCAGCCTCATTAGCACACTGTTCCAACAGAGCAGGCTAGCCCACACCTACTAATCAGCCCCATTCTCACCCTTCTGCCCTATGCCAGAGACTCCAGCTGAATTTTGATAGGAAAGTTTTTTAAAAGGACAGACTAATCCTGAGGTTATTTACTTAGTCTGCACATATGACCCTTATCACCTTTTATAACAACCCCTTATAAAAGAAATGGATCAGAATACAGACTCTACTAAAAACAACCCCAACAAAAACCCGACCACATCACCAAGGTGGCACTTTGGACAACATTTGTTTGGATCCAACCCTCACCTTATCTCCTTTCCACCTTCCTTGCTTGCCCTGCCAAACAAACCTCAGAAAATTACTTTACAGAGTCCAGGAGCTAAACAAAACAGAAATCGATGTAAAGCATGCCTGGCCAAGCAAACGACTTTTTGTCAGTTTGAAAGAGGTCTGTGTTATCTGCATTTCTAACTCCCCCCAAAAAAAACTAAACCTAAAGACTATTTGTATTTCTTCCCTCCCCAATGTAGCTGTAGAAATACAAGCTGTGATATTAAGTTTTCTCAATTTTCTCTCGACTTATTTCCTTGGCAAAGATTTGAAGAGAAAGAGAATGCAAGGCAGAATGCTGGCTCATCTATGTGGCTCTGGTCTCATTATCTATCCTCTCTGGGCCTCAGTTTCCTCCTTTGTACAATAAGGAGGCTGAGTTAATTGCCTGCTAAGGTTCCTTCCACCTCAAAAATCTATGTGTGAGATATGATGTGTGATAAGATTGGGGCTCAAAAAGGAGAGGAGATAATTAGATAGAGCCCACACCAACTTCTTTATGAGAAATGGTTCAGCCTAAAGATGCTGAATTTAAACTTTTCAGAGCTTTATCTCTGACTGTAGCAAGTCTGTTCTGCTGAATGACAGATACTCTTCCACTGGAGCCCTAATTCAATAGAGTGGAATGAAGGGGGCTGTGGTCTCTCCGAGGCTATTCTAAGGTTTCATGAGGGCTCCAAATTCCCTCAAAGTTAAAATAGTTTTTGAAAATGAGAAATTGGTTTTCTTCAGAGGACCAGCCTACCTAACTAACCTCAGAGACACTCCTCCTTAGACAGTAGGACATCAGTGATGGCTCCCATTCAGTAACAGCAGAACCTCCAAGGACCAAGCACCCAGACAAAGAGAGGTGGTGATCTGTGTCAGTGAAGGGGCCATGCACATTGAGGAAATCAGGGGTAAAAATCAGCATTAATAACTGCTGTTTATATGGCTCTTTAAGTTTCACAGTACCTCCTCCTTACAAAAACGTCTTAAGACATAAGCATTAATGTTCCCATTTTATAGATGAAGAAAGGATCTTTAAAATGCATATATCTGCCCTCCTTATTAGTTCATCCAAGACTGACATCCCTCTTCGTCGTTTCTTCATTTGTCCACCTCCACAACTCCATTCCATTCAGTTTGCCTTTAATGAGGTTCCCTAACTTATGTGACAATTACCTGAACAGGGAGAGGTTTCTTATGGTAGGGATTGTTAACCCTGGGGTTCATCAACTGTAGTTTTGCTGTCGTTGTTAATATTTTGATCACTGTATTTTAATATAATTGACTGCCTTTGTAATCTCATGTATTTTGTGCATTTTAAAAATTTAATATTTTATTTTCCCCCAATTTTGTGCATTTAAAAAAATTAATATTTTATTTTCCCCCAATTTTGTGCATTTAAAAAAATTAATATTTTATTTTCCCCCAATTTATTTCCCTAAAATTTCCCCCAACTTTTCAATTTTCCCCATCATGCAAAAACAATTTTTAACATTAATTATTAAAAATTTTTGAGTTCCAAATTGTTTCCCTCCGTCCCTCCCTTGCTCCCCTCATTGAGAAGGCAAGCAATTTTATACAGGCTATACTATTTTATGCATTTGTAAACATTATTCTGAGGAGCAGTCTATAGGTTTCACCAGAAGCAAATAATCCAAGGTCCAACTGTACACACCTTCCTTCCCCTGCCTTTCATAAAACATTAAAGAGAAACCTGGGTTTTCTTTGGTAGCTACATTGCCCAAACATGAAACTGAAAAATAAGTTTGTTTAAGGTTTCTTAGGAAGGCCAAGAAATATTCTCTCCTGAGTAAGTCTCCCCAAATAGTACCAAAGGCTTCCAGCCTAGTATTCCTTGTAATTCTTGGACAGCAAACTTCACAGTGAGTCTCAACCTCCTCTATCATCTTCTCTTGGCCTGTTCTCTTCCCAAATTCATCATATTTTAAAACGAACTCATCTGTTCCCCCAAACCAGTTCCTCTCCTTCCAGTTCAAGACCTCGATAATATTGGTAAATCGCTTTGCAAACCTTAAGGCACTAGATAAATACTATTATTATTATTTTTACTGTGTCCTAAGCTTCTTTATCTCAATGGAGTGTGTGTGGGAGAGGGAGAGGGAAAAGGAAAGAAAAAAAGGAGAGTGAGTGGGAGGGAGACACTCATTGTGTGTGTACATAGCTCAGTTTACAATCAGAGATGTTAATGCCTTGGGAAAAAAAAACATCTCTGCTGCTGAAAGGTAGTAACACAACAGGTGCATCTTTTTGTCTCTATCTATAGTTAATGATAATACTTAATAAGCTGTTGCTAGGCAATTGGGGCCACTTAGGGAGCATACACTGTTAGGATTATGGAATTCTGCATACACATACACACACATACACACACACACACACACACACGGGGACAACCAAAAAAGGGGAGGGTCAGTTTAATGCCACTAAGTGCCCATCCTCAAGCAGAGGGGGAAGAGATGGGAACAAGAACTTATTAAGTTCACCTACTGTGAGCCAAGCACTATGCTAAATGCTTTATAAATATTATCTTGTTTGATCCCCACAACAACCCTAGGAGGTAGAGGCTTATATTATCAGCATCCCCATATTTTTATTATGTTATACTATTATCATTTTATAGCTGATAAAACTGAGACAGAGGTTAAATGACTTGCCCAAGGTCACACAATTAATATTTGTCTCAAGTCACATTTGAACTCTGGTCTTCTTGACTCCAGGCTCAGTACTCCATCCCCTGTGCCACCTAGAACATATATAAACCAGATGAGATTCATTTTAAGGAATTTATATTATATTATATATAAAACATATTATATCATATTATATATCACTTGGAGATAATGATGATCCCGGAAAAGGAAGTTGGGGTAGTGTCATGCTTTGCAATAAGCACTAATAATCTCTATGCCAAGATTTGCCCACGTGTACACTCCAAAAATGTTCTACTGACATCTTACATGCAATGTTACAAGGAGGCCTGTGCAACCTTCATGCATACTGCCTCTTCCCACATTTGGGACTCAGCACCACAGAGGAGTTGATTTAACATATGAATACATACATATATAGTACATAGGGACTGGATCTGTGGTTTCACAGATATAGTGACCTCCCAGGTGAGGGAACACCCTCTACCAAGACATGTCAACATCTTTTCTGAAACATGAGTCTTCAAGAGTTTTCAAGAGCACTGAAAGTTTAAATGATTTATTCAGTTACACAGCTGTGTCAGAGGTAGGACCTGAGCCCAGGTATTCCTCATCTTCCTTTGTGTATCTAACTTTTCTATATACAGGATTCTTAAGCATAAGGACAAATAAGTTTCAGGGATGCCTTTACTGGCAATGAATATACATACATACACACATATATGTAAATATATGTATATATATGTGTATATATATACACATGTCCATGCATACACATATACATATATCAAAGCAGCTAGGCATCAGTATAATAGGAAGTGAGTACTGTTCTCAAAGTCAAGAAGACTTGAGTTCAAATACAACTTCAGACACTTACAAGCTGTATGGCCAGGGGCAAGTCACTTAACCTCTTTTTGCCTCAGTTTCCCCATCTATAAAGTGAGGGTGATAACACCTGGCCTATTTGAGGTAATTCTAAAACACTTAGCATAGTACCTGGCACATGGTAAGCCCCACTATATAAATGTTAGTTGCTAGTATTATTACTCAAAACCTGCCTCAATTTCTGGTTCTAGGACCCTGGGTAAGTCATTTAACATTATTTAACCTCATTTTCCTTAGCTGTAAAATGGGAGAAATAATAGAGCCTCCCTCATGGAGTTATTATATCAAATGAGAAAACATGTCAACTGCTTTGGCAACCTTTAAATGCCACATAAACACTATCCCAGATGATTTTCTGTATCACAGCCAGAAGAGCTGGGTTCTAGTTCTGCCTCTTACACATACTGGCTGGGTAGTTTTGTGACAGTCTTGTTATTGAACTTCTCAGTGATCTAAATGATTTTCTAGAACTGTGTTTCCACTGAGTCACCAATCTGCATTCACAGAGTTTCCCACACTGATACAATTATAGGTCTGGACCAAAAACATTATGTATGTATAGATGAACGTTGTGACCATTATTGTATAAAGCAATTTGTAATCTAAATTCAGATTCATGAAATAATCTCACAGAACAGTGAGGTATGTTTTATTTTTGGAATCCAACTGCAAATCAAGCCTTTACAAAGGTTCCCCTCTAGAGTTAACTAAATCCTATAACTCATAGTAAAAACACATCTCATAAACCTGATGCATTTTCCATTCCTTTAATCAGGAAAACAGTAAAAACTGCCAGGTTTCCCCCCACACACACATTATACATAAGGGATATTGATGATCATTAGCACTTATATAAAAGATTTCCTTAGGTTCATCTCATTTTGTATTCCCACCCCATACTAACATACCCTTTAGTGATGTTCTAGACTACACAACATCTTAGAATTGTGTTATTTCATAGACTGAAATTTTCCAGTTTGCTTCAAGTTAAAGGAAGGTTAAGATTCCCTGGGATCCCTGTGCACCCAAATCTTGCCCCCACCTCTAGTCTCAACCCCCTACACTCTCATAAATGTACAAGCAAGATAAGAATTATCCCATGGTTTATTCCCATACATATTCCATAAGGACAGAGAAAACAGGCGTCCCTGTCTCTAACTTATCTCTAATACTCTTCCTAGTCTTAGACTGATCCTAAGAGTGGTGGGGAAGGTCCCAGTTCTCCTCCTGACTTTGCCCTGCATGTTTTTAATATTATCAGTCCTCTTCTAACCCTATTCAAGGGTTAGAATGGGAGATGAAAATAATAATAATAATTGCTAGTATCTACATAGCACTTTTAAGGTTTATAATATCTGCAAATATTATCTAAACAATATGTAACAAGTAAAATAAAAAATAAACTTTGCAAATTATCTCATTTGATCCTCACAACAACCTGGGGAGGTAGGTACTATTATTATCCCCACTTTACCAATGAGGAAATTCAGGCAGATAGCACTCATGTGACTTAACAATCAACTCGTTAAATTCAGGTCTTTCTTATTTTAAGTCCTGCACTCTATCTACTGTGCCACAATCTATTTATCTGTCCATCCATCTATCCATCTGTCCATCCGTCCATCCATCCGTCCGTCCATCCGTCCATCCCTCCATCTGTCCATCCATCCATCCATCCATCCATCTTATCTGTTCTCCAGAGGCATCCTGGCATAATGAAGACTTGGAAGTCATAGTATCATAGACTCAAAGATGGAAGAGGCATCAAAAGCCAAGGAGTTCAACCCTTTTGTTTTACAAAAGAGGAAACTGAGGCCCAGGGAGGTTGGTTCACTTACCCAAGGTCACAGAAGTAGTAAGCATCAGGTCCTAAGAGGTCCTTAAACTTAGAGCCTCTTGATTTGACTCTATTTGACATCTGATTCTACTATTCCACCAGCTGGATAAAGCAATGGATAGAGTGTTGGGCTTGAAGTTAAAAAGCCCTGAGCACAAATCCTACCTCAGATATTCCCTAACTGTATGACCCTGGCAAGTCATGTATCATTTCTCAACCTTAATTTCCCCATTTGTAAAATAGAGCTCCTAACAGCACACAGGTTATGATCTCCATTTTACAACTAGGGGAACTGAGGCTGACAAATGTTGTTTCATAAGGCTGTTGTGAGGCTCAAATGAGTTAAGATCCATAAAGCAATCTGCCATTGTTACAGCCCTATATGAATGCTAGCTGTTACCATCATCATCATTATAGACCTATATGAATGTCAGCTATTTTCATTACAGCTGTTATGATTACAGACTATATAAATGTCAGCTATTATTATTATTGTTGCTGTTATTGTTGGACAGTATTCTCTGTTAGTATTAACTGCTGCCATAGGGAAAATTCCTGCTTTGTGTTGATTCTGGGTAGAAATCTGCATAGGGTAAGAAACAGCCTTTGGCTACTTCTCTGGCACAAGGAGCAGTCTGTGCGCCCACTGGGTAAACAGAAACTAGACACTATGTAATTAGCAAACACTTCTGTACGTTCTTTAACGTTTCTGCATATTTCTTCTCTAGCTTTTCAACACCTGTGCTTAAAATCCTGTGAACATGCTGCTATGCTCCCTCCCACCAGGGTACTTCACCAGGAGGAAAATCTTGGCAGGACGTTTAGACTAAGGAGAAACCACTTCATATCTCGGTTTAAAATCCTTGACATGTTCTGTTTAAATAAGTGCTTAGAATTCTAAAATTCCAGGAACCTAGCTTTGGTAACTCTTAAATCCTTTAAAGAGTAACCTGTTTCCAACTTATTCGACCCAACAAACCTTCATTTAGTGCCTACTGTGTGCAGGGCTAGCCCTGTCAGTTTGAGGCAACCAATCCTTCTGGTTGGAGAAAATGCAGGTTCCTGCTGCCAAAGGCAAGAAGATTCTCTACAGAAATGTAATTTCTTTTTTGCTTCAGTAGCAACAGAATGGGTAGGGAGGCAGGGGAGGAGAGGCGAAGATAAACTCGAAAAGAAGGGAACTAGAACCTTTGGGAAACTGTTTCAGAAGCAGAATGTGAAGACCCAAAACGAGGAATAATTCCTTAGGCTGAGGCCCTCTAAGGGAGCAGAGTTACTGCTGTCTTTATCACTCCCCAGATGTTTTTAACTTAGGCCAGCTCAGCAAGGGAAAAAAAAAGGCTGAGTTTGCAGGTAACCACAATTATGGTGGAAACTTAGGGGCTTTTAATAACGAAAGAACAGTGAGCAAGGGCTACAAGAAGTTATCAAAGACTTTCTTTGAAGACGGGCAAGGGTTAAGAATCATTAACAATTAAGAAGTCGTAAGAAAGGCATTAAATGGTAATTGAGGCTTTTAAAAAAGACTTTCTCTAATTATGCATCTTTATAAGTATGGTACCCTTTTAGGTTTATACACAGCAGTTTTAATAAAGCATCCTATTTTAATAGGAAAAGTCAAACTGGGTGAGAAAACGTGCCTTCCTTTTTCTCTTAGTTAAGGACAAATATCCAAGGCCTCGACGTTCCAACCCCAAGGCCACAGCTAAGATTTCAGTTAACATTCAGTGCAGGATGTCCTAACTGCAGGCCAAGTACCTGACAGAGGCAGACTTGCAAGTTTAAATCCATGGAGGGAATGCCTGAATTGGGTAGCACAATGGAGAAAGAGTCTGCCTTGTCTGGGAAAGGCAGGCATGATGGGGGAGAGGCAGCTTGGCTTGGGAAAGGCAGGCATGATGGGGGAGAGGCAGTTTGGTCTGGGAAAGGCAGGCATGATGGGGGAGAGGCAGCATGAAAATGTACTTCGCAGAAGACCATAGTTCAAATCCAATCTCTATTACTAGCTAGCAATGTGACAAGGGGGAAGTTATTGTAATCTCTTGTCTGCTAGAAGGAAATTTCTTTGCAAATTACAAAATTGCAAAATAAATGTTAATTATTCTAGTGATTACTACTACTACCATTTTAGACTACAGGTTCTTACCCTTTTGTGTGTCATGGACCTCTGATAATCTGATCAAGCTGACAAGTCAGGAAACATTTATTAGGTGCTCACTGTATATACACTAGGCCCTGTGCTAAGCACCAGGGATACAAAGACAGGTGTAAAAATAGTCTCTTCAGGGAGCTCACCTTCTAATGGGGATGACAACATACAAACAACTGTTTAGAATCAAGATATGCACTGCACAGTAAATCCGAGGTAATGGCAGAGGAAGGCACTAACATTAAGGCGGGGTTAGGAAAGGCTTCTTGCTGAAGATGGGATTTCAACTAAATCCTAAAGGAAGCTCTCTCAGAATAATGTTTTAAAACACTTTAAGTAAACTATATAAGATTACCAATGAAAATAAAATATACTGAAATACAATTATTGCCAATTTTACAAAATGATCACAGACTCCCAGGTTAGGAACCCTTATTTTACGTTATTCCATTTCAGATGGGGCAACTATGAAGTTAATGATACTATTCTTCAGTTAAGGTTTGCCCCCATCTGCCTCTAGACCTATCATTGCTTTTTATCACTGGAGAAAATTCCATTCCTGTTCCTAAAGCATGCTGTCTAGACGGAAGACACTTTACAGTGGAATTAGACTGGCCTTGCCTTTCCTAGAAACACACAATAAATCACTCAATTTATTCATATAAAAATTAGGAAAGGGTTTTTTTTGAGAGGTGTTAGCAATTTTCACTATGTTCCTATCTCACCCTCTACCCACTCTGTTTCCAGGCATCTGTTTTTGTTTACTCATTTCTTTATCTTAACCAGAGATCAATCAGTCCCACAGGGGCAGCTGGCAAACAGCTGGATGAGGAATTTGTCCTTTCAGCTCCTAAACCTTTGGCCCAAGGAATGGGGCACGTTGGGAGAGCAGAGCAGCAGAGGGCAGTGATCATTTATCCCTGGAAAAGAGATGTGGGTTTTACCTTATATTCCCGCTACTGCTGATTTTCATCAAGTGGGAGTGTTGCCATGGCAACTGTCATATTACATCAATTATGCCACCTCTAACCTACAAACGTGTCTTCTTCAACCATACCACCCTAGAGACATATGCCTCTGTTTCTCTGGAGATGTTAGATTGGCGTTTTTTTCTTCTCAATAAACAGGCAAGCCTCAATTATCCCCTTAATGGATTACCTGTGGCATTATAATGTATCTGTTATTTTTTTTTTTTGTTCCCAGTATCCCTGCCCTATTCTTAACCAGAGCTTAGCACAGTGCCAGGAACATAGTAAAAATGTTTAATAAATGAATGTTGACTGTCTGTCATCACCACAATCACCATCCCCTGCCAACAGTTGGTATATACCCAAGAAATATAACTTCAATTTTAATATCAGTTCCAGAAAACAAAGACTGAATTTGGAAGACAAAGCTGTTGCCCTTGAAAAAAACCATATTAACAGATTCCAAAGATCAAATACAAAATAGCTTTGTATTCTTTACCACTCTGGATTACTGCCTATATTATAGCTCCTTCCCATTAAGAAGGTTCCAGGAATAGGAGATGGCTAATTGACTTGCCAGAGTCAAACAGCTAATAATTATCAGAGTTGGGATTTGAACATAGGTCTCCCCAACTCCAAGCCCAGCATCCTACCCACTACATCATGCTGTCTATACACCCAGTATTCCCAGTTGACTTCCCATCCAATTACTAAATGGGCCACAGTATATGAGACCAGACACAAACTAGAGTAAGCAAGAGGGTAGCCTGGCCTTCGAGGATTAAGACACCACATGGTGGGGAGGGGAGAATCAACAGTTAATGGGCTGTGCCATGTGTCTGACTCAATAAGATCTAGATAACATGCTCACAAGGAAATAGGCTGGTATGTAGGGTAATATCTCTGATTGTCACCTTCACTCACGTTGTATCTGTTTTTTACCAATTCCAGAACTCCATAAGAATGGGGGAGGAGAGAAAGGGGGCCCAACCTATGAAAAGCAAAGCAACCTCATGGCAGCATCAGGAATCCCTCAGATACATATATATAGAGATATATAGATATATAGTTATTTATATACACATACAAACACAATGCATATATACACACATTGATGTATTATGTATATATGTATGTATTTATATATGTATACACACATATATATACACACACACATCACACACACACACACACACACACGTTGTCTCTCCTGTTAGAATGCAAGCTTCCTGAGTAGAGATCATTTCATTCTTTGAATGTGTCTCCAGTGCCTAGCACAGGCCCTGTGGTAGTAGTAGGCGCTAAATAAATACTTTCTGACGGACTGGACTGGATCTGGGTAGAATGTCTTTAAAATCTCTGTGGCTCTCTAATCTCTCTCGTGAGGATGAGCTTCCTGAGAGGGAAGGAGCTGCTTTCGCTGTCCTCTGACAAAGCAACCTCACATCTGGTCCCCACTCAGAGAACACGGGACAGATACATCCTCACCCTCACACGCAGATCTATTTTGGCACATGCATTCTGGGATGCCGATTCCCTTCTTCAACAGCTCTCCACGCATGAGAAAACTCCCTTCTGCGGATGCTATCTGGAGAGAACAACTCGTCCTTTTCAGGACTGCCATCTCTTTAAAGAGGGAAGAGGAGAAGGGACAGACTCTAAAGTTGCGTTTCCTCAGCTTCCTTCAAGACGGAGCTCAAATCTCACCTTCTGTAGGAGGTCTTTCCTTGTCCCCTAAACTGCTAATGTCATCTTCTTTTTTCAGAATGCCTTCATATGCTCTCCAGTATCTGAATGCCTTCACATATTCAGACCATAAGCTATATATGGCTTATAGTATAGACCCAGTCAAGGGAAGTCATTTTTAGTCATGTCCGACTCTCTGTGACCCCATTTGGGGTTTTCTTGGTAAAGACTCCAAAGTAGTTTGCTATTCCCTTCTCCAGCTCATTTTATAGATGAGGAAACTGAGACAAAGAGGGTTAAGTGTCTTGTCCAGGGTCACACAAGCTAGTAAGTGTCTGAGGCCATATTTGAACTCAGGAAGATGACTCTTCCTGACTTCAGGCCTGGCACTCTATACACAGTACCACCTACCTAGTAGCTCCCAGTATACGGCTCATGTATACCTACAGTATACAGCTCTCTCTCCCATCAGAGTATATGCTCCTTGAGGGCAAGGGCTGTTTTTGCCTTTCTTTGTACTACCAGTATTTAGTTAGAAATGTCAATAACCATTTATTAAGTGTTTCCTAATGTGCTAGGCACTGTACTAAGTACTGGGGATACAAAGGTATCCTTGCTCTCAAGCTGGAACACAGTAAGAGCTTAAGATGCTTGCTGACTGAACTCCATCAAAATGCCAGGCAGGAAGAGGGCAGAGGAGAGGAGAGCACCAGATCTGGAATATTCATGTTTCCATCCCTTTCTTTCCAAGGATTCCCCAGTTTCCCCTAAGGATTCCTAAATGGAAAACTCCTTCATGCCAAATAGATGACTATTTCACACATCTCCAGATTGTACTGGGACAGATCAGAGAAGCAGGCAACTCTTTAGGTCATGGTGGAGGTAGTTCATGTGGTGAAAAGTTTGCTAGATTTCAAGTCAAAGACCCTGAATTCAAATCTTCATCTTGCTACTTACTACTTCTGTATCCTTGGGCAAGCAACTTCACCTCTCTAGGCCTCAGTACTTTCTCTGCAAAATAAAGGGGGCAAAAACTACATCAGAATCAGAGGTTCTTAATCCTGAGTCCATCAACTTGTTATTTTCTTTAAAAAAAAAAAAACATATATATATATATATATATATATATATAGACAATATATATCAACATAACTGGGTTCCTCTTTAATTCCATGCATAGTATTTTATGCATTAAAAAAACATTATTCTTTGATGGTCTCACCGGATTGCCAAAAGGGGTCCATGACACCACAAAGGGTTAAGAGCTCCCCTTCCCTGAACATTCTTATTTTTTATTTTATTCTTTCAGAGATGATAATTTATTTTTTATTATTTAATGTATTTGATTTTCAATTCATGATCCTCTCCTATCTAGCCTAAAACCAGGATTAGCATTAGCCTTTTTTCTCCCAATCTAGACTGGCTTCAAAGAAAAACTAAGCGTTAGACTCAATAAGACTGTGTATCTCTAGCGCCTCCAATTCAATCTCCCAATTAAACAACTATATATTAAGGTCCTTTCATTGGATGTCCTCAGTCTCTCCTGACAACTATGGCTCCTCCTGCAGTTCTGCCTTATTGGTAAGGTCAGAACAGAAGGCCCTCCAAATTCTGAGGATGCAAGAAGGCAGGAAATTAAATTTTAAATTAAACTTCTAATGCTCACTTTTAAAATGAGCCCTGCTCTTTAAAAACAAATCTTTTCTCCCTGTGCTTTACGGAACAGATCCCTGAGGCATTCAGTTGAGAAACTTTCTGCCAACCTGATCCAGCATATGGACTCTGGTCTTTGGTACTTTTTTTTTTTTATCATTCCCCCTTAGCACTTAATGTCCCTGGTTTGTTTGCTACTAATCTACGCTTATTGATATGGGACTCTGTAAGTAGTGCTTTGGCTGGGGTGGATGTAACTAACAATACTGCAGATTTCCCAGCGGCAGGGACCTGACCATCTATTTTTCTTGTATCCGCTCACAGCCCTTATCAGGGTACTCAGAACACATGGACTGAGTATCAGGGTTTTATCCCTCTCTCCCTTTCAAGACCTCCAGGAAGGAAAGAGTTTTGAAAATGCTGCTTTCTTAGCAGTGCTCAGATAGCCTTTGGCCCTCAGACCCAGACAAGCTGACGTGTGAAGATGAGGCCATCATTGTAAGGCTTACTGAAGCCTGACTCAGTAGTCCTTTAGCAAGCCAAGTTCATCCAGAACCAAACCTCCAGGCTGTGTTCTGTCACTTTTTTTAGGTTTGTTTTTTTCCTTGAATGCTGGATGGTGAGAGGAGTTTTCCCTCCAGGTTTTCTAAGGAGCGTTCCATTTCCATTCCATAATCACCAGAGACCCATCTAACAGAGCCTAACCAGAAAGGAATGCACAGCACCGGTGAACTCAGCTGCTTTTAGCAGTATTTTTTCATTTAATTTCTTTAAAGAGAAATAAAATTTATTTCTGTATATATGGAGGAGACAGAGAAAAGGACAGGAAGTGGGTAAGTGGATGGATGATTTCAGTTGGCGCAGGGAATTCCAGGCAAGGAAATCCTCTCTACTGATGTATAAGCATCTTCTGGGCAAATCTGAGTCTCAGAAAGTTGCTTAGGGAACTAAGAGGCTAAGGGGGCTTGCTCAGGGTCACACTGCCAGTATGAGTTGGAGGTGGGATGGCTTCTCCAGTAGGGAAGCTGCCTCACACCCCATCTGGGGCACTGGAAGGTCCCCATCGAGAGCTAGTGCCCAGCTGGACTCCACCTCTGGTTCACCCAACAGTTCAGATTCCATCAGTGGCTCCTGGAGAATTGGTGTTGTTATTGCAGTTTGTTTTTTAAGGATTCCAAAGTTTATTTATTAACCTGATAATAACTTAAGAAGAATGAGTGGTAGGTAGTGGTAGGTAGTGGTAGGCGCCAGGCCTGGAGTCAGGAAGACTCATCTTCCTGAGTCCAAATATGGCCTCAGACACTTACTAGCTGTGTGACCCTGGACAAGTTGCTTAACCTTGCTTGCCTCAGTTTCCTCATCTATAAAATGAGCTAGAGAAGGAAATGGCAAACCACTTTGGTGTCTTTGCCAAGAAAACCCCAAATAGGGCCATGAAGAATTGGACATGACTGAAACGACTGTACAACAAACTTAACAAAGGGTCTAATGTTTGCCTCAAGAGCATGAAGACCAAGCAAGAAGATCAGAGCCAGAATTGGCATCTAGTAGATCCAAATTTCCAGCCTCTCCCCCTGGAGACTATTCCCACACACACCTTCCTGTCAATGCCTCCTTCATCTTAAGTCTTCATGGCAGGACACTGAACCACACCATCCCCACTCTGCCAGAGAGAACCCAGAATCCACTCTACTGCAACTGTTCCCACTGCTGATGGGCTACTCCTATAGGACTGAAATCCTCACATAAACTAAGGACTCCCGGGTCTTTCCATTCATCCCCCTGCAGCTCAATTCTTCTTCATGTGCGTACCCCCAAGCTCCATGAAGACAAAGAATATCTCCTTTTTCCATTTATATCACCAGAATAGTGCTTGGCATACCGTAAGCATTTAATACATGCTTTTTAATGCATTCATTCCTGGCTCCAAGTTTGGCTCTCTAGTTGATACCACACTGCCTCTGCAAACACGTAATATACATAAAACTGATGCAAGGTCATGGCATCTAACATTGATATAGCACTTTAGGGTTTTCAAAAGGCACAACAGTACGGTGGCTATGGAGCCAGACCTAGAATGTCCTGGGTTCAAACCCCAAATCTGACACATATTGGTAATGTGACTCTGAGCAAACTGTGTGACCTCTCAGGGCCCCAGGCAAACCCTCTGAGCATCTAAGGTGTGGAGAAATTACATGAACAGAAGGAATTTCCTCCCCAAGACTTCCAATACTATTAAAATCCTAGGCTCAATCCCCTCAATCAAACCAACAACAGTTACTATAATGACTGATGTGCATTGCCCAATCTGATCCTCACGACAACTCTGTAAGGCACAGCTACAACTACATCATCATCACCACCACCATCACCTTCATCATCACCATCATCATCACCACCACCATCATCACCTTCATCATCACCATCATCATCACTACCACCATCATCATCACTATCACGTTCATCACCACCACCATCACCTTCATCACCACCACCATCATCACCACTATCACCTTCATCACCACCATCATCATCACTATCACCTTCATCACCACCATCATCATCACTATCACCTTCATCATCACCATCATCACTATCACCTTCATCACTACCATCATCATCACCTTCATCACCACCACCATCACCTTCATCACCACCACCATCATCATCACTATCACCTTCATCACCACCATCATCATCACTATCACCTTCACCACCACTACCACCATCACCACCATCATCATCATACTGCCATCAGCTTCATCACCAGCATCATCATCACCATCATCCCCATCCCCATCACCACCAGAGCTAGCCCTTTAAGGTTTGTAAAGTACTCTACAAATACTATCTCCTTTCACCTTCACGATAACTCTGGCATGTAGATGCTATTATTAACCCTATTTTACAGATGAGGAAACTGAGGCAGACAGAGGTGAAGTGACTTGCCCTAGGTCACACAGCTAGTACATGTCGGAGATCATATTTGAACTAAGGTGCTCCTAACACCAGGTCCAGCTCTCTGTGCACCATGGCACCACCTAGCTGCCCTATAGTATACACACTGTAGCTATTATAAGCTCCATTTTACCAGTGAGGAAACTGAGGCAAAGAGACGGAGGTGGGATTTGAGCCCAGTCATCTGCTCAGCTGAACTCCTACACTCTTTCGGCCACATCATCCTACCTGGTATCTAGCAGTTTCCTGAGGAATATCTGTTAATTTGAAATGAACTAAAATTGCTCTGGCAGGTAAAGAATGTGCAGAACTCAACAGATAAGGGAAGAGGGAGAAGGGAAAGAGCATTTATTAAGCACCTACTATATGCCAGACACTGCATTAAGTGATTTACAAACATTATCTCATCTGATCTTCAAAACAACCGTAGGAGGTAGGTGTTATTATTGTGCCCATTTAGCAGTTGAGTAAATGGAGGCAGGCAATAGTTAAGTGACTTGTCCAGGGTCATACAGCTAGTAAGTGACTGAACTCAAGGTTTCCTGCCTCCAGGCCCAGTTCTCTATCCACTACACCAGCTGGCTGCTTAATAATATGCTGCTATTAAAAAAATTACCAAAAACTAAACTAAAATAATAAAACTCAATATCCTGAACTACCTACTGTCTTTATTTTAATGGGGAACAAATACCCTTCTTCGTCTACCCTGACCAAGTGAGGTATGTGACTTTGTTGCTGTTGTTGTTTAGTCATTTCAGTTTTACTCTCTCTGACCCCATTTTGGGGCTTTCTTGGTGGAGATGCTGGAGTGGTTTGAAATTTCCTCCTCCAGCTAATTTTACAGATGAGGAAACTGAGGCAAACTGAGTTAAATGACTTGACCAGGGTCACTGCACCACCTAGTTGTCCTTATATGATCTTGGGGAAACATTACTGAATTATGGGTCTAATGACAAGATTATGAATTGGCATAAGTTAGGGAGAGATTGTTAAAAACTTTTGGACTCTGTTAAGAAGGCTCTCACTGCATTCTTTGTTGTGGACCAAGAAAAGATGAGAGGGGTATGCAGGGATCTGTGATTCCATTCAATCCCCACCTTCCTGTGTGGGAAGTTCCTCTACTAATGCAAATCATAAGCCATTATAGACATGTCTTAGGCCACTGCTAGAAGTATAGAGACTACAAATTAGTAAAGTGGGGTGGGGAGTGGAATTCAGGATATTAGGTTCTGATAGATGATAGATTTATGATAGCTATCATATATCATGACAGATGATATCATGCATATCTAGCATATATAGTAAACAGACGCTATAACAGATCAAAGATATGCATTATCTATGTAATAAGAGATATATATTACATAGTGAATTTTCTAATTCTGTGCCAATTTCCTGGGGTGCTGTCTGTTGGCTTTCCCATAGCCCGAACAAGAGAGCAGCAACAAAAATCTGTGAGTCTGGAACCATTCTTGGTATTCTCTTCACAAAGTGAAATTCATCAGGGAAAGTGGAGGCAAAGAGGGTGGGAGTGGGGGGATGAATCAAACTGATACTAACAAAGGGATACAGCCAAGGTTGAGAAACATTGTACAAACCACTCAAATCTCGATAAAGCAGAAGGTTCAGTGGACAGTGTTGGACTTGGAGTCAAGAAGATCTGAGTTCAAATCCTACCTAAGCCATGTACTAGCTTGTGACCCTGAGCATGTCATTTCACTTCGGCCTACCTCGGTTTCCTCATTCGTAAAATTCAGATATTAAAAGTGCCTACCTCATAGGGTTGTTGTCAGGATCAAAAGAGATAACTTAAGTGAAGTGCTTTGTAAACATTAAAGTGTTATATAAATGCTGGCTATAATCACGGTTATCATCATCATCATTATTTCCATGGGGGTTTTCTCTAAGAGTTCTGAATTTGGATCAGAGGAACTGAGTTCAAATCCTGGCCCTACTACTTACTAGTTTTTGTGTCCTTGAGCAAATCACTCTGTTTTCTCTTTTGAAAAAAACAAAAACGAACAAACAAAAGCAACAGGAGTTTGGACCAGTAAGCATCTAAGGAACCCTCCAGCTGTAAATCTCTGATCTGTTCTCTCTAAGTGTCACATTCATATCAGAGAATACTGCCCTTTTAGAAAAACCTGAGAAGAGTTATATAAACTGATGCAAAGTAAAGGGAACAGAACCGGGAGATCACTGTATACAGAAACAGCAAGACTGCATAATGATAAACTGTGAAAGACTTAGCTACTCTGATTAATTCAATGATCCAAGACAATTCCAAAGGACCCATGATGAGAAATGCTATCCACCTCCAGAAAGAGAACTGAACTCTGAGTGCAGACTGAAGCACACCTTTTTTTGTTTATTTGTTTGTTTTCTTTCTTTTTCTAGTTGTGTGTGTATGTGTGTATACTTTTGCAACATGGCTAATATGGAAATGTTTTGCATGACTTCACATGGATAATTGATATCATATGGCTTGCCTTCTCAAGGGATGGGAGAGAGGCAGGAGGGAGGGAGAAAATTTAGAATTCAAAATTTTTAAAAATGAAAGTTAATTTTTTTATAAGGGAAAATACTTCCTAGGCAAAGGATTCCAAGTAGTTCTTTTAACAAGGTGACAAGAAGATAATTGTTTTCCTTGGTGCCATGTTCTATCACCCCATTTAATTAAGTAGTTAAAAGAGCAATTAAAAACCTATCTGATGACTTTAAAAGACTCTTGCCATTGATCTGGGAACATCACTATAAATTCTGAGGTCCAATCACATTTCCATCATTGAAAGACAGAAAATTTGAGCACAATTGTTTGTTTTATTTTTAAACCCTCCAAAACAGTCTTCAAGAAAATATTTTATTCTATTATTAAGGCACCAATCAGAAAATACTAAAACACAAATTAGGATGGCTAGAAAAACAAAAGGAATAACACAGAACAATGGAATAAAACTGTTTAGAGTAAGAGAAGCTAGGTTCAGATTCTATTTTTGATGCTGACCCATCTGACAATTGAATCACCTTGGGCAAGTCACTTATTCTCCTTGGGACTCAGTTTCCTCATCTGTAAAACTGAAGGGTAGGATTAGATAGCTTTTGAAGTGTTTTTCTGCTCTGGATCTATGATTTCATAAACTAAGGAACACATCAAGAAGCATTAGGAGAACCATGTGCTTGGAGGTCCGTCCATACAGACTGCTCACACTGGCTTAGTTCTGGATGAAGCTGGCATAAGCTGGTGGTATCCTTTCCTTTATCATTCATCACCTTGCACAGAAAAATCTGCCCTAGTACAAACAGTACTGGGGCAATGTGTCATCTTCAAATGGTACTGGGAGTGGATGAGAATTTTTTCTCTGTTTTGAGCAAAAGAAGGAAATCCTTCAATGTTAGGATACATCCCATGGTATCAGGATTGGTCAAAATAACATTCCTGCCGGCCCTGGAGTCAGAAGGACCTGAGTTCGGATCCGGCCTCAGACACTTAACACACACAAACAAAAACCTAGCCATGTAACCTTGGGCAAGTTACTTAACCCCAATTGCCCTCCAAAAAACTAAAATAAAATAACATTCCCCCAAGATCCAAAACATTGATATTCAAAGCTGTATCAATATAGGTATACAGGTACATGAAATGTGTGAATCACAAAGTGCTTATTGGCACAGGACCCAGCACACAGTAGGTGCTTGGTAAAAGCTTGCTTCTTGCCTGCCTTTCTTAAAGTATCTGTGAGAGACTCCCAGAGTTAGAAGTACCTCCCCCAACACAAAATGGAAACCTACTTGTGATTTAGGAAATAAATACCTAGGAGCTGCCCAAGCCTCAGAAAAGGTAAGTATCTTATACAGGGTCACACAGCTAGTAAGTGGCAAAAAGGAGATTGGAACCCAGGTCCCCTGGACTCTATCAACCCAGCTAAACGCTGGTGATTCATGTAGAGATTAGTGGAACTAATTCAGGCAATGTGCCATGCATTGCTTCAGTTAACACTAAAATAAATTTACCAACCTTGAGCACATACCAACTATGGCAAGGGGAGATATCCCTTGGGTAGCAGAGCAAACTAGCCTGGGCTTAAATATTTACTCTGGATAATCCAAAGAACAGATTACCCATACACAAGGAACAGACATCTGATCCCACATAAAACTAAGATGTAAAGTCCAAGCCCCTTGGCCTGGGATTCAAAGCTTTATACAATGTGATGCTGACTTTCCTTTCCAGCTTCAGCTCAGACTATGTATTCTATATTTCCAAGCACACTAGTTGTGGTTCTTGTTCAGTCCTGTCCTGACTCTCCATGACCCCATTTGGGGTTTTCTTGGCAAAAATAATGGAGTGGTTTGACATTTCTTTCTCTAGCTCATTTTACAGATAAGGAAACTGAGGGGAACAGAGTCCAGTCACTTGGCCAGGGTCACACAGCTAGTGTCTGTGGCCACATTTGAACTCAGGTCTTCTTAACTTCAGGATGAGCAGTCTATCCACTGTGCCACCTACCTGCCCCACAATATGACTCAGTGCTTCCCCTACCTCCATGCTATTTCCTATAACTGGAATGTACCCCAACCACCCATCAATGCTTTCTGAATTCTACACATCCTTCAAGACTGGGCTTCTCCATGATACAACTTCCCAACTGCTACCCCCTCCTCCCAAAGGAAATGGTCTTTCCATTCTCCTTCCAACTTCAAACAGCACTATTTATACCTCTCTCATTTATTTCCTAAGATCACAGATTTAAGGCTAGGAGGGACCTTAGTCCAGTCCAATTCCCACATTTTAGAGATGAAAAAACTGAGACCTAAAGAAAAATCATAGGACTATAGCTTTAGAACTGGAAGGAGCCTTAGAAATCATGAAATTCACCTCCTTGTTTTACAGATGAGGAAACTGAGGCCCAGAGAAGAAATAACTTGTCCTATGCCACAGAGATAGGAGGAGTCTGAAGGAACTCTGGTCATCCTTAGTCCAAGTCCATAGAAATCCATCAGACCATACCACTTCTAATAGTTTAGTACATGTCTAACTATGGAGTGGTTGAAAGCGAAAGTATGGCTCTTAGAAAACGAAGGAAACAGTGCTCTTTACGGGGAAGGAGGTGGGTAGGCTTCAAAGAGACTTCAAACTGGTGGCAATTAAAAAAAGAAAACAACACAAAACCAGCCTCCAAATGAGCTTCTGAATTTGAACAATTTTTACCATGTTTGTATAGCTGATGCATCAGAAGAAGCCGCTTTCTCAACTCACCTTATCTAACCTCACCTGGGATGAGGAAGCTCATTTTGACAACTGGGAGAACTGAAAGCCTATGGCCACCCCCCACTTCTCCCTATCTCCCACGGCCTCCCTTTCTCCTCCTCCTTCCCCCTCACCCCAAGCTCATTCATCTGCCAGGTATGGAAAGGCCTTGAATTATTTTTAAATCTCATAACTAATACGTTTCTAGGATTGGAGCAGGGCAGTACCATTTTTCACCCAATGTTACTTTTGTCTGGTAAATCAGGCTAACCAGTGGACCGCTGGATTCCCTGCTCTGTAGGTCTGGGTATGATGTCCCCCGCAGGGTGAAAGTCTACCAGAGGTTGCCTCTTAGCACTGCCATCCAAAAAGACTGAGATCTCTGCCAAATAACCTACTGCCAGCAAAGCTTTCTTAAAAGGGGACTGACTGCTTCCTGGCCTGAGGGTGCTGACAGAAAAAAAAGCAGCTTTCCAAGTGGTATGTGAAGGGACCAGACAACGTGGGCAGCCTTATGGCACAGGAAATCATTTAAAAGTTGAGAAGGAGTGGCTCCATTCCTAACTACCTGGGTCATCATGATCAGTCAAGTCCCTTTTCTTCCCTGAGCATCAGTTTCTTCATCTATAAAATGGGGAAAGGGAGTACAGAAGGGTACCTGGGTGGTGCAGCAGAGTGGAATCAGGAAGACCTGAGTTCAAATCTGTTCTCTGATGTATACTAAGCTGTGTGGCTCTGGCCAAGTCACTTCACCCTGTTTACCTCAGTTTCCTCATCTGCAAAATGAGCTGGAGAAGGCAACAGCAAACCACTCTAGTACTCTGCCAAGAGAACGTCAAATGGGGTCATGAAGAGTCAGACATGACTGAACAAGTATAGAATAGAGAATCTCTCTCTCTCCAGATCCCTCTTCTAAGGTCCCCTTCTAGCTCCCAATTATAAATTATACAACCTGAAGTGTTGCATTTCTTCCTCTTGCCAGTCCTTAGCACAGTGCCTGCCTGGCACATAAGAAGCATGTAATAAATGTTTGCTGACTGACTGATGATGGTTGAAGAACCATGGGGGAAGGGAACTATTCTACAGTACTTGTTACAGTACTAAGCGAAGTAAAGTTTCATCTCCCAAGGAGTATGGTCTTGCTTGAGGATGCTAGACAATCCCAACACAGCTTTATTTTTCTCTTTCCCCCTTTCCCAAATTGGAGGATACCTTCAGAAATCAAAAAAGGGGTCAACCCTCCACCCAGAAGGTTACTTCTGGATTTCCCCCAACTTCTCCTTCCCAAGATAGACACTTCCCCTTCTGGGGGGAATCAGAGACTCAGCTGCAGTCCTGAGGCCAAGTGGAGATGGACTTGGGGGGAGGGGGTTGGGATTATAGAGTAATTCAAGTACAATACCTCCTTTTCCCCAAGGAAATAAAAAACCGAGGAGAAAAAATCAAAAGGTTCCCTTAATGATTTTAATAATTCCCTCCCTTTATTTCTGGACTTGGACCAGTAAGAGAGAGGTCTTTAGAGCTCCAGAAAGAAAAAAAAATAGCAAGTTATTAGAGACAGGAAGGTGTGTAGTTCATTTAAGGATCTCAGAGCTCTGGGTTAGTGGTATAACTGTCCTAGGCCTAAGACCTATGGGATCCTTATAGGTTCAGCCAGGAAAACAGGGAGTGAGGGGAGTCTCATCCAGAGTACCATCCAACCAGGAAAGGAGAAGGAAGTAAGCGTTTACATTGTGCCAACTCTATGCCAGGCCCTGGGCTAAGCACTTTACAAATTCTCTTTCCTGGATTCACCGAAGGAGGAAAAGTCCTGCATGTAGACACCCACAAGAGGGAAACAACACTCCGCTGCCTTACTCTCCAAATAGACACCACCACAGATGTTCTGCCAAGGAGTTGATGTGAGTGTGTGTTCCAAGGCTGGCCAGGAGCCAGCTTTCTGCTGTGTTATTTTTTTTTTATTTTTGCACAGAGCTGCAGTCTGGCAGCAGCATGGGAACACATTCAGCTCCACGTGACAGGAGAGAGGCAGGCAGGGCTAGCTGGTCTCCTTGTGTTGGTTAAATGTGATCTCTAAACTGTAACACACGAATGGGCCTGGCAGAACGTGAGAAGGCACCCGGGAAACCCTGGACGCTAGAAGGGGAGGGATCTCTCCAGAGCTCTAAGCTGGCACTACCCAATGAGAGGGCATTGGGAGCTCAGGAAAAGAGGGAGAAAACAAATTGGATGCCCCTCGAGATTGGCAGAACTAAGCTAGGGGAAGCAAGGGAATGATCTAGAAAGGCTCTCTGAGCCTCAGTTTCTTTCTCTGTCAAAACAGATGGTTGGACTAGAGGTTCTTAATTTGGTGGGGGAGGGATTGTCATGGACCCATTTGGCAGTCTGCTGAAACTTAGAGACCCTTGCTGAGAAGACTGTTGTTAAATGAATAAAATCCGTAGGATTACAAAGGAAACCAATTATACTGAAATAAAGATATAATTTTTTTTTCTCATCTAAATTCACAGATCTCCTGAAATCTATCTGCAGACCCCAGGTTAAAAACCTCTGCCCTAGGGTGAACTCTAAAGCCCTTCCGGCTTCCAGCTTTTTAATATTCTATGGTTTGGTAGCCTCATCAAAGATAGGCTGGTGCAAATTTTAATCCTCTGTTAGTAAGATAATGTTTAAAGTAGAGAACTGCTCAGGGTTTTGGGTGAAATTTGGGATTTGGTGAACCTCTTAAAGTAATGGGATATCAAACAGAAGAGACTGACTGTCCGTGTTGAAGGGTTTGTATTGTGTTTTCAGAGGTGGCATCACATAAAGGTGGTACAGATAGACAGACAGACAGACACATAGCCCCATTCTTCTCATGTTCTACAGTCCATAGAGACTAATATGTTTTTTTTTTTTTTTTACGTAGAGACTAAGTTTTGGAATTAAACACAGTGCCTAAGGATGTGTAGTCAAGATGATTAAGCTCTTTCTTTGTTGACTCCACTAATCACAAGGATTCCTTTGTACATTCTTAGGTCTGAGTTCAAATCCAGCCTCAGATACTTACTAGCTACATGACTTTGAGCGAATCACTTAACCTGCCTGCTTCTGTTTCCTCAACTGTTATGTGGGGATAATAATAGCACCTACTTCCCAGGGCTGCTGCAAAGATCATATGACACAATGTTTGTAAAGCACTTAGCATAGTCCCTGGTACATGGTAGGAGCTTAATAAATGCTTGTCTTCCTTCCTTCTTCCATCCCTCCCTTCCTTCTTTATTAGAAAAGGAGTTCTTCAATTCAATAAACATTTATTAAAACACTCTCTATGTTCAAAGTCAGTTATCAGCACTGTCCAGATGATTCTCCAATCTATATAGCTAACCTAAATCTCTCTCCTGAGTTCCAGTCCCATATCACCTCTTGGATATCACCAACTACCTCTTGGACATCTTCAACTGGATGTCCTATAAATATCTCCAATTCAGCAAGTCCCAAAATGGAACTCATCATCTTTCCCAACAAACTTTCCCCTTCCCCAACATTCCTACTTTTGCTAAGGGAAATACCATTTTCATGGACCAAGATTCTGCTGATGAACATGGGGTCATGTTAAAGGCTCAGCCTTCCAACAACACTAGCTTGGGCCATCATTAGCAAGGAGGTTGTAGTGCAGACCAGGTATTTCAGGTTAACTTTTTTCCTCAAGTAGATGCCCCCAAGTGTGGGTCCTCTGGGCAATAATAACATAAAAGCAATTTTTAGGACTTTTGGCAGAGTTCCTGAGACCCCAGAGACTCTCTTTACTGAATGCTTTTAACTACCTTGGGAACTGCTTCTTCCTGGGGGTACTAGATTGTGGGTTGTTTTTGTTTTTTGTTGTTGTTTTTTTTTTAATAAAAGGGCTGTTTGTCTGAACTCTTTAGCTCTGAGTCATCTATTTCACCAACCACAGAGTTGCAACTGGGACAACCAGCCTCCCAGTCACCCACCCAAGCTCACTACCTCACAGGTAGTGAGGCTGCAGGTTCCCCACCCCAGGATAGGCTCTCTTCCCAACTCACACGGATAACTACAAAAGCTAGAGTCTGGTGCCCCTTCTTCAAGTTCTTCCCTATTCTAATTTAGCCTCCACTTAGCTGGCAAAGTGATTTTCCTAAAGCACAGTTCTGAATCACATCACTCTGCTGCATAACAAACTCGAGGGGTTCTCTAGATCTCCAAAATTCAATATAAAATCTTGGCATTTAAAGCCCTTCACAACCAGGCCCCTTCTGACCTTTCAGATCTTCTTATGCTTACCCTCTCCACACAATCTGGGCTACTTGCTGTAACTAACACACACATACCCATACATGTACACACACCACTCTATTTCACGTAGGTAATTGGAAAAGTGGAGAGAGCATTAGGTTCAAATCTGATCTCAGATATTAGCTGTTTGACTCTGGACAAGTCACTTAACCTGCTTGCCTCAGTTTCCTCATCTGTAAAATAGGGATATTAACAGTACCTACTTTCCAGGGTTTGGGGAAGACAAAAGGAGATATTGAAAAAAACACTTTGCAAACCACAGAGTTCTATATCTACACTAGCTATTACTATTATTTCACAAATTACTATATTTCACAAATATAGTTGCTTTCATACTGTCTCCTCCATTAGATCATGAGCTCCTTGAGAACAGTGAATGTCTTTTGCCCTTCTTTGTATCCCCAATGCTTAGCACAGTGCCTGGCATACAGTAGGTGCTTAATAAATGCTAGTTAAAATATGGAAATGCTTTCCATAACTTCATGTATAATGGGTATCATTATATATTGCTTGCCTTCTCAATGAGTGGAGGAGGAGCTACAGAATAGGAGAGAATTTGGAACTCAAAATTTAAACAAATGAATGTTATAAAAACAAATGAATGAATGATTTTTTTATGCATTCGCACTGGCTGTCCCCCATGGCTCTCCCTTCTTACCTTGGCCTCCTAGCTTCCCCAATTCCTTCAAGCCTCAGTTCAAACCCTACTCTCTGAAGGAGGCCTTTCCCGGTCTCCTTTATTGTTGGCTTTTTCCCCTCCTGTGAGATAACATTCCATTTACATTATAGATTTTTTAATGTATAGACTTATTTTCATGGTTATAACCCACCCTATAGGTGTTTTGTGTGTGTGTGTGTGTGTGTGTGTGTGTGTGTGTGTGTGTGTGTGTGTGTGTGTGTGTGTGTGTGTGTGTGAGAGAGAGAGAGAGAGAGAGAGAGAGAGAGAGAGAGAGAGAGAGAGAGAGAGAGAGAGAGAGAGAGAAGGCCCTTCCCTGTGCACAGCTGAGCCCAATTTTCCTCAGCTGACAAAAGTTCTTGGCCTCTTCACTTCCCTATTGTTTTTAAACCCCTAGAGACACAACCTCCCGTTAGTTCCTTGCACTTTTGCTTGTGGGTAGTTATGGCTGAAAAGTTTGGGTCAGGGGAAGTTAAGTCTGACTGTTGGAGACATGAAGGAATTGAAGACATCAGCAAAGGAAAAAGGGAACTGTGGTCAGCCCTCACCAAGCTCCTTTAACAGACTGTTGTTGTTTGATCTTGTCTGACTTTCCATGACACCATTTGTTTTTTGTTTTGTTTTGTTTGTTTTTGGCAAAGATACTGGAGTGGTCTGCATTTCCTTCCTAGGCTCATTTTACAAATAAGGAAACTCAGGCACTGACAAGGTTAAGTGACTTTCCCAGGATCACACTGCTAGTAAATGTCTGAAGCTAGGATTTGAACTCAGGAAGATGAGTTTTCCTGACTCCAGGCCTGGCACTCTAACCTAGCTGGCCTAATCCTTTTAATGGACTATCCTCAGCCAAATCCAAATCCCAGGTTGACCTCTCAATTGTCCAACATACTGTCAGAACTTCCCTCTCCCCTGACATCATCCAGATGCTTTGTGCTTAGGGAACACGTAAGCAAATGTTAATATCCAGGTAGAGCCACTATAAGAAAATGAACTTGGCACATTAGAATACCAAGAGAGGGGAGCAGGGATGGATAAATACACAAATGGAGCTCATTCATTGTCCTTTGGATTCTGAGATGCTGCTCTCTCTCGGTTCTCCTTTTCTTTGCCTGGTTGTTCCTTCTCTGTCTCCTTTGCTGGATCAGCATCCCCACCCCATCTCCCTTACCAAGAACAAGTATCCCCCCAAGGCTCTTGTCCAGGACCCTCATCTCTCCCTTAGTGGCCTCATAAGCTCCCTGGAATTCAGTTCTCTCTATACAGAGGACTCCCAAGTCTACACAGCCATCCCTAATCTCTCTCCTCAATGTCCTGTACCGCCATCTGCTTGCTTGACACTTCCATCTGGATGTCCCACAGGCATCTCAAACCCAGAAAGGAAAGAGAACTCATTGTCTTTTCCCTAAAATCTATCCTCCTGCCAAACTTCCTCATTTCTGTTCATGGTACTGCCATTCCTCCTGTCACCTGGATTCAAAAATTTGGAGTCACCCATGGCTTTTCCCCTTTTCCTCAACTCCCATATCCAATCACTTGCAAAATCTTGCCATTCCTGGGGCCCCAAATTATTCCCCTTCTCTCCCCTCATGACTTTGTTTTCCCTTACTTGTGAATTTTTGTAAACTGCCTAGTAGAATGTAATCTCCTTGAGGGGCAGGGCTGTTTCATTTCACTTTTTATCCTGACTGCTTTATACACAGTAGGTGCTTAATAAATGTTTACAGAATGGAATTAAATTCACAAATCAGAAAGAAACTTTTATCAGCATGGCACCTTGCACACAGTAGGTATTTAACAAATATTTATGGAACTGAACTCATAAACTGAAAACAAAAGACTTTTCACTTATCTCCATGGTATTTCACTATCTACACAGTAGGTGCTTAAAAAATGTTTATGGAATTAAGTTCATGAACCAAAATCAAATGATTTTTTATTTCTCTGTTCCACCACTCCCTTCTGTTAACCTGGTTAATTGAGATTTAGTTGGGTGCAGATATTACATTAGATTTGGCATGTTTCTAATGCCATTTTTAAAACAAATCAGCAATACTATTTATTAAAAGAATCACATAACATATGGGTTCCTGGAGGCCCAACACCAAAGCACTTTTCTGGGCCAAAATTCCCAGTGAATCTTCTGCACTGACTATTGGATCCGACCTAATGGAGACCATATGCTCTTCTGGAGGGTTTGTCTGGGTTTTTGGATGGCTCTGTTGGAGCAGGAAGGCTCACATCTGTGCCTGACTCATGCATTAAAGAAAACTCCAACAGTGACTGAACCACAGCCTTGTTACACCTTTCAAATCCTGCCCCTGCGATTGAGAAGAGAAACGTAGAGACTTCCTTTATTCCATCCCCTTTAATAATCCAGTCAGGACAAGGACTCCTTCAGAGGGTAAAAGGATGTGTGCCTTGGGGCCTCAAGGGGGAACCTGTACTCTTTCCAGGGTGCAGGGGAATAGCACTGGACTGAAACCTTGATGTTTTGCCCAGTGGCCTGGCACTGTCAAGGTCTACTTGGCCTGCTGCAAGGGTGTCCAACCACCCAGAGGTACGGCCAAAGATACAGCTGTCAGCCACTCTTCCAGGAAAGTTGCCATCAAAGGAACCAGTAACTGGCCTTGAGTTTTTTCTCTCCCTTTGGTTTTTGGTGTGTGTGTTTTGGTATGGTTAATAATACATGTCTAAAAAGTCCAACATTCTTTCTTCATCGTGGTTATTCCAACTGGGTAACTCTGAGTTACAATCAACTTTCAGATACCATTATTTTAAAAGTCCTAACAGTTCCCTCATTCATTCAGCATTAATATTAACCGGGGTGAGGAATCTAGCTTTAATATTTAAACTCTAGCTTCAGTATTTAAAGTTGATCCTTCACTGGCTGGTGGCAACCAGAGATTCTTAAGCCCCCCTTCCAAGCATTCCACTAAGCAATAACTTTAATTTCATTTGCATAATAATTTGACTGTCTGCCATCAGTTGGTACCTTAGAGAACAAAGAAAGTAGCAGGATGACATTGGAAGGGGCTTGTCTTAGAAAGAAGTTCTAACCCAGCTCCCTCATTTGAAAGATGTGAGAACTAAGGTTAAAAGATAAAGCAATTTCCCCAACAGTCAGATAGCTCCTAACAGATCCAGGCATAACAACAACTAAAATACCACCTTAATATTAACAAGAACTTTTATATACTTTATATAATTATATACATTAATTTTTTAAAATTTAATTTAAAATTATATACTTTATCTCATTTGATCCTCACAATAACCCTATGAGTTTTGGAAAGTGAGTGTTATTTTCTTCCCATTTTATAGCCTGAGGAAACAGTCTCAGAGGGAACAAACGATTTGCCCAAGGTCACACTCACAGTAACAAGAATAAGATCTTTCTGATAGAAGAAAATCCGGTGGTCTACTCCACCACCATATTCCAGGTCTCCCAACTCTTGGTATCTGGGCCAATGTTCTTTTTACCGTTATCATTTGTCTAGCTCTAAAACGATGTCACCTTATTTTCATTATTTTTGGCTCTTTTCCAAGATCATTAATCAAAATGTAATAAGGTTACATTAAATAATGCTGATACTTTTTTCAAAGTATTTTCCAACTATTTGATTCTATTCTTATAAACAGACTCATAAGTGAGGTAAGGCAAATATAATTATTCCCATCTACAGATGGGAAAGCTGTGGCATGTGAGTTCAATGAGTTGTCTATTGTCAATATAAACAATCCTCCCATCACAAAGCTAGTACTGTATAGTCCCTTGACTCCCACTAGAAGCAGTATTAAAGTGCCTCTACAGGCAGAAGCCCTAAAGTCTGGCAAAAAAAAATTTTTTTTAAAGATATTAAAGAGATGCAATCACAAACGTATTTTGGGAAGTACTGACAAAATGACTTTCAAGAATCCCAAAAGCAGTTTGATAACGGAAGGATGAGAAGAGGATGTTTCCACATTTATGATGTCTCTGGATCTCTCTGACAGAGCACATGATGATACAGCCTTCCTTGAAAACAACTTTCACTGACCCCCATGTTTCTGGCCAGACTTTAGTCCAAGGTTTTTCAAAGTTGCCCTTTGATCAGAATAATAAGAACTGAAGAAAAGAAGAAGACGCCAAACTTCGCTACCTTTCTTCTTCACAAAGGGGAGAAGATACATAATTATGCTTGCAGGAACAGTCTAAATTTCAGTCACTGATACTGTATTTATATTAGATTTCCTGCATCCTTTTTTTTCCCAAAGGATTCCATTAGTGGATTCGATGGATTTAAACTTGGGACTTCTAGTCTCCCCTTTTATTGAGGGGTTCACAGAGATTTGATTGGGCATGAGAAACATGCCAAAGGAGCTTTAGTAAGGTATTAAAATCCCCTTGCAAAAGGGGAAAAACCTGCCTAGTACTGATGTACTTCATGATCCCTTAAGAAGGCTGTATCTCTAAAAGCTTTATTCAGACACACCCATATTTACAGCACACAATGTACTGTATGGAGGTCCAAGCCAAGAAACTCCACATTTCTAATCTGGTTGAAAAACAAAGTCATATCAGGTTAATCCAATTCTTAAATCACTTAACTTCTTGTTTTCCCCTATTGTTTAACAAACTCACCCCCCTCCCTTTTTTTTCCCAAATAACCTACTCTTGTTTTTCAATCTCCTTATGTTTCAACTCGGTTTCAACAGAAGGATCTATTATTTTTTCCTTTTCAGAGCTTCCCCCTCTCCCTTTTCTGTACTGTGCAGGCTGTTAACAAGAGCCTTACTTAAGAGATTTACAGTAGGGAAGGCAGGAGGAAGGATGTATTTAGTACATGTGAAAGTAACCTCATTCTCCCCTATTACCACCATCACCTCACCCGATGACTAGTCAGTTAAAGATGAATGAAAAAGTTAATGCGTCAACAAGCATTTATTAAATACTTTGTGCCAGGTACTATATTAAGTGTTGGGGATACAGATATAAGAAAGTCAGTCCCTGCCCTCAAAAACCTTACATTCTAATGGAGAAAGACCCCACATAAAAGGGATCTGAAAAGGTAGGGAAGATACTGATGAGGGGGCAGGGTAGCAAAGTTCAGACAGAAGCATAGCCAGAAGATGAATGAAAAATGGCAGGTCTGGGCCCTTTCTCAAAATGGAGGTTCCAAGAGAAACCCCATCAAAGAAGGAACGGAGTCATAGGGATAAAGGGATGTTCCAGGGTTGGAAAGAATGAACTTTTTCCTTAAAGCAGCCCAAGAACATTACCCAAAAAAGTGCTCCTAGTTGAAAATGTTTCTGTTCATTGGTAGTATCCAATGAACAACCCCAAGCTTGCCCTCTGCATATGTATACATATTGGGATGGTTACAAAAACACTGCAAATGACTATTCATTCATCCACTCTGCCTGTCCATCACCCTTTATCCCTCTATTGCTTTCAAGGCTGGGATCAGTCTATATACTCAGCAATCTCAGCAGCTCTCAATAAAGTCCAATTTATTTAGCAACTGCTCAGCTCACAATTTGACAGTGATAAATTGGGGGTACCCACTCAAATGTCAGACTTGATTATGTCCTTATAATATGGGTTGGGATAATGGAATGAGAAGGGCGAGGCAACCATCTTTCTGAGACGAATTTCATCAAGTCCTAGAAATGATAGAAACATCTAGTGGTCCTGGTATCTCAGACCCATTCTGAGAACATAAAAATTCAATGTTTTAGGAACTAGGATACTGCTTTCTCCACCAATTGAAATCATAGGTCTTCTTTGACTTACTTCATTGTCTTTGTAGGTTGCCGTGGCCAGAAAAATAAGATCACATGTTTCATCATGAGCTTCTCTGTACTTAACGATGTTGGTCCTCAGATGAGAGATTCAGAGTTTATCTCTGGGGCTATACACAAAGGCTGTCCAGCTTGGAGGACCTGGCAATTGGTGCTCCAAACTCTGCTCTGGAGAATTCAAAGTCATCTTCATACGATGATGAGGCATCAGAGTAGGATTTATTTTGACCAATCATGAAAAAGTCAGAATCACAGAGATACAGCTGTATCACTGTCAATGACTAAAGTTACTTTAATAAACAGATAGGATTAACCTGTAATTAGAAGCATCCATTTGCACATAACATGAGAAGACCATGAAAATAATTTTGCACTATTGAGTTAAACAACTCTCCTGAAAATGTGCTTATCCTATTAATTTATTTGATATCTTTTTTCCACATAGAGTATGCAAGTTCAAAAGTGAACTTGAGCCCAGCCAAGATCAAATTACGACATATTCTGAATTAATGAGGTTTAGCTGTTCTTTAAGAATAAGGAGAAAATAGCGTCCACATGGGCTCAAAGTTGCTTTTGGACTCCCAGTTTCTGTTGCTGTTCCCTTACCAGCCAGTCCCTGGCACCCAAATGTAGTTGACCATCACCAAAGGAATGGCCACTCTGGGGTATTTTAACTAGCACCTATTCTAGAACAACACTGGAAAACAGACAAGTTAGATATTCTCACCTGACCTGTGATCTACCTCTGTCCTACTGGGAGAGCACAAGATGATCTGGAAAGGGCTAAATTGAGTTTGTGACTCTAGGTGTTTACAAAATAAAGTCAGGGAAGGGGAGAGGGCAAAGATTTTTGTAACCTCAGGAAAAGTGGGCTCCTCTCTGACAGTGTTACTGCAGTGGGGCACCCTATGCTGTGGTCAAGTACCGGCTCCCAAGGAAGACACCTAATCCAGCAGATTCTAAACACCCTCATGGCTTCCAGTGCTAAAATGGAAAGCAAGAATTATTGGACAATTAGTAGAAGGGAAGCTCCCTGAGGGCAGGCAAAAATCGTTTTTCATTTTGTCACTGTATCCCCAGAATCTAGCATAATCCCATGCATATAGCTGGCATTCAGAGGCAGTTAATGGTGAAGTAGATAGAGCACTGGGTCTGGATCCATAAAGACCCAAGTTCAAATCCAGCCTCAGACACTAACTAGCTGTATGACCTATACAGCTAGTATGCTGGGCTAGTATGTTGACCCAAGGCAAGTCACTTAACCTCTGTCGCCTCAGTTTCCTCAACTATGAGGATAATAATAGTATCTACCGAGAAGGATTATTCTGAGGATTAGATGAGGTGATATTTGTAAAAAGCACTTAGCACAGTGCCAGCACATAATAGGTATTATATAAATGCTTTCTCCCTTCTCAAACCTTCCTTTAATAAATGCCTGCTCAACTGAAAGATCCCCAAAGAGCGAGAGGTCCCATCCTACTATAGTGAAGCCATCTGAACTTGGGGGTTCCTAACCTTTTGAGTCATGGCCCCCTGTGAGCTCTGGTAAAACCTCTTCTTAGGATAATGTTTTTAAGTGTCTAAAATAAAGTCCAAGGGAAATCAATTATGTTGAAATACACTTATTAAAAAAAAACAAAACATTTTACTTAAACCAAGGTCACAGACCCCAGGTTAAGAACCTCAAGATCTAAGCTCTTACTGAAAGCCTTCTGTGTAAAGCTGAATCCATGTTATCCTTTTTTAAAGGAGAGTGGGGGAGGGAGGAGGAAGAGTAAGGTAGAACCTTTCACACTTTGGGGCCAAAGCCCTGGCCTGGGCAACCTGACTGCTGATTTACAGATGTTAGCATGCATGGTTGGTTGATGGCACTACTTCCCAATGCCAGAGGCTTTGAGATCCTTCCGAAATTAAACTGTAGGTTTTCTCTTTTAATTCAGTTCAATAGGGAAAGAGAAGAGGGAGAGGGGAGAGGAGAGAAGGAAGCAGAGGAGCCTGCTACCAACCTAGCAGCCCATAGATGGTCAGTCCCACTTATCCATTCACATCAAACTCAGAAAAACAAACCAGAGAAATGATGAGACACTCATTCCACCTCTGACCCATTGCCCCTATCCAAGCCCAACAGTAAAGGGATCAGAGGAGCCTGTGCCACCCAGAGCTTATCAGGAAAGGGATCACTGCCATTCCCCATACTCAAAGAAATCATTGCCAAACCATTTATTTCTGACGATCCATTTATGCGACTGCACTTTCTAAGAGAACATTCTGTCACAGACAATTTACTGATGTAGCTCTCCCAGGCATCTGATTGTGGCATGCAAGCACGCGGGCACACACGTGCACACACATACATATACACACACAGAGTTCTTTAGGAATAGACTCTTCTAGGCAACTGGGGAGAGGAAGGGTGGCAATTAACAGCAGATAATGCCTGACTTAGAAGACCCCAAGTTCCAGTGTCCCAATGTTTCCATCAATGAACAAGAGTTCTTAAATTCTGCTTTAAAAAAATTTTTTTTTTTAAAACTAAACAAACAAAACTTTGAGGAATGTGTACCAGATGCTTCATGTGATTTTTCAGGGAACTGCATTCACACTAGAAATAAAGATGTAGGGATGAGATCAGCTAAAAGAAAAAGGTGTTTTGGGTTGTTTTTTTTTTCCTAAAGAATTCTTTGCCCATTATTAAACCAGTGTTGTGAAAAGAACACAGGCTTTGAAGTCAGAGGACCTGGGTTCCAATCTAGACTATTAATTACTACCATGAGACTTTGGGCAGCTTCTCTCCTCTCAGAGGCAATGTGATATAGGGATGGAATCTAGGACTTCTGGGATTTAGGAGTCTTCAGGAGAATAATGGATTCAGATCCTACCTCTGACACTTTCTAACTTACATGACCTAAAACATGTCTTTTTATCTTGCAGAGTGTCAGTTTCTTCATCTGGAAAGTAGGGGTGACAATAATACTTAGAGGGCTTGCTTCATAGATATGTGGAGAGAACAAAATATGATGATGAAATAAAACACTTTGCAAACTTAAAGTGCTATAAAAATGTACATTATGATAATAATTAGTGATAGAAAGCATTTTACAAATACTATCTCATTTTAGTTTAGCCCCACAACCACCCTGGGACTATTATTATCCCCATTTTTCAGACAAGAAAACTGAAGCAGAAAGCAGTTAAGTAATTTGCCCCAAGTCACACAGCTGGTGAGTGTCTAAGGCTGTGATTTCCTCATCTACAAAAGGGTTTAGAGGAAGCAAAGCAACGTAAAGTCCTAGGCTTGGAGCTGGGGGGACCTGGCTTCCAATCCTGACAGCCATTTTACTATCCGTATGGTTTTAGGCCCGTCACTTCTGGGTCTATTTTCTCACCTGTAAAATGACACTGTTGAACGAGATGACCATTCCGATCTCCTCCAGCCCTAAGTCTATGAGCCAACCCACAATCACCAAGGCTTCTCCCAGGGCTAATTCATAGGATCAGCATTTGTTATTCCCAGCACCTAGCACAGAACCTGGTAGGTACTTTATAAATGCTCAGTGATTGACTGATTTTTTCTCATTAGACACAGAAAGGTTAAATTCTACCAGAGAGCCCTTTGGTCACCTGTAATATGTTGCTGGAGGTTAAATTAGTGCATTATGATTGTTTCTACTTTGTATTTAAGTGAATGGCTTCAAGTTAAGACAGCTATGGAAGTCTGTAAACTTGGCTTGATACCCCAGTTCACACACAAAATCAGTACAAAGTTTCAGAAAACAGTATTCAGGGTCAGGAGAACAGTACATGATGCTGGAGGAGTGATCCTTCTCTCTCATGAGAGAAATCAGGTACCTGGCCAGAGGTTGAGGCAGGGATTTTTATCAGGGCATCCATTCATTTCTACTGCTGGTAATCTTACATGATATATAACGTTGTATAACCCTGAGGACAAAGCTCTTTCAAAAAGATACATAAAATCAACTCAATTGGTAAGATCCAGTAAGCTTTCATAAGATAAATTTTTTTTTAAAAAAATTTCAAAGTGATGAATATTAATGAAATGCATTTGTTAAAAGTCCCTCAATTCTCCTGAAAGAGGCCAATCTCATAAGCTTTTAGACTTTAAAAATTCTAGACAGGGAAAGAATATTTGAAATTAAGAAATCTCCCACACTTTTCTTTGCAAAAGTGTTTCCTTTGACAACTACAAATGCGGGCCACTTATGGGAAAGCGATTCCTTGTATTTTTTAATTGCTTACACTTAAATCATTAGAACATTGTGTTTTATAAGGCTGTTTGATGTCCAAGAAGAACATTTATTTTAAAATGTTAATAATCAGGAAGCCCTTTATTGCCAAAGACAACAAAGTGTCAAATAGTTGGAATAATTTTGAGGCCCAATCTTGAACTCAGGTAGAGATGTTCACAAGTCAGACCCCTTGCTCAGATAAAATACAAATGCTTTAGCCTCAGGATTTTTAACAGTTTTGTGTCATGAACCCCTTCTGCAGTCGGGTAAAGCCTATGGACCTCTGCTCAGAATAATCTTTTTTAAATAATTAAAGGAAATGATCAATTTTAAATTAGAGGTTAGTGAAAATAAAGACATCATAGTCTTTGCATCCAAATTCATGGACTCCCTGATATCTGTCCATGGAACCAGGTTAAGATCCCTTCTTTGACAAGACATTCAAAGCCCTCCACAACCTGGCACCTACCTTTTCTCTTTATTTCCCACCCCCCCCCCCACTCAGGCCCTCCTCCAAACACCTCAGTGTATACATCTCTGTCTTTACATTTCTGATCCTTTACCCATTCTCCTGTTACCTCTATCCACTCAATAAACTCCAGTGGCTCCCTATTCCAGGATCAAATACAAAATCCTGTTTTGGCTTTTAAAATGCTTCTTAACCTGGTCCCTCACTACCTTTTCAGTCAAACACCTTAGTATTCCTCCACTTTGATCATCAATTCTATACCATCATCCCTCCATCAATGATCAATGGCCTCTCTGCTATTGTTCAAATTTGACACTCCATATTCCCAACTGCAGCACTCTGGTTGGCTGTCCTCCATGATCTCCTTACTTCCCTAGCTCCCTTCCCATCTCAGCTAAAAATCCCACCTTCTGTAAGAAGTCTTTCACAATCCCCTTGTAATGTTAGTCACCTCCAAATTGCCCTCTTTATCTGTTATATGTATATAGTTGTATTTTCCATTAGACTTCTAGTTTAATAAAAGGACTGTTGTAAGGGACTTTTTTGGGGGGGGCAGCGTGGGTCTTTTGCCTTTTTTGCATCTCCAGGTGCATATTAAATGCTTTTTGACTTTATTTGATTCTATCCTATCCTTCATTTAATGTTCAAGGCCAAACTCCTATAAAAAGCTCTTCCAGACTACCCTAACCCCTGGAAATCTCCCTTCTTCCAACTCCCATAGCAATTGCTTCCTACACCAATTCATTGTTATTCATCACTCCTATTCCCAAGAGTTCAATTATGATCTCTACCCAGATAGATCCCAAACTATATATTCAGCCTAATCTTTCTTTTGATCTCTGGCTCCCCCCATCACTAACTGGTGACTGGGCATCTCTTACCTCATCCCCGAGGCTATGAAACTCAACACATCCAGAACTGAATTAATCTTCTTCAGTCCCACCCTTTTCTATTCCAAATTTCTTTCTTTTTCTTGAAAGTACTACAATCCTAATAACCCAGATTCACTATGTCCAGCCTATCTTTGACTTCTTCCTTTTCCTCACTCCCCAATATCTAATTGGTTGCCCATTCCTGCCAATTATATCTCCATAGCATCTCCTACATCTGCCTTCATTTTCCTACTTTGCATTTTTATAAGGCCACCATCACCTAATTCTAGACCTTCATCACCTCACTAATGGGTATACCATACCCGCTTCATTTCCTCCCCTCACCAATAGGCCCTCAATAGAGTTGCCAAAACAATGTTTCTAAAGAACGGGTCTTCTTGCCCTGCTCAAAAATGTTCCGGAGTTCCTTACTTCTTCTAGAGTAAAATACAAATGCTTCAAGCCTAATTTAAAGTCCTCCAGAACCTGGCTCTAACATGCACTTCCCTGACAAATTTCGTATCATTGCCCTTTATGCATCCTGCATTCCTGCCAAACCGGCCTATTACCTGTTCCCTGAATTTGGCATCTGTGTCTTTGCACAGGCTGTCCTCCATTCCTGGAATGCACTCCCTCCTCTCAGCCAGCACATCACTGCTTTTAGGAAGCCTTCCATGATCCTCTTAGGCTGGTGGTATTCTCCCCCCCAAATGCCCCTGGATCTGACTTCTCTGTGTGCTGGTTCTATTTCCCTAGAGTAATGGAACTCTTTCAGTATAAGGATGTTTCATTTTTGTTTTCATATCACCAGCACTTTAGTGCTTAATAAACATTTAGTTTATTAGTGCCAGACCGAAAGAGTCCTATGCTAAAATATTCCCAACTAGGTTATAAGCTCCTTGAGGGGAAGGTGGGTATAACCACAATCTACTTAGCCCTCTTTCTATATCCTCATCATCCAGAATACAGAAACTACTTAATAAATAATGATGATGATGATGATGATGATGATGATGATGATGATACATCTAGGCTGCATTTTTGCCTACAGCAAGTTAGTAATCACTTTGTACTTTCCTGGGTTTTAAAGGACAACATGAGACAATTATAATCCTGAATTGATTATATACAGTCCTGCCTGGATACAAGGGGGTGGAGTCACTCATGGGGAAGTCACTTCTCCAACCATTTCCATTTCTTTGATTTTCTAGGTCTTACTCCAATGGTCACCAGACTACCTTTATGTAGAATAATTAGTAATAGCTTGTTATTTATAATTAGTAATAGCTTATTATGAAAATATAATGGTATTTTCTGTTTTTGTTTTTTCTTACTAGTTGATGAGTTACTGAAACAATTAACACTTTTGATTTATCAGGACTGAAGCTTTATGGTAATCAATCAGTCAATAAATAGAAAGCACCTACTATGTGCCAAGTGGGGCAGCTAGGTGTCACAATGAATAGAGCACTGGGCTTGGAGTCAGGAAGACTTGAGTTCAAATGTGACTTCAGACACTTATGAGCTCTGTGACTCTGGACAAGTGCCCAAGGCATGGGGGAGAGCCAGAGAAGATGCCTAGAACAGAGGGATGGAGTTAGCCAGGAGGGTAGTGTCATTAAATTAAAGAGTACATGTCAAGGAAAATGGTGTAAGAAGACTAGAAAGACAGAAGAGGTCTAAGATTATGAAAGACTTTGAATGCCAAATAATCAATACAAGAGTTCTTCTGGAAACAGTTAATTGGGGGGAATTTTTTTTCCCAACAAGTTTCTCTGCAAAAGGTCTAATCTTGATGATATATAATAAAATGATTCAAATGTATAAAAATAAGAATGATTACCCAATTGATAAATGGTCAAAGGATATGAATAGGCAATTTGCATGGGAAGAAATCCAAGCTACAAAGAATAATGATATAAAAAATTGCTCCAATCATCAATAATTAGATAATGTGAATTTCTAATGTAAATAATAATGCAAATTAAATTGAGGTTCCACCTCACACCTACCCATCAGATTGGAAAACTCGACCCAAAAAAAAGACAAATATTGGTGGGTAGGACTATGGAAAAACAGGCACATCAATGCTAAGGGTCCACAGGTTTCATCAGACTGCCAAAGGGGCCTGTGAAGTAAAAGAGATTAAGAATTCCTGTTGTGGGGCGGCTAGGTGGCGCAGTAAATAGAGCCCCGGCCCTGGAATCAGAAGGCCCTGAGTTCGGAGCCGGCCTCCGACACTTAATCCGCACAAACAACAAAAAAAAAAAACCTAGCCCTGTAACCTTGGGCAAGTTACTTAACCCCAATTGCCCTCAAGGGGCGGCTAGGTGGCGCAGTGAGTAAGAGTGCCAGCCTCGGAGTTGGGATGACCCGAGATCAGATCCGGCCTCAGAAAATGAGCACCCACGCATAAATAATGACTAGCCGTGTAACCTTGAGCAAGTTACTTAACCCCAATTGCTTTAAAAAAAAAAAAAAAAAGAATTCCTGTTGTAAACTTTTGTGACAAAGCAGCTCGAGGAGAGCCATTAGCATCACCTAACCAGGGAGTGCACCAGGATTTGGGGGCTTCTGAAGAGTCAGAAGTATAGTACTATGGGCCAAAATATGGGTCAGAAGAAAAATAAAAAGATTCAATAGATACACCTATACCCCTGCTGTCCCTGAGGCTGTGGGAATGAAGCCTAGCTCAGAAGAGATACTATCTCCCCAAAGGACTTATTTTGTTGTTTGGGATTCAACCAAAAACAACTTCAGAACATTAAGGCTGAAAGCAGGGCTCCCCAGGGTAAATAAAATCTAACGAAACAGTCTTCCAACACAAGTGATTTTGACAGGCCCGGTACACTGTGGGCCAAGAGGTCCCACGTTCTCAAGGGAAACACTGAGCCAAGTTAGGAAGCAAAAGCTGGGCTAATAGGCTAATAATGTCTGGGCCCTCTGGAAATGCCCTATGTAACAAAGGAGTAAATGTTAATCAGAAGAAAAGTTTCAGTGAAATTTCCCCATTATAGAAATAAACACAAACGCTATACTGTACTTCCTTCCCTTTCAGAGGAACCAGTGCCATCGCTGAAAGAGCACTGACTAAAAGTAGAAAACCTGGTTTCAAATCCTTTCTCTGTTGATAACTGTGAGAGGGTGGAAAGGAAAGAAGGGAAGACTTATTAAGTATTATAAAGTAAATAATAGGTCCTTCACTAAGTGCTTTACAAATACTATCTTATTTGATCCTCATAACAACCCGGGAGGTAGGTACTTTGTGAAGAAGAAACAAGATACTGTCTTCATAATATGCTGTTGTGATCCCCATTTTACAGTTTAGAAAACAGAGGTAGAGGGACTTGCCCAGGGTCACACAACTACTAAATATCTGACGTTGGATTTGAGCTCAGGTCTCCCTACTCCAGACCCAACACTCAACCCTCTGTATCACCTACACTGGTAAACTACTTCTGTCTCTGGGCCTCAGTTCTCCCCATCTCTAAAATGAAAAGGTCAGAAGAGACAATTCCATAGCTACCACTGAACTAATGGAGTTTTGTCCTATAGAGGGGTGGACTTCATTATTAAGGGAGGAAGTGGCATTTTTACTATTGGCTGTGAGGCCCTCAGACTCACTTTCCTCCCCCCCAACCTCCCCTGTTCCACCCCAGGGGCTATACCATGAGGTCAGACCGTCCTCTCTGCCCTAAGACTCTCACTCAACTATTTCTTTCTAATATTCCTCAGTAGAGCTGCAAAAGACAATCTGTGCAGTCCTTCCAAAGCTATAAATTCTACAATCCTAGGATTCTCCAGTTTTCCCAAGGATGGCTAGGTGGAGCAGTGGACAGAGTACTGGACTTGAGTTATAACAACCTAAATTCAAATCCTGCCTTAAACACATACTCTGTGTGACCCTGTGCTGGCCACTTGTCTTCTCCAGCCTCAATTTCCCCATCTGTAAAAAGGGGATGATAATAGATCCTCCCTTCCAGGGCTATTTTAAGGATCAAATGAGACAACATCTGAAAAGCACTTTTTGAACCTTAAGGCACTGTATAAGTACTACCAACTGCCCAACTGTCCTCATTCTCCCCATCATTTTTCACTGAGGACATTAAAAATGATCACAAAGTAATAATAATCCCAGGTTTATAAAGGATTTTCAAAGTGCCTTCTTCAAAATGTCTTCATTAGGGGGAAAGTGACTGTGTTATTATCCCTAATTTACAGAGAACTAAACTATGACCAAAGCAATTAGTCAAAGTTCAGAGAAAAGGTAATGGAGAACCCTAATTTAGAACTGTTGGCCTTCCTACATTATGCTACTAATATCAAATGCCTAAGCTTTCCCTCCCCCCTCTCCCCACTTTGGCTGTCTGTTTTGTCTATCAATCTGCCTACCTCTTCATATTTTTCTCATCTGACATATGTAAGGCTGCAGAGAAAACACTGTCATGGCTTTTGGAGTGGAATGACTTTAAAAAAAAAAAAACATCTTAACAGCATTAATCCACTCAGGCTCCTATAAGCAAGGGAGGAGAGAGGAAAGAACATGGACTTTGGAGGTGTCTGTGGACGGGAGAAAAGTTTCCCTAGCTTGGGAGGTGTCCCCACCTAGCTTGTTTTTCCCTCTATCAGTTTGAATCTGCTCTCAGGGGAAGAATCATCCCAATCAGGAGAGAGGGAGGAAGAAGAGGGAGGAAGGTAAAGGGAGAAGAGAGATGGGGGGGAGGGAGAGAGACAGAGAGAGAGAGAGAGAGGAGAGGAGGGAAGGTGGAACAAACCATCACCCAGAGTGTTTCAGACTCCAGAGGGCACAGCCACGTGCCGATGGCACATGGACCTTCAGGCAGCCTCCGCTGCCAGTGCTCACGTGAGCGTGGGTGTGCAGGGAGGGCGAGGGAGCTGGCAGGGCTCATGCTGGCAAGAAGCAGGAGTGGATGGGCAATAGGGAGGTGGCCAGACACTGCCCAAGAGAGGGCAGAGGAAGGGCAGGTCAGGCAGGGGCAGTTGCCATCCTGGGAGGTGGAACAGGAGGAGGAAGTCCTGTATGTCAACTTCAGTGGTGGGGGGAAGCCTGGGGAAGGCGACCATGCTTTCCCTGATTCAGACACCGAATAAGCATTTGTCTGTGGGATCCCTAGCGATCGTGTTTCAAAATGAGTCTGGTGAGGGCAGGGGCTACTTCATTCTCATGCCTGTCTCACAGTGCCAAGCACTGTTTTTTACACACAGAAGGCATTTTATAAATAATCACCACCTAGTCACCCTGGTCTAGGCCCTGACCACCTTTTACCTGGATTATAACAACAGCCTCCTGACTGGTTTCCCTGCACCCAGGCTCTTCCCTACCCTCCACACAGCTGTCCAACTTTTATTCCTAATGCCCGTGTCCCTCCCCTGCCCTGAGAAGTGTCGGTGATTTCCTACTTTCTCTCTTTGAAATATGAAGTCCTTCACAACTTGGCTCCTGCTGATCTTTCCAGAATGATTTATACATAACTTCCCCTCACACATTTGCATCCCCAGCCCTTAGCACAGGACCTGGCACCCGGTAGGTACTTAATAAATGTTAATTGAATTCTACACCCCAGCCAAATTGGCCTGCTGCCCACCTCTACATATGACAGTCCATCCCTTGCCTTCTGCCCTTTGTCCAACCTGCCTCTCCTGCCTGGAATACTCTGCCTTCTCATCTCATTTTCTTGGAACCCCAAAGAGGTCCATCCATTCAAGAGGCAACTCAAGCAACATGTACTTTAAGACCTGCCTGATTCTTACCCCGCCCCCGAAAAAAAAAATCTAAGTATTTATTTTGTCTACATCTTGTAGTTACTTATCTGTGACCATGTTGTATCTGTCCAAGCAGGACAGAAGGTCCCTGGGCTCAGGGAATATCTTACTTTTAAATATGTATCCCTTGGGTCTAGAACTGTCTCTTGTGCATAACAGGTACTCTTTTTTGCTTTCTCGAGGGGGGAAGGTAGAGCAATTGGGGTTAAGTGACTTGCCCAAGGTCACACAGCTAGTTGTTAAGTGTCTGAGGTGGGTTTGAACTTAGGTCCTCCTGACTCCAGGGGCGTGCTCTATTCACTGTGACACCTAGCTGCCCCATAGTAAGTACTCTTAACACATGCTTGTTGACTGAGGTTAATGAACAATTAAACAGTGCTTTAGTTTGCAAAATACTTTATATATGTGACATTACTTCAGTCTAACAGCTCAGGGAGGATGGGATGACAGGTATTATTACTCCAATTTTCCAGATGGGAAAATTAAGGCTCGGTGAGGTTAACACAACTAACAAATACTGAACTAAAATCCGGACAGTGCTGAGGAATAGCAGGGCACAGGGCCTGGACAAGGGCTTGACTGGGGAAACCCGAATCATTCAGTATGTAGAGTGAAGGAGGCTCACCTGGGATCCCAACAGTTCAACTGAAACAAAGCCAGCTTGATCCCCTTTGAAAGCTCCCTGATCCTGATGGATTAGAGACGCTTTCCCAAATACTGGAGGGGAAAGGTACCCTACATTACACTACAGTTAGCCATCACCACGGCTGCCTGCTTGTAGATGGCTCATTATGGGGCTGGGGAAACCTACCAACTGTGGGCCCTTGAGGGAAGGAAGACATTGGGGCTGCAACTCACAGCTGGGTGGTGAAAAGCAAGCCAGTCCAGTGAGGTTGGCAGGGCCTCACACGATGGCCTCAAAACCCACCTAAGCTACTCCTGGACACCTTAGATTGCACTCATCTCCCCCACCACCAGGGGCCCAAACTTTGGCCAAAGAAGATCCGAAACGTTTTTATCCCTTACTAAAAGTACAAGTTTCTATGACATCCAAATCTTCACTTTTCTCTTCTCCACCTACATTCAGTGCTCCTCAAGATTCTGTCCAGATAAGGCATTTTTTAAAGCCTTTACTATATGCCAAGCAATGTGCTAAGTTCTGTGGACACAAATATAAGAAAGCAAGATAGCCCTTGCCCTCAAGGAGTTTATATTCTAATAGGTAAAGACAACATGTAAATGAGTGCTGGAAAGGGAGGGGAGGGTGCCTGAAAATCCACATGTAAAAAGTTCAGCTGTTGGGGTGGCTGTAGCGAAATGGATAGAACACCGGCCCTGGAGTCAGGAAGACCTGAGTTCAGATTCAGCCTCAAACACCTGACACACTTATTAGTATGTGACCTTGGACAAGTCACTTGACCCCAATTGCCCTGCCTTCCCCCCTCCAAAAAAAAAAAAAAGTTCAGCTGTCAGTAAGGGAACATGTATTAACTGCTTACTACACGTGCTAAACACTGGGGATGGAAATATAAGCAAGCAAGGAAGGCCCTGCCCTCAAGATGCTTATATTCTAACAGGGGAAGGCAACACATAAAGGGGTGTTGGTAAGCATGAAGAATGGAAGAGGAGGGTAACCACCAATTCACATTTGAGAAGCTCAGGAGATGTCTCTGACTCAATTTATCACTACAGGCTTACTAGCTGGAGCCTGGACTTGGAATTTTTAAAAAACAGTTCAAAACAAATGAACAACAACAACAAAAGAAACCAAAATACAAAAACCTGGGTTCTAGACCCTCCTCAGAATCACAGAATTGGAAAACTAGAAAGGACTCCAGCGGTTTGCCAGTGCAGAGATGGTCATCCCACTGCTGCTTAAGGACCTCCAAGGAGGAGGAAGCCACCCCCTGCCAAAGTCACCCATTTCACTTTTCAATAGCCAAAGCCTTGAGAAGTTGTTTTTTCTTAACAATAAGCCTAAAGGGCTTCTTTGTAACCTACATCTTTTGCTTTTTTTACCCTCTGGAGCCGAATAGATCCAAATCTAACCCCTTCCTCCATGTGAAATCTGTCCTCCACTTGCTATATATGTGACCCAGAGAAAGCTGTTTCATCTCCTTGGGTCTCAGTTACTTTTGCAAAATGAAGAGGCTGAACTCCATGGCCTCTGAGGTCCCTCCCAGCTCCAGGGCTACATGTGACCCCATAAAGTCTTGCTGCCACAAGGTTCTGATCTGACAATGAAACCTTGTTCATTCCCTGGAACTCAAGCCTGGGGAAGATACAGTTGAAAGGCAAACATCATGTCCCCTCACTTTTCTACCAAGGTAGGCAGGATAATCCCAGCCACGAAAAGACAAAACAAAACAAAAACACACCACACCACAAGGAACCGATTTAGGAACTGGCTTGGCTAGTATGTGACAGACATAATCCTGCCTTTGTATGTTGTGGATACCTCTCCTCCATGGAGCCGCTGTCCTAAACCAACCACTTTTCATGGCCCTCCTCAGTGCAAGCAGGCACAGAATCCCATTTCTCCAAATGCAGCCCCACCTCCCTACCCCCTTGTCTCCACAGAAAATACAGGGAGCCTGGGCCTTGTGCTCTGCCTCTGGTAGTGAAACAGCCAAAAGCAGTGCAGTGTTGACTCTCTTGGGAACCTCTGGGAGGGGGAGATCCTTGGGAGCCAGAGGAGAAGGTGCCTTTCAGCATATGGAGGCATCTTTTCACTCATTTCATTCAGGTTTTGTCAAACCCTCAAATTATCTGGCTTGTCATGTATAACCTATATCAAATTGCTTGCCTTCTTAATGGGGGGGAGGGGAGGGAGAGAATTTGGAACTCAAATTTTTTTAAAAAAAAAAGAATATTATCTGCTTGTTGGCCCTAAAAATAAACAGTACAAACTCCAATGGAAGGACAAAATTTCCCCCCAGAATCAGAGAAATCAGTTATATACTTTTCATTTCATTAGTCTGCTTGAGAAGGTGAATTCTGCTTGGTCTGCTATGGGTAGGTAAGATAATCCTACCTAGGGGAATCAGGGTCAAATGACGTTGAGATGGTCCTCACCGGGAAGCTTGTTTTGCTATTCCAAAAAGGATTGGTATTGAAAAAGACATATAAGAGTTGTCAGCTTACAGCTTCATTTCCTATCTCCAACCAGGCGCCATTGGTGACATGGTACTATTAGGCATGGCTTAAAGGATACATGCTGAGCAAATAGCAGAATACAAATGTTTAGTAAAACTGCACTCTAATTATCTCCAGATCAATCTGACATCTTAGTTTTACCAACATTCTAATAGTGGATAAGTACATTTTTATTAGTATCACATACCTTCTCAACAACCTAATGACTCCTGGGATTCCTGAAAGCTTCGCAATATAGAGAGACTGGACCTGTGGTGTTTTACAACCAGCTCTCAGGGTGGGGGGAGACTAAACATTTTCTCCAACACTTTTTTTTTAAGTCTAGACAATCAACCAAGCCCTGATTTGTAGTGTGTGATGATTTCCAAGGCATAAATGCTCATGCTGAAAATTTACAAGCTGGTTCCAGAACACGACAAGGTAGAAAGACATTTCATGGGAGGAAATGCCCTCTACCAATGCAGGTTGGCACCTTCTCTGCAACTTATGGTCTTAAAGAATTGTCCAGAATGCTGGGAGGCTGTGACTTGCCCGGGATTACAAAGCCAGTATGTTTCAGAGACAGGACTTAACCCACATCTTCCTGGCTTTGATGCTAGGGCTCTATCTCCTAAATCATGCCAAAAATGCCAAACCAAGTAACAGGTATTAGGATGTGGCTGGTTGTTGCTTTGCAACCCCAAACTCAACCTTCTCTGGCTGTTTCCCATGCCTGAAATGTTCTTCCTCCTCATCCCCACCTCCTGGCTTCCATCAAGTTCAAGTGAAAATCCCACCTTCTACAGGAAGCTTTTCCCAATATCCCTCACTTCTAATGCCTTCCTGCTGTTTTTCATTTCAATTTCTCCTGTACAGAGTTTGTTTGGACATAATTGTTCTCATGATGTCTCCCTCATTAGACTGTGGGCTTTCTGACAGTAGGGACTGTCTTTTTATCTTTCTCTGTATCTCCAGCATTTAGCACAGAGCTTGGCATGTGGCAGGTCCTTAATAGATGTTTATTTACTGACTGGCCTCCCCAGTTATTTTGAACTCCAATAATTAATGGCCTCATGATTTCAACGAAGTAGATTTCTCCTTCCAATGATGTATATGGCAAACCACTCATGCCTGCCCATGCTGTCCAATTCTCAATCATGTTCACCAAGACATGGAGTCTGCAAAATGTGCCAGGGCGTCTCCTCAATTTCTCTGGTCGTTTTAAGAATATTAATAGAATATGCTACATTCTTTAAAATTAGCAGTATTGCCTAGGCAGGGAGCTATTATTCTAGCTGAAATCGATGTACCTGAAGAAAACAGCTATTTGTAAAGTCTTTTTTTTTTTAACTAAAATTTATTGTCAGGATTTCATTGTTGAGAAGAAAATGAGTTTCAAGCATATTGTTTACCTCTAGAGAAAAAGCTGTCAAAGCCTGTTTGGTTGGTTTTTTTAATCAACCCAAATGAAGTGATACACTTTCATATTCAAGGTTTCTAATACTATGGGTGGAACTCTGGGACAGCAGTAGAGGAAGAGCAGTGACAAAACCACCAGTGACCCAAGGTCACTAAAAGAACCAGTCCCATGAGAAACAAATGAACTCTACCAGGTAGTCATTAAAGATGTCCATTTCTTTTCCATACTTCTGGGGAAGGAAAAAAAAAATCACCGTCTCTTGATTCTTAACAAGAACGGGCAAGAGGAGGCAGGGTCCAGTCTTACAGCTGTCCAATGTTAGGATGCACTTTAGGCAAAAGAAAGACGATTCCTCATACAAGTTACATACCTGAACACAGGAGCTGTTCAACAAATACTAATTGACTGAGATTTTAAGTCAACTAGATCAAAAGGCAAAGGGGCATGGTGCCTATTCATGCATTGCTGGGACTGAAATACCCAAATGAAGTAGTTATCCTTCTGAAAGCATCCTGATATTTAATTCTTGGAGGAGTTATTTGCCCTACCTAATAAACGCGAAACAAGACGTGCCCTAATCGCAGTAAGACAGGTGCAAAGCCTGCTGAAAAGAAGGTATTTGGCGAGATAAGAGGTGATCTATGCGATAAAACACTGGGACCAACTGCACTGCTGGTCTCCAGTTCTGCTCAGACATTTGCTTTTCCTCTGGATCTCTGGCTTCTGCTTTCCCAATTTTACACAGCTATTGATTTCTCTGGCCATTGTTCTCACAAAGCAGATACCTCTGACAATAGCATAGTTCGTTGTCTACAGCCCGAGCTCATGTCCCAAGAAAGGAGGGATTTCCCAAGGCTCTGCTGGAGAGGAGGTAAGTGGCTCAGAGTCAGGATTCAAACTTGGAGAGGGAGGAGTTGAAAAGACACCCCCCACACTCCATTTTAAGAGAGCAGTTTTCTTATTCACATGGTTTCCTTCTATTTTCATTATTCTCTCCTTGTGTCCCAGAAATTGCTACACAGGACAGAGATTATAATAAAGGTCTCTAGTACAGCTCATCATTGTCACGTTCCCTTTATCCTTCCCTCTAGACTCCAGGCCCTGATGGCTTCTCTGGTTCCATCTTTCTTCCCAGTTACCCAAGAATGGAAGTGTCCTTATTTTTCCCCATTTTGCACTGAGCAAGAACTTTGTAGGTGCACAGACAGATTTCTTTCTTTCTGCCTTTTGTGTGCAGAAAGGATTTTAAGTACCAGTTATGACCCATGAAATTCCAGGCAAGGATACAACTGCAATTATCAGAGATCATTTTTTTTTGGGGGGGGGAACCTCCTTTAAATACTAAGCACCCATAATACACCTTAAAATATGACTTTCTTTTAAACCAAACATATTTATAGACAATTTTTCAAAAACAAAGTGGGGTTAAATGAGGGGTCTGGTTTTAATGAAAATCTAAGATAAGGCATCTGGTTAAAAAAAATTACTAAAAGGCATCAGAAGAGTAGGGAAGATTGGTTCTAAATTGACTAGTAAAAGGGTCAAATCTCTTTTTCTGATACTTAAATTTCTCAGACCACCAAGAGCCCAAGACTGAAGGATACTGCTTCTCACCCCCAATTATTCTCCTCTCCTCCCCCACTTCCTTTCTTTATGCCAAATCTACCGAGCTATGAAAAGGGCTAGACACCAGGAGAACTGAGGGAGTGTAGTAAACCCATCTGAACAATTCAGGAAAGAAAATTCAAGCTAAAAACATTTATTAAGCACCTACCATGCACAAGACATTAACCTAGGCCCTGAGAGAGATACTACTTTCTACCTATTATCTAGGCAATTTTGTCATTAAAAAAAAAAACAAATTTGTAAGGACTGGCAGGTTTTCAGAGATTTAGAGCTGGAAAGGACCTCCTATATCATGAAGTTCAACTGCTTTGTTTCACAGGGAAAAAACTAGAGGCCCTGAACCTGAGCCGTGTCACACTGGTAATAAATATCAGAGGTGGGATCTGAACCCAGGTCCTCTTGAATCCAGAACCAGGGCAGTGTTCCCCTGTATCAAGAGTCTCTCCGAGCTCAGGCCCCTTCGGGAGGGAAGCGTGTGGACTCCTAGTTCTCCAATTCCTGGGCACAGCCAGGAAGCCTCCATCTACCCCCCCTCCCCACCCTGTGGGGGGGCAGCCTTCCAGGAGGTTTACCTGGTCTGATGGGGCTCTGCAGGCAGTTCTGAGAGGAGACGCTGGGGTGCACTGAGGTGGAGGCCCGGCTGCTGAGGTCCATGACAGAGGGGGCAGCTGAGGTTGCTGGCTGCAGCCCAGGGGGGTGGGGGCTGTGGTCATGCTGAGAGGGGCTGGGGGGGATGCCGTTTTCTGACAAGAATTCTTCCAAGTCCATATATTCCAATTGGAAAGTATCTCCGTCATAGGGAAGGGTTTTGTCCCACAAGGTGGGTCCCAAGAAAGCAGACTGGGGGACCATAGGGCTACTGTTGTCATCATCCAGCTTCTTCTTGTCTTTTTCTTTCCCAAATGCTATAAAAGAAAACAAAAGTTGATTTTTTTCTTTTTAAGGAAAATTAATCCTGCTCCTTCTCTACCTCACTAGTCTCCCCTTCCAAAAACCACTAGGGGACTTCTCTCATCCCAAATGGCACTATATATATATATATATATATATATATATATATATATATATATATATATCTGAATTTTTCCTCAGTGAATCTCAGGTAATCCAGAGTTAAAAGTCAGGCTGCATGTGGAGTTCTGTCTGCTTTTTGCAATCTCCCTATTTACTTTGGAAAGAGGCAACTGTTTCACTGGATAGGGCTTCAGCATGAGCTGAGATAAAAGCTTGCCGTCTAAGACTGATCCGTGAGCGCCCACAGTGGGGCAATCAGTTGAACAGTTGAGTTCAGTCTGAGGAGATAAAAAATTTACATCTACAACAGGGAGGAATCTTTACTGTGATTACTTACGGCCACAGTTAAGGCTAATGATACTTGGATTTTATACATACATTCACTCACTCACTACACAGGTACCTCTCAATTACAATCAACCCTACATAGGGATCATAAAAATCCAGGTTTACAAAACACATTAATTATTCAGAGGGGCTATTTGTTTGATAAAAGGCTCCTTCTCCTTATAGGAGGCCACTGAGATATACCTTCAAATGCCAAATACCCCACAGTATTTTAAGATGATTCCGTTAAAAAAAAACAAACCCACTGTATTTGCACACAACTTTTCAAGAACATAGTTGTTGCTTAACAGAGATAGCACCAGAATGCACACAGTACTAACACGTGTGCGTGTAGTTATCTTGTATAGGCAAATACGTGCTATTTCATTCACTCTATAATTGATCATTTGACATTTGTCAATTTCAACCGCACAAAGTCCCCTAGGAGAATCTGGCCCCTCAGTACCCGGTTTCAACTCTGTAAACACCACATTCGTAAGTGCTGTCAATTTCCTGACAGCTTGGATTAAAACGCTGAACACAGTCGAGCTAAAATATATTATTTCTTTCACGTGTCTTTTTTTCCAAAGTGGGTGGGGAGAGGGGATTACAGGCATTCTGTTTTGGGGGAATTTAGCAAACCCCTTAAATTCGTAGCAACAAGTCTAGGTTAAGCAAAGAAGATACAAGTCTCTTGAAATCAATTTTAAGAAGGGAGTCATTTATAGGACTTTATACTACAAATGACCAAACTTACTGTTGTGATTAGCTGGGAAATAGAATCACAGAAGCCTTAAATCGCACATCTATCACATTTCCAACATAATACACTTTGCTGGCGGCAGACCAGAGGAGAAGTAGTCAGTGGAGTCTTTTCCTCAGACTACCTTTCCCCAACACCTTTAACGCCAAAATGTCATGAGACTTGGGCTTACTTTACACGTGAGAGCATCCTTTCAAGCAAGTCCTCTCCCACCAGGAAAGTTGGGAGGGGAAAACTGACCAGAGAAACTGGCACAGAGATCAGCTTTCAACAGAAAACCCACTCTCTTCCCCCACTACATCCCTTTCAACTTCTGAAAGTAAAAACTCCTCCTAAAATCTCTTATCCACACCTTCAATTTCTTAATAAAAGTAAAAACAACCAAAATCCCATTACTATGGTATTACGCCGCTCATGGATTGCTGCCTGCTAAGCTTTCTCCAAGAGTCCCTCAAAACCACGTAAAGTATAAACGTAGAAATTTACACTCTCACCTCTCAAACCTCCCCTCTCCTTTAACTTTACTCATGGGTATATCTACAGGAGTGGGGGGGAGTTTCCCCACCCCACCCCTAATTTTAAGTTGCATCAGCTCCTACCTGCACAGCTGAACAAACCACAGAGGTTGGGTACTGGCTCCCAGAATTACTTAAAATAAAGCGGAAAGACGATTCGGGGGTGGGCGATGGAGGAGGAGGGGAGAGAGGAGAGCGGGTGACAGAACCAATCCTCAATTACATCCAAGCAGAGGCAGCATCGGGTCTGGCTCTGAGGAGTGCAGAATAGGAGAGGGAGGGCAAAGTGGGGGGGAAGAGGTGAGGGCGGCTGGAGATTCAAGGTGGGTGCCCAAGAAGAAAAGCAAAGTCGGGGAAAGCCCCAGCCGTGGAGGTCTCTTTTCTCCAAATCTGGGGAACCCAAGGAAGCCAAGCAGCGGCGGCGGCGGCTCTCACCGTCTTCGGGGTGCAGGGGCAGCTTCAGGGGGTTCTCCAGCAGGGACTTGAGCACGCCGTAAGTGGGAGGGATGAACGTGGGGTTCAAGGGGAGCGGTCGGGACATTTTCTCCATCTCGGTGTACTGGGTGATTTTTTTTTCTTCTTCTCTTTTCTGTTTGCAAAAAAAAAAAACCCAAAAACCCAACCCTCCCCTTCCCCCCCCAATCCCCCAGCCCCAATTTGCTTTTCCTTCCTCTGTCAACGTGTACTCCTCCCAGGCGATGGGGAAGCCAGAGGAGTGTAAGGGAAATTATGCTAATACAATCAAGTGCATAGACATACACACACAAAAATGAAAAATACAGAAGTTTCAGGAAATAGCTGGTCCTGGGCAAGTGGCCGAAGTGCAAGACGGCTCCAGCAAGACCTTCTCGGACCCCCTCCCCTGCAAAATGTTACTTAGGGCAAAAATTGCAAAAACAGCGTAGGAGACTGTAAAATTAAAAAACGTACGGCATAGCCTGATCACCCGCGCCCCAAAAGCCCGAGGCCGTGCGTGCTTCCCACCCCCACCCCCCCCTCCCCGAGGCTGCTGCTGCTCCGGCTCCTGCTCCCAGCTCTTGGCCCGCAGCAGCCCGCTCAGTGCATTCGGCAGCCCATGTGCAGGGACGCAGGCAAAAGTGACGTCAGGGCCCGCACCGCTCCCCCATAGGCGTGCGGGGGCGGGGCCACTACCCCCACCCCTCCTCCCTCTGCTCCTTGCCTCTGCCTCCCCCCGCCCCCTCCGACCACCGCCGTCACGATACTGAGTTTGGCGTCGTCGCGCGCGTCCTTCCCAGGTGCTGAGTTACTAGGACCTCGGACACGGGGTGGTGGGACCCCCAAAAGGTTTCCCGGCTGACTTTCCTAGCAGGGTATTAGTGGGGGGTGCGGGGAAGGGCGGTGGATAGCAAGAATGCAGGGAAGAGGACTCCTGGCCCCGCCCCTTTGGGAAGCCCGACCTCCCATCCCTTCCCCTGGAAAATCTCCTTAAAATTAGTTAGGAAGAGGAGGGAAAGGTGGAGCGTGGAGTGGAGGTGGGAACTGAGCTGGAAGGAGTCGTTTCCAGGGCATCCTGGAGGTTCCTTAAGGACTTTTTATGATGGGCTTGAATCATATGCCCCATGGAACAGAGACAGGCTGGGCTGAGAATGAATGAATGAAGCAAGCAAAGCATCGTATCTCTTAACCATTTACTATGTGCAAATCACTGTGCTAAGTAAGGTCTGGAGATACAAATTATGTATAGCAAGACAGATGGAAAGGTCTCCTGGTCCTTAGGGTGCAGGGACAAAGCAGATGGTAAAGCCTCTTTAATGCCATTTCCACTGATAAAAATCCTTATCAGTTTCTGGGGGATATTACCATGTCCAAGAACCCAAGGAGATTTGGGGATAGAAATAAGGACTAACTAGTCCTCTGATTTTATTAGTGTCAGAAACTCCCTCCACAATGTAGGTAGCCACCTTCTCCACATTTGCAGCCCTTAGAGCCTAGAGCATTTGGAAGGCTTTAAAAAGCCTCATCTGAAGGAATGGGTTTTTTTAGCATCCTCCCTCCAAGAATCATGATGATCTTAATGTCTGTCAATCAGATTGTCATCAGATGTCTGTCAATCAACCCCTTTTCTGTTGCAACCAGAACAGGTCAGGAGACTTGGGAGACAATGCTTTGATACTTGGGATCCTGAGAGAACATGAGAAACTGGGATAATATAAGCAGATTTTCTCTCATCTTCTTGCTAAAGCTGTGATTGAGATAGTCTCAAGATAGTTAGACTTTGGAAAGGTCACTTCACTGGGCCTGTATTTCCTCCTCTATAAAATGAGGAGTTTCTACAGTACTAGGTGATTTCCAATTTCCCTTCAATTTCCCTATGAAATTGTATGGTCTCCAAACAGCACATCCCCACTGGATTCTTTGTACTCCACTCCTGACTTCTCCTGGTAGGTGAAATTTTTTGCTTTATCTTCCTTGGTACCTGACCAGGCCTCAGGTTGTGTACTCTCCTGGGGGTGCAAATCTGGCCTCAGACACTTACTAGCTTTGTGACCTCACCAAGCAAGTCACTTAACCTTTATCTGCCTCAGTTTCCTTAACTGGTAATATAGCCCTAGCTGGCAGTGTCGTTGGATCAAATGAGAGAATATTTGTTTTGTTTTGTCCTTTTAAAGAACTTGGCATAGTGCCTGACACATAATAAACACTATATAAGTGCTTATTCCCCTCCTCCTCTTCCTCCCTCCCACCTCCTTTCCAGGATCCCCTTGTATATCTTGTCAGTAGACTATAAGCTTCTTGAGAGGAAGGATTATCTTGTTTTCTTGTATTGTGCCCCCAGCATTTAGCACAAGGCCTGGCCTTGTAAGTGCATAATAAATGCACTTTATCCATCTTTCTATCTGTCTCTCTATTCATCCTTTCCCATACCTATGAAGACTAGTATCTCTATTTCTGGAGACTTTTTGCTATCTGACCAGGATGACAAATATTCAATTGCCTAAAGCAAGAGTCTAGACCAGATAATTATATTGAAATAAAATGATCTCTGATAAAGGCCTCATTTCTAAAATATACAGAGAACTGAGTCAAATTTACAAGAATACAAGTCATTCCCCAATTGTTAAATGGGGAAAGGATATGAAGGCAGTTTTCAGAGGAAGAAATTAAAGATATCTATAATCATATGAAAAAATGCTCCAAATCAATATTGATTAGAGAAATGCAAATCAAAACAACTTTGAGGTACCACATCTCACTGGTCAGATTGGCTAACATGACAAAACAGGAAAATGATAAATGCTGGTGAAGACGTGGGAAAATTGGAACACTAATGCATTGTTGGTGGAGTTGTGAAATGATCCAACCATTCTGGAGAGCAATTTGGAACTATGCCCAAAGGGCTATAAAAATGTGGAAAGCCTTTGACCCAGCAATATCACTTCTAGGGCTATATCCCAAAGAGATCATCTAAGTGGGAGGAAAACCAGTATGTAGAAAAACATTTATAACAGCTGTTTTTGTGCTGGCAAACAATTGGAAATCATGGGAATGCTCATTAGTTGGGGAATGGCTGAACAAATTGTGGTATATGAATGTAATGGAATACTATTGTGCTATAAGAAATGAGGAGCGGACAGACTTCATAATAACCTGGAGAGATTTATATAAACTGATGCTCAGTAAGGAGAGCAGAACCAGGAGAACTTTGTACACAATTACAGACACATTGTATCTGTGATGACTGACTTTGATTGACCCGGCTCCCCTCAGCAATCAATACAAAGTTATAAGACAACTCCAAAGGACTCATGATGGAAAAGGCTATCCACATCCAGAGAAAGAATTATGGAATCTGAATGCAGATTGAAGCAAACTACTTGATCTCTCTCTCTCTCTCTTTTTCATTTTGTTTTGTTCTTTTTCCCCATTATTCATTCCATTGGTTATAATTCTTCTTTACAACTTAACTAATATTTATTGTGAAGGTATATATAGAACCTATATCGGATTGCACACTACCATGGGCGGTGGAATTTGGAACTCAAAAACTTGAGGATCTAAATGTTGTAAACTAATAGTAAATACATTTTAAAAAAAGATCAAGTGTTTGCTGTTAAGGAAGTTTCTGGGCTCATTTCATCTCCTATTATGGTGATTATACCAGTAAAATTAATCTAAAATATGATAGTAAAAAACAAAATAAAGATGTGATTTCTGCCCTTCCCTCCAGGGTAAACAGGACCCCCAAATATATGAATAACCTCTTAGGGCAGAAGTGTCCAACTGCAACTCACTGGCTGCCAGGGGCCCCACAAAACTCAGTCTACCTATATGAATGGGAAATTTTTAACAGAATAAATTTAAAAATACAACAAATAATGTTAATTTGTGATTTTTCTCAATCAACATGTAGCCCACAGGGATCCATTTCTATTTGAGTTTGACTCTCAACTCAGAGAGTGAATGAAAGACTTTACAACTCTTTGACGAGGATTCCTTTTGTAGAAGTTTCTGGTTTGGATTTTGCAACTGAGGAGGTTGGGGCTGCTCTTCTGGGGGCATGGGTAAAGCAGAGCAGAAGGACTGATTATAATTATCAGCATTCAAGCATTTTTATCTGCCCATGTATTCATGACACTATATGAAAAATATAAGGCAGGTCCTTTGATAACTCTGTAAATATCATTGGTTCCCTTTGTAATCTTATTGTTCAGTATTATGTATTAAAAACATTATTTGGTAAAAAATAAAAATATTAAGAAAATTAAAAAAAAAACATTATTTGGTGAAGGGTTGATCAGCTTTAAGGTCCTGTCAAAGAAGCCCATGACACACAAAAAAAATGGTCATGAACCCCAGCCTTAGAATCTTATCTAAACCAAGAATGACAACTTCCTACATGTAAATACCATCACCACGGTGATCATGGAGCACCCTGTGCTTATGAAGATGAGGCATATGGTAGGTGCCTAATAAATGCCTGTTGACTTTGCAGAGCTTTGTACATCTTTAAAATGCTACATAAATCCATGATGGTGATTTGAGTTTTTTTCTTACATGTCAGACACTCTCATGATGGGAAGGGCCAACTCTAGAGCATTTTCTTATCCTCTTAGAGTACCTATGCACATGTGACTTTATCTTAATCCCCTAACCTCCCTACTTCCTCATCCCTCAGGCTTGTTCTCAATGTGCAGATACATGATTCACAATATTGGGGCCGCTAGGCCCAGAGCTCTGGGCCTGAAATCAGGAAGACTCATCTTCCTGAGTTCAAATCTGGCCTCAGACATTTCCTAGCTGTGTGACCCTGGACAAGTCACTTAATCCTGTTTGCCCCAGTTTTCATCTATAAAATGACATGGAGAAGGAAATGGCAAACCACTCCATTATCTTTGCCAAGAAAACCCAAATGGGGTCACGGAGAGTCGGTCATGACTAAAATGACTGAACAACACAATATCAATTCACAATATTATGGAATAAAGTTTTATTAAAACAAAACAGATATTCTTGATTGAGTAGTCATTAACCCCAAATGAATATGTAAATCCCTACAGTGGTTTCCACCCATGAGCATGAGGGCTGTTCTCATGAAGGCCCTGCCTCACAGCTCTTGTTAGGGCCTGTGACTTCCTGGCACTACAAGGGGGTGGGGCAGCGGTAGCAGTGTTTCCTTCTATCTCTTATTTCATGCCAATATTCATGGCTCAGTCATGCACAAATGTAATAACATGGAGCCAGTGGTAGAAGGAGCTTGCTGAAGGGTGGAGCAGAACGCATAGGAAGTTGAGAGTCAGAGCAGTTAGAGCTGGAGGAAGGAGAGGATACAGCCAAGGAAACAGCTAGGCTTGTGAGTGTTTGTTTGTGGGAAGGCTAAAGGATGGTGTGACTCCCTGCTGTGTTATGATATATTAATTTCTTTGTTGCTATGATGGATTTGACTTTCTGGTGTTGGGATTGGGTTTTCTGATGTCTGAATAAATGTTTTGCTTCTGTCTTCTATGTGGAGAGTCTTTTTTGCTATTCGGGGCTGTGCCTTCAGATTCATAGTCACTGTGGCTGCCGTGAATATTGCATTGGCACTACAGAAGCAACTCCTATGGAGATTCAGCCTGGCAACAGCTCCTACAGGGGTTATAACCACAGCTTCTGAAGAGCTAGACAGGGAAGTCCTTGGTCCTGTCAAAGGATACCATGTGAGAAAAGGATATTATTTTGTCAGTGGAATAGCATTAAGGAAAGGGTCATTGTCATCTTCATCCCTGAACCCTAAAGACCATGGGACTTTTCCATCTGATTCAAAGTTGACACCTTCCATGTGTTTAACACTCATGAGAATGTAAGGTTCTTAAGAAAAAGGATCATCTTAACTTTTCTTTGTGTATCCCTAGCATTTAACACAATGCTTTACACATAGTAAGAATTTAATAGATGCTTTATTCATTCATACATATATACATATTTATGTGTGTGTGTCACACACATACACACATATATGGAGAGAGAGAGAGAGAGAGAGAGAGAGAGAGAGAGAGAGAAATTTAATTTGTAGATGTCTGTTATTGTTGTTCAGCCATGTCCAACTCTTGACTCCATTTGGGATTTTCTTGGCAAAGATACTAGAGCAATTTGCCATTTCCTTCTCCAGTTCATTTTATAGATGACGAAAGTGAGGCAAATAGGGTTAAGTGACTTGCCCAGGGTCACATAATTAGTGTCTGAACTTAAGTTTGAACTTGGGTCTTCCTGACTCCAGGCCCAGAGCTCTATCTACTGCAGAAATATACTACAGGGATAAAGAATGAACCTGTGATTTCATTGGCAAAGATAACTCCTGGGCATGTATATGTGTGTACATGAACAGAAATACATACACACATACATATGTACTATAAATGTATATGTACATAAATGTGTGTATATATGCATGTGTATCCTGAAATAGCTACAAATAAATTCATGTACATGAGAATGGATATATATGTATGTATGCCTGGCTTGAAATGTTCCCCTATGAAAAAGCACAACTATTTAACTCAAAGAATTTAGAGATCAATTTCTATTTGGGTAGGTGTTCCCTTCTAACAGCCCCTCTCACATTTCAGAATGGACAGACATTTACCACTATCTCTCAGCTTGAAAACATGGAAAAGTTTAAAGTCATACAGAAGATTTAAAAAATAGCTGCATCTCTCACAGAGATTTAGTAATAATAAATTACACATAACACATGTGATAAGACATGCCAATTTCACTTATTTTACTCCCTATAATTTCTTGAAATGATACATTGGTCAAAAGAAATTTGTGAGCTGATTAAAGTTCTGTAATTATCTGCAAGCCTAAAATAAACAGAGAAATAGCATGGCACAGAGGATAGATGTTGGAGCTGTGTTCAGATCTCACCCCAACCTGTACTGGCTGTGTGACCGTGGTCAAGTCATTTAAATTGTCTAGTCAGTGTTCTAGACAATTCTCTAAGACTGTAACAGAAAAGATATCACTGAAGTCATAGGTCTAGTCCCTACATATGTCATAAATATCTGCACTCTAAATACATAGAAACTTACAAACTAACCCAAACAAAATTTTGTGTTTGCTATCTGAACACTTTATAGGTAGCACAGATATTGGCCTTCAGCAGATTTTTGGAATCTGTATTAAGTTGGATTAAAAGTATTGCCCTGTTACCACTGTGAGGTCACTTTTCAGTAGCTGGGATGTGACCCTGTGGAATGGATGGTCCAGGTCAGGAGGGCAATCTGTGGTCACAGAACAGAGTAAAGCTAATTGACCCATTTGGGAAGTGAACCCAAAGTCTCCCTTGGCCTCTTTCACTAATCCAACCAGATAAACTTGAATGCTGATGTACTAGACTTCTCTGAAACACTGGAGAATCTAACTCCTCTTTATAATCTGGGTTTCTCCTTCTTTGCATAGATTCATCAAGGTCATCTAAAGACCTGGATGCCCATTATTTCCCCTCTGCTTATCATGTTTCATTTGTTTATATATGACAGCCTTTTGGTGAATGAAAAATATCAATTACAGAGTCCAGTGGCTTTGTCCTTCCTCCTTTGCCTGTTGGTTTTTATACCAATCTGAATGTTAGCAGTGTTTGTTATCAATGCTTCCCAGATTCTCCATTACCTCCCCATCTTAGATTTCTGTTTACCTGCTGTGACTTAAAACCCTCGCTAGGGCCATTTTCTTCCTTATTAGCTTCTGCACCTACTGAATTGGAAAGAATTCCCACATGTTCTACCACCATGTTGCCAACCTTATCCCTCCAGGTATGGCCGTCCAGTCAGTACTTCCGTAATTGAAAATCTCCTGTAACTAGCAATTTGGTTATCTTATACACTGAGGTATGTGTACAACTCCTTAATAGCCTAGCACTCTTTTCAGGGTAGATAGCAGAGAGCATACAGTGTTTCTATTGTTTTAAAAAGCTTGAAATATTGGCCAGCTCAATCCTTAAAGACTGCAGTATTCTCAGTTTCTCTTGGATGTGCTTTTTCAGAAGCTCCAGGTCTTTTAAGGTGTTGGGTTTCTGATGGCACTCTGAAACATTTCATACAAGTTGATTTGACCTCCTCTCCTCCTGAGCCTCCCAGGGATATAACGCAAGAAAGTACTAAAGTAGGATTTTAGTAGACTCACTAGAGGATTGAGGAAGCCCTATTCCTCCTAAGGTCTAGTGCTACCTTTCATTTACTCCATATCTATCTTTTGTTTTTCTTTACTCTCCCACTGGAAAAAAAGGAAAGAAAAACAAAAGTCCTGCAACAAATATAATAGTCAAGAAAAACAAATCCTCACAAAGACCATGACCAAAAACCATTTCTCACTTTCTGGGGTGGGGAACCTGTGGCCTTGAGGTCATATGTGCCCTCTAGGTCTTCAAGCACAGCCCTTTGACTGAATCCAAACTTCACTGAACAAATCTCCTTAATAAAAGGATTTGTTTTGTAAAACTTAGATTCAGTCAAAAAGCCACACCCAAAGACCTAGGAGGCCACATGTGGCCTCAAGGGCCCAGGTTTCCCACCCCTGATTTTTTGTCCATTGTCACTCAGTCAGGAGGTGGGTACCATTCTTTACCACTGGTCCTCTGGAACAGTGATTGACCACTGCATTAATCAGAGTTTTTAAGTCTTTCAAAATTGTCTGGTTTTTATAATGTTGTTACAGTATAAATTGATCTCTGGGTTCTGCTCTCATCAAAGTCCGAATGATGCCCACTCCTCCCAACTCCTTCCTTGTTTTTATAGGCTTCTACTTGTGCCCTGTGATTACATGAATTAATAAGTCCCCTCATTCCTCCACTTTTCTTCCCTAGTGATGCTTTCCCCCCTCCTTTTCCTCTCTTCTTTTAATGTTGTCACAATATAACAAAATATGCTCCCAGAACTTTCATGTTATCTGATCCCTGCTGACATTATAATTCTCATGGGATTCTAATATCACCCCTTCTTCCTGTTCCAATGCAAACACTTCACCCTTAAAAAATCCTTTCTGATTGTTTGTGTATGTTTACCTTTTCATGTTTGTCTTGAGTCATGTGCTTATATTTCAAAATTTCTATTCAGCTCTAGTCTTTTTAACAGGAATGCTTGGAAATCTTCTGTTTCACAAAATTCCATTTTTTTTTCCCCTGTAGGATTATACTCAGATTTTCTGGGTAGGTTATTTTTGGTTCTAAGCCTTTACCTTTTGCCTTTTGGAACATCATATTCCATGCTCCCTGCTCCTTTACAGTGGTGGCTTTTAAATATTGTGTGATCTTGACTATGGTTCCTTGGTACCTGAACTCTTTCTTTCTATCTACTTGCAATATTTTATTTCTTTAATATAGAAGCTCTGGATTTTGACTGTGATGTTTCTGGGAGTTTTAATTTTGGGGCTTCTTTCAGGATGTAACCTGTGTATTCTTCTGTTTTCACTTTGTCCTCTACTTCTAATAGATCCAGGCAGGTTTCTTTCATGATTTCTTGAAACATGACTTCTAGGCTCTTTTTATTTGACTTTTGGTTTTTCAGTAGTTCAGTGATTTTTAAATTGTCTCTCTTTGATATGTCTTCCAGGTCAGTTGTTCTTTATTTGAGACATCTTTTTTTTTTCCTGTATTTTTTCCCAATCTTTTGCTTTTTTTTCCCCCAATATTTTTTGTTGTCTCATGGATTATCAACTTCTATAAAGTCCATTCCAATTTTCAGGAGGTCTGTTACTTGGGTAAGGGTTTTAATTTTTTTTCCTTAATAGTAGTTTTTTCCAATTACATGTAAAGTGTTTTCAACATTCATTTTTGTAAAATTTTGAGTTCCAAATTTTTCTTCCTCCCTCCCCTCCCCAAGAGAGCAAGCAATCTGATATAGGTTATACATATACAATCATATTAAACATATTTCCACATTAGTCATGTTTGAAAGAAGAATCAGAACAAAAGGAAAAAAAACACACAAGAAAAAACAAAAAAGTGAAAATAGTATGCTTCAATCTGTATTCAGACTCCATAGTTCTTTCTCTGAATGTAGATAGCATTTTCTATCATGAGTCTTTTGGAATTATCTTAGATCATTGTATTGCTGAGAAAAGTTAAGCCTATCAAAGCTGGTCATCATGTAATGTTGCTGTTGCTGTGTACAGTGTTCTCCTGGTTCTGCTCACTTCACTCAGCATCAGTTCATGCAAATCTTTCCAGGTTTTTCTGAAATCTGCCTGCTCATAATTTCTTTTAGCATGACAATATTCCATTATATTCATATGCCAGAGTTCAGTCATTCTCCAATTGATGGGCATTCCCACAATTTCCAATTCTTTGCTACCACAAAAAGAGCTGCTATACATATTTTTGTATACATGGGTCCTTTTCCCTTTTTTATGATCTCTTTGGGATACAGACCTAGTAGTGGTACTGCTGGATCAAAGAGTATGCAGTTTTTTGGCTCTTTGGGCATAGTTCCCAACTGCTTTCCAGAATGGTTGGATCAGTTCACAATTCCACCAACAATGCATTATTGTTCTAATTCTGGAGGTAAGGTTCTTACCTCTTGTGTTGAGTTGCTAGTTCTATTTCCAAGTCTCTTCTCCATAGCTCTCATTTATTTTCCAGTTATTTTCTTTATCACTCATTGCAATACATTTTAAACTGTTAATCTTATCACATATACTAATAAATATATTAATTTATTAAATTTAGTTTAAACTTTAAAATTTTAAACATTTTAAAACTCTTACATCATTTCTTTTAGGAATTGTAGTTGGATCTGTGCCCAAATTGTATTTGTCTTTGCTTGTAGATGTGTTGGAGCCTTTTTCTTCTTCTGGGTTTGTGTCTTGGGCATCTCTAGATTCATAATAGCTTATTATTGTTGCTGTTGTTTAGAAATTTTCCCAGAGATTTGTTCTAGGCAAACTAGCACCATTGGCCTCACTGGGAGCTCTGGGGGGCAGTCTGCACTCCTAGGTCTTCTGGGAAACCTCCAAGCTACTGTTCTGGGCAGGGGAGAGGGGGACCATGTCTACAATATGCTCTGAGTAACTTCAGCCTTGGAGTTCTGGGTGGTAGGTATACATTCTCAGTCCCTCTGAGAGTCACCTTATTTTTGGCTTTGACTGAGGGATAAGTCCTCAATCACTTCTTGTCTCTGGTACTGCTGGTCTACCTCAGAGCTCTGAACATTGAGTCCATGATTCCCACTTGTTACATAGTTCCTGCTTGGTCACTTGCCCATAAGTTGAATTTATGATTGTGATAAGAAGAACCACCATAGTTTCCTCTTTGGTTTCACAACCACTGTTCATTATGGGTTTTTATAGATCATTGTTGGAGCATCTATCTGTAAGGGCAATTGGTCCATACATGTATACACTGAATATACATACAATATGTCTTTCTATTGTACATGCATATATGTATTTGTACATATATATATGTGTGTGTGTGTGTGTGTGTGTGTGTGTGTGTGTATACGTTGTCTCCCTCATTAGAATGTAAAATCCTCCAACAGTGGGCCTGTTTTTGCCTCTTCTTTGTAATCACAGCACTTAGGACAGTGACTGAAGCAGAGTAAGCATTTAATTAATGCTTGTGGGCTGAATTATTGGTCTGTGGCATGGATATGTTTTCCTGGCAGTGTCTAGTGGGTAGGAAGAATAATACCAGTTCCAACCAATCTATGTCCCTCAAATTTACCTTTTATTTATCTACAGACTCAATTATGTATTGCCTCTTCTCCTCAGGACCACCCAACAGGTGGTAGTCTTTGAAAAATCAAGTCCTAGTGACTTGGTTTTTACATCTTTTCTTCTTTTTTTAATCCATTTGCTTTTTTCTACATAAAACTTTGAAAAGTGATCCCATTCATTCCATCCTTAATCACTGTCACCTTCTTGTCTTCACTATAATATCTTATCAATGTAATTTTCATTGCTTCTTTTTGTTCCTGTGGCTTACCTACCTTCCCCATCCTGTTTCAAACCTCATTTCTATACTAATAGCTATTCTTTCTCCAAAAATACAGTATTCTTAGTTTCATGGAGGTAATCTACCTTGTCCCCAAGAGCCTTATAGTACTTACTATACTGCAGATCCATTTCCTGTACCCTTAATCCTTTAGCTATCAGTTACAACTCCTGTCACCACCCTAGGAAAGGGGAGGGCTCCCTTTGAAATTATTCCCTTCTCTTCCTTTTGCCTCACTGCCTTCTTCTGAACCACATCTTTTGGTCCTGTGTACCACCCTCAGAACCTGAACATGCCCAAGATAAAACTGTGGAATCCAATGGAAAGGACCATCCCTTAAGTAATTGGGGACCCAGGATAAATTATTCTGGGTTCTAAGATTTTTATGCATTGTGAAATAGGAATAAAATTAATTTCCAGAGCAACCTCTAGGAAGAGAATGACAGATGTCCCAAAAGGATATCAGAGTAGTCTGAGAGATGTAGAGGGAAGCAAATCTTAGCTTGCTGATTGTGAATGAATGCCATGTGGTTAGGTCATTTCTAACAAAGCTGTACTATGGCAGGGAGTTGTGGGATTTGTTTCAGGACACAACAACTTAGAGACACCAATAGTATTTCTATTCCTTCAGCAGGTAAAAAAAAAAAAGGTAAGCTTAGCACTATTGGCAAGAATGATTCATTAGAATGGGAAGCTACCTGGTGGCATATTTTTTACTCCCTCACTCCTTGACTCAGGTGTTCAAAGTATAGCTCTGGGTGACCCTAGTTACACCCCCACCCCCAAATGAATTTGTTTTTAATTAGTTGATTTAAAGTGTGATTTCCATGCTATTCACCCTAGGCGTATTTGGTGGCACCTGGCCTAGCTGCCAGAATTAGTAGTTGTTACTGTGATTTTTAGTGCCAGCTAACAGGCTCCACCTCCTTCTCCCCAACCTTCTGCCTAAATCATTCCAACTATTTGAAAAGGGAAGAAATCACCTTATATTTACCATACTTGAGAAAAAACCATCACTGGTACTATTTAATGAATGTTCAACTAGCCAGGGCATTTATATTTTTTGATAAAAACTGATAAAAAAACTTTCACAATGCCACACTAAGAAAACTCCAGCCATTGACCACCTCCTGCACCCATTAAAAGGTACATCTCTGGCAAGAGTGAGCTAATGGAAGCAAGTATTAGCTTTCTTATGACTGTGGAAAGAGGCAAATTTTTCTTTAAATCAGTAATGTTCCTTGGTATGAAGCATTCAGTTTCCCAAAAGAATGATGATACTTTTAATGTGAAAAATATGGCTTTGAAATAGATAACACTATCCTCATAAGATCAGCCTCTTAAAATTACAGGTATTTAGTTTCCTGTTCAAGATTTATGTTAATGTAATAATCATATTAGGGTCATCAGGAAGGTAAGTTGTTCATAGAGGGAGACTACAGATTTCTTTCCCTGAAAATCTTTAAGACTGAATCATTTCAACCAGCATTTATTACATACTGACCATGGGCTAGGAGATGGAACAGACAAGAAGCTAGAATACCTCCCCTTATGTAACACCCCTCCCGTCCAGGAGGGATTAGGTGGTTCACTGAAAGACACCCCTTGATGTTACATGCTACATTTGCAGAAAGAGTCAGGATTCCTGATTGATGGATAGCTTCTGAGCACATCGGGTACACGTGGAGAGCTGATAGCAGAAGGAAAAGGCTTAATATGGCCAGTTACTGCCACATGAGTATGAATACTAACTCCCAGTTCAACAGCCATTTAATGCCTTTCTTCTACATACAGTAAGAAGACAGGTAAGAATCATGGTTCTTCCATTCACTCATTTCCAGAGGCAGGCTCATTCAATATCCATGTGGGTCACTTGTGCATGCTCCCAGGAATGGAAACTCATTCAGGAGATAAGACATGTGCACTAACAAATATTACATAAAATAATTAACGTATTAAGCATCCAGGAGAGCTGCAAACCAAGTCCTGTGATAGAGATAGTTCTATTTGGAGCCATAAAACAAAATCTTCACAGGAAGAGCATTTTTCTGCTAAAAATTATTTAACTTTTTTAAAATTTGGAGTTCCAAATTCTTTCCCTCCTTGCAGCCCCTTCCCTACCCATCAAGAAAACAAGAAATATGCTATCAATTATATATGTGAAATCATGCAAAATGTATTTCCATATTTTCCAGGTTGCAAAAAAGTAAGAAAAATAAAATGAAAAAACTAAAAAACTATACTTTAGTTTGCACTCTGAGTTCATTAGTTCTCTCCCTAGAAGTAGAGAGATTTTTTTCATTATGAGTCTTTTGGAATCACCTTGGATCAGTGTCTTCATCAGAGTAGCTAAGTCTTTCACAGCTGATTATTACAACAATATTGTTGTTACTGTGAACAATGATCTGGTTCTGCTCACTTCACTTTGCATCAATTTATATAGGTCTTCCCAGGTTTTTCTGAAACCATCCTGATCATCATTTCTTTTTTTTTTCTTTTTTTGCTTTTTGGAGGGCAATTGGGGTTAAGTAACTTGCCCAAGGTCACACGGCTAGGTTTTTTTTTTTGTTTGTGTGTGTTAAGTGTCTGAGGCCAGATCTGAACTCAGGTCCTTCTGACTCCAGGGCCAGCGCTCTACTCACTGTGCCACCTAGCCACCCCCTGATCATCATTTCTTATAGCATAAGATTCCATCAAAAGCATATACCCCAACTTATTCAGTCATTCCACAATTGATAGGCATCCTCTCAAATTCCAATTCTTTGCCATCACAAAAAAAGAGCTGCTATAAATATTTCTGTACCCAATTTGACCTTATCTTAGTGTACAACGTGAAATGTTGGTACATACATAGTTTCTACCAAACTGCTTTCCAGTTTTCCCAGAAATTTGTGTCACGTGGTGAGTTCTTGTCACTAAACCTTAGATCTTTGGGTTTATCAAATACTAGATCACTATGTTTATTTCCTACTGTGTGTATTCTACTGATTCACCACTCTTATTTCTTAGTGAATACCAAATTGTTTTGATGATTACCATTTTGCAATATAGTTTGAAACCTGGTACTGTTAGGTTGCCTTCCTTCACGTTTCTTTTCATTGATTCCCTTGTTCTTCTTGACCTTTTGTTCTTCCAGATTAATTTTATTTTTTTTCTAGATCTACAAAATAATTCTTGGGTAATTTGACATGGCATTGAATAAGTAAGTTAATTTAGGTAGAATTGTCATTTTTATTATATTGCCTCAGACTACTCATGAGTAATTACTATTTCTCCAGTTGTTTAGATCTGTCTTTCTTTATATGAAAAGTGTTTTATGATTGTGTTCATTTAGTCCCTGGGTTTGTCTTGGCAGGTAGACAGCCAAATATTTTATATTGTCTATAGTTATTTTAAATGGAATTTCTTTTTCTTTCTCTTCCTGGTAGGTTTTGTTGTTGTTATATGGAAATACTAATGATTTATGTGGGTTTATTTCATGTCCTGTGACTTTTGCTAAAGTTGTTAATTTTTTCAACTAGTTTTTTTAGTTGACTCTCTAGGGCTCTCTAAGTAATCCATCACATCACCTGTAAGAAGTGATAGTTTTGTTTCTTTATTGTGTGTTCTTGAAATAAGCCTTTATTAAATACCTACTAGGAGCTAGGCACTGTGCTAAGATCTTTACAAATCTCATTTGATCCTGCTATTATTACCCCCATTTTATGGTTGAAGAAATGGAGGCAAACAGTTTAAGTGACTTGCCCAAGATCCCAGAGCTAGTAAGTGTCTGAGACACAATTTGAACTCAGGTCCACCGTGACACTAGCTATCTGAACCTAGAAAGGATGGACTATTTCAAGAGCAGAAATCTTCTACAGTTAGAACTTGGTGCCAAAAGGTCAAGCTTATTAGAATTCCCTCTGACAGTTAGTCCTAACAGTATGGTTTTCAGTCCTTGAGGTCAGCAGAAATTCTATTCAATTCACTAAGATGTTAACCAGATGGTAATAATATCATTTAACAAGAACTCTTCTTAAACACATCCAGACATTAATACATAGGTGTATCAGGAGAAGGGAAGGGAATGGGCATTTATTAAACACCTACTAAGTACAGGCACTATGCAAAGCACTTTATAGATATTAACTCATTTGCTGCTGGTGGCCTTGGGGGTTTCCAGCTTGAGTTTAAACATCACTTTTAACTCATTCAAGAACTGACTTCAGTAACTATGGTGTGGGAAGTTATGGTTAGGAAAGAGGAAAGAGTCAAAACCCTAATGCAGTACTGGTGGTGGTTAGGAGTATTCTAGGCAGCAACAGGAGTGGAACTATTAAAATGATTATGTGTTAGATGACATAGAGGCTCAATTGTTCCACTGATGGGACCCATCCCATCTAAGGAGAAGGAAGATGAAAGAGCTAAAATTCACTCTAGAACCTGTCTATACTGTTGCCACTACTAGGGCTGCTCGCTCCCTCTTCAGTAATTGAGGGGCAGATTAAAAGGGTTTCTCTACAGGCAACATGAATCTGAAGAAAAGTCATCGGTTTTCCCAAAGGCAGCCAGGAGATCTCAACCCTCGAGTTGCTACCTTATGATGCTTCTTATTTCTCATGGCTTTAAAGTTGTGGATTCTTTTCTAAATACCTTCTTCTAGATAAGAGAGGACATTTTGTCCTGCTTCCTTCCACAAGTGTGGATTGGTTTTTGCTGTATTTATTTCTCGTCTTTTTAAAATTTTTTTTTAATTTTTAAATTTTTTGGAGGGCAATTGGGGTTAAGTGACTTGCACAAGGTCACAGCTAGTAAATGTGTCAAGTGTCTGAGGCCAGATTTAAACCTAGTTGCCCCTGTTTATTTCTCTTCTTTTAAAAAATGCTATAAAGATTGGCTTTCTGGGAGTGGGAAAAGGAAGAGATATGGGGGAAACACAAGTCAGTCAAACATTTCTTAAGAATATACTATGTGGGGGCGGCTAGGTGCTGCAGTGAAGAGTACCAGCCCTGGAGTCAGGAAGACTTGAGTTCAAATCTGGCCTCAGACACTTGACACTTACTAGCCGTGTAACCTTGGCCAAGTCACTTAAGCCCAATTGCCCTGCCTTTCCCCCTCCAAACAGAAAAAAAAAAAAAGAATATACTATGTGGTTCATTCTGCTAAGTGCTAGAGATACAAAGAAAAGCCAAGAGACAGCCTCTGCCACTTATGGAATTCACAGACTAATGAGGAAAACAACAACATGCAAACAAGTATATACAAACAAGATAGATACAGGATAAGTTGGATATAATTAACAGAGGGAAGGTATTAGAATTAAGGGAGATTGGGAAAGGCTTATTGCAAAAAGTAAGATTTTAGCTATGGCTTGGAAGACGTCAGAGTGTGCAGAAGAGGGGGAAAAGAATTCCAAGCATGAGGGACAGACAGTAAGAATGCCCAGGACTGGGAGATGGGTGTCATAATGAGATACAGCAAAATAAAAGAAATTAACAATGAAAAAAAAAATACCCTCGTCTCCCAACAACCAGTGTGGCTTCCCTTTTCCCTGTACTTACAATGGATATTGGATTCGAGGTCCTATTAGATCCAGAAAGAGTTCACCTGGGTCCTATCCTCTCTCATATTTTCAGAAAATTGCGTCCAAATCCAAGGGAATTTGGCATCTCACTAAATAAGGACCCTACACATAATAATGATAGCTGACCTGTATGTAAGGTTTTTAAAGTTGCAAAGTACTTTCCATATGTAACCTATTTCCATATGTAACCTATTTCTGTTGTTTATCTCATAGCGTGAATGAATGAATGAAGCATTTATTAAGTGCTTACTATTTGCAAAGTACTATGCTAAATTCTGTAAACACAAAAAAGTAAGATAGTCCCTGATCTCAAAGCTGCTCACATTTTAATGGGGAGACAATACTTACGAAATGTTTTCAGCTGAAAGTCAGATGAAAATGTCCTATAATGCCTCTTCTTTAATGTTATTTCTACTGATAAAATCATAACAAGTTTCTGATGTTGAGCCATTTGACAGTGCCAAGGACAATGGTGGCCAGTATTTTCTTTCCAAGTCCTGAGTAGCTGTGGCTACCCCCACTCCCAGAAGGAGGCTCCCAGGCTTCTTCACCATAGGGGTCACTTCCATGGATGGTGGCTGAGGGCACCAAGCTGGAAGCAACACACCTCCTGAGGTTCTTGGGCTCAGGATCCTACTCTGTCTCCATCAGGGTATGAAGGGAGCTGATGGTCAAGGAGGTGCTGGTCATCTGACATATGGCCTCTTGTCTCTCCCTCGGGGTACCCTGCTGCTTCAGCTAGGTTGGTTTGTCTCCCCTGCTTTTGGTGGTTAGTAGAGACAGCTGGCCCCCTCTTCACAGGAGTTGCTTTCCTGGATGATGGTTGTGAAGGCCAAGATCAAGGCAGACCAGGGGTCAGATGGGTGTAGCCAACCCCAGGGCTCTTGTGCTATCTGCCTATTGGTAGCATTTAGTTAGTAGTTATTACTGATGGTGATGAGAAAGGTGAGTCCCATCTTCACAAGGATTTCTCCATTCAATGATGGCTACAGGGACTGGTCTGGAAGCAGGCTTAGGAAATGGAGGTCATTGCTATTCCTAAGGCTCTTGGGCTCAGGTTCCTGTGCTGTCTCCATCAGTTTTAGGGGAGAGAGTTGTCCTGGTGGTGGTCTTACATTCCCTCAAGGTGCCTTGCTGCTTTGGAGGGATAATAGTAACTTACTGTAACCTCACAATAAAAGTACCAATTGATAACAAATGTGAAATCTAATGTCATCCTAAAGGATTATTTTTGTTCATCAAGAGCCTTCATAATTCTCTTAGAAGAAATGTGTTTTCTAATCTGTCAGGAATTAAGTATTTGTGAACCACTGTGCCTATTTGCAAATAGGCCAATTAGCCTTGCCGAAATACAGTCTAATTTCTACTGTAGTCTTACCTGGTGTATACATGTATACCCATCTATATCTGTCCTTTACCGTATTCCTGTTAATGTAAAAGGGAAAATGCAGGGGGAAGTTGGTGAGTCCTAACTTTCCTTAACATCTAGTGGCAAATACCACAAACAAAGGCCTCATCTTTTAAATTCATTGATTTCAAGCAGGTCCCTCCTGGTAGCACCATTACCAGAGATTTAGGGCTAAATATATTTGTAAACAGTTGATTGTTGTTTGAGGAAAATAAGGGTTTTTTTTGGTGGGGTGGGGGAGGAAGAGAACAGCTCGTTAATGATTGGCTTCCCTGTTTATGTGTCACCTTGTCTCATTTTCCTGGCCTTTCTCTGGGTCCCTTGCTATCTTCAGTCTGCTGTAAGAGGGAAAATCAATCCCATGAACAACAATGGAGGGCCAGGTCTGAAAAGACTGGAGGACAGATGCTGCTTAACTTCCAGTTCAGCAAACAAATTCAATTTTGTTAGATAAACGATCCCAAAGGATGTAGGGAATTAAGCCTATTGTGATTTTTGTCCTGTAATTCCAGAATGTACTCCAATGGTTGAACAGGAAAAAAAAAAAGGGATATGAATTGTTACAGAGCACAAGACTCCCTGGCCCTCTTGGGCAAGCCCAAACCAAATCTTGGAAAGGCTAATAATACCCATTATGGTAAAACTGGGTAAGGTTTTTCTTTTAATTTAGATCTACTGATACTAATCCTATAACCAATTAAAATCTCCAACATGTACCCAGGGGGAAGGACATAAATGCTTCATAATAGCAGGTGTCTCTGAGACAACTTGCCAAAGTACATCATCCCGCAGAAGATATCATTAGCAATGGGCTAGATCTCAAAGAGCACAAGGCACAAACTAGGAGACCGGAGTTCTAATACTGACTCTGGTGGTGGTTTACAGCTGACTCTGACTAGCCAAGTAATCTCTGAAGCTGTTTTCTCATCTGTAACCCAAGGGGATTGGATTAAATAATTAATGAGTTCCCTTTCAGCCCTAAACTGCTTTGAGAAGGAAAGAAGGAAGGAAAGAGAGGAGGGAGGAAGGAAGGGAGGGAAGAAGAAAAGGAAGGGTAAAAGAAAAGGAGGGAGGGAAGAAGGAAGGGAGCAAGGGAAGAAGGAAGAGAAGGAGGGAAGGAAGAAGGGAAGGAAGGAAGAAAAGAAGGAAGTATTTACTAAGTCCCTACTATGAACTAGGTACTGTGCAAAGTGCTTTTCAAATATTATCCTATTTGATCCTTACAACAACCCTGAGAAGAAGGTGTTATTCCCATTTTACAGTTGAAGAAGCTTGAGTCAGACAAAGGTTAAGTGACTCACCCAGGGTTACAAAACTAGGAGGAAAATGTCTCAGGTCAAATTTGAACTCAAATCTTTCTGACTCTGGGCTCAGCACACTATCCACTATGCTACCCAGCTGCTTAGGTTTCCTTACAGGCTTCTGTTGATACTACAGATACTGTGGACTTTACTTAATTCTAATTCCCAATACATAGAAAAAGTTTCCCCTAATCATTTCACCCCCAAATGAGAAATAAATGAACACATTGAAGAAACCACAGGAATATGTTGCAAACATTTTCAAATTCACGCTACTGGGATCATTTCTGTTTCAGGTAAATGGGTGAATAGTTGTCTGGAGTGAATTCCTAGTGAAGTTTTGGGTCTGTCTCCAATTAGCTCCGGGGAAAAAATAGTATTTAGGAGCAATGTGCACCATGTGTACCATCAAAAAAACAACAGAAACAGTGAAGGGAGTTTGGAATAAATATACATCTATGATTATTGGTGGCAGGAGCTCCTGGTGGGAGAAAGTTCTCCACCTATGGAGCCGGCAAGTCATCTATGACTTAGTAGATCCTTGTCTGAGGTCCAAAGCCTCGCACAGGCAGTAGTGACAGTAGACTTCAGTTATCCAAATATCTGCTGGCACTCTATGCCAAAAGCAAAGCAGTTAACAAATTATTGACTTGCCTTAATGATAACTTAATCCTTCTGAAAGTAATGAATCAAGAGGAAATTCTATACTGGCTCTGATTCCAGGAAGGAAATGGGTGAAAATGATGAAAATGTTGGTTTTGTGACAAAGGAGAGGAAAACTGCCTGACACACACCCTCAATTTGGGGAAAACATTTCTAATTTTCATATGAAAGTAAACTGAACCTCCCCTTTTCAGATTAGAATGTTTACTGAGCATAGAACCATCTTATCTCCTTATTGAGAATAAAAGCAATGTTGGGACAGCTACGTGATTATGTCAAGAGTCTGTAACTTTTGCTTTCCAGTGCTGCTCCTCAACAATGCAAATGATATTAGTCTAACTTTTCATAATGGAATAAAAAAGGGGCATGAAAAAGACACAGACAGCATGGATACTGATATGCAGTAGGACAAAAAGCCCTGGATGAATATATGAAAATACATACATACATACACACATACATACATATACATATATGTGTGTGTGTGTTCTAAAAATGCTAAAGCATTTTTGCATCCTTTAGCAGTCTGGTGAAGCCTGTGGACTCCTTCTCAGAATGATTTTTTTAAATGCATAAGATAATTATACATAGGGTTACAAAAAAAGCCAACAACAGCAAAATATAAATGAAAAAAATCTTTTTAAAAATAAGTTCCTAGATCCTAGGTTAAGAAGCCATGCTCTATGGGCTTCTCTTGGGCAGGTGCTGAGGATGAAAAATGGACGGAACCCAAGATTGAGGAACAGGAGATCTGCATCATCAGATTTAGAGTCAATCAATCCATTAACAAGGGAAAGCTATTTATGTTCTTCCATCCTTAGGATCAAATCTTCACATTATCTACATGATTGAGAGAAACTTGCTTAACACTATGCCAAAAGAGTTACAAAACTGTGTATACCCTTCAACCCAACAATACTATTAGATATGTTTCTCAAGGTAATCAGGGAAAAAATAAAGAACCTATATGTTCTAAAATGTTTATAGCTTCTCTATGTTGGCAAAGAACTGCAAATTGAGGGAATGCCTATCAATTGTGGAATGGCTGAGCAAGTTGTGGTATATGATTGTGATGGAATACTACTGCGCTGTAAGAAATGAATGGGTTGGTCTTAGGAAAACATGGACAGGATAGCATGAAATAATGAAAAGTAAAGTGAGTAGAACCAAGGCAGCATCCTATACAGTAACAGCAATATTCTTTGAAGAGTAAATGTGAATGACTAAGCTATTTTGAGTTATATGAATATTCAAATCAACTACACAGGACCTATAAAGGAAGATGCTATCTACTTCCAGAGAAAGAGCTGATAAATGGAAGTATGCAAAGTATGGCTTTACATATAATATGTGTATATGAGTGTGTATGTCTAAATCTATATCTATCTATCTATCTATGTGTCAAATGGTGGCCTTCTCTAGTTTGAGGTTGGGAGGGAGGGAAACAGTTTGGAACTCAAATGTAACAAAAATAAAATAAATATTAAAATATATAAATGAAGAACATCTTGCTTTTTCTCCCTGATTTAGATGCTTCTGAGTTCTGCTCTAGATCTATGATGCAGTAACTTTTGACCCCAACCCAATGCCTAGGCACCCTCTCTCATCCCCCAGTCACATTCATTGGTACAAAGAGAACAGAGGCTCATAGATTTAGAACTGGAAGGCACTTTAGAGGTCACTGAGGTAAGCCCCCTTATTTTATAGATGAGAAAACCATGATCCAGAGGAGCTAAGGGATTTGTCAAAGGTCACACAGCTAGTGAGTGACACACTATTCAAACTCAGGTCTTTCTCAGTCTGAATCAAGAAGCACTTTGCCCACTATACCAGTTAGCTTGCCTAGGAAAATAACAGCATCCACCATAAAAGGACCAAGACTTCTGGAAGCCAGATTGAACTAGACAAATAGTATACATCCTGTAGGTTTACTTCCTTTCTGGCCTAAATCTCTGCCCTATCACAGTTGCCCCAGGACAGCCGGCATATGCTCTAAGGATCCTCATCCCAGCTCCAGACCTTCTAGATGAATCGCAGGTCCCAGAGCCAGATTGCCTCCCCTCAGGGTTCTATGGGTATCATGGAGAGAGGTGGAGGCAATTCTCTCTATTGTCACTGACTCAAGCCCTTACTGGGATTCTTTATATTAGTAATTGAAAGCCAATTTCATTAGCTAGCCTAGAGTAGCTTCTAGAAAGGGATATTCACTAAAGTGGTACAATTAGAAAAGATGGTCTATAAGGTCCCATTGAACACCTTTGACACCCTTTCCCATGACTACCTATAGAGTTTGGGGCAAAGTGGGCTCAAACTTGGAGTGCACCTCTGGCAAAGGGGCTTCCAGTTGTTGGACTCCCTTCTGCCCACTCATGGGATGTTCAGGAAGCTGTCCTTCATCCAGGGTAGTTTCAGTACTAGACACCTTGTCCTTGACTCCCAATGCAGACATCGCCATCAACTGATCTGAGGACATTGGTTGTTGAAAGATGGGGAGTCCAAAATCCTCCAAAGCTCAAGAAGTCTTCCTTCTGCTAAAAGGGGAATGTGCTGGAAATCCATGCTTGCTCCAAATTCTGAAATGTCTCCTTTCCCAGTGGGCTTGATAATTTACAGGCAATTATCACAGTCCTCTGTATTTCAAGTGCCCTGAAGATCAATACCAATCTAGATTGACTTCTCAGTTTATACCTGCTCTCATAGGAGCATAGCTCTAGAACTAGAAGGGACCTTAGAGGCATCTAGTCCAATCCTACCATGATTTTATAGATGGTGTAAAGCCAAACATGAACAGCTTTCCAGAGGACTGCTGCTGTGAATAGCTCTAAGGTTCTGATCACATATTATAGTGAACTCTTTTATTCAGCAGTAAACTAAAGCAAAACATTCACAGAAACCAAAGTACAGTATTCATAATGATATAACATAAGAGTTTATCACTAGCAGGGCCACATAGTTTTAAACAAAAGATATTATTCAGTAAGTTCTTAACCCAATCATCCTTAAGGAGCAATCCTCCTTAAGGGACACAAAATACAAATGTCTAAGTTTTCCCACCCCTAGATCACACTGTCTTAATCTCTCAGTCAAACAATCTTCTTTCTTTTTGATTGGGGAATAATTTCCATTCATTCTTAACTCAAACTTAAGGTGTACAAGGTACAGAGTACAAAGTTCTCCCACCTCTAGATCACAGTAAATCATGATCTTGTCAATCAGCACTAAGTACCCAAGGAGAGGTCTTTTCATCTTGGCTCAAGGCTGGCTCCCGGATTCCATGGTTCTTCTTCCATGAGCCCAGTTCCCTGGATTCACAAGCAGGCAGCTTTTAGCTCCTTGTCCAGCCCCTTGTCCAGCTCCTCGTCCAGTTACTTGTCCAGTTCCCATTCCATGTTGAAGCTCACAGTGTTCAATCCACCTCAAGTCTTTCACAGTTTCTGTTTCTGGGAAGACAAAGCTTAATGGAGGCAAAACAACATTCATGAACATTGCCGACACCATCATCAATTCACTATCTGCTTGTGAAATCAACACAGACCCACAAACAAAGTCTGAGAACTCAACACAAATCATCAATATAGTCCCAGGACCTCTGAAACCCTTCTCCAGGACTTCTGTAAACAGACAACAAGAAAATCCTTTCAGGGCTTCCAGTAAGGTCCCAGGGCTTCTGTACAAAGTATCACAAACACAACAGAACAGAGTGCCTGCCCCCACAATCATTCCCCTTCTCAGTTCTGCTCTGTCCCAGCTGTGTTCCTCCTTATATATGGTGGTTCTCCTTCCTGTTCCACCCTTTCCTATTGCATCAGTAAGTTCTTCCTACCTTCAAATCACAAGGGGCTCAAACAAGGTGCTAAATACTTCTTGGCTTGCCATTATAGATGGTGAAACTGTGGCCCAGAGAGGGATAGCAACTTGCCCAAGGTCATACAGCAACACGGTCTGGATTAGGACCCATGCCTTCTATTTCCAGATCTAGTATTCTTCCCACTACACCTTTCCTAAGTCAGACCCACTCCTCTAACTCAAGCTGGGCAGGCACCTCCTTACCCAGACTTTAGTCTTTTCATCCAAACATATCAGTCTTACCGTTTTTCTGGATTAGATACAAATGGACATCCAAACACTACTTGGGACATAATAAAGACTACATAAGACATTTTTAAAAAAGAGTTAAGAAAACAGAAGAAAGCCTTCAACATAAAGGTGGGTTCTTTGTGGAAGCACATGAATGAAGACCTGCTTAGAGGGACTGCAATCCGTACCACTAGGAAGAGCACCCACGACAAATGAAACCATAAAATAACCTCAGACATCTTTGTTCAAAATTCTGAGCAACCTAGAATTTTTTTCCAACCAATTTGCTTTCTTTCTTGGAAGCTCACAAAAAATAGATGAAACAGACTTTTTTTTCCTACATGCTTGGCAAAAACACTGCTTGTCCTGGATGAGTGGTTATTTATAAGGCACACTTAGCTAGCACTTCAGTAAGGTGGGATCTCAACTCTGAGATGTGTGCCACCTCTCCCACGCAAACACACGCACACATCCACACATACCAACACACAGCTCCAAAGCAAAACCTTAGGGGAGAAGGGGATGAGGAGCTCAAGGGAGCTGATCTCTTATCTTATCAGAGTTAAGCATAATAACATGACTCTTTAAGGTTTCAACAAAACATGGTACTTATCTACCATGGCCAACAATGAAGGCAATGTGGCACAAACAGTGCTAGAGTCAAAGGATTTAGGTCCAGATTCTAGATCTGTCACTTCTTACGGCCTAGGTGACCAGGGGTAACCCGTGTCATTTTCTGGGCCTCAGTTTCCTCATGGGTAAAATGGGGGGAAGGAGTTAGACTGCTATCATTAAGTCATTTCAGTCTTGTCCAACTCTTTGTGACCCCATTTGGGGTTTTATTGGTAGAGATACTGGAGTGATTTGTCGTTTCCTTCTCCACTTCATTTTACAGATGAAGAAACTGAGGCAAAGGGGGGTAAATGACTTGCCCAGGGTCACAGCACTGGTAAGTGTCTGAGGCCAGATTTGAACTCATGAAGATGAGTCTTCCACCATGCCATCTAGCTACCTAGATACCACTAAATACCTTTTCATCTCTAAAGCTGTGATTCTGTGATCATTTTGAAAGAAACAGAGATTTGACCAAGTGTCCCAGGGGCGAGGAAACTGTAATTTCAAGGTCGAATGTGGCCCTCTAGGTCCTGAAGGGCAGCCCTTTAACTTTGGACTCAGTCAAAGGGTTGCACTTGAGGATCTAGAGGGTCCCATTTGGCTTTGAAGTTGCAGATTCCCCACCTCTGGTAGACAACTATTAGTAGCTAGAATCCAATTCAAAACTTTACCTATAAATCATAGAAGATTTGGAGTTGGAACAGCCATTGTAGGCCAAGGAGTATAACCTCATTTAATAAAAAAGTGAGGCCTAGAGATACGAAGGGACTTGTCTACAGACACAAGTACCAGACCACATCAAACCCAAATCCTCTGATTCCAAATCCTAATGCAACAAGCAAAAAAGCAAAGTTTCTTTTTCTTCCCCCTTGGGTAAAGGGAACATTAGATATGGAATCAGGGTACTTGAGTTTGAATCCTGCCTTCTACTTACTACTAATGTGGCCTCGATTGATAATTAAAGCTTAAAACCACTAAAACTTTTGGGACACACCTAAGGCTTTTTTTTTTTTTTTGGAGGGCAATTGGGGTTAAGTAACTTGCCCAAGGTTACAAGGCTAGGTTTTTGTTTGTGTGCATTAAGTGTCTGAGGCCGGATCCGAACTCAGGTCCTTCTGACTCCAGGGCCGGCACTCTATTCACTGCGCCACCTAGCCGCCCGGGACACACCTAAGACTTAATACTTAAGATTCAAGTATACATGGACCTAACATGATCCTTTGGAAACTGGTCCTGATTTCCTTCTAACTAGAGTTGCTAATGCCAAACCAGGTTAAAGCTGAATCAGAAGGAGCATTGCCTTAAATTTTTTTTCAAACAATGACAAGTCTTAAGCATTCCAAGTCCAATGGACCTTTGGGAAATGAGGTTGTGACTGTTTTTCTTCTCATTTGTCTTCTGTGAGGTATAAAAAAAACCACTGAGGTTTTTTTCTAGTTTATGTAGAACTTGCCTCTTACCTCTTTCTCTGTTACTCTAAGAGCTGAACTGTTGGAATCTGATAATAGGCTGTATGTGCTGTTCCTACCCTCCCTTTCCCATCACCCTCAACCCAGCCATATATCTATATCTATATATTCTGGGTGATTCCCCATTAGGGATGAACACAACATACTTCATGAGTTTTATCTGGCAAATTCAGATGCAAACAGAACTTTAATATCCAGAAAAGAAAACCAGGAGAAGTATGTGTTTGTGATTTATGATACTACACTATGAAACCAACCACCTTTAGGATACAACATTCTCTGGATGGGGATGCCAAGAATTAGTATCTAGATCTTCAAAAGCCCTTTATATGATTTGAAACTCATGATTAAGTTTCATGGATTGACCCATGAAACTGCCCATTTAATGACCTCAAGCTTCTTTTTGAAACAAAAATCCATTTTATCACCACAGCTCTTCCAGATGATGTTGGCTGGGAGTCATGGAATACTACCTACCAAAAAATTGATGTAAGGAATCACCCCAGAAGCAATGGAGGTGCTTGAGCTGAGGTCAACAAGGCTGCAACATGTTACAAACAAGGGATTATGTGTAAGTGGTATAAAGAATAACACATGACCAGAAAAAAATGGGATGGTCACACACAGAGAGTAAGGTCTAAGCAATGGAAATCCCATGTTCTCCACTGGCATTCATCAACAGAATGTCAAGGGAACATAAAGTTTCCTAGAAGCTGAAGACTCCTCTGTGGCAGATAGGTAGGAAAACATAAACAAAAGTTGTGCAGGATAGGCAGGTGTAGATGAGAGGTGATCTGCACCATTAGAGGGATTACCCCCATCAATGAGATCCCAAATTCTTTAGAGCAGGGGTTCTTAACATTTTCAGGGACCCCTCTTGAAGTCTAATGAAGCTTAATGGACCCCCCCCCCAGGACATTTTAAATGCATTACAAAGAAAATCAATCATATTGAACTACTGCTATCATCAAATTTTAAAAAGACAAGTTCATAGACCCGAACTTGAATATCCTCTCATTAGAGTGCTGGAGTATGGGCCAGTGGGCTCCTGTCTGAAGGTGCAGCATCTGAATTCTTCCCTTTGCACAGAACACAGGAGGCACAACACTCAGAGCTGCTCAGGCAGCCCAAGAAAAGTGTGTGTTTTAAACATTCCAGAGACACAAGAGGATAAATGCTAGATACTAGCGGAGGGCTTAAAACGTCATTAAGTGCCAGCCTGTGAACCTGAGAGATGGCATTGGCTGCGGGACAGTGGGCAGTAGGCATGTTGGGCTTGGGTGCAAGTTCACCTCCTGGTTCTGACACCTGATGGATGTGTGACCACAGACGACTCATTCATCACCTTGGGTGCTGCGATAATTCCCATTTTACAGTTGCGGAAGCTGAGGCGATCAGCGGTTAAGTGGCTTTTTGTACCTCAGTTTCCTCCCCCAAAGCGAGCTGTCAATCCCGAAGCCCTAAGGGAATGTGAGAATTTTTATTATCAAATGAAGGGCTGGGTCTGGGGTGGGTCTAATTCCCCCAAGAGGAGCCTAGGGAAGCTTTAAGGAACACAGAAGTGCTGCTTTAAGTGCAACCTTTGGCAAAGCATTTGCACGGAACCCTCAGCACGCACGCACTCTGCAAAGCTCAGCACGTGTGCGCTGACACCTGCCTGGTCTGATGCTTTCCTGCAGATTCTCCAGCTCCCTGGGCACAAACCCAGGCTGGGCTGCCCACGACCTAACGCCTTCTTCCAAACACGGCTCTGGGTACTTTAGGCCTCTCTTCTTTCCCTCCGCCCCTCACCGTCCCTCACTCGCGCGTCTGGGGAAGTTGGGCTCCCTCGCGCTCCCTTTCGCCCGCCCGAGCCTCTTCCCGCCCTGCTCCAATGGGTCAAGAACCAGAGAATCCACTCCAGCAGCAGAGGCGCGCTCCCCGAGCCGGCCCCGCCTCCTCCCTTCCCTGGTCACGTTGGCTGCAGAGCGCATCCAGGCTTCGGGGGCCTTCCAGAGGGAGGAGACGGGGGTAGCTGAGGGGAGAGGGATCACGTGAGAGTAGGAGTCTGACCTACTTTACATCCCCCTCCCCCTTTCCCGCATCTGGCGCATGCGCAGAGGTCCACCTCTGTTCTCTCCGCCCCTTGCCCGGGAGATTCACATGGAAATACATGTGCCCTCCTCTCCACCCCCTTCTTTCCTCGGGCCGGGGTAGGCTTGCTTTGGGAATCATTGGGCGCAGCTGCAGGGGTCAGCCTGTTGGCTCGTTACCTTCTAAGTTAGACCAGATAGCAAAACCAGTCTGTGCAGCGTCCCCACTTCCTAACTTGCGAGCTTTTGCAAGCTTTTCTTCGCGCCCCTCAGGGCTTTGCACATCCTAGCTCGCTCAAGGGGTGCGGGAGCTGCTACAAATTCTGCCACATCTTTCCCGGTTCTGTCCTTGCTCCTCAAGCTTCCTGATGAATTCTCTCCAATGATGTATTTTTACCCCAAGGAGTAAAAGACATCATCACTTCGCTTTTCAGCAGTTGTTAATCTCTGTGTTAGACTTGTAACCGAATTAGCTTCTGCTTATTACCTGTGCGCCTGCAGCCAAGGCTCTTCCCCCCACCTGGGCCTTAGTTCCATCAACTGTAAAATTAGGAAGTTCAATTAGTCAACAAGCAATTACTATGCTGTGGGCTGAGATTACAAAGACCTTAGTGGCTGCCTTCAAGGAGCTTATTAAGGGAATTAACATTAAGTACATAAATATGGTCTCATGTACATAACGTGTATGTATTCATATATACACACATCATATACATATATGCATGTATGTGTATATGTATACACACATATATGAAACTGAACCTGTGATTTCATTGGTATAGATAACTATGGGGAGGAAACTCCCTCTACCAATACAGCTTGGCATTTTTTTTTGCATTTCATGATTGTAGAAAGTTCTCTAACACACTGAGAGGCTGGGACTTGCCCATACTTACACAGGCTTAGTCAGCTGGGGACTCCTACTGAGAGCCTGTTTCTAAGTCAGGAATTCCTGGCTTGCAGTGCTGCCTCTGACACGTATTGGCCATGGGGCCCTAGGCAAGTCACTTAATCTCACAATGTTTTAAGCACCTCTCTATGACTAAATTGTTGGAAGGATACCGTTCTGCATGGGTAAAGAAATTCCTCCTGGGCCTGTCCAAGAAAAAAAAGGGATAGAGACTAGACCTGGCTCTAAATATCTGCTCCTCTCCTGACTCTACAAGAGACGTACCCATGGAAAAGAAGGTGGACGCAGGAAGGAGGAAGGAATACTTATAGTTTAGTGTTTGAAGGGACCTTCGAGGCTACTAGGTCCAATCTCCTTATTTTACAGATAAGGAAACTGAGGCATAGAGAAGTTACACAGCTAGTGTTTCTAAGGCAGGATTTAAACTCAGGTTTTCCAGATCTCAAGTCCTGTGCTCTATCCACTGGGCCACCTAACTTCCATGTCTAATGTTTCATGCAATGTCAAAAGATCTAGAGAAAGACCTGCAGCCATGGGGGTTGAAGCAATATTTAGGACAAAACTCCCATAGCATGAGACTTAAGCAGATTGTGATCTTGACCACTGGGGGGAGCTTTTGACCCCTGCCTCCCTATGAGGAATGCCTGTCTAGGGTCTGCTTCTAGCACAAAGATAAATCAAAACAAGGAGTAGTCCCTCCCCCACATGCTAGGTCAGTAAGAGTATGAATGTAACAGCAAATCCATTTCCACCATTGGAAAAACTTTACTGTTGTTCAGTCATTTCCGTCAGGTTCAACTCTTCATGACCCCGTTTGGTGTTTTCTTGGCAAAGACACTGGAGTGGTTTGCCATTTTCTTCTCCAGCTCATTTTGCAGATGAGGAAAGTAAGGCAAACACAGTTATGTGACTTATCCAGGGTCACACAGCTAGTAAGCATCTGAGGTCAGGTTTGAACTCAGGAAATGAGTCTTCCTAATTCTAGGTCCGGGCTCTGTGCACTGTGGCACCACCTAGCGGCTATTGAAAAAACTCAAAACATATGCTATAATATTGGTGGACCAGTAAATAGACAAGTAATTACTAGTGCTATGTATTATTCACTATGTTTTTAACACTAACACACTTTTAATGTTATGAATATGGAATTCATTTGGGCTTAGAGTCCTTAGGATCCTGATTGTTTATCATTTTATCAATGACTTGGATAAAATATTGCAATGCATGTTTATCCCATTTGCAGATGACACAAATCTCTGCTTCCTTGTATCCCTGGCTTCCCTCAAGTCTTGCCTCATGCAAGAAGCCTTTCTCAGTCCACCTCCACCATTGTGTCTTCTGTTGATTATGTCCAATTTGCATCTGGTTTGTACGTGATGTTTGCATGTTCTCTCCCCTTTTAGACCAGGCTCCTTGAGAATGGGGACTGCCTTTCAACTTTCTTTGAATCTTCATCTCTTACTTAGCACAGTGACCAGCTCATAATTGGAGCTTAATAAATGCTTGTTTGCTTGACTTGGGAGGAGTAGCTAATGTACTAGAAGGCAAGTCAAGATCCCAAAAGAACTTGATAGGCCATTGTGTGGGACTGAATCAAGTAAGATGAAATGTAATTGGGATAGATATAAAGTCTTCTGCTCAGTTTCAACTTCACAAGAACAGAATGGTTGAATAGCAGTTTGTCTGAAAAAAGATTGCAAGGTGTTTGTGACTTGATACAAGCTCATTATGAGCTAACAGTATAATGTGGCAACCCAAGGCTAATTTGATCTTGGACCACATGACAATAAGCAGAAGCTCCAGGAATAGGAAGGTGATGAGTCCCTGGTAAGCTGCCCTAGTCAAAACACATCTGGAATATAGTCAACGCAATATAGCAAGGATGCTGATAAATTGGAGACCACCCAGAAAGAACATCCAGAATGGTAAAGGGTATGCAAAATTTATGTAGGGAAGAAAGGAGAGGCTGATAGGAGGAGGCAACTGAATGAGTAAAGGCATGAAGCCAGGAATAATCCTAGTGCATTCTGGAGGCTCTAGGACTACCTGTTTTAAAGAGGGTTAACACTGGGGATCAGAGGAAGATAAAGCTGAATACATAAATTTGGGCCATACTGAAAGTCAATCTGGGAAGTTTTTGTTTGAGCAAGGTGCTTGGCACATAGTGAACACTTAATAAATGCTCTTAGTGCTTTCATCCTATATCTCCCTACCTCAATAAATGCTTTTTCATTCATTCATCCATTCACCCACTCATTCATTTTTTTTCATTCATTCATTCAACCTATAGGAATGTAGGGTCAAACCATATAATGTGTTCTATATATAATCACTCATCTGTCATCATATTGTCATCATCCCCAATCATAGCTAAGAATTATATAGCACTTTAAGACATCTAAAGCACTCTCTATACATCATCTCATTGGATCCTCACAACAAATAAGGATCTATTATTATCCAGATTTTACAAATGGGTAAACTGAGGGCTTGTTAAGTGACTTGCCCAGAGTCATAGGGCAGTTTCACAGAGAGGTCATTTTACTTAAAATTTTTGTTTTTATAGATATCTTATGTTTTTAATATTATCTTCATTTTCAAATATACCCCTACCCCCTCTTCTACCCAGCAAGTCAAAAGTTTGAAAAAGAGGGGGGGAAAAGCAGTTTGACAAAACCAATTAATGCTGTATGACAGTATATATAATATTCTATACCATTTCATCTTTCACCTCTGCAAAGAAGGCGGAAGGCTATATATTATTTTTGCCATTATTCACTAGGTGTCTACTGGGCTGTCCCCTTAAGAGTATTGCTGGGCACTAGCCTCCTGATAATCATTTCAAGAAGCTTAGAGAAATGCTGATTTTTCCAGGCAATTTCCTGTCAATCATTTCCATTACTAAGTTTGTTAGCAACATAAGAAATTTAACAGGTCTGGGGGAAAGATAAATGAAAGAAGTTTATCACTCCTTTTTCTCTCTATTGATGGGAATATAAATAGATGAAAATATCATTAAAACACAGCCCATTAGTATTCTGCTCCACATATACAGCATTTAAAATCATATCTCCACAAACTCAACAACTATAGGAACCTTTCCCAAAACCATATCGAATGGAAGCTACTGGAAGGCTTTTATCTGTTTTGAAATGTTTTGGTTTCATCTTTGTATCATCAGCTCCTAGCACGGGACCTGGTCCATCCTGTAATCAATGCATAATAAGTACTTGATTGATGTAGGTCCATTGAATTGTGAACTGGAACACGAACTCTCTAAGTCCAAACCAACGGAGTAATGATGCTTCTGGATCTGAATGACTTCTTTGGTCCCTCAATGTCAGGAGATGAGTGGAGGTAAATGAGGAGGTCCTCAAATGGAGACTGGATGGTCATCACTGCATCCCTGGCCATCACCATCATCCTGACTTTTGTCCTGCCCCTGACCTGTGATGACTCTAGAAGAGGGAGTGAGGCTGTGGATGTTGTGCAACTCTGCCTCACTTAAATACAATTCACTCAGGAGTCAAGACATCACCCCATGACGTCATTGGTCCTCTTTGGAAATGAAGGACAAACAACAAAAAGTATTTACTACAGGCCAGACACTGGTTATTGAGTATACCTACTCATTTTACAAATGAAGATACTAAGGCCCAGAATGATTAAGTGACCTGCCCAAAGTCATACATGGGTAATAAGCAACAGAGATGAGATCTGAACTTAGTGCTAGGTAGGAGTTTAATAAGTGTTTAACTGACTTCTCAAAATTAAAACAAACCTCTTAGACTTGTCAAAAATGACAGGGGCTGCCATGGAGGGTAGTGAGTTTCTTGTAAATGGTAACTTTTTTTTGGAGGGGGGAGGGCAGGGCAATTAGGGTTAAGTGACTTGCCCAAGGTCACACAGCTAGTAAGCGTTAAGTGTCTGAGGCTGGATTTGAACTAAGGTCCTCCTGACTTCAGGACCAATGTTCTATTCATTGCACCACCTAGCCACCCCTAAATGGTAACTTTTAAAGTAGAGGCTGGATAACCATTTGTTGAATTTATCAAAGACAGGCTTCATGTTTTGGGTAAGATTGATCTACATGACCTTTGAAGTCCCTTCTAACTCTGCCACCTGTCATTTTATGCTGAAATAACCTAATATAACATAGTCAGAATATAATTCCCATCCCTAAAATTCCAGTGTTAAAAATGGGTTACAATGAATACAGATAATTATTGATTATCTATGCTAGTGGGAAAGAGATTATTCTCAAGTTGTGGTGTATTTGACTTTGGAATTCATTCTATTCCTTCACTCCTACTCCTCGGTGAATTTACTGTACCTTCCTACTTGTATTTTGCTTCAAATAATGTTAAAATAAATTTTATTCCTCTAGTATACACTGACTAATATGAGAAGCAGCCTAGTGGGATGCTGAGTGGCAAAAGAAAGACAACTGTATGATGAAAAAATCTAGCCCCATGCAGAAAACTGCATTGTATCTTGCTTTGCTTCAGATTTGAAAGTGATATCAGAAAGAGTGATCACTATCCATGAGAACAGGTGTGACTGACAGGGCTGATGGTGTGTGACACGCAATGCTTTCTGCACTATACACACACAGAGAACGAGTCTTTTATTTGTCAACTGAAGACGACATGCAGAGCAGGATCCTGTTGGCAATTCTATTTCTTACACTTATGCTTTGCCTTTAAACCTCTTTTGCCTCTATTTTCCCATCTGTAAAATTAGCAGTCATCATGGTACAGTAGAAAAAAAGACAGGACTAGAAACTGAGAAGCCTGCATTCTGCATTGCAGCCCCAATTCTGTCACTAACAAGGTGAGCAACTTTGGGTAAGTGACATTTTCTTATTATGATTTAGTTTCCTCTTCTATTAAAAATAGCTTATGTTTATATATCACTTTCTATATACCAAGCACTGTGCTAAGCACTTCATAACTATTATTTCATTTAATCTCCTTTTTTGAGGATCAAACAGCTCTGGGAGGTAGGTGCCATTATTATCCCCATCATATAGATGAGGAAACTGAGGCAAACAGAACTTAGGTGAGTGGCCCAGGGTCAAACAATTTGTGTTTGAAGCTGGATTTGATCTCAGATCTTCCTGATTCCAGACACAGAATGTTGAACTCAGTGAAATGTTCCTCACATTCTAGACCAAGAGTTCTCAGCCAGAAGTCTACAGACTGAGGGGAGACTTCAGGGTGTCTATGAACCTAGATGGGAGAAAAATGCCTTTATTTTCACTTATCTTCAACTAAAATGTAGCTTTTCCTCCAATTTCAATAAAAATATTCCTCTGAGAAGGGTTCCACAGGCTTCATCAGACTGTCAGTGGGGTCCCTGACACAGAGAAGTTAAGAACTCATCTATCTCCTGGTCTGGTGGCAGTTTTGATGTAGTGGATAAAGTGACTTTTTCTAAACTCTAAGTCTGGCCATGTTACTCTCCCACTCAATAAACTCCAATGGATCCCTATTACCTTCAGGATAAAATAAATAACCCTCTGTCTTTTAAAGACCTTTATAACCTGGCTTCTTCCTATCTTTCCAGTCTTCTTATACTTAACTCCCAGCTGTGGACTCTTTGATACAGTCATGGTCTTTTTACTTTTCCTTGCACATTAGATTCCATCTCATGACTCTCTGGACCTTTCAAATGACTGTTGCCCAAGTCTGGAATACTCTCCCTTCTTTTCTAAACCTCCTGGTTTCCCTCTCTTCCTTCAAGTCTCTAGTCAAATCTGATTTTCTGTAAGAGGCTTCGCACAGTGACTGGCACACAGTAGGTACTATATAAATGCTTATTTCTTCCCTTCTCCCTTCTTACATACTGTCCTGATAATGCTTTCCCTATCTTAAATGTACATAGTTATTTGAGTATTGCCTCCTTTATTGGAAAGGGAACACTTTGAGGTCAAGGGCTCTTTTTGTTTTTCTTTCTATCCCTATCAATGCCGAGCATATAGTAGGTACTTAATAAATGCTTATTGTTATTGTCATTATTTTTGCTGGGTGTTTTGTCAGTGGCATTCAAACTCTGACCCCAATACATTAGCTGTATGACCATGAGGAAGTTACTAAAAACATCTCTAAGCCTCAAATAATGCTAATAAAACTAGTGCTTAATTCACAGAGTTGTTGTTAGGCTCCCCTGTGATAATAAAAAAGCACTATTCATACAAATACTAACTTTTATTTATCTGACTCCTACCAATCCTACAGGGCCATGATTGCTATTGAAATAAAAAATTGTGAAGACCTCAAAGGGTATTTCAGATAATCTCTTAAAAGTATTCTGAAATCTTTGAGAGTCATTGTATAGGCCCAGAGTCACTTGGGGGTTATTTGTACTCTTCTTCATCCTGAAACACCACAAGAGACCAGTTCATTGGCCAACTGCCATGAGGACTTCTGAGGAGGTCAAGCCTCAGAGGACCAACTGCCGCACAGCATGGAATCCTTGTTGCTAGGCAACCAACCTGGAGAAGGGAAAGAACCCACTGGGCCTAGAAGTATGGAATGGCAGTGTTGGGTTGGGTTGGTATATGTGTGTGTTTCTTTTAAGGAAAAAAGTTATAGATGAAAGGGAATATGGTCCTGAGACAAATGGAAAATAAAATGGGACAACAGAATGCTCAGAGGGAGGTCAAAGAGGCTCTTTTTATTTACCTTTATACTCATTCATGCCCAAGATGTGATTCCCCCAGAGGTAAATCTGTCATTTTCCATGTAGACTGTTGAGTAACTAGAATTAAAAAAAAAAAAAAAACACTTTTCTGGAAGGGAGGGAAGAATCAGAATTACAAGAAACTCAGCCTGATGTCCTGCCATCATAGGATTTTAATTCAATTTAATCCAAAAAAACATTTATCATGATTTCTAGTGAAGGCAGTAAGATAATAAAGTCATAGAAGATCTCATTTAATCTACTTATGCTGTAGCAAAGATCTAAAAAGACATCAGATGATCAAGAAATACCAAAAAGAAACTGTAGTAAGTTCCTCCATCCAGCCAAGGATTGTACAAGATGGCCAGAAGCCTACAGGCCCTAGGAGAAGGGCTGGGCCAGGAGAGGGAGATGCCAACATAAGTTCCAATAAACAGCCTGAGGCCTTTACCTAAACTGATTTCATAGGATTTGAAACATGTAAGTAAGTAAGTGCTCTGAGCAGCAATGTTTTAGCAGATGCAGAAAGCATAGTGAACTTCTTGGGGATTGAAGCCAGCAAGTTCTCAGCTCTGATCTGTGAGTGGCAATAAGCATGACCATCTTCCAAAGGTCACTACTTCAGGTAGAACAGGGCAGAGTGCACTTGAGGATACTAATGGCCACAGCAGGAGACAAGGTCAGCTGAACAATCCAGTACAAAGTTTTGGGAGGGACTTGGAGAACTGAGTTCAAAATAATCTTCAATGTACAAATGGGGCTTATCAGAACCACAGTAGGGCACGTAACCAACTCTTAGTTGGGGATTGTGTAAGGAAAAAGAGTTGGGAGAGAGACTGAGGTCAACACCCACATTGGGCCACCAGCCCAGAAAGAGAAACCAGGGATTGTAGCAGAGGTTGGGGCCTGGTTGGTCCCAGCTGCTCCATTCAGAATTGCAACAGCAGTGGTATATCACTATAGGACCAAGCAGGACCTGACTATCTCATCTAGGTTTGTGGGAAGCCTTAGCACAAAGTCCCAATCTAGAAATAGAAGTTGGGAAACAAAATACCTAACATGAGGAAATATTATGTTAAGAGAAACCCAACAAGTTAATCCAGAAGAAAGGAATAATTCTATAACACATGCAAGTGGAACCTCCCTGATTGTAAGGATAACAAGTATGACTGGAAGAAATGAAGCAAGGGATAAAAAAGTGAAAATTAGAATTGAAAGTTGAGCTTTTGAGAAAAAATCAAAAGAGAAAGATAGTTTAGAACAAAAGTTGGAAAACTAAATCCAAGTTGAAGATTCTTTGAAAAACAAAATAGAGCAAAGAGAACTCAATGATTCTACCAGACAACAAGAAATATTAAAACAAACTCAAAAACAGTCAAGGAAAATGACAAATGTTGGCAGAGCTATGGAAAAACAGGTACACTGCTGTGTTATTGGTGAACTTGTGAGCTGATTCAATCATTTCTGAAAACAATTTGAACTTATGCAAAGTTACCAAGTTCTGCATAACTTTTCTTTAATCAAATGCTTTATTAACTTCTAGTTTACATCATTCATGTCTGCAAGATTTTGAGTTACAAATTTTCTCTCAGTTTTTCCCCTACCTACCACCCCAAAATAGCAATCCCAATGGATATCTCCTCCTCCAATCTGTTCTCTCCCATATCTTCTCCAATACCCCCTCCAACTTTCCAGTAGGGCACAGTGGATCTCTATGCCCCAGTGCCTGTATGTCTTATTTCCCAGTTACATGTAAAATAATATTAATAATAGCATGTATATATATTAAACTTTCCCTTCCTCCCTTGTCACCCACCCTTATTGGGGAGATAAGCAATTCAGTATAGATTGTTCATGTGTAGCTATGCAAAACATTTTCATAGTGGATATACTGTAAAAGACTGACTATATTTCCCTGTCTCCTATCCTACCTTCTGCTTGTTTTATTCTCTATTTTGATCCTGTCCCTTTTCAAAAGCGGGTGCTTCCAACTTCCCTCCCCCCTCAGCCTGCCCTTTCTTCCATCATCCCCCCTCTCATACCCTTCCTCCCTACTCTCCTGTAGGGTGAGATACCCTATTTAGTGTATATGTCATTCCCTCCCTAAGCCAGATTCAATGAGAGTAAGGTTGACTCATTCCCTTTTGCCTTCCTGTTCTTCCCCTCCATTGTAACCATTTTCCCTTGTCTCTTCTATATGCGATAGTTTACCCCATACTGTCTCTCCCCACCTCCTCTCATTATATTCCTCTCTCACCTCTTAATATCACCTTTTAAGTATCATCTCTTCCTATTAAATTGGTCCTGTGCCCTCTCTCTATGTATGACTGTACACAAATATACACACATTCATATATATATTCATACGCCCATATACCCTCCTATATAGACATATATATGTATGTATATATATATGTATGTAAGCATGTATGTGTATATATTCACACACACATTTCTATTCCCTTCAACTATTCTCATACTGAGAAAAGTTTCATCAGTTACAATTACCATTTTTCCTTGTAGGGATGTAAATAGTTCAAATTTGATAAGTTCCTTATGATTTCTTTTCCCTGTTTACCTTCTCATGCTTTTCTTGCTTCTTGTATCTGAATGTCAAATTTTCTATTCAACCTCTGGTTTTTTCATCAAGAATGCTTGAAAGTCCTCTATTCCACCGAATATCTTCCCCTGAAACATGATACTCAGTTTTGCTGGGTAGGTGGTTCTTGGTTTTAATCCCAGTTCCTTTGACCTCCAGAATATCATATTCCAAGCCCTTCGGTCCATCAGTGTGGAAGCTGCCAGATCTTGTGTTATCCTCATTATGTTTCCACAATATTCAAATTGTTTCTTTCTGGCTGCTTGTAATATTTTCTCCTTGATCTGGGAATTCTGGAACCTGGCTGTAATATTCCTAGGAGTTTTCTTTTGGGGATCTTTTTCAGGAGGTGATCTGTGGATTCTTTCAACATCTATTTTGCCCTCTGATTCTAAAACATCAGGGCAATTTTCTTTGAGAATTCCTTGAAAGATGATTTCTAGGTTCTTTTTTTGATCATGCCTTTCAGGTCATCCAATAATTTTTAAATTATCTCTGTTGGATCTATTTTCCAGGTCAGTGGTTTTCCCAATGAGATATTTCACATTGCCTTCTATTTTTTCATTTGTTTGGATCTGTTTAATGATTTCTCATAAAGTCATTAGCTTTCATTTGCTCCAATCTAATTCTGAAGGACTGATTCTCTTCAGTGAGCTTTTGAGATTCTTTTTTCCAGCTAGCAAATAGGCTTTTGAAGGCATTCTTCTCCTCATTGCCTTTTTGAGCCTCTTTTGCCATTTGAGTTAGTCTATTTTTTAAGGTGTTACTTTCTTCAGTCAGGTTGTTGACTCTCATTTCATAATTTTCTTGCATCATTCTCATTTCTCTTCCCAATTTTTCCTCCACTTCTCTTATTTGGTTTTCAAAAATCCTTTTTAAGCTCCTCTGTGATCTGTAATCAGATTGCATTTTTCTTGGAAGCTTTTGGTGCATGAGTTCTGACTTCACTGTCTTCCTCCTGTTCCATGCTTTGATCCTTTTTGTCCCCAAAATAGGAGTGTAAAGTTGGGTTGCTCTGCTTACTTTGCTTCCCTCTTTTGTTCATGTTGCTACTCATTACTTGACTTTTGGGCTTTTTGCCACAGTAGGACTCTGCTACCAAACAGGGGAGCTTCGTCCCAATTGCTGGGGTTTTCTCAGCTACTGAAGGTATTAGTTGGGTGCCCTTTCTGAAGCTTCCACATGCTCTGGCAAGCTGGCCTCACACCCCAGGACCTTTACCCTAGACCACAATCCAGATCCAAGCAGGTTAAAGCAGGAGCAATTACCCCTCAGACTGGTCGCTTGGTCCCCCTACAGTCTGCAGGCCAGAAGCTGAAGCAGCCATGTTGTGGCAGCTGCATGGCCACTGCACTTCAGCAGCTTCTTGCCCCAGGGGCAAAGGCCTACCAAACTCCCAACTAATGGATCCCAATATCCACACTGCACTGACCTTTCACTTTGTCCTTAGCCTCTATGTGTTGACATTTCTGGAAACTGCCACAATTGCTTTTGATCTGAAGTCCCTCCAGCCAGTGGCTGGTCAGGCCCAACCTGAGGCTAAAACCTCGGGCTTGAGCAGGGCTGGGGCTGGCTCCCAGAGTGCTGTGCTGGCTGCTTCCTGCCAGCCTACCAGGCTGTTCTCAGCAGGAGGTTAGCTTCTCTGTGTCATTTTATGGGTTCTGTAGCTCCAAAGTTTCTTCAGAGTCACTTTTTACATGAATTGGAGGAGGTGGAAGCCAGAGCCCCGAGAAAGTCCTGTTTCTACTCTGCCATCTTAACTCTGCCCCAAGAATGCTCTTCTGTTTTGACCCAGCTTTGTCACATTAGTAAGCTTGTACCCAAAGAAATCAAGAAGAAAAAGACCTACATATACAAAAATATTCATAGCAGCTCTTTTCATGGTAGCCTAAAACTGGAAATGAAGGAAATGTTCTCCCATTGGATAATGGCTAAACAAATTGTGATACATGAAGGTAATGGAATATTACTATGCCATAAGATGATAAAATGGGTAGTTTCAAGAGGAAACTGGAAAGACCTTCATGAATTGATACAGTGAAGTGAGAGGAGCTAAGACACCATTCTATACATAATTTTTTTTGAGGGGGGAATGTAGGGCAATTGGGGTTAAGTGACTTGCCCCAGGTCACATGGCTAGTTTTGTATTAAGTGTCTGAGGCTGGATCTGAACTCAGGTCCTCCTGACTTTAGAGCCAGTGCTCTATTTATGTCACCTAGCCACCCCAACACCATTCTATACAATGATAACATTATAGAGAAAAACAATTTTGAACAACTTTAGAATTCTGATCAATACCATGCTAAGCCAGAGTGCCAAAAGAATGAAGTGCCATTCACCTCCTCTTGCTAGAGAGATGATGAATTTAAAATTCAGAAAGAGACATTTTCAAGCATGGTCAATGTGGGAATTTGTTTTTCCCATACTATGCATGTGTGTATTTGTGCAAAGGATAACAATACCATTGACATTGGATTGTAGGGTACAAAGAAGAGAGTCAAAAAAAAAGACTAGAAATATAGGAAGGGGCCAGGTTATAAAGGACTTTAAAATCATGACAGAAGTAATTTAATCCTGGAGTTAATAGCCACTGGAGTTTATTTGGTAGATTTTATTTAGGGGAAGGTTGGGGAGCTGACATAGTCAGACCTGGCTAGGTTATCTATTCAATATGTATTATTAGGGACTTCAATGAGGATGAGCATGGCACCAAGGTTAGCTACTACACCGATGGTAAAATTTTCAACTTGAAAAGGCTATAAGCCAAGACTGAAGTGGAGGGAGTGTTGGTGCGTGATTTTCTGTTTGTGGATGATTGTGCACTCAATGCAGCCTCTGAAACCAAGATGCACCAAGGTATGAAGACATTCTCTGCTGCTTTTGCTAATTTTGAACTAACTTTGCCAAGAAAATGCATGTGTTCCATCAGCAACTACCCCATCGTCCATACATGGCACCATCAGTTACAGCAAATGGAGAAGCTTTGAATGCTGTGGATAAGTTCACTTACCTTGCTAGCATACTTTCCAAGGATGTACGCATTGATAATGAGGTTGACGCATGCATTGCCAGACGTAGCTCAGTGTTTGGGGGGCTCTGAAGGAAAGTATGGGAGAGAAGAGATATTAGACTGACTACCTAACTGAAGTTATATAGAGTTGTTGTGCTCTCATTGTTTGCTTGTAAAGCCTAGAGAGTATACCAGTACCATGCCAGGAAACCGAATCACTTCCATTTGAACTGTCTTAGGAAGATTCTGAAGATCACCTGGCAGGGTAAGAGACCAGACACTGAGGTCCTTACTCAAACTAAACTGCCAAGCATTCAAACTCTACTGCAGAGAACACAACTCTGATGGGCTGACCACGGTGTTCAAATGCAAAACTTATGCTTCCCTTATATAAAGACTATTTTATGGAGAAATCACACATGACAAGTATTCACATGGTGGTCAGAAAAAGTGATACATGGATATTCTCAAGATCTCTCTTAAGAACTTTGGAATTGATTGTGTGACATGGGAGACACTAGCAAAGGACGGCTCAGCATGGCATGCCCACATCAGAGAAGGTGCTAAGTAAAGTAGAGTTAAAGCAGCTCAAGGGAAACTTGAGATGTGCAGATTTAGAGAATCCACCCCAAATGTTCACATGGACTATATATGTCCCACTTGTGGTCGAACGTTCCAAGCTCATATTGGTCTGATCAACCATAGTCAGACACACTGTAACTTGATTCTAGCGTGGTGATGTCATTTTGGTCCTCTTCCAGAATGAAGGACATCAACTAACCAACCAAGTGTAAAGGAAGGAATAAGAGGAGGAATTTGGGGACTGGAGTAGTGTAGGAAATGTTTGGAAGGGCTAGTGTTTTTTAAATGTTTGTTCAGCACCTCTACCTTTGGCAAAGAGAAATTGGTTTCAGATTCCAACAGAGGTCATCGGTATGTTCTGGGGAAATACTTAAAGATATTTCCTGTAGTAGAGCATCCCTTAAAGAAGCAATCAGCTAGAAGTTACTGGAGGTAAAGGAAATAGGGAAATGTGGATGCATTTTGACACTTATGAAATGACAAAAAATCACAACAGGTATTGAATATAGCACTTTATGGCTGCAAATTATTTTACATATATTTTGACTTACCTGAGGTTAGTTAAAGGGCTGGGACTTCAAACTAAGACTTTTGATGCCAAATCTAGTGCTTTCCCCACTATACCATGCTGCCTTAGCATATAATTAACATCGAAGGTGACATACAAATCAGTAGCTTTTACTTTGGCTAGGAGTTTGGACACCTTTGGTGACAGGGCTATGCCACTAAGTAGGGTTAATTCAAAATGGATTGTTAACTTTCTAGGACCCAGAGATAGATTCAACTGCTACTCATTTTCTAAAGCAAAAGTCTCCCTATGAGTAATATTTATTTTACCATGGATACCACAGATTATGAGCTTGTGTGTGTGTGTGTGTGTGTGTGTGTGTGTGTGTGTGTGTGTGTGTGTGTTTTGCTCTTGAGCGAAGTGGAATTAAATATGCTTTGTTGTCTTCAAAGATTTAAAATCCTGGGGTTTAAAAGTTCTGAAATAATAGTTTTTAATAAATATTCAGTTGTTTTGATCAATGTAGCTAACCAAGCAGACAAATTTCTTTTTTGTTGCCTAGCACCCTCTGGAAGCTCACTTCTCCCACTCCCAACCTCCATGACAGACTCAGGCCCCAAAGGTCAGGGGACTACCTCTTCCCTTATCATTCTGAAGATAACCCTGAGAAGTTGGGATTCCTAGTACTTTAACTTCTGAGCCCTCACTGACATGTTCCTCATTATCAGTCAACCACATGACCATTAGCTTTTAGAAACAGAATTTACTGAGAAAATATAGCAAGAATACTTAGTACAAAACAGTCCCACCAAACTGGAAACATACTCTTCCCTTGAAAACACAAGTTCATTGGGGAAAAATGAACTCAAACTTAGACATCTTTCAGTTTTTTTGTTTTTGTTTTCCTTTGTGTAGCTTTCCACTGAGCTCTGAGTATTGGTGCTTTTCAAGAGTCCATAACTAGCTCTTCTTCCTTCAAGGGTCATACTCCGTGAAGCTGCTGCTGCTCTTGAGAAAGTATCTTTCCACATGTACCTTCAGATACTTCCTCTGTCATTGTTCCTATCTAGCAGTCACAGCTACTGCCTCTGGTGGACTCTTATTAAAAATAAAACAAATCCTTCAATACACATCTACATAATTAGCATCAAGACTGCTGGATTTACCATACTTGCAAGGTCACTTAAGTACTCCACTCTTGAAATACACATCTACCCAAAATCAGAAAAAAGAATAAATAGAGGGGTGGCTAGGTGGCACAGTGAATAGAGCACTGGCCCTGGAGTCAGGAGGACCTGAGTTGAAATCTGGTCTCAGATACTTAACACTTATTAGCCGTGTGCCCTTGGGCAAGTCACTGAACCCCAACTGCCCCTCCAAAAAAAAAGAATAAATAGAAAAGAAACACATACTGATAGACTTATGATGTTCAGATGGGGGAACCCAGCCAACTACCACTCTCTCACCCAGATGCTTAAAGCAGTCTTTGACTCATTGGCCAACAAAGAAACCGACAAGTTACACCTTTTGTATGTTCATTCAGTTCTGAATTAGCTCTTCCTGAGTCATCAATTTTTATGACTCCACAGTCAGTTATAAGACTTTTTATCACGTATCAAATGCTGAGTCATCATGACTGAAATGGCTCTGTGAAGTTTCCATATGGTCTCTAGTACTGAAAACAGGAGAATATATGAGTATGCTTCAAGGAGTAATCTTCATAGGCCAATCCCACCATTACAGGTATTGTTTTACATGCATTTTTATTGAAAGATACACAATAAAATAGCCAGATATGAGGTCATAACATAACAGCTTCTTAGCAGGATTCATGTTTTTCTGCATGTAGATATTCATCAAACCCAATGCAAAAATAATAGGCAAAAGGGAATTATCTCAATTTTAATTGAGCAGAAAGTTTCCAACATAAGTTCATTCTTTGTTCTTTTTTATGTGGTTCTGCTTAGTCATTGGTTCCATACTTTAATGTCCTATTCACATCTGGATATTTTAGTTGTGGTTTTATATGAGTGTGAAGAACAGTAAGAAGACCAGTTTGGGTTGGCAGGACAGCTAGGTGGTACACTAAATAGTGCACTGGACCTGGAGTCAGTAAGACCTGAGTTCAATCCTGCCTCAGATACTAGTATATGACCCTGGGCAAGTCACTTAACAATCTCTTCAACTATAAAATGGGGATAAAAGTAGCACCTACCTCTCAGAGGTGATTAGAAGGATCAAATGTGATAATATTTGTAATGTGCTTAGCGTAGTGCCTGATAATAGGCAGCTTAAAATGCTTGTTTCTTTTTTCTCTGTAGAGTGTAGAAAAGGAAGTAATATGTAATAAATCTAGAGGAGCACAGTAGATTGGGACAGGAAATGAAGAAATAGAAGCAAACAATAGAATGGGAAAAACGAGATCTCTTTAAGGAAATTAAAGAAAGGAAGGGAAAATTTCATGCAAAAATGGGCAGAATAAAAGACAAAAATGTTAGGAATTTAACAGAACCAGAAGAGATTAAGAAGAGGTTGCAAGAATATACAAAAGAACCATACAAGAAAGACTTTAATATCACGGGTAACAATGATAGTGTAGTTACTGATCCAAAACCAGACATCCTGGGGAATGAAGTCAAGTGGGCTTTAGGAAGCATTGCTAACAATAAGGCCAGTGGAGGTGATGGAATTCCAGCTGACCTATTTAAAACTTGAAAAGATGATGCTTTTGAAGGGCTGCACTCAATATGTCAGCAAATTTGGAAAACACAATGGTCATTGGGTTGGAAAAGATCCCGAAGAAGGGTAATGCCAAGGAATGTTCAAATTACCAAACAATTGAGCTCATTTCACATGCCAGCAAGGTTATGCTTAAGATTCTGCAAGCTTGGCTTCAGCACTATGTGAACCAAGAACTTCCAGAAAAACAGGCTGGTTTTCAAAGAGAGGAACGAGAGACCAAATTGCTAATATTCACTGGATTATGGAGAAAACAAGGGAGTTCCAGAAAAACATCTACTTCTGCTTCATTTACTACACTAAAGCCTTTGGCTGTTGTGGATCATAATGAAACATAGAAAGTCCTCAAAGAGATGGGAGTGTATGACCATCTTGTCTCCTAAGGAACCTATCTGCCAACCAAGAAGCTAGAACCAAATATGGAACAACTGATTGATTTAGGATCAGAAAAGAAGTATGACAAGGCTGTATATTGTCAAGATACTTACTTAATGTATACTCAGAGTACATCATGCAAAATGCCAGGCTGGATGAATCAAAGCTGGAATTAAGGTTGCTGGGAGAAATATCAATAATCTCAAATATGTAGACATACCACTGTAGTGGTAGAAAGTGAATTAAGAAACCTTTTGATGAGGGTGAAAGAAGACCATGTAAAAGCTGACTTGAAGATTAACATAAAAAAAGTCAAGATCTTGACCACTGGTCCCATCACTTCCTGGAAAACAGAGGAAGAAGAAATGGAAGCAATGTCAGTTTATATTATTGCTTTCAAGACAGTGACTGCAGCCATGAAATTAAAAGATGCTTGCTCTTTGGAAGAAAAGCTATGGCAAATCTGGACAATATACTAAAAAGCAAAGACATCACCTTGCCCACAAAGGTCCATATAGTCAAAGCTATGGTTTTTCCAGTAGTAATATATGATTGTGAGAGTTGGACTATAAGGAAAGCTGAGTGTCACAGAACAGATGCTTTCAAATTGTGATGTTAGAGAAGACTTTTGAGAGTCCCTTGAACATTAAGGAGGTCAAATTAGTCAATGAGAAATACTGAAGTTGAAGCTTAAATACTTTGGCCACATAATGAGAAGATAGGGCTCACTGGAAAAGACCCTGCCATTGGGAAAGATTAAAGACAAAAGGAGAAGGGGATAGCAGAAGATGGAATGGATAGTGTCATGGAAGCAACAAACATGAGTTTGGACAGACTTTGGGAGTAGAGGATAGAATAGCCTGGTATGCTATGGTCCATGGTGTCATTTGAATTAGACGTAACTGAAGGACTCAAAAACAAAACAGGGTGTGAAGGTCTTTAAATGCCAAATAGAGGAGTTTATATTTGACAGAGGTAATAGGGAACTGCTGGTGCCTTCTTAATGGGGAGAGAGGATCATGTGGTCATTCCTATGTTTTAGGAAAATCACTTTGGAAGGCATATGTGGAGGGCATATTGAAGCAGATTAGTGAAATTTGAAGACTGGAGGACCAATTAGAAGGTAATTGTAATCATACATGTCAGGGGTGATTATGACCTGAATTTGGATGGTGGCTGTGTGAGTACAGAGAAGAGACGGAGGTGAGGGATAGAAATGACAAGATTTGACAAGCAGTTGAGTTGAAGTGAGTCATCAAGGATGCCACTGAGGTTTTGGACCTAGGTTACTGGAAGGATGCAAATTCTCTCAATAGAAATAGATAAATTTGAGAAAGGGGTGGGTTTTTAGGAAAAGATAAAGCAATGAGATCTCATAGCCCACTCATGCTTGTTCATCCTAGATGACCTCAGTCTGTTCTACTCAAAATGAAAAGGAAAGTGGGGAGTCTTGCTTCCTGGTCACTTTCCTGAAGTTCAAAGCACACCCTCCAAGGGAGTTCCTCCCATGAACACAAGGTAAACTAAGGGCAAATTGAGATGGGAGCAGGGAGGAGATTTTCCCACTGGAATGGGTGAAGCTACTACTGTGGGTGCCCAATTTGGGTTACATTATAACTGCCCTGAGGGAGTACCTAATGCCCTCTATGGAAGGAGACATTTGGAAGATAGTGGATGAAGGGCATTGAAGATATGTCCCGTGGTTAGTCATAAAGAGGAGGATAGAATGTGATCCATCTTCCCATCCTCATATTTGTTAAAAATACATCCCCTGAGCAGATGACTTCCACAGAGAAGCAAGAGAAGCAATAAGGCAAAATTGGTAGTCTGTTGCTAATTGAAAAGATAGCCAGGGTTGAATGTGGAAGAAGGTTTTCAAATGATGTAATACATAATAAGATCTCTTCTCTATCTATTCTTTTATTAAAATTATTTTTTAAATAGAAATTTAAAAAATTAATCTGTTCCTCCCCCTACCTCCCTTCATTAAATAAATTTAAAACAAAACAAAACAAAAATCATATCCTTTAGTACATAGCTATACAGTCCAGCAAATTGAATTTCCACATTAGTCATGTCCAAAAAATGTATGTTTCTTTCTGCATTTTAAATTGGTCACCTGTGTATCAGGAGATGAGGGGTGAGTTTCACTTTCTTTAGTACTCATAGTTGATAGTTGCCTTGATTCTAAAATCTTTCAAAGTTGTTTTTCTACATAGTGTCATCAGTGTAAAAATTGTCTCCTAGTTCTGTTCACTTCAGCTTGCATTAGTTTGTAAAGGCCTTTCCAGTTTCCTTGAAATTATCCATTTCATCGCTTCCTATATTCCAGTATATTCACATTACACAATTTCTTTAACCATTCCCCCATAGGAGACTAGCTCCTTAATTTTCACTTTTGAGCTATCATGGAAAGAGCTGCTACAAATATTTTTGCACATATAGATTCTTTTCCTCTTTCTCTTATTTAGGGTATAGGCTTGGGGGTGGTAAAGCTAGGTCAAAGGATATGTACAGTTGGGAACTTTTGGGGCATAGATTTAGACTACTCTAGATTACCCTCAGGACACTAGGGTACTATTTTCCCCACAGTCCCTCCAACATGTGTCATTTTCCCCTTTTGTCATCTTTGCCCATCTGATAAATGTGAATTGGAAGCTCAGAGTTGCTTTCATCTGCAATTCTCTAATGAGAAGTGATTTTCTGTTGTCCTTCATCCTTCATCTTCTTCTTGAAGAGAACCAATGACATCACAAGCATGTTTTTTGATTTGCTCCTGAGTTGGAGTTGAGTGAAGCAGGGCTGGGCAAAGGTGTCAGCCAGGAGGAGGAAGAGGAAAAAAAAGGGGAGGGGGATGACAGGGAGGAGGAAGAAGGAAGAAGAAGAAGGAAGAAGGAGAAGAAGAAGGAGAAGAAGAAGAAGAAGAAGAAGAAGAAGAAGAAGAAGAAGAAGAAGAAGAAGAAGAAGAAGAAGAAGAAGAAGAAGAAGAAGAGAGGAGAAGGATACCATCATGTTAAAGACAGTTAATACAAAACCTTCTTCTAAGAACCTGGTTTACTTCTTTCCACAATTACACACAGTGCTTGGATCTGGATCACTGTCTAGGGTGGAGGTCCTGGGGGGCATGACCAGTTTGCCAGAGCATGTGGAGGCTTCAGAGAGGGCAGCCAACTAATAGCTATGGCAACTGAGAAAACCCCGGCAACTGGGACAGAGCTCCCCTCTATGGTAGCAGAGTTCTACTGTGGTAAAAAGCTCAGAAGTCAAGTAATTGAGTGGCAACATGAGCAAGCAAAGGAAGCAAACAAGCACAGCAATCTGACTTTACACTCCTATTTTGGGGACAAAAAGGATCAAAGCATGGAACATGAGGAAGACAGTGAAGTCAGAGCTCATGTACCAAAAACTTCCAAGAAAAATATGAGTTGGTTACAGGCCATAGAGGAGCTTAAGAAGGGTTTTGAAAACCAAATAAGAGAAGTGGAAGAAAAATTGGGAAGAGAAATGAGAATGATGCAAGAAAATTATGAAATGAGAATCAACAACCTGACTGATGAAAATAACACCTTAAAAAGTAGACTAATACAAATGGCAACAGAGGTTCAAAAAGCCAATGAGGAGAAGAATGCCTTCAAAAGCCGAATTTTCCAGATAGAAAAAGAATCTCAAACGCACAATTACACACAGAATCCATTGGAGCAGTAGCCTTAAACTTAGATCATAATAGTAATGAGGCACAGGTGTAAGAAACATGTTTGATAAGGTTTAATTAATTCATATCACCTGCTCTGATAAGTGTAGAGTAAAGGTGTCAAAAGCTCAGCCTTCCTGCAGCGCTAAGATGAACCAGATTAAAAAGTTATTGAGAAGGGGTAGCTAGGTGGCACAGTGAGTAGAGCGTCTGCCCTCGAGTCAGAAGGACCTGAGTTCGAATCTGGCCTCAGACACTTAATGCACACACAAACAAAAACCTAGCCCTGTGGCCTTGGGCAAGTTAACCCCAATTGCCCTCCAAAAAGGCAAAAAAAAAGTTATTGAGAAATACTTAACAAAATAAATTAGAATACAATAAAGGATAGATAACATATCTTAAAATTAAGTCAATATGTGGTCTGGAAGGGCTATGTGTGAATCAATGACCTCTGATTCTAATTGAGTCTGATACCACCACATTAAAGCAGATTAGGGGGAGATTAGTTCTCTTGACCTTAGAAATTATGCAATAACTGCAGGTTTTATAGTATAGTAGAAAGATCATTGGATTTGGAGTCAAAGAACCTGGGTTTGAGCCCCAGTTCTGTTCTTGCTACTTTAGTTTTCCTCCAAGGTCTTTAAGGTCCCTTCCAGCTCTCCACCCCAGTTTCCTCTTGAATTCATTATAATTTACTAAAGGAAGGGATGTGAATATTGATGTAAAGCGAAGAGCACGTCAAGAAGCAACAGTTAAACTTGAACATGGAACAACTGATTGATTTAAGATTGGGAAAGGAGTATGACAAGGCCTGTATGGTGTCGCCTTATTCATTTTAACTTATATGCAGAGTTAGTTCATCATGTGAAAGGACAGACTGAATGAATCCAAAAGCCAAAATTAAGGCTGCCAGGAGAGTCTCAGGTATGCAGACAACACCCCTCTGAGGGCAGAAAGTGAAGGAGAGGTAAGAAATCTCTTGATGAGGGTGAAAGAGGGGAGTGTGAAAGCTGGCTTGAAGCTCAACACCAAAAGAACCTTAAGACCTTGGCAAATGGTTGTGTCACTTCAGAAATGGAAGCAGGGTCAGATTTGACATTCTTGGGCTCAAAGATCGTTGTAGACTATGATGGAAGCCATGAAATTAAAAGATGCTCCTTGGAAGGAAAGCTATGACAAATCCGGCCAGTATACTAAAAACCAGAAACATTACCTTGCTGGCAAAGTTCCAGATAGTCAAAGCTGTGGTTTTTCCAGTAGCAATGCATGATTGTAAGAGTTGGATTATAAGGAAAACTGAGTGTCATAAGATCAATGCTTTTGAGTTATGGTGCTAAGGAAAACTTTTGAGAGACCCTTCAGCAGCAAGGTGATCAAACCATTCAATATTTAAAGAAATTGATTAAGGCTATTATTTGGAAGGACAAATACTGAAGCTATAGCTTAAATACTTTGACCACATAATGAGAAAAATGTGACTTAATGGAAAAGACCCTGTTATTGGGAAAGTTTGAAGGCAAAAGCAGATGGGGACAGTAGAGGATGAATTGATAGTGTCATGGAAGCATGAACATGTGCTTGGACAGACTTTGGGAGATAGCAGAGGATGGAAGGGCCTGGCATGCAACAATCCAAGGAGTCATAAAGAGTTGGACATGACTGCCAATGACTTCAAGTCCTAAAGCCTTTTTACAAGAGAGTTCAAACAGGTGCCAGCCCTTTGAAAATGGATGCTTTTGTTTGTTTTGTTTTTAATATGGAGTTTAACTGAACTGTCTGAAAAAGTTTACCAAAAGGAAAAGAGTGTTCAAGAAAGGCCACCTCCCTATCCCTGTCAGCCTCTATTTCCTGAGGGCAGGAGGATGTTGGAATGGAATGACTTCGGAGGTGGGGAATGGCAGCTGAACAAGACTTGAGTAATCTGGGGTGGGTACTTCTTGGAAAATCGTCATTAGCACAGTTGCCTCAGGTTAGAGAAATGAATGTGTTTGTTTTTTCAAGGTATCTAGTTGCCCTCGACACAACAATATCACAAGTACATGTCCTGTGGACAAGAGTTCAAAGAAAGTCATTATTTACAGCTCAAGTTTGGGTAACCAACTGACATACTGAAGGCAATATCTTTTTTTTTTTTTAAAGGGAACATCCTGTCATAGGACCATGGGATCATAGAATTAGAGTTAGAAAAGATCTGAGAAGCCATCTAATTTTACAGATGAGGAAACTGAGGCCTAGAGAGGTTAAGTGACATGCTGGGCCAAGTAAAAAAAAGGCAGGGGTGGTGGCAGGGAGGGCAAGCAGAGAATATTTTTTTTTTTTTGGTCTTTATTAGTTTGTTTACTTTTGGTTTACAAGATTCCTTTCCACAATTTCTTGAGTTTCAAATTTTCTCTCCCTTCCCTCCTCCCCTCCCATGGTGGCATACCATCAAGTATAGTATCTGCAAACACTTTCACATTAAGCATTAGTCAGGTTATAAAGAAGGATTGAATCAGATGGGATGAACAAAACCAAACAAGAAAAAGAAAAAGAACAGGTAGTTTGCTTCAGTCTGGGTTTAAATTCTGTTCTTTCTCTGAATGTAGACATCTCTCTCCATCATGAGACTTTTGGGGTTGACTTATAACCCTGGATTGCTTAGAAGAGTCCATTCTATCAACGTTGGTCATCACACATACTTTGTGTCTATAATTGTGTACAGATTTCTCCTGGTTCTGCTCTTCTCACTCAGCATCAGTTTGTATAAGCCTCTCCAGGTAAATAGGAAGTCCATCTGCTCCTCATTTCTTATAGCACAATAGTATTCCATAACATGCATATACCACAAGTTCAAACAGAGAATATTTGATTCAATTTATTAAATACCTACTATGTGAAAGGTACTATGCCAGCATCTGAGGACACAAGGATGAAAAATGGCATGGTCTTTGACCTTAAGGAGCTTAGAATATACCAGGGAGGGGGCGGCTAGGTGGCACAGTGAGTAAGAGCACCGGCCCCAGAGTCAGGAGGACCCAGGATTGGTTCCAGCCTCAGAAAATGAGCACCCACATATAAAAAATGACTGGCTGTGTAACCTCCAGCAAGTTACTTAACCCCAATTGCTTTTGAAAAAAAAAGAAGAAAAAAGAATATACTAGGAAGTAATAACATATTTTTAGGATAGGGTGTAATAGGAGGCAAAGAAAGGGTTTAGACAAAGTATTCTTAGAAATATTTGAGAACACTTTCAACTTGGGTGGAGAAGGAAGTATTAGAGGGACCAGAACAAGAAGAGCTTCATGGGCAGCTAGGGTGGGCACAATGGATAGAGCTCCTGCCCTGGGGTCAAGAGGACCCGAGTTCAGATCCTGACTCAGACACTTACTAGCTGTGTGACACTGAGCAGGTCACTTAACCCTGATTACCCCAAAAGAAAAAAAAATTCATGGAGATTGTACCTGAGCTAAACCTTGAAAGAAGAGAAGGGTTATGAAAGATGGAGATGACTGAAAAGGACATTCCAGGTATTGGGGGTTGCCTTTGTGTTTGAAGGGCAGTTCAAATCACAGTTCTCACTGGGACTGGGCAAGCAGGGCTTTGTCCCAAGGTGCTATCATCCTCACAGTGACTGCAGTTTTTTTTTTTCTACCTTGTCCTTCAGTCCTCTTATATCCTTATTTCCATGTGTCCCAATTACTTCTCCTGGGACATACCCTGCCAGGTCTTGTCGCCCCTTTCAAAGGTGCCCAACTTTCCTCTCCCCATACCAGGGCAAGGGTTGGACTGTCTCCTTATAGGCCTTGTGGGACTGTCCTGTGTAATACCTTATAAAAGTATGATTTGCCTCATGTGAAAATATTCCTAATTTTGGCTCTATTTAGGCAGGTGGACTTTTTGCCATACAGCCCTAGAGTCTTAGATCTGAAAGGATCCTTGAGAAGTCATTGAATTGAGGCCGTATCTCCAAAAAGAAAGGGAGCATCTAAGACAGGGGTAGGGAGCCTGCAGCCTTGAGGCCACATGTGGCCCTCTAGGTCCTCAAGTGTGACTCTTTGACTGAATCCAGACTTCACAAAACAAATCCCCTTAATAAAAGGATTTGTTCTGTAAAACTTGGACTCACTCAAAAAAGGCTATACCCAAGGACCTAGAAGGCCACATGTGACCTCAAGGCCACAGGTTCCTCACCCCTGATCTAAGATATACTCTGCCTATTCTTAATTTAAACTGTCCAGGAATGCTAATTTTCCTATGATTGTCAAAAAGATTCTTTTCAACATCTACCTTGAGTATTTCTTGATGTAATTGAAACCTAGTTCTTCTATTCTGGTTTTCCTTGTCAGTGACAAACAACTATTTGGAGCCATTAAAAACCCCTCATGGACTTGAAGGAAGTTTTATCGCAAGTAAGCATTTGTTTCCAAGGCTAAGGCATTTTGAAAGCTTTAATCTTTTCTGGTATCAAAATAATGAATTGAAATATAATATTGGCACAAGTTAAGGTATATCTACACTGCATTGCTGGTATACAAAGGGCCAGATTTCTAAATGACTTCTATCCCATTCTTCTTTTCACTTTCACAGTGCGTCCGCTGATCACTAAAATCAATGGGGTATATTTCCAAGTAGCAGGATATTTAAGGAAGAGAACAGATTTTGAGGTCTAAGGACCCTTCAAAGTCATCTGATCCACCTCCTTCCTCCCTATTTCATAGCCAAGTAGCGTAGCCACTGGCCTTGGAGTCCAGGAGTCTTGGTTTTAAATCTTATCCAATTTTATCTTAATACCTTTAAGACCCTGGGCAAGAAGCATAGCCTCTCACATCCTCTGCTTTCTCATTTGTAAAATGGGTATAACAATAGCTTTGTAATAACTACCTCATAGGGTTGTTGTGAGGACGAAATGGTATAATGTATGGGAAATGCTTTGTGTGTGTGTGTGTGTGTGTGTGTGTGTGTGTGTGTGTATGTAGATTTGGTACTGAGTATGTTGGCACATACCTGTAATTGCAGCTAAAATCTGACTGAGTTTCATGGATCTCTGGAGCTTGACTTTTTTGAGCTGTAGTGGGCTAAACTGATTGAATCTGCATTACATTTGACATAATATGATGAGCCCTGGGGACCGGTGTACCAGGGATGGAATGGCCTAGGTCATAAATGGAACAGTTCAAAGCTCCCATGCTAATCATAATGGTACCAGGGCCCTGAGCAACTCATGTATTTCTAGCCAGGGTGAAATAGGAAGACCCAGTTTCATATGTATGTGTATGTATATATGTGCACCAACATGCACGTATACGTTATGTGACACAGGCATTATATATACATATATACATTGTATACACACTATGTGATGCATGTGTGCCTACATGTGTGTGTGCATATATACTTGTATGCATATATATAAACATATATAAATATATAATTACTATTATTACAAAGCAGGAAACTAAGGCCCAAAGAAGTTAAAAGACTTGACCAAGTTCACACAGGTATTAAGTGGCAGAACTTAGCCAAACATAGACTCTCTGACTCCAAATCCAGGTGTTGATCCCCTGCATCAATGTTACACTTCTTTAGGTAAAAACAGAGAGAACTGTAAAAAAATTCTTGAAGTTGCAAGGACCTTGAGAGGATATGTCATCATTTCCTTTCTTTTAAATATGAGACTGAGCAGGACAAGAAATGATTCCCCAAGACCTGGTTAGTAGCTGAAGGTCAAGACTTAGGTCTTCAGACTCCAGTCCATTATTTGATCACTGGGATGCAGTGGAAAGAGCACTGGCTTTACAGCCAGAGAATCCTTGGCTTGAATCCTGTCTCTTCTAGACAACCTGTGTGACCTTGGGTGGTTACTTCATGTTGCTGGCCTTCAGATTTCCTCATCTGGGAAAAAAAGGAATTCGATTTTGTTGTTTCATTCAGTCATCTCAGTCATGTCTGACTCTTCAGGACCCCATTTGGAGTTTTCTTGGCAAAGATACTGAAGTGGTTTCCTATTTCCTTCTCCTGCTAATTTTATACATGAGTAACTGAGGCAAACAGGGTTAAGTGACTTGCCCAGGGCCACACAGTAAGTGTCTGAGGCCAGAACTTATGAAGATTGTTCCTGAAGTCACACCCAACCCTCTATCCACTGGGCCAACTAGCTACCCAAGGGATTAGATTGGATAACCTCTAATGTCCCTTCCAACTCTAAACTTATGATCCTATAACATGGCATGAGAAGAGGTGGTCGGTTACTCTGAATTATAAATGCAAAATGTTTCAAAAGTAGTCAAAGCTGAAAAAAATCTGCCTACAGTTTGAGGTGGTATTTAAAAAATGTAAATTAACTTACCCTTTAAATATGCCTTGGTCTGTGCCGTTTAGATGGCCTAGCATTCCCTCCAGCATGCTAGTGATTTTTTATCACATTTAAAAGAGCTTTACAGAAGGAGGTCTACTGCATAAGCTGAAATCCTAGAGGTGTTCTTTCTTCTATCTTCTAAGACATTACAAATACACATTGGGAGTGAATTTTTAAAATATACCTCTAAACTGAAAAAGTAATATTTTCCCCCTCCTTTCCACTCTGAGAAAAACATAAAGATGAAAACCATGCTCTGCATAACTCTTTAATTATTTTCTGTAGAATATCTAACTTCCTATATTCCAGCCCCATTCTATTGACTTTTTATGGATTTGAGGTCACCACAGATTCTCCAAGATGATACCAGTATGGCACAGGCTATTGGCAGATCCTACAAAGCTGAGCTCAGGACCAGCGATGGAGGGCATTTCTGTCATCTAAGAATCAGCCTCACCAAGTGCTGGTTTGTGAACAGAAGGTTGACTACCAGATGATGAATGTTTTTTGACCATAGCAATTCATGGACAACATTTAACCAAAGCCTGGAGAAGGTAATGGTGATCCATGTCAGGGGAAGAGAGTCCCCACTTAAGAAATCACAGTTCTTTTGGACCTAACTTAGCTGATGTTTATTAAAAAAATTTAATATGAATTTTTATGATGACCACCTCTTGAACATTAACAATAAAATTTTTTACTACATTTCATTATGTGTTAACATTCTTTTTATATGTAAATTTGTAAGCATTTACTCTCCCCTATCAACAGGGGGAAAAACACAGTCTAGTAACAAATGCATAGTCAGGCAAAACAAATTCCCATGTTGACCATATCCAGAAATGTATGTCTCATTCTGTATATTGGCACGTCATTTCTGGATCATAGGTTGAGTGGCATTTTTCACCATAGGTCTTTAAGAGTCTTGACTGCTTATTGTGTTGATCAGAGTTCTTAAGTCTTTCAGAATACTTGTTTTTGTTATACTATTTCTCTGAAATTGTGTTTTCATTTTTTACAACACAGTAGTATTCTATTCCATTTAAGGATATTCTTTCAAATACTATGGGATGGAAATACACAATGCATACACACATATGTATTGTGTATAAACATGTGTGTGCATATATGTGTGTATGTACACACAACGTGTGTATATGAGAAAGCACATACTAGTTATTTCCCCTCAACATTGATGCGAGGCTGGTGGCTGTTGGAGGACAAACCCTTCCCTTTTTAGATTTTTAAAAAAGGTATTAATGCTCCACCTTCCCCTTTCTTGAAGACTGCAGAATTTTAATGGCGACTTCTATCTCCAATTGATTAATGAGTTAGTATGGAACACTGAATTCCTTGGCTTTTTTCCTGACAGTTCTTAAGTCATTTCAGTTTTAAAGTTTTGGGTGTTGTTTTGCTCTGATTTTAAAATTCACTGTTCAACAGGCAGAAGCCCAAGGGGAAAAAATCAATAAGCCTTTCCTAACCATCCGTCTCTCCTTGCGCAAAGTTTATGTATAGAATATTCTGAAACCAAAAACATCACCAGATGTCTAAAACTAGCCCTGATCATGACAGTAACACACTTTGATTAGGCATACAATGGATCATCTCTTCAGTTTTAATAATAACTCTACAGTGGGGGAGAAAGCAGATGGAAAATTGTCAAATAATTTGAGGGAGTTGTCAAATCAGTTGTCCCTTTCATGACAATTTAGACAGGGATTGGAACTGAGGTAGGATTCCCCCAGAGTACCTATCTCACAATTTCCAAATCACCTGAAATGGCACCTCCAAACTCCAGGGTGCTCCAGGCCCATTTCTTTCTAGATTTTGTTGTCTCTTTGTTTTGGTGGGAAAATAAAAAGTGCTTGGACTTTTGTTAAGTTTGGAAATTCATGGATCTGCTCTTATAGAGAGAGAAAGGGAGGTCCTTGAGTGGATTGCTCTTAGAGAGAGAGGAGAATCTCCTCTGCAACTCTCCACATCTAGAAGAGTGGTAAGGGTCTGAAAGCCATAACATAGGGGAGCGGAATACCTGTACTTTGCAAAATCCTGCCTATTCCCCTAAATTTTTTAAACAGTGCAAGTTAAATGGGAAGGAGTTGTCCAACAGCATTAAAATATGTTTGTCTTCCGAAGTGGGGCAGAAGGGTGAGAAGTTCAAACCACAGGGTGGCACTATGTTCCTGGGAGGGACTATGTAGAACCCTCTGGGAAAGCAAAGGATTCACCTGAATGTCAGAGTGTTGCTCCATACTGTCTTACATGGCCTTTTGCATGAGGAATTTTCTATAATAGCCCAGAACTTGAAGGGATCCACTAGATTTCAAACTCCTGGAGGGCAGGGACTGTCTTTTGCCTCTTTTTGTATCCCTGGTGCTTAGCACAGTGACTGGCACATAGTAGGTGCTTTTAAAAATGTTTATTGATTGAAAAAATATATTCTTATATCATCTAGAAATAACCACTGATATACATTCAAACTCAAAGATAACAGGTCTGTATGAATAAAGTCTCTTAGCTCCACTCCTGACTCTGGACTTCTCCTACCTCTTCACCAGCAGCTTTCTTATCTTGGAGATGCTTCCACCCCTTCAGTTTTCCCCCCACTGGTTGGTGAGCTCCTGCCCAGGACTGACATTTCATGAAGTGTCCAGGCTATTCACGTACATTTTTTTGTCTCTGAAATCCATTCCTGACTCTCAGCATTTGTCTCTCTTGCAGGTACCCTTACCTTCTCCCCCTCCCTTTCGAGCTTCCTTTTATGTGTTGTCTTCCTCCATTAGAACACAAGCTCCTTGGGGTGGCTAGGTGGTGTAGCTAATAGAGCACCGGCCCTGGAGTCAGGAGGGACCTGAGTTCAAATGTGACCTCAGATACTTAACATAAACTAGATCACACAGATCTTAGACAAGTCACTTAACCCCAATTGCCCTACCTTCCCCGGCTCCAAAAAGAAAAAAAAAGAAAGAATGTAAGCTCCTTGAGGGTAAGGACTGTCATTTTTACTTTTATTTGTATTCCCAGCACTTAGCCCAGTTCCTAACACATAATAAATGCTCAATAAATGCTCTATCATCTCTCTCTAGTTCTCAAATTCACTTAGCCCCTGAAGAGTTTCTTCTTATATAGAAAAGTAGTTTAAAATATTAAATGTGCCTTTTCTTAAATGATCAAACATTTAAAAATGGTGGGTTTTTTTATTTTGGAAGTTTGAAGTTATTTCTACATTTAGTGTTCACATAGCTTTTAAGTATGTTTTTGGTGTTTTGGATGGAAAGCTTATTAAAGTGATAACCAAAATATCTCCCTAAACCCAACAAGAATCAGTCCTTTTCTACCCAAGCTTTCAAATGTTGTAATTTTGTAATCTGGGAAATACATGATTTTGATTGGCACAGGGAAGGAAGCCATAATTTAATTTTTTCCATTTGTTATTACTCTTTCAGTCTTTATCAAAGGAAGAAATAGGAGCTTTGCAGCTGGCAACTTGCCAATACCACTAATCAGAATGTTAACAAGATTTCTGTTTTTGAGGCCTAATTTGGGTCTAATTAACAATAAACAAAGTAAAAAAAAATGTGTCATAATGGGTAAAAACACTGTTTCTCTCTTACTGTGCAGGAGCTGTATTTGAATCTCTTTATAAGAAGAAAAATAGAGCTAAACACAGACTAAATAAGCAACTTTTCTCATAGACTCAAGTTTTTCCTCCATAAAATTTAGTAGTATAAAGACTCATTAGAAAATTTAGATTTTCAAAAATAGTATTCCATCATTTAAGTTTCTCCTGAAATGTTTAGGAATAAATAATTTACATTTGTATGATCTTTTAATGTTTGCAAAGCACTTTAAATACATCATCTCATTTGAACCTCAAGACAACCCTTTGGCATTGGTATTTTTATTATCCCCATTTTATAGATGAGGAGGCCGAGGCTCAGGGAAGTTAAGTGAGTTTCTATGAATCAAAAGGCTATCAGTGTCAATGGCAATACTGGAATGAACATCTTGATTTCAGGTCCTACATTCCATCCACTTCAGCACACTGAATATTTTGTGTAGAAGACAAGTACGTTGGACCTCAGCTAATGAACATCAACCAGTTTTACCTTGTTCATTCCATCATTGTCCCTCCTCTTGACATACATGGCACCTTTGCCTCATACTTTACTTTGACAACTTGTCTTCTGGATCATGTAGTCAATAAGATGGAAGACTAGACATTGTATCCAATCCTCATGACTTCTCCAACATCTCTAAAATTGGAATTATGGGCAAGTTATCTTGCAATTCAGCTTGCAATTTCAGTTGTCTCTGAGTTCTAGGTCACCAAGAACCACAAGGAGGTAAAAATACTCAGTGAGCTAAGAGCAGAGAAGGCTAATTCTTAACCTTTAGCATACTTAGCCCCTAATCCCACTGTGCTCTTGCAGGGCTGTAGAAGCCAAAACATCAGCTTATAACAGAACTCAATTCTGCTTCTCTCCCCGCCTCTGCCTAAAGTGCCATGGAAAACCAAATACTTGCTCTGCCTGGGAATGCAGCACTCTGTGTTGAAGCACTGCTCTGCGGGAGAACTAAAACATAGAGGGATCTGGGGTGGGATGCTAGAATATCTGAGTATCTACTAGGCCCGTCTGGAGCAAGAAGTCCAGCAGTCAGCCAGAGACAGTTCTATCCCCCAAGAAGTCACTTGGTCCAGAAACAAAAACTGGTGAAATGTGAATTGCTGAGAATTATAAGAAGCTGGGGCAGCTAGGTGGCACAGAGAATAAAGTTCCAGGCCTGAAATGAGAAGACTCATCTTCCTGAGTTCAAATATGTCCTCAGACACTTATGAGATGTGTGATCCTGGGCAAGCCACTTAACCCTGTTTTCCTCAGTTTCCTCATCTACAAAATGAGCTGGAGAAGAAACTGGCAAACCACTTCAGTATCTGCCAAGAAAACCCCAAATGGGTTCACACAAAGAGTCAGATACAATTGGAAAAAAAAAAAAACTTAAGCAAAAACCAGAGGATGCTGAGCTATCATTGAGGTCCAGCCCCCAGTGAAGCTGCAATCAAAGGGGAAGGAGTCAGAAAGGGAGCATCATGAGACTATAAGGAAAGATCTCCAAAAGATCTTAGGAGAAAGAAAATTCAATTAAATATTTTGAGCACAAGCAGATAAGTCAATAGAAAAGACATCAATAACCAAAAGGAATATGGCCTCCAGAACAGCCAGAATATGAACAAATATTTCAAGACAAAGGAATATGAAGCAATGCCTGGTGAAGCATAGTGCACTGTGGATTCTCAAGAGGACATGGAACCACAGCTGGATATTACTGATTGCTCAATTATTTATTATTTAACATTTATTATTATTAATTTTATCATAATTTATAATAAACTTATTATTATAAATTATGTATTAATGAATTTTCAAATGAGAAATAAAAATTATAAAAGTATTCATAAACTGTGTAGTAGAAATAATTGGCAGAATAAACTTGAATCCATTCTGGCAAGTCTCTCCAAAGAAACAAAAGAGAATAAATTGATTGTGAATGCAAATGCACAGAAATGAAGGACAATTGAGAAGAAGAGAAGGAAAAAGCAATAAAATAAAAGGAAATAATCTTCTTAAAAGCAAAACATAATGATCTAGAAGACAGGATGCATAGATCCAACTTAAGGATTATAGGTCTTCCAGAAGAACAAAACAAGTCAAAAAACCTGAACATGATGCTGCAAGAAATAATACAAGAAAACAGCCCAGAAGTTTTGAACACAGAAAACAGAAATTTGCCAATTGAAAGAATCCATAGATTACTTCCAGAAACAAACTAAACACCTATACATAGTGATAAAATTTAACAATTCTACTGATAACAAATTCTGCAAGCAACCAGGGAGAGGTCTTCAAATATAAAGGAAAGGAAATTTAAATAACGCACAACTATTCTACTGCCTTCCCTACCATACCTCCAAGCCAGTGGAATAATATATTTGAAGAGCAAAGGAGCTTGAGAGATAACCCTGAGTGACATGCCTTGTAAACTGGAGCCTAACCACAAAGAAAAAGATTTTTAAATGGCTGCTCAATTAAAAAGAAGCTTTCTAAGCATTACTAGAAAGAAAACTGGACTTAAGCAAATTATTTGCTTTGTCAACATCCTAGATGACAGTAATACTGGAAAGGTAAATGGATACCACAGACAACAACAACAACAATATCAAAAGGACAGGGATTTAAATTTATTTCTAAAAGTACAAATGGAGATTAAGAGTGAAAGTAGAAGTCAGAGAGAAGCAATGATGGGGAAACAGGTCTGAAACATCATGGACCAAACCTTGAAACACCCTGCCTACAAATGAATCAATGTTGTTGTGGGACTGAATTACAGAAGGGGAGGGCACATAAAAGGAGAGAGAAAAGGAGGAAGATAGAGAGGAATATGTGTTGTACTCTAGTCAAGTCAAAGGTTAATAATGAAGAGAAAATAACTCCTGTAGTCCCTCACGAAGAAGAGAGCATACAGGAGAATGGGCAAGGAGGCAAAGCAGCAGGGGAGAGGAGTTGTTGCTGTTGTTTTTCAGTAGTAGGAGGTTGGACCACTGATGAACATTCCCACTGGGGAAGAGAACCATTCTATAAAGGGAAATGAAGACCTTATAATGGATGTAATCCACAGGAATTTGGTCCTTAGAGAATTCATTCATCTCGCTCCAGGAGAAGGGAAATCAGTCTTCCTGGTGTAACAAACACTCAGAAGAATCAAAGGGCATAGACCCAGAAAGATTTTATGCCAAATGGGGAGAAATGGCTATGGTGAGGGCAAAGTTAATAATAAGTAATAAAGTTAATAATGAACTGAACAATCAGGGATGCAGGAAAAATTCATTCTACACGGGGCAATATTCTTTCTTTTCTGTGTTTGTATTTGTCCTTCACTTTCAAAGAGGCCCATGACATCAGGAAAATGATGGTATGATTTGCAGTGGTCTTTGATTTGAGTGAGGGAGGGATGTGCAAGGTCACAATATTCTCTCTATCACCTGTAGGAATTGGTGTTTCTAAGAGTGAGGCATGGCAGGAAAAGGGGGAGAAAGATCAAGATATATAAGGCAGTAGTAAAGAAATAGTTTAGAAGGGAGAACCCAAAATAGGTACCTTAGCAACTTTAATTCCACGGGGAAAAAGAGACAAGAAGGGTTCAGGATAAGGGTCATGAACCAAAGAATTTAAATCTAGAACTGTAGCAGCAACCACACTGGCATATCCAGGATGGCTGCTAGCACAGGTTCTTAGATCTGCTTTACTAGGAAAGATCGCTGTTTAAGGGGTCAACAATCTTTTTTTTTTTTTTTTGGAGGGCAGTTGGGGTTAAGTGACTTGCCCAAGGTCACATAGCTAATTTTTGTGTTACGTGTCTGAGGCCGAATTTTAACTCAGGTCCTCCTGACTCCAGGGCCAATGCTCTATTCACTGTGCCACCTAGCTGCCCCTCAACAATCTTTTCTAATTATATTCATTAGTTAGGGGGAAAATCAGCACCCTGATCTTCAGAGAAGATCCAAACAAAGAAAATAGAGAAAATCCAAAAGACAGGGCTTCTAACTGTCTGAGAAATTCACACAAAATCAACAGACAGATCCAACTGTCTGACCAAGGCAATCATATAGTTACCAGAGAGAGAAGTGTCAACATCTTGGTTTTTCAAAGTTGGGAGGCTCCTTAACAGCTATGCAGAGTCTCATCTTGCCAAATCACAGGAACATTCTTCCAATGAGTGAGCCCCAAAGTAAAATGTTAACCTCAGAGTATACATACTCATTTTTAGAGCCAGAGGATGTCACAACCCTCCTGACTCAGAGGCTAATTAGAAATTAACAAAAGGTGTGAAAGACTTCCTATAAGCAAGCTTCCTTAGTGGGCTCCAAGTAAGGCCTATTAGTAGTTGAGGAACATCTTATATCCCATTAACATTACAAGAATAGACAGAAAGAGAAGATAAGTAATTAAGAGTAAAAGGGAAAGAAATCCTTTTTAGGAGAAAAAAAAGGAATAAGATGAAATTTTAAAGGCTAACAAACAAAACATATTGAAAGGGAGTGGAGAAAGAGGGGCTTTACTTGACTACTTGAGAGGAAAAAATTGAGTAGATTTAAATGACTAGATAAAATTTTAAAAAGGGAACTAGTAAGCAAAACTTTAAAACTAGAGAAAGAATAACAAATAGGAGGTTGGGGAGGGGCATTATAGGTAAAGGAAAGAGAACTGGCAGGAATAGAGTTGTCTTAAAGCAGACTAAGCAAAAATAACTGAAGAGACAAGTTATTATGTTTACAGAGTTAAAGGGGAAAATCCTAATGTGGAAAAAAAATAAAGTATTAGAGAAAAATGGAGGCAAATATAAACCTCTCATAATTTTATATGAGTAGATTAAACTAATAAAATGAAAAAGAATGACAAATTGAATCAGGAAACAAAACATCACAATCTGTTGCTTAGGAGAAATACACCTAAAAAACAAAGTCATATGCAGAATAAAACTGTGGGTCTGGAACAAAATTTATTGTGCATTAGGTGAAAAAAAAAGCAAAACCAAACACTGACAACATAGAAAGAGATAAACTATAGAAGAGTAAAAAGAATCATAGACTAATATCAATATCACACATCTAAATGCCTTAACATTTAAATTCATGAAAGAAAGATCAGCTGAATAACAAGAAGACATAAATAGTAAGACAATAGCCACATGAGATTTTAATGTTACTTTTTCAGTGTTATACAAATGAAACAGAAAGATAAACAAAAGGGAAAAGACAGAATTGAAAAAAATTGCTGTAGAAACTAGAGGTAAAAAACTTATGGAATCTTCTAAATGGGTCTATTAAAATATGTATTTCTCAACACCACGTGAAACGTTTACAGAAACTGACCATATGTTAGAATACGATGACATTGCAAACAAATGTGAAAAAGCTGAAATAGTCAACACATCCTTTAAAGATCGTAACACAATAAAAATAGTACTAAATTAGGTCATGGACCACACCCGAAAGGCACAAATGCAGACTTAAATTAAATCTTAAATAATGAATGGGTCAAGGACCAAATCATAGAAACAATGATTGTGTGAAAGAAAATCATAATTATGAGACAACATACCAACATTTCTAGGGTACAGCTAAAGAGTTGTCAAGAAGAAACATATCCTCAGCAAAATACAATAGCAAAATGGAAAAAAATGATTTCTAAACTGAATATGAATTTTTAAAAGTTAGCCAACTAATAAATATGTATGATAAGCCCAAAAGAGATATTAAAAATTAAAAGAGAAATAGAAAAACTGGAAACCAAAGACAAACTCTAGAATGTTAAATAAAATCAGAAGTTGTTCAGAATAAATTTAAAAATGATCAGAACTTACGATGGACGGTGAAATGCTTATGAAATTGTGAACAGAAAAGAAATATGGAAATAGAATAGAAGAGATAACTTAAAAGAAAATAAAACACCAGAAGACTAAATGGAAATCTTAACTCAAACTCAAGGGAAAAAAATAGAACTGGTAACTAAGGAAATGACAAAGAAGGAAAAAAGAATCCTTGTCCTGATAGCTTCATGGGACAATTCTATCAAACTTTTAAAGAATAATTAGTATCAATAATACAAAATTATCGGGGCGGCTAGGTGGCGCAGTGAGTAGAGTGTCAGCCCTGGAGTCAGAAGGAACTGAGTTCGGATCCAGTCTCAGACACTTAACGCACACACAAACAACAACAAAAAAAACTTAGCCGTGTGACCTTGGGCACACTTAACCCCAATTGCCCTCCCCAAATAAATAATACAAAATTATTTTCAAAAATTGATAAGGAAAACACACAACTGGATTTTCTTTGTGAGGCAAATATGGTCCTAATGCCTAAACCAGGGAAGGATAAAGCACAGGAGAACTATATACTGATATTAATGAATATCAATTTGAAAAATTTAAATAAATTCTGTCGGACCACAGCGTGTTCCCCCAAGAAATTATTTATAATGACCAGATTGGATTTATACCAGTGATGCAGAGGTGGTTCAACATTAGTAAAGCAAAACATATTTAGTCATATTAAAAATAAAAACATCTCAAACCCATGTTTATCTCAATAAACAGTCTGTAACAAAGTACAATATATTTATATTAAAATGATCAAAAAGAATTGATGTAAAAGGATCTTTTCTAAAATAATTTTTAAAGTATGTATCTAAGACTAAAAGAAAGCATCATATGCAATGGGGATCCACTAAAATCTTTCCCCGTAAATTCTGGAGTAAAGTAAGAATGTCCACTTTCTCCACTATTGTTTTGATATAGTTCTGTAAATGCTAACAGTAATAAGACAAGATTAAAAAAATGAAAGGTTCAGTGATACATAAGAGATAGAACCATTCCTATTTGCTGATGAAATTATGGCTTACTTAAATATTCCTAGAAAATAAGCAGTTCTTTTTTTTTGTGGGGGGGGGCAATTGGGGTTGACTTGCCCAAGGTCACACAGCTAGTTATTGTGTTAAGTGTGGTCCTCCTGACTCCAGGGCTGTTGCTCTATTCATTGTGTCACCTAGCTGCCCCAGCACAGTTCTTAATTGAGAGAATATCTTCGGGAGAATTTCAGGCTAACTAAGTAAACTCTCAAAAATCAACAGCATTTCTATATAATAGTGAAATCTAAGAGGCAATAATAGAAAGGAAAACCCTATTCCAAATAACCTCAAAATGTATAAAATATCTGGAACTCAATCTTCCAAAGCACACAAAATAATTAGATAGATTTAATTCCAAATTGCTTCTTAAAGAAATAAGGAGTAACTTAAAAAGTTGGAGGAATGTTTCATGCTCATGTCTGGGCCATGGCAATATAATAAAAATGACAATATCACCAAAATTAATTTATAATTTTAATGCTTTATCAATCAAGTGATCAAAGGGACCATTTACAGATCTCAGTAAAATAATAAAATTCATTTGAAAAAATAAAAGATCTAGAAGATCAAGGGAAATAATGCAAAGAGATAAAAACAGACTTCAGATTATATTATAAAGTGATAGTTATTAAAGCCCTCTGGTATTGGTTAAAAAATAGAGAGGTAGATCAATGGAATAGACTAGAGAATGGTGAATCAGAATCAAGGAAATTTAATAACTCAGTATTCAATAAAGTGGAATATATAAATCAGGAAATAATTCTCTATTTAATAAAAACTTCTGGAAAATTGGAAGATCAATCTGGCAGAGATTAGGCTTAGAACAACACCTTATACCATATTCCATGGTATATTCTAACAGGATATGAGACCTTAATATTAAAGGTCATACTATTAAAATATTAAAAGAGAAGCAGATAATATACTTTTCACAGGGAAGAGTAGGAGATGTCTTTTTAACTAAATGGGGATGGAGGCAATTATAAATAATAAAATAGAAAGTTTGGATTATGTGACACTGAAAGGCTTCTTCACAAACAAAATTAATGTACCTAGGATAAAAAGGCATGAGATCAAATTGAGGAAAAATTGCATCAAATTTCTCTAATAAGGTTTTGGGATCCAGGATATACAATGAAATTGAGACCAAAAGCACAATAGGGAAGTGGACAAAGAATACAAACAGTTCTCAAAAAAAATTCTAAACAATTAACCGTTGTAAGAAAGAATGTTCCAAATCACTACTAATGAGAGAAATGCAAATCAAAACAATACTGAAGTTTCACATCATACCCAGCAAATTAGCAAAGATAAAAAAACAATGAGAATAGTCAAATGCTGGAGGGATTTTGGGAAGATAGGCATACTAGCATACTGCTGGTGGTGTTGTGAATCGGTCAATACAACCATTTTGGAAAGTAATTTGGAATTATGCAAATAAAATGATTAAAATGTACTCTTTGATCCAAGGACTCCATTATTAGGCTTATACCTTTAGAAAGCCATTGCTAAGAGGAAAGTACCCATATATGCCAAAATATTTATAGCAGGACTTTTTGTGATAGGGAGGAAATGGAAACAAAATAGGTATCCATGAATTGAGAAATGGCTAAACAAATTGTGGCACATGAATGTAAAGGAATATTACTGTGCAGTACGGAAATGATTGCAATGATGAATACAGAGAAGTGTGCAAAGACTCAGACAAACTGATGAAAAGTTAAATAAGAAGAAAACAATATGAACAATGATGACAGTAAATGGAAAGAACAACTCTCAATAAAAATCAAAAGTTATTATTGCAATATTGCAAAGAACAAATATGACTAGAAGAAGATATATGAGAAGATGCTCCAACCTTAACTTCTTTGAAGAGGTGGGAAGTTCACAAATGGTTCATATTGTGAATATTTTCAGACTGTTTCAAAGTATTAGTTGGTTATGTTGAATTTTTTCTTTTTTTATGTCTTTAAAAACATGTTGTCTGTTATATGGTGTGGCTCTCTGGGATGGACAAGAGGATGAACAGGGAGAGATTATGCTAATGTAAAAAAAGAGGTTTGGGTTTTTTTAAAAGACTTTTAAGAAAAAGAAAGCATCTTCAATTGAGGACACAAAACTTCTATGATGATTCCTTGTCTTTTTATGAAACATAGAGTCACATAACTCCAAAGGCAAGGGCAGCCTGAGAAATGAAAAGATGTCCTCTAGCAGAGTCGAATAAAAGAGGTGCCTGGAGAATAAACTTCTCAGAACGTGTAATACAATGAGATTTCTGCTCACAAGGCCAATTTGTCCAGATGACACTTTGTTTTGAGAAACTTTTCGATAGAATTAGAAATAATATAGGAGATATAGAAATAAGTTCATTGTGCCATGGTAAGGCATCTCTCTAGTACCCAGAAAGAGTAGGCTGTGATCCCCCAGCCTGCTTGAACCATGGTGGGGAACTTTTGCTTCTTTCCCAATACTACTCCCCCAACCCTATCACTACCTTACCATGAAATAACTTCACAATGTTTCTGCCGGGGTGATGGCCGAGGACAGTGACAACTAGGGAACCAAACCACACCTGAACGGTAGATATTTCTTTTTGCTGATAGAAATACTTGAGTTTAGCACTTAGTTAATGAGACCAACCAGGAAACTACCAGATGTTGAGTTTCCCTCACATAGAGAGGGTATACCAGGTGAGCTCCTCCCTGGCCTAATGCCACCCTGTTACCTCCTCTAACTGTAGCCTCCAAAGCCTACCCCTCACGACATCTCAGAAACTCTGACTTTTTACCACGGTACAGTGTCCCAGGGTTTCTGGCCCTATAAGACCTTTTGTCTTCAAGTGCCCTACTTATGGAATATAATACTTGCTCTCTTTTCATTTCAGGCTCAGCAAGTATCAATCATACAATCCAAATGCTGTAAGGAATTTGAGAGGGCCTCTCATCCAATCTCTTACCCTGTACAGGAATCCTCTTTACAACATTCCTGACAGCCATCCAGCTTCCATTACGACAGGGCACACATTCAGGCCTCAGTGCAGTGACTGCATTTAGTAGATGTTTAATAAATGTTTATTGATTCACTGACTGAATACCTTCCCTGATAAGGTTACACTGAGAGTGGCAATCATAGGAAGAGCAATACGAGTTATCCCAAAACAGTGTAGTTTCAAGATTAAATAGCTTTTAAGAGAGAATTCATTCTAATATTCAAGTGTTTCGATCAGATCTAATGGTCAAAAGGTTTTTCCCTGAATGAATTAGAAATCTTCCTCTTTGCAACTTCTCCCAGTGCTTCTAGTTCTAGCTTCTGAAATTATATAGACTAAATCTCTGCCTTCTTCCTCATGAAGGGCCCTTCAGATATTTGAATATGGTTATAATATTTGCCCGACGTCTCCTCTTCTCCAAGTTCAACAGCCTTAATTCCTTCAATCTCTCTTCATGCAAGGCTCCTGGATACTCTAACTCCAGTGGACACACTCTTATTTGTCTATGTCCCTCTTAAAAGGCAGCCCCCGGAACTGAAGTCTACTCCAGTTGTGGTCTGCCCTGCATGGAATGCTGGGAAACCTCCACTTATTTAAACACTACTTCTACTAATGCGTCAGAAAGAAAAACTTGAAGCACCAAGCCTTTTGATTGCCCCTAAATGTCATTCCAACAAACACTTGTTGAGTGCCTACCATAGACAAAGCAGCCTAGGCCTGCTTGACAAGCAGGGGAGCAAAGAGGGGCAGTAAGGTCAAAAAGGAACGACCTTCAGCTCCACTCTTAGATACCTTTATGACCTCCAAGGAAGGCCAAGCCAAGGAGGTCTGTCGATATATTACTGGGGATATATTCCCTGGAGCTGCTGAGGTAGATCATGGGGTTATAGAATCAGAGATGAAAGGAATGTTAAAGCTCATCAAATGCAACAGATCAGGGAATGGAGGCTCACAAAGAGACTTGCCCAGGGTCACACAACCAGTAAGAGTCTGAGGCAGGTTTCAAACCCAGGTCTTCCTGTCTCCCAGTACAGCATTCTATTCACTGTGCCAGATTGCCCCTCTCCAAGAGAGGTTCTTGCTTTGGCATCACTGACTTCTTCCCTCTGTAGCCCAGAATACTGTAACACACCTTGCCTAAGGTCTTTTCAGACAACCAGATCATTCTCTCCTAACTCTCCTCTGGTAACTCATTTCTATCACTTCCTGACTCTAACTTCTACCTTTCCTTGCCATTTCCACCAGAGTCCAAGCGTTCTGCATCTATTCTCCATGCATGCCTCCCCACACCCCCAATTGGTGCCCCCATTCCGATCTGTATTTCGCCTGCCCTTGGGGGAGGCCTTGGAGGCTGAGCATGACTGGAAATCATAAAATCATAAATTTATAGCTGGAAGGTTACCTAGTCCAACTACCTCATTTTACAAAGAATACTGTGCCTCAGAGAAGTTAAGTGACTTGTCCAGGGTCCCACAGGTAGTAGTAGGGAGCAGATCTGGGGCATCCACCCAAATTCCATTGTACCATATTTCCTGTTTGTGTAGCATCAGAGACAAGATTTGAATAGAAGTCCTCTAATTCTACATTGCCTCTCCATGGAGGGAAGATAGGGCTTTCTGAGGACACAGGTAAGCTGTGGTGAGATCATTTTGTCCAGTTACTAGAAGAGTGAGAATGGTGAGAATGGTTAAGGATAAATTGACTTGCTATGCCCTTTCAATTTTCATTTGTAGATTGTACCAGCATTCCCTGGGAGTGTAGACAGAGGAGCCCAAGCAAGACCAGTGACTTTCCACTAGGTAGGGGAGAAATGATTGACTCTCAGGAGATGAGAAAAGATGTTCAATCTCTATTGACCATTGGGTATGTCTATCAATTTAATAAACCAATAATGAGGAGAGGTGGGGCCACTTGGGAACACACATTCAGAACTTGTTTGTTTGAGTAGGGAACCCATGTCATAAGGGCATGATGAAACATATTTGGGGAAGTGGGGAAGCTAATGGGTCAGAGACAGACCATGGTCAATATAACATAGGTACAAGAGATTTTACCATTAGGGGCTGAACCATCTGAAAAGAATCTGTATAGGGAAGTAGCCAGGAGAGGGAGAGAGAAAGAGACAGAGACAGAGAGACACACAGAGAGACAGACAGACAGACAGACAGAGAAGAATGAGAAAGGAATTTCTAAAGGGGACCAAATATAGAGACTCCCAGAGGAAGAGTGAAGTAATCAATGGTGAAAGCCTACAGTGGACTTGAGTCAGCTTCGGAGTCAGGTAAGAAAAATTCTTTCTTCATAAGGAATCTTAGGGAAAGAAGGATTTGGCACTTTCCCACCTGTGAGAAGTGACTCCCAGAAAAGTGAGAAATCTCAAGTATAATAGATTTGGGGGCTAATAGGAGAAAGGAACTTGTCCAAATCCCAATCCCTATATCTAATAACTGAAAAATAGAGAAGAATATCTCTTAAGGTTGAGACAGAATAGCCTTGGCAGGACAAACTCATAGTAAGAGAATTAGAACCAAGACAAGGCACGAGGATATTAGTGGGAAAGGGACCAAACAGAACAGGTCAAGTATTCGCTGATTGGTGCTGAGCATCTGGATTAAACCACAGGAATTTTTGCAATTAGTATTAGTTAAACTTTTCATTTGTTACTCTATGCCAATTCCATTGTATGTTAATATGCAGTACATTGAAAATAAACTCTTTTTTGTTTCTTTCTTTCTTCCTTTTTTAGAATATCTGAAATGCCTGTAGGTTGTCATTAGAGAATATATGAAAGGGTTGGGTAGTCAGAAAAGGAAACTCCTCTGGTTATTCTTCTGGAGTCTTAGGGCTTTAAGAAAACCAGAAAGGTAGGGGGAGAGGTGATGATGATAACCCAAACAGTGGCACCAGATGGTACAGTCAAGGTGGAAAGTCAGGTGGAAAGATAAGGTGGTGCCATAAAAATGGAATACTGACAATGATTTCCTGCTCCTAGCCTCAGGCCAAGTGGTCCAATAGAACCTTAGTTGGTGAGTGCCTGAATTTATCATCTTTGTCTTTTAATACATGTACAAATATGTATGTATATTATCAAAAGGCAGCAAGGGACAGGGGAAAGAACACTCAATTTAGAGTCAGAGGACCTGGGTTTAAACTCTGTTTGGGTTGTTTACTACTTCTGTAACATCGGGCAAGTCACTTCCCTTACTTGGGGCTCACTGTTACTATCTGCAAAGTAAGAGGAAGAGCTAGGTAATCTATATAGGCCCATCAGTTCTAAGTTCTATGCTCCTAAAATTAAACTATACATAATAACAATTTATTTTACTCTTAACCTTTATATTGGAGAATTGACAAAAAGAGGAAAATACTTAGTGGGAGTGGGGCTTGATCAGGAGATCCCTGATGAATTGATTTCTTCCTAGACAATTGAGGAAATTATAAAATATAAGGGGCAGGTAACAGAGACAAGCAAATCTTAATATCTTAAGTGAAATGTAAAGACCAGCTTATTTTTTTTTTACTTCTTCACAAGTTGTGAAGTTCTCCAATCAAATTTGATGGAATTGGAGGATACCTAGCCATTGAATGACTTAAGAACCAGCTAAGGACCTGGTGACTTTTTAAAAAGAAAAATATACTCTCTCTAATAATAATAGCTAACAAATTTTATAGCACTGTGCTAAGTACTTTATAATTATTATTTCACTAGATCCTCATAACAACACTGGGAGGGAGGTGCTATTATCCCCATTTTACAAATGAGGAAACACAAGCAGATAGAGATTAAGTATCTTAGGTGACCAGCTATTCAATGTCTAAGCAAAAGTATTTGCTAAGTTGGCAAAGCCAAGACTAATAATAACAAAACATTTCTCTTCGTAAACCTTAGGATTTGAACTCAGGTCTTCCTGACTCTAAGCCTAGTATTCTATCCACTGCCTGCCCAGTTGCTTCACTCTAGGTAACAAGTCCAGAAACAAGAAACAATTCTTAGGAAGACAGTGAAGAAGAGAGTTAGCCATGGAAAAAGAACCAAACTCTTTTTTTTTTTTAAACAAATGCTTTATTAACTTCTGTTTTACATCATTCATTTCTGCCAGATTTTGAGTTACAATCATTTTACCCCATTATTCCCCTATCCAACCTCCCAGAATAGTAGTCCCACAAGATATCACTTCCTCCAATCTGCTCTCTCCCATACCCCCATCGACTTTTCCATTAGAGGAAGGTGGATCTTTGTGTCCCAATGCCTGCACATCTTATCTCCCTATTACAAGCAAAAGAGTATTAATAATAGTATTTTTATATATTTGAAACATTTAATGTTATGACCTCGAATTTCAGATCCATTTCCTTCCTCCCTTGTCACCCATTCCCTCTTGGGGGATAAGTAATTCAGTATATGTTGTACATGTCTAGCTATGCAAAATATTATCATAGTAGATATATTGTACAAGGCTGCTTATAATTCCCTCCCACTCATCCCACCCCCCACCTGGTCCATTCCCTACATGATCCTGTCCCTCTTCTATAGTGGGTACTTCCAACCTCCCCTCCCCCAAGGATGCCCTCCCATCCATCATCCCTCCTCTCATCCCCCTTCCCCTATCCTGCTGCAGGTTGAGATATCCCATTTAGTATGTATGTCATTTTCTCCCTGAACCAAATTCAATGTGAATGTGGTTTTGCCTTTTTAGCCTTCCTTATTCTCCCCCTCCTTTGCAACCACTTCCCCTTGCTTCTTCTACATGGGATAGTTTACCCTACCCTATCTCTCCCCATCTCCTCTTGCTACTTTCCTCTCTCACCTCATAATTTCATCCCTTGAGTATTCTCCCTTCCCAACAAACTCAACCTATGCCCTCTATCCATATATAACTGTAACCATATACACACACATTCACATATATATTCATATGACCACACACCCTTCTTCCATTATTTTCATAGTGAGAAAGATATCATCATCACAGTTATTGCTTTTCCATATAGGCATGTAAATAGTTCAACTTTGATAAGTTCCTTTTGATTTCTTTTCCCTGATTACCTTCTCAGGCATCTCTTCCTTCTTGTGTCTGGATGTCAAATTTTCTATTCAATTCTGGTTTTTTCCTCAAGAATGCTTGAAAGTCCTCTATTCCACTGAATGACCATATTTTCCCCTGAAACAGAATACTCAGTTTTGCTGGGTAGGTGACCCTTGGGCTCATTCCCAGTTCTTTTGCCCTCTGGAATATCATATTCCATGCCCTCACTGTAGAAGCTGCCAGGTCCTGGGCTATTCTGATTGTGTTTCCACAATATTGAAATTGTTTCTTCCTGGCTGCTTGTAGTATTTTCTCCTTGATCTGGGGATTCTGGAACCTGGCTATAATATTCCTGGGAGTTTTCTTTTTGGGATCTTTTTCAGGAGGTGATCTGTGGATTCTTTCAACCTCTATTTTGCCCTCTGGATCTAAAACATTAGGGCAGTTTTCCTTGAGAATTTCTTGAAGGGTGATTTCTAGGTTCTTTCTTTGATCATGGCTTTCAGGTAGTCCAATAATTTTTAAATTGTCTCTCCTGGATCTATTTTCCAGGTCAGTGGTTTTTCCCATGAGATATTTCACATTGCCTTCTAATCTTTCGTTTGTTTGGATCTGCTTAACAGCATCTTGATTTCTCATAAAGTCATTAGCTTCCATTTGCTCCAGTCTAACTCTGAAGGAATGAATCTCCTCAGTAAACTTTTGAGATTCTTTTTCCATCTGGCAAATTCGACTTTTTAAGGCATTCTTCTCCTCATTGCCCTTTTGGGCCTCCTTTGCCATTTGAGTTAGTCTATTTTTTAAGGAGTTGTTTTCCTCAGTCAGGCTGTTGACCCTCATTTCATACTTTTCCTGCATCCTTCTCATTTCTCTTTCCAATTTTTCCTCCACTTCTCTTATTTGATTTTTAAAGTCCTTCTTAAGGTCCTCTATGGCCTGCAACCCGCTCATGTTTTCCCCTGGGGCTTTTGGAGCAGGACTTCTGACCTCACAGTCCTTTTCCCGCTCTATGCCCCCAAAATAGGAGTCTAGGGTTGCATTTTTCTGTTTCCTTTGCCTTGGCATGTTGCCACTTAATTGCTTGACTTTTGGGCTTGTTGCCACACTATGGCTTTAAGGCCAGATAGAGGAATTTTCGTCCCGAACGTGTGGGGGGCAACTTCCGTTTCTGGCAAGCTGTAAACCCACCCACAACTTCCACCCTAGATCACAATCCAGATCCAGGGAGGTTAAAGCAAGAGCGATTACCCCCCAAGACTGATCGCTGGATCTCCCTAAGATTTGGAGGCCGGGAGCTGGAGCTGCCTCTGAAAACTGCAAAATAGTGTGTCTCCTCAGTGGCTTCTAGCCCCCAGGGGAGGGAGCCAACGCATTCCCTAAATACCAGTCCCAAAGTCCATAGGACACCCACCTCTTACTTTGTCCTAGGCATGTCTATGTTGATAATTCTGGAGTCGCCACAGCTCCTGGTGTTCTGGGGTTCCTCCAGCCAGCTGCTGGCCCTGCCGCCCTGGGGCTAAAACCTTGGCTCACGAGGACCTGGGCTTGGCTCGGCTCCTGCTCTCTGCGCGCTGCCGGCTGCCGGCTCCCAGACCGCTGTGCTGGTCCTTCCTGCAGGGCTGCTGGGCTGTCTTCAGCGGGAGGTTAGCTTCTCTGTGTTGTTCTGTGGGTGCTGGGGCTCCAGAAGTTGTTCAGAGTCCCCTTTTACATAGTTTGGGGGGAATCTGGGGGCAGAGTGGCTTGGATGAGCTGTTTCTACTCCGCCATCTTGGCTCCGCCCCCAAGAACCAAACTCTTAAGAATTGCACCTTCAGGGGGAAGAAAGGATTTCCTTCTTTCTGATCATTCTTCATCCCCATAGTGATAGCATCTAGGAGCGGAATTACTTGCTCAGTGGGAGACACTGAGGACAGCAGGAAATAGGTCCTGGGAATTCATCTGAGATGCTGCTCCCTTTGAGAAGGAAAAAGACATGGTTATCCTACAGTGCTGGATGTGTAAGTTGCCTGGATCATGTGTGTTCACCATATGTTTGCTTTTCTTTGAATATACCATATGTGTGTGCCCCTTCTCCTCACTGATGTTATGTGTAGTTGTGGGAAAGTGTGCCCCAGGCTTATAGGGAGAATGTATTGTTATTATTCATCTAAATTTTGACATCTTAGTAAGTGTTTTTACTTCAAATTAATGCTAGCCTCTGGCTGATTATTAAAGGTAAATGCACTGGTGGGGGCCTAAGCACTACATTTTGGGGAGTGTAGACCCACAGAGTACTTTGAATCTGGGGGGGTCCAACATGAGACTGGAAGTTGGAGGAATAGTCAAGACACTGTAGAGAAAGTCTAAAACTTCATGTTAGCAATGTAAAAGTAAAACTAAATTCATTACAGTTATTTATATAACTGTACAGCATAACTAAAAATAATACATATTTTCTCTTCAAATAAAATTTGTTGTTAGTTTTATTTGGTTGTAACACTAGATTCTATTCATAATCTCAGCCTCAGAATCTGTAGTTTATATAGGACAGTTGTACCTTCTCACAAAATAAAACAATTAGAAGAAACACTGTTAATGAATCAAAATGAAAGCAGAGGGGTCTACTGGCACTCCCCTTTTTTGTTCTTCCTCTGAAAATTAGCCTTCCCTCTGTCTTAAGCAGACCATTTGTTGATTAAACTTACTCTTCTCTAGAATACTTCCCAACTCTCTAAGGATGGCTAAGAAGAATGGAAGCTTACAGGGCTATAGAAATGAGAATTACTACAATCACAAAGTATCTCTATTATCATCGAAAAGGAAATTGGATCTTAAAATTTACTTTAGTTAATATTCTTAGACCCTTGGAGACAGAAGAGTGGTTTACATTTTTATTTGTTCTTTTATCTGTCCCTTTAAGAGCTGTGGAAGCACACTAAGGTGCCCCCCATCCCCTTTCTCCCTCTTTTAGAAATATTAAGAAAGCCTTTGAACTAATCTAAATGAAAAACCTTTATCAGTCTCTCTTTAACTATCAATCCCAAAACAATGTCCTGCACAAAAATCTTTTTATGTCAGTCAACAATCATTTATTGAGTGCCTACTATGTGCTAAATTTTGCTAAACAGTGGGAATATAAAGAAAGTAAAAAAACATAGTCCCTGACCTCAAGGAGCTGACATTATATTGGGAGGAACAGAATGCTAACAATTATGTACAAATAAGATATATACAGGGCAAATTGGAGACAATATAGGAGAAGAGGTTTTTTGCATTAAAGGGAAGTGGGAAAAACTCTCACAGAAGATGGAATTTGAGCTAAGATTTGAAAGAAACCTGGGAAGTCAGAAGGTGAACATGAGGAAGGAGAGCATTTCAGGCATAGAGGACAGCCAATGCAAATACTTAGAGCAAGGAAATGTATCATATGTGTCAATGGATCACAAGATACATGAAGAAAAGTCAAGTGTAAGAAAACCGGACAAGTAGAAAGGAGGCATGTTATGAAGGGCTTTAAAATTTGAACAAAGGATTTTATATTTGATCCTGAAGACAATAGGGAGCCACTGGAGTTTATTGAACAGGGGAAGTGACATGATTAAATCTACATTTTAGGAAGATCTCTTGAGATTGCATCCAATTTACTCTATGTATTTCCTGTCTCTACATAGTTGTTTGCACATTGTCTTTCTCATTAGAATATGAGCTACATGAGGGCAGGGACTGTGCTTTTGCCCTTGTCTGTGTCCCCATTGCTTAGCACAGTGTAGAGCTCTTGAAGGAAGCTTGTTGATTGACTGATCTTTGGAAGATGATCTTGGTAGATGTTGATTGATCTGACTTTGGCAGATGAGTGGAGGACAGACTGGAATGGGGAGAGACTTGAGGTGGGAACACTGGCCAGCTCGCTGCTTTAACAGGCTAGGAATGAAGGCTTACACTATCGTGGCACTTGTGTTGGAGGAGAGAAGGAAACACATATATGAAAGATTTTGAGATGATAAAAACCAACAGATCATTCTTACATTCTCCCCATAAGGTTCTAACCAGTTTCTAACCAGTTTGGTCTACAGTATGTGCCTCCACTTTTTCTCTTCCCCTCCTCTTCTTACCTCCTTATAATCAGGCTTCTGATCTTATCATTCTACCAAAATTACCCTCTCCAAAGTTCCTAATGATCTTTGACTTCTCTGCAACATTTGGCACTGTTGATCACTCTCTCCTCCTTGATACTTTCTTCTCTCTAGGTTTTTGGGACACTGCCTCCTTGTTCTCCTCCTGCCTATCTGATTGCTCTTTCTCCTTTGCTGGATCCTCCTCCAGATGCTCTAACCCTTTATGTCCCTCAGGATTCTGTCCTGAGTCTTCTCCCTCACTACTACTTCACTTGGGGATCTCATTGGCTCCCATAGATTTAATTACCATCCCTGCTAATGATTCCCAAATCTGCCTGTCCTGCCCCAACTCTCTGCTGGCCTCCAATCTCACATCTCCAACTGATTTTCAGACATCTCAAACTGGATGTCCAGTGGACATCTTAAACTCAACATATACAAAACAGAACTCATTATCTTTTCCCCTAAACCCTCTTCCTGACATCTTCCCTATTATTGTAGAGGAAAACACCATCCTCCCCATCCTTCAGGCACAAAACCTAAGGGTCATCTTGTTTTCCTCACTATCTCTTACCCACCTCCCCCCATAACCAAATTGTTGCCAAGGCCTGCTGATTTCATCTCTGAATGATCTCTCTCCAATATACCCCCTTCTCTCTTCTGACACTGCCACCACTCTAGTAGATTATTGTAATAATTCACTGGTGGGTCTGCCTACCTCAAGTCTCTCCCTACTTCAAACCGTCCTCCATTTAGCCTCTAAAGTGGTTTTCCTAAGGCACAGGTGCCATTATGTGTCTCTACCCCTCACTCAGGAAGCTCAAATGACTTCCTTTTGCTTCCAGGATCAAATGCAAAATGTTCTGTTTGGAATTAAAAACCCTTCATAACCTAGCTACCTCCTACCTTTCTATACTTTTTGATCCAGTGACACTGGCCTCCTGCCTATTCCATGAACAAGTCACTCACCTCTCAAATTCTGGCATTTTCTATGTCTCCCATAGCTGGGGTATTTTCCCATCTCCACTCTGCCTACTGACCTCCCTGGCTTCCTTTAGAAGTCTTTTCCAGTCCTTCTTAATTCTAATTCCTTCTTTCCATTAATTATTTCCTATTTATCCCAAGCATGGAACTTGCTTTGTATATATATTTTTGCATGTTATCACCTCCTTAGACTGTAATCTCCTGAAGAACAAGGATCGTCACTTGTCTCTTTTTGATCGCTAGTTCTTAGCAAAGTGCCTGACACATAGTAGGTGCTTAATAAACATAGATTGATTTATTAAGCCCTTTTCTTTTCTTTTGGTCTTTTCTAGAAGGACTCCTCCCTGAAGTCAAGTTAAGGTAATGATCAGAGAAGGGAGATTTTGTTGTTGTTTAGCTCCTTAGTTATGTCCAACTCTTCATGGCCCCATTTGGGGTTTTCTTGGATGTCTGAGGTCAGATTTGAACTCAGGTTCTCCTGACTCCAGTCCTAGCACTCTAGCCACTATACCACAAGAGAAGGGAGAAGTCTTTGATTAATTAAAGGAATAAAAATATCTCTTGAGTTCATTTTTGACCAGTTGGAAAGGCAAATCCGCGGAAATAATGGTTGAAGAGGAACTGAATAGTTTTAGAAAAATGAATCTCTAATTAATTTAAGTGACTGTTATGTTTGATCAAGCGAAATGTAAAGTGAGCTTTCACTTCGGCTTTGCTGGTCTCTCTTCTTATTGTGGAATCATGTCTATTATCCAAGAATGCCATAAATTGTTACTCTAAGATGGCTTGTGGTAGAGAGTTTACTGGGGGTGTGAGGAGACCCTTCCAGTTTGGACATTACTTTCTGTAAACAGAAGAATGCTCAGATTTTGGATAATCTAAATGAATAGAAATTGCTCCTGGCAGGCTTGCGCCTAAACACAGAGTATGGATCTCCTCCTCCCCCCAACTCCTACAAAGCCAGTGGGACTTACTGAGGCAAAGCTTAAACTAGTTCCTGGAGATACAACTAACGTGATGATATGATAAACTGAGTAATGCATGGAATGGAGATTGTCAGAAAAGTCAACCTTGGAAAGGAGTAGGGTGTTGTTTCAACCATTAAAGAATTTTCAGTGAGAAACGTATGTGGGCAAGGGAGAATGCCTTTAGAACTAGAGACAAGGCAGAGAGATGGGTGAGAGAGGAACATATACATCCTTTACTCTTTAAATTTCAGCATAAATTGAAAACTGAAACTCTCCTCATAAGAGATGCTTCTGTTTATTTCATCATCATTTGAGAGAGAGAGAGAGAGAGAGAGAGAGAAAGAGAGAGAGAGAGAGAGAGAGAGAGAGAGAGAGAGAGAGTGTGTGTGTGTGTGTGTGTGTGTGTGTGTGTGTGTGTGTATTAGGGGCAGGGTCCATGTGTGTGTTGATACCACTGTTGGAGTACCTGCTCTGGGAACACCCTTGAATTTTCCTACTTGATGAGGCATTTGCCTGAGGCCATAAACCTTTCATTATCACTAGGCCCCAATCCTTTTACTATCAACCTAACCTAGCCCTTCTTTGTCCAGCTACTTCCCACCCTTGATCCAATCAAAATATCTATACTTAAATCTATTACCTATAAACTAGTTTAACCCTCCTTTGGCCATCATCTCCAGGTAGCCTTCAGCTATTTCCCACCTTTAATCCCATTACTGGAGTCTGACCTGGAGATCCTCCTTAGACTCCTCCTCAAGACCCTCCCCAAACCCTTCCTCTAGACCATCCCTAGATCCCTCCCACAATCTTTCTACATATAAGATCCATCTTGCCTCCAAGAAGGTGCTGAGACTCAATCCAGCATAGACTCTCTCTTTGTCAGATCGTTCTGGTCTGCTTGTCAATACAACATCACAAATATTTAGGCTCTTTAGGAGTCTACTTATTATGGGATATCTTTAATAAAATTTGTTTTTCTTTGGCTGAGAGAAGGCTTGGGGTTTTGAGCACCCCTATCCCCCAGACCTCCATACCTCTAAGCTTTTGCCCAGTCTCTCTCCCATACCTGGAATATACTCCCTCTTCAATCCCACTTCTTATAATGGTGAGTTTAGCAAGCGCAGCTCAAATACCATCTCCCTCAGCTGGTTCCTCATCTATGTTCCTATGACATATGTACATGTTGTCCTCCCACTTTCAGAAAAAGTAAGCTCTGTGACAGCAAAGACCACTTTTTGTCTTTGGTTAGCCAGTATACATACATGATAGGCATTTAATGAATACTTGTCCCCATAGATGGTTAAGAAGAAAAGGTTTATTATTTATTGAGAAGAAAAGATTTATTGAAAAGAAAAGATTTATATTCATTTATTATTTATTTATTGTTTATATGTGACATCATTGTCACATTCAAATACTAGGAGTGCTTCCATATGAAAGAAGGTTGTGTATTTCTGGGCATATTTTCATCAACCAACATTTATTAAGTCTTTATTATACACTAGATATTCTCTTAGGTACTGGGGTTACAAGAACAAAAATGAAATGGCGCCTGTCCTCAACAGTCTTACATTTTAGTACCATAAAATGTGAAATTCTATTTATTTGATGACTGTTACATTCATGTTCTTGATTATACAGGCCTAAAATACATTATAAACATTACCACAAAGGGCAATCCAAGGTAATGTTGAGTTTTAAACCTGAGGTTAGGATCCAGGACTTTATGTGAACATGATGGTTTTTCCCCCTGTTTTTGTTTTTCTTTCCTTAAAAACAGAAACATGAATTTGGCTCCTGAATTTCGTGGCTCTAGTTTGAGGGATGTGAATTTTCTCATCTATTTAATTTAAAGAATCCTGGATGGGAAATAAGTGGCAGCAGAACAGCTGAGCTCTCACACTACCCCAGCAAGGGTGAAAAAAGACCACCAACCCAAGGAATGATCAAGCAATCCAAGGAAAAAGACACAAAGTGCATTTTCCCAGCCCAGATCCAACAAAAAGACTGCCAGAAGCCAGAGGGCTCTAGGGAAAGGGTCCAGGCCTGGGAGTGCAGCCCATGGAAATCTCTTAGCATGTAGACCAGGGACAAGCCAGGGAAATCTGGCACCTAGAGCTGTGGACTGAGGGGTGGGGAAGAGCCAGGATACTGTGAGTCTGCAGCTGTATTACTTTGACTTCAAACCAAGGTAGAGACAGCCTAGAAAGCTCAGACAAGGAGGGCAACAATCAGACTGTGCTCTGAATCAGACAGAGCCCTAGATCAGGCAGCACAATAGGGCTCCGAGGGTTGGTAGGTGGCTTGAACTGTCCCTGAAATCCTCTTAGGAATACAGTACTCAGTACCTAGAGCAAACAATGGTATATTAGGTATATACCTCTTTGGACCAAACAAAGGCTCGCCATTTCTTCCAGAAGTATGCAAAGACTAGCTCTGTCATAAGTCCTAATAAATAAAAGAAGACACATGATAAAGAACTATCGTGGATCTAAGGGCGTCCAAGACACAAATCCATAAGAAAATACTACCACTTTCTCAAGGCAATCCTCCAACAAAAAATAACTCAGTCACAAGGACTACTAGAATTTCTAGGAGAAAAATAAAACAAAAGTTAAAAATTCATATTATATGGGGGCAGCTAGGTGGCGCAGTGAATAGAGCACCAGCCCTGGAGTCAGTAGGACCTGAGTTCAAATCCAGCCTTAGACACTTGACACACTTACTAGCTGTGTGACTTTGGGCAAGTCTCTTAACCCTAATTGCCCTCCAAAAATAAAAACAAAAACAAAATTCACATTATAAATGAAATTAGAGCTTCAAAGGAAAAAATTGAAAGGAGAATGTATAGCTTGGTATAGGAAATACAAAACTTTACCCAAATGACAGGCTCTTTGAAGATTGTAATGGGTGAAATATAAATCAGTAACTCCATAAAATAATGGAAAACAAATAGAAAAATATTAAAAATCTGAAAAAATAAGAGAAAATATAAACCATCTCCTACAAAAAATACAACTGACCTGGGAAACATTTTAAAAAGAGATAATATAAAAATCATTGGACTACCTGAAAACCAGAGTAAAAAATACTTGGGTGCCATATTTCAAGAATTCATGACTAAAAACTTCCAAGACCTATTAGACTCATAAAACAAAGTAAAACCAGAAAACATTCACCAATTCTCTTCTAAAGGAAACCCCAAATTGAAAACTACCAGAAATGTTATAACCCAAGTCCAGACCTTCCAGGTAAAATAATGCTTCAATTAGCAAGAAAGAAAGAGTTCACATAGCAAGGGACCATATCAGTATCACACAAGATTTGGCTATTACTATTAAAAAAAGAGAGCTTGGAATGTGATATTCCAAAGGGCAAGAAATAAGGGCTTTCAACCAAGAATAACTTATCTAGTATAACCATTTATTATTTCCTACAGAGGAAAATGGATTTTAAATAAAATAGAAGACTTCTAATCATTACTAATAAAATGACTAGAGCAGAATAGAATTTCTGAAATGTAAACCTGAGTGAGAAAAAAATATAGAAAAGTAAATACATTAATATAATTAGAAGGGATTATGTAATGAATTGCTTATATCCTAATGTCTTCAAGGTTGTAGAAAATCTTAAACAGGACAGGGGGCCTGGGATTGGCTTTGTTATGGTTGGATGACCTGGAGAAAAGAAAGAAAAAGAAACACACTAAGGAATAAAGGAAGAAGAACAGATAAAACAATGCAAACTTGGAGGAAGAGGTAGAGTGAGTGGCTGGTGGTTTTTCAGTTGAATTGACCAAAGGAGGGTTGAATATATACAGAGCTTGGTATTTTTCTTGTTCAGTCTTATATAGCTCTTTGTGACCCCGTTTGGGGTTTTCTTGGCAAAGATACTGGAGTGGTTTGCCATTTCCATCTCACTTTACATTTGAGGAAACTGAGGCAAAACAGGTTAAGTGACTTGTCCAGGATCATACAGCTAGTAAAGTGTCTGAGGCTGGATTTGAATTCAGGAAGAGGAGTTTTCCTGATTTCAGGCCTGGCACTCCACCCACTATGCCACCTACATAAACCCTAGTTTAGTGCAGAAATGCATTAAACTCAACAGAAAAACCAGTGATAACAAGGAGAGCAGGTAAGGGGAGGTTAGGAGGGTGAGCAAAGTAAAAAAAAAAAATTAGTTATAAAGAAAATTAATTTCAACTTGTAAAGGTAGACCATAAAGGGGAAGTGACTTAAAAGGAAAGAAAGGATTAGAAATTGTGATGAGGAAGAGGAGCTGTGGGATCAATAATAGATCGGAAATGTTGAACACCCTCCCGACTCTCCTCTTTATAAAAATGAGGAGAAGAAAAAAAGAAGGTAAGATTATAGGACGAAGGAAAGTACAGAATTAATCATAATAATGACCAAGAGTGCAATGAACACATTCAGAAATGCAGGAGGGGACAAGAATGCATTAGAAAACAGGACCAACATGTCACTGACAAGAAACGCACCCGATACACACGGATTCACACAAAATTAAAATAAAGCCTAGAAATTTTTTTTTATTATACTATAAGCCAAGGTTTCTTAACTTTGTTGTCACGGACACCTCTGCAGTCTGGAGAAGCCAACAGAACCTTCTCGGAATCACGTCATCAAATTATAGAAGGAAACTGAATTTCAGTGAGAGGTCAGTGAAAATAAAGACGTCATTTTCTCCCCCCATCCAGATTCACCGATCCACTGAAATCTATCCGCAGACCACTGAGAGTACTTCGAACACCAGGTTAAGAACCCCACAAAGAAACAGAAGAAATAAGTGGGGTTTAGAAGAGACAAATGGCGAGACTTCGTTTTGCTTAAAGGTTTCATAGAATATATGATATATACTTATATATATGATATATTTTTATTGAACAAAAACGACAAAAATGTTTTAGCAACTGCTTCAATTAAGTTCAAACGGTTTCCCTTTTATTAAGGTCCAGGTAAATGTTGTATAGACTGGGACTCAAGGAAGACAAACGTGTTCAGTAATGTTGTATCGCCAGCATCTCCAGGTGAACGTGTATGGTCGGTCAGGCAGCATCACCGCTTATCCCCAGGAAGCCCGTTATCAGGGTTCGTGCTTTGTCCGCCCCGCTCCCCTGGAGCAGAGATCCCAGCTCATCCAGGTCGGTCTAAGCTCCTGAATAATGTGGGCAGATTTCCTTAGGAGGTCCTGCTTTGTCCTTTACAGCCTCCAGGATGTGAACCGCACTAACAGAATCACCTCACCGGCTGCGCCCTCAAAGCAGCATCGATGATTTGGGTTCTGGAACCAGGTCGTAGCCAACCAATGTATTCATTCCTTTCCGTAATTCCCAGGCGTCAAGATCTGGTTTGCTGAAGTATGTCATCAAACTCTACATCTGTCTCATGGGACCCATGGGAATAGCAGTGAGCTGACTGAGAGTGGCGGATTTTTATTTTTAAATTTTTGCCTTTTTTTTTTTAGGGCAATTGGGGTTAAGTGACTTGCCCAAGGTCACACGGCTAGTTTTTTGTGTTAAGTGTCTGAGGCTGCATTTGAACTCAGATCTTCCTGACTCCAGGGCCAGTGCTCTATTCACTGTGTCATCTCTCCGCCCCCTGCCTCCAAAGGCCTCCGCTCCCAGATACACTTTAGGTTCCTGGGCGCGGGTCTGGACAGACGAGGACAGAGGTACAGGCCAGCGGGCCTAGCCCTGTAGTCTCTGCCCTGGAGCCCGAGGGGCAGCCCGAGGTTCCCAGCGGGGACCTCAGGGAGAGGGGGCTCCCAGGCTGCGGGAGCCGCGTGTGCGAGGCCCCTTCCCCTGCCCCCCAGGGCCCCTGAACCAGAAAGCACTTGGGGTCAGGAAGGGCTGGGGGCCCGCGCCCAGCCCAACAAATTCTGAGGGTAGAAAAGAGAGCAAAGAAAAAAGGTAACCCAAGTAGATGCCACTTGGAGAAAGGAGTTGGGAGAGGCAGAAAGAAGAGACAGGAAAAACCATGGAGGAGCCCAAGACAGAAATGGAGATGTGGGGCAAGGAAGGAAAGGGATGGGAAAAAAGGAGATTGCTAAGAAATGCCATTCACACCATGGAGTTTAATCAAGCCCTGCCTCTGCTGGCTCCCAGAAGCCGTCCTTCTTACCTGGTTATATCTGAATTGTGAGAATTTATGTGCCATTGAGAATTTCTCAGCAGAGAGCCTTGCTCTGTTCATATCTAAGAGAGTCACAACAAACTGATATATGCAGAAACAAAAAAAAATGATATATGATATATAGATATATGTACACCAAATAGATTGTGTATCTATATATACATGCACATGTATGTACATATGCATAAATATGTGTATATATATATATAATATAGCATCTAAATACTTTAAAAGTTGATCAATATATAAGGAGAGACAGACTATTAGGAATCTCAAAATGTTCGTTTCAGAATTAAACAAAGCTAACAAAAAGACAAACAAGAAAGAAATTAAGGACTTTAATTGAACTTTAGAAAGGCTAGAAATGATTGCTCTTTAACTGCTGAATGGAAATGTAAAGGACTATTTCTCAACTGTTATAACACTTGTATAAAAATTGAACAAGCATAAAATTCATAAACAAATGAAGAAAAACAGAATGTTGAACTTAACCTTTACTAATCATTATGCAATATGAATTTTAGTCAATAGCATCATTGTATCCTAAATAATAATATAAAAGAACTGATGGATCAAAAAAGAACAAAGAATAGATAATTTCATCAAGAAAATTACAATAATGTCCAGACTTTTGGGATGCCATTAAAGCAGTCCTGAGGAAAATTTCTCTAAATACTTTTAACAACAGAAGAAAGAGAGAAAAAGACAGATCAATGATTTAGACAGGAAACTGAAAAAAAGCAACAAACCAATCCTCAACCCACTAAATGCCAAAATATGACATTTTGAAGGAGTGGAGAGAAAATAAAATTGAAAGCAAAAGCAAGAACAATCCTATTGAATCAATAAATAAAACTAAGAGCTAGCATTTTGGAAGAATGCAACTAATAAAAAAGATAAACCACTAGCTAGTTGTTTTTAAGAGAGATGAAAATCAATTCAGTATAAAAAAAGTGAAAAAAGAATTCACAACAAATCAAGAAATTTAAACATTATTAGAAATTATTTTGTCCAATTTTATTCTCTGATTAACAGAACAAGAAATAAATAATTTAGAAGAACTAGTCTCAGAAAAAGAAATTAAACAAGTCATAAATGAACTACTGAAAAAAATAACTCACAGTCAGAAAAATTTGCAAGTAAATTTTAAAAAACACTCAAAGAAAAATTAATTTTAATATTACATAAGCTGTTTGAAAAACCAGGACAAGACAAGATTTTACCAGATTCCTTTTAAGATACAAATCTAGTGTCGATAGAAAGAAAGAAAGAAAGAAAGCTGGTGACTAATATCCTTAATGAATATCAATCACAAAACTTTTAAATAAAACATTAGCAAAGAGGCTACAGCAGCATTTCAAAAAGATTATGCACTAGGATCAGTTTGGATTTATATCAGAAATGCAGAGTTGGCATAATGTTTGGAAAACTAAATATAATAGGCAATAACAATCATATATTATATAAATAGCTTTGGAAATAGCTTTTGACCAAATATAATAACTGCTCCTGTTAAAAACATTAAATAGCATAGGAATAAATGGACCTATGGTCAATAACATTTATCTAAATCCAAGATCCAGCCTTGTATGTAATGGTGAAATGCTATAGACCGTGGGTTCCCAAAGCGGTTGATACCACCCCTGGGGGCACTAGAATGATCCAGGAGGGTAATAGTAGTCTTGGTTGCAATTGGGAGCCTCTGAATAAAAATAAGGGGGTGGTGGAAGCATAAGGAAAGCAGAGAAGAAAATTTTGAAAAACTGTTTGTACATGTTTCATCTGTTGTATAACAGAATTAAAGTTGTAGTGATTACATTATTTTCCAAATAAACACACAAAATATAAGCTATAATAATTGATCAGTGGTCAAGTTCGCTGACAGGTTGTAACAAGCAAGTGTTGGCAGGTGAACCTGACACATTATCAGGAAGTCCAGAATGCATTGACAGGAATATGTGTGTGTGTGTGATGATTTTTTTTATTATTATTATTATTTTTGCTTTTTGGATGGGGGGAAGGCAGGGCAATTGGGGTTAAGTGACTTGCCCAAGGTCACACCACTAGTAAGTGCTAAGTGTCTGGGGCTGGATTTGAACTCAGGCCCTCCTGACTCCAGGGCCAGTGCTCTATTCACTGTGCCTCCTAGCTGCCTCCTGTAATGACTTGTTTACAACAGGATACCATACATTTGCATGACACATTATCGTGTCATCAAAATTTCAATGCGGGGGAAATACCCCACAAATTTACAACAAATTATTAAATTTAAGATGTCATTAAAAAAAGGATTAAAAATATTAAAGGTTAAAGAAAGTAAATTTCCAAGGGGGTGCTGAGCAATTTTTTTTTTAAGGGAGCAGTAAGTCAAATAAGTTTGAAAGCCTCTGCTATAGACCTTTCTAATAAGATGAAAGGCAATGCTAGGACATGTATTTTCACCACTCCTAGTTGATGGTTATAGAAATGCTACATATAGTACTAACATAGGAAAAATACATTGATGGAATAAGAATAGGAAGAAGAAGCAAAAGTATTATTTTCTGCATATGATATGATGATCTACTTAGAAAGTCAACTAAAAAACTAATAAAAATAACTTCAGCAAAAAAAAAAACTACGCAATCAACCTTTCTACATATTACTAACAAAAATCAATATCAAGAGATAGAGAATTCCATTCAAAATTACTACAGAATGTATAAAATATTTGGGAGTCTACCTACCAAAGTGCACGCGAAAACTATAGGAATGAAACTACAAAACTAAAATACAAAATAGTTTGCACAGAAATGATGACCAAAATGGGCTGTGCCAGTATAACAAAGAGAACAATATTACCTGACAATAGTAACCCTAAGTTCATGCCATACCAATCTGATTACCTAGGAAAAATAATAACAAAATTCATATGAAAGAACCAAAGCCTGAGAATTTCAAGGGAAATAATAAAAGAAAAATAAAGGTGAGAAGGAAAGGTGCCCAACAGTACAAGATCTCAAACTATACAAAGCAGCAATCATCAAAATTATTTGGTTCCAGTCGAAAATTAGAAGTCAATCAGTGGAAGAGTTTAAATATACAACAGACTGAAGCAAACAAGCATAATGCCCTTAGTGGCTCACTTAGACTTATAATTCTCCGGTCATTATTTTTATAAGTCCACCCCTTTAAGAAGAAGACCAATCGTATCTCACAAAGAAAAGTTTTAAGGTGATGCTTCTCTTTATGTCTATAAAGAAAATGAAATTTATAGAAATGACAGCTATGAGGAGCAGCTAGGTGGCTCAGAGAATAGAGCACCAGCCCTGGATTCAGGAGGACCTGACTTCAAATCTGGCCTCAGATACTTAACACTTAGCCCCAACTGTCTCTCCAAAAAGCAACAAAACCAAACAACCCCCCAAAATAGCTATTCAACTCCATTATTTTTTCTTCCCATTCGTCTTGTGAGAGATGTTGGCAATATTTGCTCTATTTTATAGATGTAGAAAAAGAGCAGAGCTCAAGATAATTGACTGGTTTATTTCAGTTAATTCATTTGATGATATATTTGGAGTTTAGAGGTATCCATTTGAATTTCTAGAGTCATGTTATCCCCATGGGCATATAAAGTTAGATGCAAGAAGTAAGAAAAATGGAAATTTGAAGGTGCTTGCTGTGTATCTTTATTCAACAGGTATTTGCTGAATACTTACTCCAAACCTAGGTCTGTGCTTAGCACTGCAGGGATTATGGATAAATATATGATATAGTCCCTATTGTCTATTGAAGGTATTTAAGAATTATTGGAAGGCAAGAAATATAGACATTTTCTCACTGGGAGATGGGACAGGAGAGGTGAGCTGAGGGGTGAGTGTCTGGTTAGTCCAAAGAGATTTGATAGATATTAATGAAGAAAAAGCAATGGACCATACCAAGGGAGGTTAATTTGTACTGGAAAAATTGTGTAAGTGTCTTCAGTTCAGACTTCACAGACAGAAAAGCAGGGTGAGGCAGCAAGGATTTGAGGTCTTCGGGCAAAGTCTGGATGACCACTTACAGGGAATAACATGGATAGAATTCTTACTGCATTAAAGGCTGGAGGAAACAGCTTCTATGGGCTCTTTTGATTCTGAGATTTTGTGGTGCTTTTTTTTCCCCTGAAATCTCAGGACTTCAAATTTAAAATGGAAACTTTCTTTGTTGAAGGGATATGAATCTCGCCAATTTCCATCAATGGTAAGTAAGTTGTGGCAGTCATGGGCTAAAAGAACTAATGAAAAGTAGAATAGAAAAGACCAGAGCTTTCATCAAGAAAATAAATGTACATAATTAACTGGAATTCTTTGAACTAAAGTGCTTCAGGAGAAGCATATTGTGAAGTATGTGCATGCTTCTAATTTGGATAGAAGCATTAAAGTATTCCTAGGGTAATGATTTAAGCTAGAACAAGAATAAAACTTCCATCATGCTTGTGTTATTATCATTTAAAAAATTTGTCCTAAGCCGAGTCCTGTCACTGAAAAAAAAAATGGTAATTGGATACTTGGTTCATCTGGACAGCTGTGAATGGAATTTTTGCTAACCAGCAGCAGATGTAGAATAAAATAGCATGGCAGATGCCCATTGGCTTGGATATAATGTTAGAAGTTTGGCACCTATTTTCAAACCCATACACATCCAAAAGGGTGCTATTTCTTGAAATATTTTAATTAAATATTTATGTAAATTAATTTTGGTCACTGAAAAAGAGCTCCACAAACCACAGGCTGGATCAAAGCATTATCTAACCACAGTCCAGGTCAAAGTAGAATCTATCATGTGTCTAACAGTGCTCAGAGTAAGTTGTTGGAGCAGAATGGGAAATATTTGTTTTCCTGTTGAAAACGCTTAACAGATGTTGGCATAAATGACAGAGCGTGGCCTACTAGTAGCTCATGTCCTAGATGGAATTTTATTTTCCATTTTTTCTAAGTAATATACTCTAGTTTTATCTGGGGATGAGTGCTTTTTGGAAATTAACAATCCCATAGCAAAAATTTCATCAATAGGTTAGATGTCTTTCTTTAGCATTTGCTTTTTAATTTTGTTTATTATTTGTGCTTAGGAATGGGCCATCATAGGCGATTATTCTTTCTCCCAGACAACTTTCAAAAATCTTCATGTGTATGAAGAATCTCAAGCTATTCTACCCCCCAAAAGAAAACATCTTAGGGCATCTTCAAAAATGCAGCACAATGTGAGTTAGGAGTCATTAGTTTGTGTAAAACCAGAGAACCTGGCATTTCAAAACCCAGCAGACCTTGTTTCTCACTGATTGCCATTCCCACTTTGAAGGCAGCAGCAATGCCCCCATACACTGCAGAAGAACACCATCAACAAAATCCTCCTTTAGCCACTTTACTTGTAGAGAGAATCCCATTCTTCCACAGCCACACATATTAGCAAATGGAGAATTCCTGCAGAAACTTCACAGTGCCCTGCCTGCCATCTGAATATTGGAGAATTTGGTATATCATTGCAAAGAATCATCACCTTAATGAATTTAGCCTTTTTTTAAGCTTTCATTTAAAAAAATGGATTGGCTTAATGGATATATGTGCTGGGATGTGTGTATGTCATTCATCATAAGCATGGCACAAATAGCAGGGGTTCTTAACTTTGTTGTGTTTTCTATGGACCCCTGTGGAAGCCTATGGACTCCTTAAAATGTTTTAAAATGCATAAAATAAAATATATGGGGTTATAAAGGAAAACAATTATATTGAAAGAGTTATCAAATCTTTTTTTTTAAGTTCACAAACTACAGATTAAGAACCTTTCCTTTATATGAATATTTTCAAATTCAAAGTATTCATCACACATTGGTAGGTTAAGAATAAAAATTGGAAGAAACCTCAAGAAACTGCCATTTTCAGGTAGAGCTGTTTTTATACTCTACATAACAGATAGTTGGCTGCACAAAAAAGAAAATGTCCTGGAGATGTAACTTCCCTTAGTAAAGTGAATTCCATTCCGTTCAACAAACATGTACAATCCTTTCTATATCACAACTTTCCCCATCGTGATTTAGATATATCACAGATTGGCACAAGAAATTAAATGGGAATTTGGGGGGAGTTTTGTGGAAGCTGCAGAGGACATATGAAGGCCAACAGATAACACAGAAAAAGTTTAGAGACTCAGAAATGCATAAAATATATGTATAGTATTGTATAATATCAACATGTTTTACCTTTTAATACCATAATAATTCAAACTTGTTCTCTGGTATGAAGGGTGGGGGGAAAATTACATGGCTTTTACAGATTGTGGGGGCACTGTGCTACTAACTCCTGGGCTCCAAATGCCTGTGATGTGGAAGGGATAACTGTAATATGTACCTACTATGTTCAAGGTTCTGTGCTAGGGCTACCCAGATGACGAAACAATTCCTGTCCTCAAGAAATTTACATTCTATAATTCATCTATGCAATTCATCTAATTCATACTGGTCCAACTATTTGAATCACCTACTATTTGATCTACTAGAGGAATTTTTCACAATTAGAATTGCTAGCATATGCTCCTCCTTAAAAACTGTATTCCAAAACTGAAACTTATCATCTTCCCACCATCAAGTAAATCAGCTTAGATACAAGGACCCCTCTTCCAGAATCTGGTTAATCCCTGCTACCACAATACTTGCTTTGTAGCTTTTGTTGTAATGCTTGTTGTGGCACCTGGCATGAGCTGTGTAAGACTTACCCCTAGCATAGATAAGTGATTAAAACAAGAATTTATGATCCAGTTGTGTATTCACTTTTGGATATTAACATAACCACTCATTAAAATAATAGATTAATTTGATCATTCAATAAGTACTAGGTATCAGAAAGAAATATTATATGGAATAAAATTAAACATAAAAATGCTTATTGTGTACTGAATAATTTCTTCCCCTAGATAATTGCACTCCTCCTTCCCACACAATGCAGATGACAAGCATCCTGCTCCACTGAGAAGATTGTTGTTGCTGTTGTTGTATATCCATCATTTTTTTAAAGGGATCAATGACATCACAAACGAGTACTGTCTTGACTTGTTCGTGGATCGGATTTAAGTGAGGCAGAGTTGCACAAAGTCATCAGCTTGACTCTCTCTTCCAGAGTCATCAAAGTCCAGTGGTAAGACAAAAGCCTTGACTTGGGTGGAGGGCAAAAGGTGATGGCTTGAGATATAGTGGATGACCTTGGCATCTTCTATGTCTGACCAAGCTCTAAGTGCTCCACAGGGCCTGCTTCAGCCACTTTGATGGCAGAAGATTGAAGCCATTCATCAAAATTTCAGTATTGTCAAACGTCATTCTCCATATCATTCATTACTTAGGAAACCAGATTACTAGACTTGGAGTCAGGAGGGCCTGAGTTTGAATACTGCCCTGGATACCTGATAGCTATGTGACCTAAAGCAAATCACTTAACCTCTTGGGTCTGAGTTTCCTCATCCATAAAATGATGGGGTTGAACCCAATGGACTCTAAAGTCTCTTCCAGCTATAAATCTGCAATTCTATGACCCTATGACCCACTTTCTCTTTTTTCCCTCTGGTGGGAGATGTAAAGGAATTCTTATTGTTCACTGATTATCTTTTTAAAATTTTATGTAAAGTATTTTATTGATGATTTCTGTTTTCATATTACCTTTACTTTTAAACGTATCCCTCCACCTTCCCTTAGCTAGTAAATGCTAGCCTCTTCTCTTATCCCCTTGATCGGATTCCCTCTTACCTCCTCTAAGACCTTGCTTCAGCAGTTATCACTTCTTTTATACATCTTCAATTTCTCCCTCTCTCCTGCTTCCTCCCTATCTGCCTACAAATATCCTCAAGTTTCCTTAATCATAAACATTATTCCCTTGACTCTGCTACTCCATGCATCTCCTGTTTCCTTCCTCTCTCTTCATAGCTTTATTCTTTTTTTAAAAAGGTACCTATAATATGGAAATATGTTTTGCTTGACTGCACACATATAATCTATATCAGATTGCTTGCCTTTCAAGCAGGATGGAGGGGAAGAACAGAAAGAAGGAATTTGGAACTCAAAATTTTAAAAAATGAATGTTAAAAAATTTTACATGTAATTGAAAAAAAAATAATTTCTTTAAAAGGTGCCTATACCTGACATCTTTCCTTCATCATAGCCCTTCCTTTCAAACGTTTGCAATCTGGCTTTTGCCCCTGCTGCTCTACAGAAACTATTATCTTAAAGGTGATGAATGAATCTTCATCACTCAATCCAAAGTCCTTTTTCCAATCCCCATCTTTCTTGATTTGTCTGAAGTTTTATACAGCGTGGACCATCCTCTTCTACTGAATATTATCTTCTTTATTGACCTTTAAGACAACATACATTCCTGGTTGTCCTACCTATTTAGCCTCTCCTCTGTCTCCTTCATTAATTCTTCAAATTCTTCCCAACCCCATAATATTAGTGTTCACAAAGTGTATGTAATTGGCTCTTCTTTTCTCTCTGTGTACTCTTTGTCTTGGCAATCTCATTTATGCATATTGTTGACTCTTGTGTGTTTCATCATATAACCTATATACTGCTCCCAATGACTATTTTACTACTTGTATTGATTAATATATTTTCTTGTTATCCAGGATTATCTTTTCTATAATAAAGCACAGATGGGAGGGAGCAAAGCTAGCAGAGAATAAGGTAACTGCCCCCTTCCCTTTGAAGCAACAAGGGAAAATGGTTTTTATGCTAACCCCCCCAAAAGAGCAATGTGCCCCTAGTCCTCAAATATCTGAGGTGTAGATATAAATAGAAAGGAAGAAAGGAAGGAAGGAAGGAAGGAAGGAAGGAAGGAAGGAAGGAAGGAAGGAAGGAAGAAAGGAAGGAGGGAGGGAGGGAGAGAAGGAGGGAAGGAGGGAGCAAAGGAAGGAAGGAAGAAAGGAAGGAAGGAAGGAAGGAAGGAAGGAAGCAAGGAAGGAAGGAAGGAAGAAAGGAAGATGGATAGATAGATAGATAGATGGATAGATAGATAGATAGAAGATAGATAGATGGATAGACAGAGCAACTCTTTTCTGAGATAGGACAGTAAAGAAGTGAACATCTGGGGACAACCTTTGTCCTGCTTCCCACGAAGGTGAAAACCTTAGTCTCCCTAGAGATGGGGTGGGCCAGATCTGAGAGGTTAATATCCAAACAAATCCTCACGACACAGGCAGCTCAATGTCCCTGTGGTCTATACAACCAATGACAAAAGAATCTGCTAGAACCTAGTCAGTGACCCTTCCTACATAGCCTGATCCAAATGTAACACAAGTACAAGGCATTAATAGGTTATATGTGGGCCAGCTAATTCCTGTGGCACAAATTAAGCAATGCTAGACAGGTCTTCAATGTTAGATGATGATATAAGTTAGATAAAGATCTGATCATGTCGAACCTTTGCTTAAAAATCTTCCTTGGTTCCCTGTAACCCACTAAGTAAAGTCCTATGTGTTGCTTGGAATTCAAGGCTTCCATAATCTTTTTGTCACCCTATCTACCTTTTGAGCTGTGCCTCCTATTTTTCTCTCCCTAGCATTTTACATTCCGCCAAACTAGGCTATCCTTTAGTTCCTGAATACTCACTTACATATGCCTTTGCTCATGCTGTTACTTGAGTCTACGACAATCTCCCCCTTCTTTTATGCCTATTGAATTTCTAATCATTTTTAAGACCCAACTCCAGTGCCATCTGCTCCAGGAAGCTGTCCCTGCTCCCTCTAGTCAGTAATGAGTCCCCTCCCTCCCCGTTTCACTTGGAGTTTTGTTTCAGCTCTCTAACATACAGATTGTATAAAAGTGAATATTATAGACATTTGTATTTTTGCATTATTTCCCTACTAGGCGATAGGCCCCTTGAAGGCAGATAAATTTTGTATTTCCCCCGGTGCTGAGCACAGCTCTGAACACAATAGGTTCTTAATATATTTTGAATTAAACTTAATTAGATCAACCACTGAATAATGTAATCCTGGGTTGACAATTCAGTCCTGAAGTAGAACTCATGCTGACTCTCTTCCTGGAATCAGAAACTTTTCTGATTACACCTGCTTTAGCAGTTCTGCTTTGGGGCTTTTGAGTGGCAGTGTGCAAGCTTGCTGCCTGGACTTTTCGCCTTGTTTCAGACCCCACAAGCTTTTAATTCTGGCTTTTTCTAATTACTCTAGCTGAGAATGTATCTGTGCCTGCATCTTGTTAATCTACTCCCTCCTGATGCATCCTGCTTCCTCGGCTTCACGATTTGGCTTGCCCTTCCTTTCCTGACAAAGGAGAGAAAGGAAGAGAGAGAAAGGGATGGGGGAGTTATAGGGAGAGGAAGAAAGAGAGAAAGGGGGAGGGAGAGAAGGAGACACGGAGGGTAAAGGAGAAAGAGGGAAAGAGAGAGGAATAAGGGAAGGGAGAAAGGAGAGAGAGAGAGAGAGAGAGAGAGAGAGAGAGAGAGAGAGAGAGAGAGAGAGAGAGAGAGAGAGAGAGAATCCCATGACTCTCTTTTTCCAATTTGAAGTCAGTTCCCTTAGTAACCAAGCTCCGGCCTCCCTTATCTACCCTTCCTACCTTACCAATGTCTGTCTAATCTTGGAAAGAGTTATAGAAAAGCTAATCTCTGTATGAAAAAAATCCCCACCCCACTCTTTTGCAGAGGAGGGATCTCCACGAGTGTGGTACACTGCACACATTTTCAGAATTTTTTGATGTATTGATCAGTTTTGCTGATTTTTTCTCTTTTTCTTTTCTTTAGAAATATTATTTGTCATGTGGGATAGCTCTCTGAGAGGGGGAAGGGGAAGGGATAAAAGGAAATTTTGGTGTTGTAAAAAAAAAAAAAAACAACAACCCAGAAGAAAACAATAAAAATTTATTTTAAAAACCCTTATCTCTAGAGTTCTATACTTTATAGCATATACCTGACAGAGATTTGTTTCTTTGAGGGGCTTTTCCATTCCCCCCAAACATTTAAGAATACATTTAAGTACAACAGAACTACTTTAAAATAAAATTATACAATAGTTTCCTTATTCTTCTTACCCTTCTCCCTCCCTCCCCTCCCTCCCCTCCCTCCCCCCATGGCTTTCCTTCTGAAATGGACCATCTTTTGCCAATAGGGCTAGCAAGAATCATGAGTAATAATTGAAATATGCACTTGTCTATGTAATTGTTTTATTGGGGCAAGATTCCCTCCTAAGCAAAAATTATATATATTGATCTAAGGATCATCAGCACAGGGCAGATATCAACCCAGGAGAGCTGTTGAGATCACCAAGGCAGATAGTAGAGAGGGAGAAGAGAAAAGGTTCCAGGTTAGTATGATGACCTAAATGAAAATCCAAGAAAGGAGACTGAGAAGGAGCAGTCAGTTATCTAGGAAGAGAACCAGGACAGAGTAGTGTTATCAAAAACTAGTGAGGAGAGAGTATCTTAGAGTAAAGGGTGGTCAGCAGTGTCGTAAAGAAGTGAAAAAGAATGATGAATGAGAAATGGCCATTAGATTTGGCCATTTAGAGATCACTGGTCATTTTGTAGATGTGGATTTCAATTGAATAATGGGGTTGGAAGCCAACTACAGAGAATTTAAAATTGGGAGGAGAGGAAGCAGAGGTAGCCAGTGTTGACGGCTTTCTCAAAGAGTTTAGAAGAGAAGAGAAGAGATGCAGGATTACAGAAGAGATGGTAGGATTGATTGTTGTTTTATTAAGATGTGGAAAATATGGGTGTGGGTAGTGGATATGGGGAGGTTGAAAGTAAGAGGATGAGTGAAGATGAAAATGAGGTAGGAGCAATCTGTTGGTGAAGACAAGAGGGAATGGGATCAAGGATACTTGCTGAGGGGTTTGCCTTGACAAGAAGTTGTGATCTCTTCGTGAGAAATAGGGGTGAAGGACATGGTGATAAATGGCATCTGAGTAATGTGAGATGAGGAGGAGAGAAGGGGAATTCTTGTTGAACGGCCTAAATTTCTCAGAGAAATATGAGGAATAGGTAAGGGGAGCAGGGCTAGGTATGCCATGGAAGGCTTGAGGAGGAATGAAAACATTTAGTATTATTCCAAAAATGTTGGTATTATTATGACGAGTGTTAGTGCTATTCCACTAGGGAGGTGTAAAAAAAAAATGCCTTGCTGTAGTGAGAACCCAGTTGAGGTATAACATAAATTTATGATTGAGTCAATCAACATAGTTTCATGATACTTTCCATCTTTGTTTACTGTCTTCATTTGTAAAATAGGATTAATAATACTTGTACTTACTTCACAAGATTATAGTGAGGATCAAGCACTACATAAATGTTAGTTTTTATTATTATTATTGTCCCATGTTAAAATGCAAATAACATGGGAAGGAAAAAAACATTTTAATTTTTAGTAAGTAATTTCCATCTCAATGTGACTGTTTGTCAGATTCCTTTCTTAGAGTAGACTGTTTGCTTTAGGAAAGAGGGTAGACAGTGCGAAGCTACCTGGAGGGAGAGAAGTTGGTGAGTTAGGATAGGGAGAGAAAAGAGAGAGGGGACGGAATAAGGGATGGAAAGTTGGGAGATATTAAAGACACATTTCTATTTCACAGTTTTACTTAGGTTCATTTCTGTGGTTCTATTATTCTAGTCTCTCAGGCTCAAATTAGACTCATCTTTGACTCTTAACTTTCCTTTCTCCCTTTAATCTAATCTGCCACTAATTCTTGTTTCTCCCCTTAAAGTATCCTAGATTCACCATTTGCTCCACCTGCCAAAACCCTTGTTTAGGTGCTTATTTTCTTATTCCCTTCAAGTCTCCTGCATGTTCTCCCTGGCTCTAGGTTCTCTTTCTTTCAGTTGATCTTGCACAGTCTCCCCAAGTTAGGCTTTTATAATATCCCTTTTAATGAGGCTCACCTCTCACTGTCCTAACTTCATTAATACCTCACAAGATCTGTGATTTTACTGATGGGTACTATCTCTGCCAGTGCAGATAGCCACCCATCTATAATAATTTTCAGGAAGTGCTATGGACAAAATAAAACAAAAACACTTCATCACCAGGTCAAGCTCTTGACTGAGATTCTGAGTTTTGCTAGGCTGATTCTTGGATGACAGATGTCAAGTTACTCTGTCTTTTGTCTTGATGCTGGACTTTGACGACTGGAAGAGAGAGTGAAGTTGACAACTTTGTGCAACTCTTCCTCTCTTAAATTCATTTCACCCACAAGTCAAGACATTATTCTGTGATGTCATTGGTCTTCTTCGAAAATGAAGGATGAACAACAATTGCCAACTACACGTTATAAGCCCTTCTAGCTTTGTAGATCCTCTCACATATTGCACTTCTCTGGTAAGGTCTTCAAAAATTAAAGGGCACCTGTAATAGGGCTTTAGTGGAGGATGCCCAATACACACCAAACAATTCACGTTATCTCATGTGTAGTTAATAGATGAAAATAGGAGGATAATAAGTGGACATAAAATTGAACAGATCTGTCATCATTTCTATTGTGAGCTGTTCTCATTAGCAATGAGAGCAATAATAATTCCGACCTTGGTACCTTTTCTATTATTTTTTAAATTTTTAAATTTTTTAAAATTAAATTTTATGTTTATTTTTAGTTTACATCATTCATTTCCACAAGATTTTGAGTTGCAAATTTTCTCCCCGTCTTTCCCCTACCCCCCACCCCAAAAACAGTGATCTCACTGTATACCCCCTCCCCCAATTTTCTCTCTCCTATATCCTCCCTCATACTCCCTCTGACTTTCTGGTAGGGCAAAATGGATCTCCATACCCCTGTGCCTGTATATTTTATTTCCCAGTCAACCTTGGTACCTTTTTAAAAAAATCTTCTGTGCCTCAGTTTCCTTCATTTGTAAAAGACAGGGGCTCAAAATGATCTCTGAGGTAACTTATAATTCTGAAATTCTATGATTCATGCTCTTCTTTCTGAATAGAATGCCTTTCTCCCTTATCCCCAAATAAATCTTTTATTAAAAGCCCAGTTCAGGTTCTGTTTCCTTTATGACTGGTCTTTTCCTTACTTTTTTGGTCCATCCAGGCCTCTCCTTTCTTTAAACTGTTGTATATATATATATATCATCTATAGTCTACATATATATACACACACAAATATATACATATACATACATACATACATGTGTGTATTTATATACATACACATATGCATTAGCATTCATTCCTCTATTTCATGTAAACTCATCCATTGATTTATAATCTTCTTTTAGAGACTTCCCTTCCTTTAGAATCTACCTTCTTTAAGATATTTCAAAAATCATTCTCCAATTGACTTTAAAATTATGAAACTTCCAGCTCAGATTATTTTCTGTTTGTATCTGAGTGGATACAGCTGGGTTTTTTTTCCTCTTAATTTCATCTTCTTGAGTTCCATTTGTACTTTGTTGTGTAGTATACCAAGTCTTTCCATGGTAGAGTGCAACTTGGTCCTTCCATTATCATTGTTGATCAAAACACAGAACCATAGAAATGATGACAGACCTGTTCAATTTCATGTCTATTTGTTATTCTCTCATATTCATCTATAACTGTTCATGGGTTTTTTGAGTAACTTGACTGACACAATGAAATTAATTTTATTTTCTTTTAAAATGTTTTATTGGGCGGCTAGGTGGCGCAGTGAGTAGAGCATCGGCCCTGGAGTCAGAAGGACCTGAGTTCGGATCCGGCCTCAGACACTTAACACGCACAAACAAAAACCTAGCCGTGTAACCTTGGGCAAGTTATTTAACCCCAATTGCCCTCCAAAAACAAAAAACAAAAAACAAAAATGTTTTATTGATTTTTTTCTTAAAAACAGCACTGCTGTTTCTAATAGCCAGGCCCTTCAGTAGAAATATCCCTTGTCAAAAAAGAAAAACATTTAAGCAAAACAAACTGACTTTTTAACCAAATAAAAGGAAAAAAAACATTTAAGTAGAACAAACTGACTTATCAGCCAAATATGATTCTACATATGGTATTCTGTACAGCTTCAAGTTCATTTTCAACTTGATTTAATTTTACATTTTTATAAAGCAATGAAGCTAATAATCTTCTATCTTCCTGATAATATTTTACAAATGAGCATGAGTATACTTATTACAAATTATGAGGCACCTAGGGACTGCAGTGGATAGAGCCCCAGACCTAGAGTCAGGAGGACCTGAGTTCAGATCTGGCCTCAGACACTCACTAGCTGTGTGATCCCGGGCAATTCCCTTAACCTATTTGCCTCGGTTACCTCAACTGAAAAGGGGGATAATAATAGTACCTACCTGCCAGGGTTGTTGTGAAAATCAAGTGAGATAATATTTGCAAAGTGTTTAATATAGTGCCCAGCACATATGAAGCTCTATATAAATGTTTGTTTCATTCCTTCCAAATGGGATAATATTTGTAAAGTCCTTAGCACAGTGTATAGCTCCTAGTAGGCACTCTGCAAATGTTTATTCTTTCCCCTACTTTGCCTTAACTAAAAAAAAAAAAAGGCAACCAGAAGATGTTAGCAGTTACTAACCTGCCTACCTACTTTTTTCATTTCTGTCTCTTCTCTCATTGTCTTTATAAATTTAGGCACCCTTGTTGAAAATATTAGAAGAGAGAGATCAGGCCTTTTGTGAGTGATTTTTATGGCATGCCACATCTTCATAGTCATCTAATTGACAGAGAGGTATACAGAATATATGATCCCGCTGGCTCTAGTTTTTGTTGACACTCCCCAAACATTTGATTTGGCAGAGCAATCTGCATTCCTAAAGAGTCTCCTCCATCAAGGAGTTTCCGATTCATGTTATGATAGCATAGCCACAGAGAAAAGCTTTTCCAGTGCCTCTCTGATCATCACCTTCAAGTGAAATGTCGAACAAAGAGATGTCAGCTCAGTGTCATAGAGGATGTGCTATAGAAGATACAAGTAGAAGAGATACTCTAGATGCTGATGTTCATAGATCACATTCTGGTGGTTGCACTGATCCCCAGAACACTACTAGGGTCTTCTCAGTGAGATTCACCATCATTCCAAATTGAGTGACTTAATCATCCACAGATGAAAAATCAAGTGGATGAATAACGAATATCACCCAGATTATTGCATGCGGTAGCGTTGAGTAAGCTGTTGTCTTGGTCTATCAATATACAAATCTCAGACAGATACTCTAAATGCCCAGTCAGACCAGAATTGTACAGGAGGAGAAAATAAGACAGGATTGGGTTTGGGAAATTATGCAATACTTTTCAGTGATCTTCAGCTGCAAAAATCTTTCTTTTTGCTACCAGTATTCTCCTAGATAGTGAGTTTTGGTGACAAGTTACAAAACATTATGAACCCAAATGATTAGGTATTGCAGATAAGCCAAGGGCAATAGAGAGACTGGTCATGGATGTTAGGATGTTGCAGCAATCATGATTTGTGATTTGGCCTAGGAAAGATATCTTTCCTAGGCAATAAACACTGAATTTGGAGTCAGAGAATCTGAATTCAAGTCTCACTTCCGTCATTTAGATCACTGTGACCCTGAGCAAGTCATTTCCCTTCTCTGGGTTCCTCAACTATAAAATGAAGTGGTTCAGCTAGACAACCTCTAAGGTATAGTGTCTTTCCCATTGTACCTCGCTGCTTCAGTCATAGTAGAAGGGACAGATCAGGGAACACTAAGCCAGAGGTCTGGGCTTTCTCTGTTTCTATAATTGACACTCCTAACATTTGCTGTGTCAGGGACTCCTTTGGCATTCTGGTGAAACCCACGAACCCTTTCTTAGAATCATATTTTTAAAAGGATAAAGTAAAATGTGTAGGATTGCAAGAGAAACTAGTTCTATTGAAATAGTTATTGAAAAAACTGGTTTTGGATGCACCGGCTTCAGGTTAAGAATCCCAGTTCTCTGAGCTGCCTCCCAGCAGCCTCTGAGTGGGAGAGAGACGACTGCCTTTTGTCAGATGTGTTGGCAACAGCTGCTACCTTCCTGCCTCCAAGTGATCTGCCCTGCCTGCCTACATGTGACAACAATGGCTTTGCCGAGGTTTAAGACAATCTTTGTCTTCCTTGTGTCCTGCTCTGTATGGTCTCATTCATTAGAGAACGGAATGTTTATTGCCTAGGAAAGAATCTTAAGGAACCACAGGGCTGGTTGAAAAAAAAAACCCAGAAAAGAATGAATTAGGTTTCTTGTTAGAGTAAAATCTCTTTTATCTTTGAGGTTCATTTGTGGTATGTTCTAATCCCTCCAGTCAAGTCCTAGTTGTTGGCATGGCAATGACCCTCAGGTTTTTAAAAGGCTACATTATAAACTCTACTAGACCTTCTCCAGTTAGGATAATAATTAATAGTAATAAGTAGCATTTTGTATGGTACTTACTGTATGCCAGGTATTGTGCTGAGTGGTTTATAATTATTATCTCATTGGATCCTTCCTTCCAATAATCCTGGGAGGTAGGTGTCATTATTAGCCCCACTTCACAAATGAGGAAAGGGAGGGAAACCGAGGTTAAGTGACTCACTTGTCCACGGTCACACAGCTAGTAGGTGTTTGACTCCAGACCCACTGTAACACCTAGCTTCCTCCCAGAAGGACTTTGTATGTGACAGTTCTGATATCTTTCTTTACGTTAGGGGGCTCTTAATCTTTTTTGGGGGTGGACTCAAAGGTCTCTTTGGCAGTCTGGCAAAAGCTTATGGACCCCTTAGAAAATGTACAAAATAAAATACATAGAATTACAAAGGACACTAATTATATTGAAAAAGAGTTATTAAAAAAAATTTAAAACATGTTCATGGATGCCAGGCTAAAAGGACCTGTGATAGAGGACCAGTCTAGTTAAATATAGAGAGGTTTATCACCAGAAAGCTGACCACCAGGCATATGAATTATTATGGCCACAGCAATTCATGACATTACATAAGTTGCAATCTACATTAGTGGAGAAACCAAACAGTCATGAAATGAAATGATGGGTCTGTTGAAATATTGAAGAATCCTCCAGGTACTTATTACCTGAGGTTAGAAAGAATCATCAACCCTTTCTAAGGGTCTCAATCATATCTCTATTTCTATCTCTATCTCTATCTATCTTTATCTCTATGTATACACACATAAATGTACACGCACATGTGTATATGTATGCATACATATACATTGTATACATATGTATATGTGTATGCAAACATGTATATAGGTACCCCTGTGTACATATAAATACATATATATCTATTTGCCTTAATTCCTTTATTCTTTCCTTCTAGTTTAGAGAAAACACACTGTGCACAGAGATGCAAAAAAGTCAGAAGATGATTAAATTTATTTTTGAACACGTTAATTCTTTATCAACTCTCTTTTCAGAGGCCATCACTGTATTACATTAATGCCTCAAGTTGCTAACAATACCAGCTGGTATGGCAAGCACTTGAATCTCTCTAGAGCAAAAGTACCAACTCATTGCTTCCCTCCAGTACTATACCATCCTTGCCACTCAACTGTAGAGTTGGATCTACTCACTTGGCACTCTTTTCTAAAGCAATAGACAAAAAAAACTTGCTTAATGTCTGTCACAGTGGTTAGCATTTAGGAGGATGCCTGGGCCTCTGCTGTTTCTTTTACCAGTGCATTTCCTTATGTCAAGTCACCTCATCTCAGCTGCAGATCTCTCCTTTTCCCTGTACTCGGAGAGGTTCATTAGACCTTTATGATTGCCTGCTTTTCTCCTCTCCCTGAGGTGTCCGTGTAGGGCTCCCCTCCTCGGTCCTGAATATAATCATCAAACCTGGCTGCTGGTGTTAGAAACAAATGATTTTCAGATTTGTTAGTTCTGGGTTGGAATTTTTCTGAGAGGTTGGCTATCTCTCCCTGAAAACCCCCACATTTCCCAAGAAGACATTCCTTTACCCATCGGGGTATATCATTTGACCATGTCTTATGCTTTCCTTTTGTTTCCCTCAGTGACCAGGAGGACCATGCCAGGAGTGTTATAGATATACCCATTAAATACTCATTGGTTGTGTGATTCATTGATTCTCCTGAAGAGTCTAGTCTTGGGTTTTCTCACACTAAGCCATAACCCTTTCAGTAACATTTAGATCTCCAAGAGTTCAGTCTTCCAAAAGGAGAAACTGAGGTGCTTTTGGCATCTATTTATATTGGCCCTGTCCAAAGTATGCATTTTGTAAGACCAAAGAGCAAATGGGGCCATCAACAGAATTCTCTGTCAGTCACTCTTTTCTAATCATTCTTAGAACACTAATACCCTGCTTTAGAAGCATTTTAATTTATCTTTTTTAAATAAGTATTTCACTTGTGTGGGTTTGCATTTCTTCAATGGACTCATTGTACTTGGTCTCTTCCTTATCTCTTACCCTAGTATATCCATTCAGTTGCCAAGTGTTTCCAATTCTATCTCCACAACATCTTTGGCATCTGTCCCATTCTTTCCACTCACATGGCTGCCATCCTAGTTCAGGCCCTCAATAGCGATATTTTCCCCTGCCTCTGCTCTCTCCCACATGCCTGCACCCAGCTAAAGAGTGGGTCTGACCAGGGCATTTTTTTTCCTTAAGAAGCTTCTGTGACTCTCTGGGATAAAATTTAAACTTGCCTGTTTGACTTTTAAAGCTTTTAAGAAAATTTCATCCTTACTTAGCTTTCAAGATGGATTTCAGATTACTATAATTTTGTTCTTTCTTCTAGGCAATCTGTAACTTGGTTTTCCCCATTCACAACATTCCATCTACCACCTCAATGTTGGTTTTTTTTTTTTTTCACAGACTATCTCTATGCCAGAAATATTTTCTCTCCTTGCCTCTATCTCGAGCTCCCCTTCAAGGCTCATCTCAGGTAACACCTCCTACAATGAACCTTTCCTTATTTCTCCAGTTGCTAGTACTCTTCACCTTCTCACCAGTTTCCTAGGAAATACTCTATATTTTGTATTGGTTTCTTTGTGTATGGGTTGACCCTCCCTGCCCCCCCATTCCCTGATTCCCTGAATCTCAACTCCTTAAGGGTTTTTGTCTTTGTATTCCTAGAACATGGCACAATATCTCAGTGCCTGGCACCCAACAGACACTTAAATATTGTTGAATTGATTTGAGGATGTGAATTGTGGCTGAAAAATGTCAAGGCAAGGTAAGAAGGGATGTAATGATCATGAATTCTAAAATACCTGTCAATTTCACTAAAACTCAATTATTTGGTATCTTAGAAGCAAAAAATGCTCCTGAGGGGATCTTGGGTGGTAACTCTTCCCCATGTAGATTGGAACAGGCATTTTATCTCCTACATCTAGTTCACTTGTGTGTGTGTGTGTGTGTGCGCGCATGCGTATGTATGTATGTATGTATGTATGTATGTATGTATGTATGTATGAGAATGGCCACTGCATTTTGATTACTTGAAAAGTATGATCACTGTGAAGAAAAAGGGAGAAACAATTCTTTGGGGAGCTGAAAGCCCGAGCAGATGAGGTGCTCTTGATTTAAACAAAGTAGAATCATCTTTGGTTCATTAATATCTCTGGGATTTCAAGTTGAGATTAAAAAAAAAAAGCTGTACCCTCTTGGTAACATCAGTCTCCTCTTCAGTAGAGCTGCTATGTGGTCCAGGGAGAAAGATGTATACGGCTCTCCAGTGTTTATCGCTCCTGCCACTTCTCTGGAATGAAAGGGGTTCTCAGATAGCCTAAGTGGATCAAACTGGAGTCAGAGCTAAGAGTTCTTTTGCCATTTTCAAGGGTTGTCTGTGGTCTGGGACAATGAAGCTAACTTTTACAAACAAACCCAGCTGCCATTTCCATGAGGACTGTCTGGTGGCAAAAACTTATTCATAGAATCAGAGCATGGAAAAGGAGGTTACAGAATGTCTAGCTTAACCCCTTCCATTTAGAGATGAGGAAACTGAAACCTAGAGAAGTTATGCTATCTTATAAGGTTGGTCAGGTGTTGTTCAATTGTATCTGACTCTTTGTGACCCCATTTGGGGTTTTCTTGGCAGAGATACTGGGATAGTTTGCCATTTCCTTCTCCAGATCATTTTACAGAAGAGGAAACTGAAGCAAACAGGGTTAAGTGACTTGCCCAAGGTCACAGGGCTAGTAAATGCCTGAGACTGGATTTGCCTTCAGGTTTTCCTGGCACCAGGTTCATTTTCTTTCTACCCTAGCTAGTTAACTAACAGACCATGTGTTCCCTGCTTTCAATTCCAATGATCTTTTCACTTTACTGCCCCCCCCCCCCCCCAACCCTGCCACTTCATACAAGGTACCTTAGAAGCACTGAGGTGGTATGGTGGAGAGTCCTGAGCCTGAGGTCATAAAGACCTGAGTTCAAATACAGTCTCAGACATTTATTAATTGTGAACCTGACCGAGTCACTTCCCCCTGTCTACCTCAGTTTCCTCAACTGTATAATGGAGATAATGATCCACAGGGTTTTTGTGAGGATCAAATGAGATAATATTTGTCAAAAAGTGCTGAGCATAGTGCTTGGCACGTAGTAGGTGCTTGTTTCCTTCCCTTAGGCATAAGGCTCATTATACCGCCCCTCCCCCACTTTACACACAATAGCTCCATTGGTGAAAATAGTGTGCATTCCCTAGTCACTTTTCAGTCATGTCTAACTCTTCATTACGCCATTTGGGTATTTTCTTAGCAGAGATACTGGAGTGGTTTGTCCTTTCCTTCTCCAGCTCATTTTACAGATGAAGAAACTGAGGCCAGCAGGGTTCAATGACTTGTCCAAGGTCACACTAATAGTATCTGAGGTCAGATTTGTACTCAGGAAGATGAGTCTTCCTGACTCTGGGGCCAGCACTCTGTGCACTGTGCTACCTAACTACCCTGATCACATGCACAGTAGACCCTTCATAAATGTGCATTGACTTAGGCTGAATCACTAAAATCATAAAATTTCATTCATTCTTCCCATTGTGAAATGAACTCACTGGAAAGAAGGCACAGAGAAGGTTCTCTCATGCAGTATACTTTGCCCATAATTTTCCTGATTGGCATTGCCCCAGCTTATCTTTCTCTTAGTGATCCCATTCTCTAGACATTCCATCTTCCCCCCCCCCACCCCACTGCTTCTGGCAGACTAACTTCCCTGGAGGAAATATGGGTTATGCTAATTACATTCTGACAACCTTGGGAGACAGATTCTTCAGACAATTTGGTAAGCCAACTGATTTTTTTAATCCATTAAGAGCAGAAGAATCTGGGGCCAAGGCCAGGCTCAGAGGCAGTATATCATCCACCTCTCTGAGCATGACTTAGATACAGGTTGGCTCATAAAAACTGGGTCTTGTCAGGTTTTTTTGGCAGTCTAAGAAGGGGTTCCATAGAGTATTGGAAAATAGGAGAAAATTGGACTTTTGGGCAATGACCAAGAGGGAAAGGAGTTTAATTCAGACATACCTGGAAGCACTTAGGCCCCATGTCAGAATGACTCTGTTCTTTGTGAGGTATCATCATAGCTAATAGAACCAACAATCATCTTTGGGACAGCATTTATGTGAATTCATGGAAATTCTGCCTCTGGTCTGTGTTACTGTAATTGAAATGCAGATTTGAAGATCTTCCCTGCCCCTAGGCCCTTTGATTGGCTTAAGAGACTCTGAGAACCTTCTTTAATTTGAAAATATACTCTGCCTCCTAATAGGCTGAATGTGGTCACATGGAGCCTGTGGTAGGAGGCTTGGTTTTCGGGAATGACCACACCTTGATGCTGTGTGATTGGGCAGTGGGTCAAGAAGGTTGTTACATTCTCTGACCCAGGAGAAGGCTATATAATCCCTGATGAGAGGCCTTGCTTTGGGGCTCACTTTGAGAAGTGTTGTGTGATCTGACCAGATGAGACTCTGGGCAGCCGTTGTTGAGAGCCCCCCGGCTTTGAAAACCCAGATGTTGATGCTTCCCTCTCTGGTAACTGTGATTTGGCATTGATGTAATGGTTGGGCAGTTTGGAAGCCTGTCTGTTTGATCTGTTTGTTTCTCTGTTTTGAAACTACTGTCTGTATACTCTGAAGTTCAGGGTGCTGACCTTTTCCCCTGAACGTGGTAAACGATATATGTTTGATCGATTAAAGTAAGCTTGTTAACCAATTTTGAGTTGCTTTTCTTTTGAAAAGCAGATCTAAGAACCTGTGTTGGCAGCCACTCTAGGGATGCTGGGGTGCTTGCTGCTACAGTTACACTCGTAGATTTCCCAAAGAATTGGTGGAGGAACTACTTCTGCTCAGAATGAAACTCTATCGGGTTTTGTTTTTTTTTCTTCCAATAATCACCTTTGACTTGTAGGCTTAAACTCTGGAGGTTTTCCTCTTACTCCTCTGGTTAATTATCTGTGAAAACTAGAAGGCAGCTTTTTGGGAACAATGAAAATTGTGAACTTCTGCCACTTGATAGATTCATTCCTGGTATTGGCCTACTTTTTTTTCATAACTTTATTTGACCTTTCAAGACATTTATTCTCAACCAGCCCAGTAGAAACTTTCTTTTGGCTTTCTTTTGATATAAATAGCATGTCTTATTGAATTTGCAATGTATCTGGTATTTTACCTATTTCAACTTCAGTAGGTGCATGTTTTCTTGTGTGCCTTACTCTTTTTAAAAAATGTTTTATGATTTAACCGCTAAACAAAACTAATCTAGTTTCTGCTAATTTGATTAGTTCCCAAAGAATTCACATATAATGAAACTCTTAATTCCTTTTCTCTTCTCTATATTAACTTTAAAATAGGGCTGGCAGTTTGTCTTCCTATACAAGATTTTCAGCCTGAAATCACCCTTAATGAAATTCAAACTTGAATTTTTTTTGGTCCAATAATGCTTGTGGAATTGACCTTGGGCATCACAAATGAATACAGTTGCTCCTTGTTGGAAATTATCTGGGAGGATCTTGCATTCAAGCTATATTGAAATTGCTAATTGCTAACCTCAATTAACTAGATTCCATGTGAAATGTTGGTGGGAAAAGGAAAGGCACTTCACTGAATTTCAGAGGGTAAAACATGTAATTGTGAGTGTTACTGATGGGCATAGGACCTAGACCCCTGAAAAGCCCTTGAACTTTCCCACAAATTTCAGCAATCAAGTCCCTGGCATTTCCCTGTAGCATCCTACCTCGTCCTTTTAACTGCCGTTTCATTGAGGTCCTCACTGTCCTGGCCTACTCCAGGCTACTTGCCACTCCTTGATCCCATCCAGATCTTCTCACAATCTTTCTATATAAAAATACCAATCTTACCCCTATTAAATCATGCAAATTCTTAAAATCTGGCCCACTTGTATTGGAGTCACAAATACCACAGATTCACTAGGAATCTTGCCCACCCAACCGGTGTCATAATAAACTTGCTGCTTGTACTGAAAGAAGGCTTGAGTGGTCAAATTCTTTTGAGGCAGACCTGCCCTGTACGCTTGCATTTTGGAGATAGACCACATCATTACTACTTTAGGAGGTACAGTTGACTAGAAGACCCTGTTCACCATCTTCTGGTTAGAGTGCTAATCCGTTAACACCCCGTTAAGACAATTAGCTCATTTTCTACCCTAGGGACAATATAATGACTTCAGGTCTCTGTAATCACCTCCTCAACTCCTTTAGGTTTATATTATAGTATATTTAGTCATATATTAAATAATTTATGTAATTATTCAATTTATATAATTGTATAAGCATATTTACATGATCATAATGTATGATTGTTTCTATATATTTATACTTTATACAATATCTATTAATATATTATATATTTAGTTTATATATTATGCTTATAGTAAAATTTCATATTAAAGAAAATATTAAGTTTATATTAAAAGTTTAAAAAATTAAAAAATATTGTTTACAGGTAAAAAGTGTTCAAAGCAAAACTAGTACAATCATAATGGTTCAGAACTCTCATTTAGGAAAATTCCCAATATTTAAGCCTTTCTGGTCTAATTTAAATTTATGTTTATCTCTTTTTAACCCTTGGCCTCTTTATGGCCAAGGAAAAAATTCAGGTTGCCTGAAACATTGGAATACAGAAAGAATTAGAGTATGTTGCAGTTTCTATTAATAAATGGGAAAGAAATTGGTAGAAGAAAAAGATTATACCTTTTCTTGGAACTTTCCTCAATCCTTATAAAGAGATAGGCACAACTTAAGATTTCCATCTCAGTCTTCTCCAAGATGCTTGTAGGAGCTGATGGCCCTCCCTCCTTGATTTCTCCCCTCCACTGCTGCAGCTCAGCACTCCTTTGGGTTTCCGCTTTCTCCTATTGTCCCAATACAGTCAATTCTTTCTGACTCAGCTCATTAGGTCCGCAGTAGGGTTGGGGAGGATGACCCCATTGGTACTGCTGCTGCTTAGCTATTTAGGTCTTCCCTCCTTCTCCTGTCTATACCCCTTTAAGAACTCCCATGTATGACTCAAGTCTGCCTTCTGGCTTAAACATCACAAGAGTCAGATCATTTGGAGGGAAAAAGTTTTTCTCTTTGAACTACAAATCCTGAGATTAAAATTGTAACTGCAAATGCTACCTTGGCAAAAGTATTGACATTACTTACTAGAAAGTGTGTCCAGGGAGTGCTATAAAGCCATTGATGGAGTAATTTAGGGATGAAAAGAAGTCCTTTAGGATACTTGAATTCATACCAACTGTTTATTTTTCTGTTTACCTATAAAATTTATTTCTCTCAGTTATTTTTGCTTCACATCCCCTAATCTACTAAGGTCTTTCTCAGCTCCCCAAAATCTATGACTTCATAGATAATGATTATCTGGACTCAAATGGAAGAGTCTCTTGCAGCAGAGACAAGTAAGATGAACAGTCCAATCTTATTGTGCCATACTCATAATAATAATAACATTTACATAGTGCTTTTAAGGTCTGCTCAAAGCCTCCAAAAAGAAGGATGCAGAGAGCCAGCATCAATAATGCCAGGAACAAGGGGGCTATAAAAGACTCCCCTTTGGGAAGAAGTTTTAAGGAGACAGGCTGCTGTCATGTATTAAAGCAAATGGAATAATAATAAATGCATCACAGTCCACATAAAAAAGCCAGGTCTCACTCTTCTATCAGTGGAGTGTAAGGAGAGAAAAGAAGGAGGAGAGGGCACCATTCTACAGAAACCTGGCAGGGAAACATATGAGTAGAAAAACCCATTTGCTCAGGATATCTCACAACTGGGAACTACAGGTTTTTATTTAATCACTCCCTTGCTCTCCAAATAGTTATTTGATTTCTCTTTCTTTTTTAAAAGTAACACAGATTTTATTAAATAGATGTTTGTTTGTGTTTTTAGGCAACTGTAATATTATCTCTTGTCTCTCTGAAGGGAATTTCTTAAAACTTGTACCTTATCAGAAGTTAAACAGATCCACTTACCTTCTTAAGTCTTTTTTTCCCCACTATGTTTATGTAGTATTTAATTTTTTCCCCAATTACACATAACAACATTTTTTAAACATTCTTTTAAAAATTTTGAATTCTATATTCTTTCCCTTCTTCTGTCCTCTCCCCGCCCCCCCCCACATTGAGAAGGCGAGCAGTTTGATATAGGTTATACACTTGTAGTCATGCAAAACATATTTCCATATTAGTCGTATTGTGAAAGAAATATCAGACCAAAACAAAAACCCCAAGAAAAATAAAGTAAAAAAGTAGGCTTCCATCTGCATTCAGGCTCCATCAGCTCTTTCTCTGGGAATGGATAACATTTTTCATCATAAGTCCTTTAGAATTGTCTTGGGCTATTGTATTGTTGAGAATGTCAAAGTTATTCACAGTTTATCATTGTACAATATTGCTGTTACCAAGCACAATATTCTCCTGGTTCTGCTCACTTCACTTACCATCAATCCATGTAAATCTTTCCAGGCTTTTTTGAGAGCATCCTGCTCATCATTTCTTGTAGCAAATAGTATTCCATCACAATCATATACCACAACTTGTTCAACCACTCCGCAACTGATGAGTATCTCCTCAGTTTCTAGTTCTTTGCCACCAGAAAAGAGCTGCTATAAATATTGTTATACATGTAGGTCCTTTTCCTTTTGCTTTTTATCTCTTTGGGATAAAGACCTCGTAGAGGTATTGCTGGGTCAGAAGGTAGGCATGGTTTTATAGCTCTTTGGGCATAGCTCCAAACTGCTCTACACAATGGTTGAATCAGTTCACAAAACTAGTGTCTCAATTTTCCCATATCCCCTCCAAAGTTTGTCATTTTCCTTTTCTGTCATATCAGCCAATCATGTAAGTGTGAGGTTCTACCTTGGAATTATTTTAATTTGCCTTTCTTTAATCCATAGTGATTTGGAGCATTTTTCTCATATGGCTATCGATAACCTCTATTACTATTAATTTTTATAAATTTGATTCAGTTCTCTATATAGTTGAGAAATAAAGCCTTTATCAGAGAAACTTGCTGTAATTTTTTTTGCAGTTATCATTATTAACTGTATTTCTCTCATACTATTTCCTCTCATTTATTCTACTTTCTCTTTCCTTTTACTCTGTCCATTCTCAAAAGTATTTTGCTTCTATCACCTCCCCCAATCTGCTCTTCCTTCTATCGGCTTTGCCTCCCTCCTATTTTCTTGCAGGGTAAGATAAATTTCTATACCCAACTGTATGTCATTCCCTCTTTGAATCAATTCTGATGAGAGTAAAATTCAAGTCTTCCCCTCCCCCCTTCCCTCTTCCTGTAAAATCTCTTTTACACCTCTTTTATGTGAGACAATTTGCCCCTTCTCCCAGTGCATTTGTCTTTTTCACCCCTTTTATTTTTTTAGATATCATCCCATCATATTCAATTCATACCTGTACCCTCTATCTATGTACATTTCTTCTAACTGCCCTAATAATGAGAAAGTTCTTAGGAGTTACAAGTATTATCTTCCTGTGTAGGAATGTAAACAGTTTAATCTTATCGAATACCTTATGATTTCTCTTTTCTGTTTGCTTTTTTTTTTTACACTTTATTTTACGCTTTTTTACATTTCTCTTGAATCTTGTATTTGAAAGTCAGATTTGCTCGTCAGCTCTGGTATTTTCATCAGGAATGCTTGAAAGTCCTCTATTTCATTGAATATTTTTCCCCTTGAAGGATTATATTAATTTTGCTGGGCAGGTGATTCTTGATTGTAATCCTAGTTCCTTTGCCCTCTGGAATATCATATTCCAAGCCCTCCAGTCCTTTAATGTAGAAGCTGCTAAATCTTGTGTGATCTTGACAATGGCTCCACAACATTTGAATTGTCTCTTTCTGACTGCTTGCATTATTTTCCTTTTGATCTGGGAGCTCTGAAATTTGCTATAATATTCCTGGGAGTTTTCGTTGTGGGGTCTCTTTTAGGAGGTGATCGGGGGATTTTTGTCAATGTTTTTTCCCTCTGATTCTAGAATATTGGGTCAATTTTCCTTGATAATTTATTGAAAGATGATATCTATGCTATTTTTTTGATCATTACTTTCAGGTAGTCCAACAATTCTAATAAGTTATCTATCCTGGATCTATTTTTCAACAGAATGTTTTACATTTTCTTCTCTTTTTCTATTATTTTTATTTTATTTTATTTTATTTCCTCTTGATGCCTCATGGAGTCATTAACTTCTATTTGCCCAATTCTAATTTTTAAGGAATTTTTTATATTGAGTTTTTGTGCCTCCTTTTCCATTTGGTCAATTCTGCTTTTTAAGGAGAGCTTCTTTATACTGGATTCTTTGTGCCTCTTTTATTATTTGGCCTATTCTTTTTTATAAGGTGCTATTTTCCTCAGTATTTTTTGTGGCTCCTTTACCAGGCTGCTGACTCTTTTTTCCCCATGATTTTTCACTCTCATTTCTTCTCTAATTTTTCCTCTACCACTCTAATTTGATTTTTAAAATCCTTTTTGAGTTCTTCCATGACTTGAAACTAATTAACATTTTTCTTTGGATGTAGCAGTTTTGACTTTGTTGTCTTCTTCTAAGTTTGTGTTTTGACCTTCCCTATCACCATAGTAACTTTTTATAGTTGGGTTCTTTTTTTTTAAATTTTTTAAATTTTTTTTATTTTTAAGCAATTGGGATTAAGTAACTTGCTCAAGGTTACACGGCTAGTCATTATTTATGTGTGGGTGCTCATTTTCTGAGGCCAGATTTGATTTCGGGTCATCCCAACTCCGAGGCTGGCGCTCTTACTCACTGCGCTGCCTAGCAGCCCCTTTTAGGGCAATTGGGGTTAAGTAACTTGCCCAAGGTCACACGGCTAGGTTTTTTTGTTTTGTGTGGATTAAGTGTCTGAGGCTGGATCCGAACTCAGGTCCTTCTGACTCCAGGGCCAGCGCTCTACTCACTGCGCCACCTAGCTGCCCCTGTCAGGTTCTTTTTAAAAAGCAAAAACTAGAATAGACTGAGAACTCTGGGAGCAGCACTGCTGTTGCTGTTGTTGATTCAGTCGCCCCTAGGGTCTGTTCCTGGTTTGCTGGGGCACTGCCTGCATAGGCACAGCCTGTGCTCCACTATTACTTTGGTGTGATAGATCTTTCCTGCCAACCTTCTAAGTTGTTTGGGCTGGAAAATTTTTTCACCCTGTCCTTTTGTGGATTCTGCTGCTCTAGAATTTGTTTTGAGGCATTGTTTAAAGTTTTTGAAGGGCAATTTTGGAGATCTCAGGTGAGTTCCTGCCTTTTCTTTTCTGTCTTGGCTCTGCCCTTAATCTTAAAACAATTATATGCAAATGAACTCAGGGACCATAATACCCTGCAGCTCTAAGTTCTTAAAATAGTCCTCAGCAGAGTCTATGTCCTTGAAACCGAGTTTCTTCATTTTCCCATGTTATCGGTTTTTAATAAATAAAAGTTTTTCTCTGCTCTGTTAGATCATCAAACTGATCATATTCAAACCATCACCCTGCCTTTTTTACAAAGTAATTTAAGTGCTTTTTTTTAATTTACAAGAGATCAATTTCTGTATCAAACTGCTTAAATCCCATCTGGAAATTGTGTTTCTTTACACACATATTTGATCAATTTTTATTAAACTAAAATTCTTTTCCTATTCTTTTCAGTCTTTTAAATAGTCATCTATAAGTGAGGCAATATCTTACGTGCTTTACCAGTTGGTCTAATTTTTTTTTGCATAAAAGCCTTTTTTTCTATTCTTTTCAGCATCAAACTCCATATGCAAGGGCAACATTGTAAAATGACAGTATTTTGCAGAAATTAAAAACTACAAATTAGGGCTTATCTTTGCGGGGGATGGTTTCAAGGGCATTTTAGAGACAAATTGTTAAATTTTCAGCAAGGGCATTTTCACCTTGGAAATCAGAAAATGCTACAAATTATGGCTGGATTTATAGTTTTGCTGATCTAGTGATTGAGAGAATGTTGATATTGCAGATTAAATTTTAAAGGGGGTCCTGGTATAGGAGGAAGAACTCTGGGCCTGGATTCAGGATAACCTGAGTTTAAATTCCACTCAGCTGTCTGACTCTGGGTAAGTCATTTGACTTCTGTTTACCTCAGTTTTCCCAACTGTAAATTGAGGATAATAATAATAACTTCCTTCTCAGAGTTCTGTTTAGGATAGTGCCTGGCACTATAGTAGGTGCCGTACAAATGCTATTGTTATTACTGTCATTTGTGTTTTCAGAGAACTGGTTGTAAAACATTTACCAGAGCCCTCCTGGATGACTTGCCTCTGACATAATTGGTTTCTCCTTTTTGGAAGTCTTCATATAGTCTGATCAACAACTTTGAAGTTATTATAGAGGAAGTGCTTTTTTTGTCTGGGTCAGGTTAGATGGCCACTGAGGTTCCCTTTAATTCCTAAATTCTGTGATTATTAACCTCGTTTTACAAATGAAGAAACTGAGGCTCAGATAAGTTAAGTGATTTGTTCAAAGCTAATAATTGGGAGAGCAGGTGCCCTGTTCTAAATCTAATGACCTTTCATACTATTCTCCTCCATGCTGAATACAAAGGATTTGGATTGGATGATCTCTAAGGTTATGGCAGTTTCAAAGTTCCCGGATTCTAAATATTCATATGATAGCTGGTCATATGCTACATATTTAACATGTCATATGCTACATATTTAGCATGTTTAACTTGGTTTGTGATATTTTCCTTATGACCATTTACTCCTTTTATATCTATTACAAGTTTTTGAGTCTTTTTTCAGAAATGTCTGACTCTTCTTGACCCCATTTGGGATTTTCTTGGGAAAAATGCTGGAGTATTTCCATCTCCATTTCCTTCACCAGCTCATGAGGACAACCAAGGCAAATGGACTGAGTGACTTTTCCAGGATCACCCAGTTAGTAAGCGTCTGAGGCCAGATTTAAACTCAAGAAAAGGGGTCTTCCTGACTCCAGCCCCTGTGTTCTATCAACTGGGCCACCTACCTGCCCCTTAGAGTCTTGTGGATTTAAGATCCCTTCTCTCTTGCCTTAACACATCTTGGCAGATTTAAATAAACAATTTGTATTTTTACTGACCTCTTTTCAAGAGCAGAAGTTTAAATATAGTAAGTCTACAGAATAAAACCATATGTGGACCTTATTTGGGGAAATTTTGACTCACAAACAAATACACAAATCATTGTCCACCCAAATGAGAATGAGCTTGATCAAATAGCTAACTTGTGTTGGGAACTTAACTTTAACAGTTTCTAAGAGTAAATGCCAAATACCATAGTCAGTCAAAGAAGACACTTACCTTGAAGGAAGAGCATGGTCAAAATGCTAGGGAAAGAAGCAGGGGCTGCAATGTGCAAGGAAAGTACCTCTGGGGAAGATAAATAAATCAGGCATTTAGAACTGGAAGGGACATCGGAGAATAAAGAGACTTTTCCCTGGGTCTCATTGTACTATTCGTGCTGACATATGTTGGGGCTTTTGCTTAAGCAGAAAAAAAAAGCAAGATAGCTTCTGGGCCCTGAGAGAGAGGACAGAGGAGGAGACGGAGAGTGGAAAAAAGGAGAGTGGGAAACTGCCCCTTGAACTCCTCTCCAACCTGAAAGAAAAACAATGATAATAATGTAAAATTATCCTTTCTCAAATGAGGGGCATAAAAAGAAAACATGCAAGAAAAAACCCTAATCCTTAAGAAAAAAAACCCAAACAAAAAACTTCCCTCCAACTGTACCTCTAGTCTTCAGTATAAATTTTTCATCTGCAGAATTCACAGGTATCGTTGACACCCCTTACCTTCCCGAGATAGTCTATCATCACTCTTCCTACTTTATTTGGGCTTACTAATGTTTCTTTTTTAAGTGGACAAATGAACGCTCTGAAATGTCATTATAGAGCACCTGGCTATCTTCTTAAAAGACAGGCCTGATTTACTCTGGGAACTGGAGGTGGAAAGAGGAACATTTTGTGTGTGGGGGGGTGCCTCCTGGATTATGTTCTATTAAATTTTCATCTAGGAATTTCAGGTTCGGTTTGGGGAATTGTTAATTCATTCTATATGTCTTCATGCTGTTTAAGGAATGTAAAAGTTTGGTCCATGATCAACCAGAAATTAGCCCTTTAAAAGGGAAGAAAACAATATGGTCTTCAGAAAAGTACTGCTACCATCTTAGACAATTTTTCCAATTTTTCCCACTGTATCTGTACATAACATCTGGAACTGATTTCAGTACTCTTATTGTCACTCAGCACTATTATTATGGTTCTATCTTTGGGGTCTATCTTTGGTGAATATTTCAATTGTTAGGCTGTTGATTTTCTCCAACTAGTTTGTAGATATATTCAGGGAAGAGTTTTCTATGTATTAGACTTCTTATTATCCTTTCCAGTGTCTGGCATGGAGCTACAAATACAATAAACATTTAACAAATATTTACTTCGTTAATGAATGCATGTTATAATGGGGATTTCTTCCATATATGGTTTGGAGTAGATGGTCCTGTCCAACTCAAATTCTGTGATTCTGTGAATCAGTAGTACATAGGACATGGGATCACAGATTTAGAGCTTTCAAATCTCATGGATCTGATGGGGGATTGGCAATAGGTTATACAGGGGCTCTGATCAAGATCAATGACCAGAAATCCTTCGATTCAGTCTGTAAGGAATTCACTAGGCTCAAGCAAACTTTGAAGTCAGGGTTGTAAAAGTTTATTGTTATGCTTTATAATGGGCAAGGTTTCTTAGGGGACCTGCAAACTTAAGGAAGACATAGGTATAGTTTTTAAGGAGTTGTAGTAGTAAATCAGGTGTCAATTATGCTAACTAGGTGAGTAAGGGTGGGATTAGGGAGGAGTTAAGGAGTGGTAAGTGCTTAAAGGAACATGCACTTTTTTTCCTTTTTTTTCTTTTTGGAGGGCAATTGGGGTTAAGTAACTTGCCCAAGGTCACACAGCTAGGTTTTTTTGTTTGTGTGTGTTAAGTGTCTGAGGCCCTATCCGAACTCAGGTCCTTCTGACTCCAGGGCTGGCACTCTACTCACTGCGCCACCTAGCTGCCTCCAGGAATATGCACTTTTAATGTCAACTGCAGAGGTAGATTCATATTGCCCAAAATTCACTGGGAAATAGCCCAAGGGGGGGGGGGGTTACTTGGAGATGTGGTTTTAGGCTTCAAACGTCACTAAGTCAGCTATCGGTCAGGGCTGACTGAGAAGTGCCTAGTCTTCCACCCATCAGTGTCATGTTTGACAAGATAGATGTTGGCAACCAAGGCTAATGGAGACTCAGTATATGTATAATTGGCTAAGGAGTTAACCTATAGATAGTGCATTGAAGGATTCATAGATGCAGCTGGCCATTATACTAAGGGGAGATAATATTTGCCTAAGCTAAAATGTTTGTAGAAGGTTTTATTGAAGTATTCATAGGTGTAGCTTGTTATTGTTCCAAGCAGAGATAAAAAATTCATGAATTGTTGCTGGACAGAATACTGGCAGGGGGAAGGGGCAGAGTTAATGCTCTGAGGCTGGTGGGGAGGGAAATTGTGATTTTACAGACTGGTTTTACAAATTGATTGTACAAACTGATATTACAGACTGATATTATAAACTGATATAACAGACATAATTCCCAAGCACCCCATTAAATCCATCACCTTCTCTGTACTCAAATCAACAGCTATCACCATAGTTCAGGTTCTTCCAACTCTTGCTTGGACTATTGCAATAACTTTCTCACTGGTCTCCCTCCCTCCATTTCCACCCATCTCTAACCCATCCTCTGCACAGTTGCCAAAATGCTATTACTAAAGCACAGGTATGACTATTTCCAGGTATATGGTAGTAAATGTTTAACAATCAGCTTTCCAGGGGAAAAATGTTTCCATGATACACTTCTAAGTTTAATCTCCATTACTAAAATTTTCTCTATCACATTATTAAGTCTAGACAATCAACGAAACAACAAATCAAGCTGTGATTTGTAGTGTTTGCTGATTTCAGCATGCTCACAATGAAAATTTAATTAGCTCTTGAGAGTCAGTATAAACTGGTTTTAGCACACTCCTGAATATGTCCCTCACCTGCTCCTAAAAAATTAAAAATTCTTATTGCCTCTAGGGTGAAATACAAACTCCTCTTAATAGCATTTAAAAGTCCTTCACATTTAGCTCCAGTCTAGCTTTTCCAACCTACCTTTATCTTTACCTCATTAACACATTACAACCATTCATACAACCTATGACCCAGCCCAAGTGACCTACTTAGCTATTCCTCAAATACAACATCCCAGTGGTTTTTCACAGAAGTACTTTCATGTCTTCAAAGCCCTCTCATGGTGACCTCCAAGTCTTAGAATCCTTACTTCCCTTCAAAGCTCAGGTAAAGTGCCACCTCTTACATGAAGCCTTTCCTGCTTCCCTCTCTCCCTTTCTTCTCAATTACTTACTTATAAATCATACTAGCTGGCCTTTATGTGGTATGAAATGTCTTATTTAATCCTCAAAACCACACTGGTCAGAGTAATAAAGAGATTCTTCTTGTTCAGTTGTATCTGACTGTGACTCCATCTGGGGTTTTCTTGGCAAAGATACTGGAGTGGTTTACCATTTCCTTCTCCAGTTCACTTTACCATTGAGGAAACTGAGGCAAATAGGGTTAAGTGACTTAAGTCACCCAGCTAGTAAGTGTTTGAGGTCATATTTGAATTCAGGGCTTCCTGACTCCAGACCTGGCACTCTATCCACTGCACCACCTAGTTGCCCAAAAGAAACTTCTACAGATGAAGAAACTGAGGCATACAGAGGTAAAGAAACTTGTTCAGGCTTATAGTTAGTAAGTGCCTGAGGTAGGATTCAAACTCAAGTCTCCCTGATTCTAGGTCAGACCCTCTATCCACTGTGCCACCTCGTTGCCTTAAATGTTCTTCCTCCTAATAAGTTCCTTAAAGGTATGGACCTTTATTTATTTATTTGAACTTTGTATATCAAGTGCCCAGGATCCAGCACAATGTTGGCACAATTTTTTTTGGAGGGTAAGCGGGATTGGTGATTTCATCATCCAACCCTCTACTAACACAAGGGAACATCCTTTCTATAACAGTTTTAGAGAGTTGCCTGAGGCATTGGAAAGTTGAGTGAATTGTCCCAAGTCACACAGCCAGTGAATGTCCAAGTCATCATGACTGTGAGACCAGCCCTTTATTCACTCTCATACTGCTTCTTGCCTGCCACATGGCTGGAGTTTAGTAAATAAATGCTGGTTGATCAATAGATTATGTTAAAATGTAGAAGGTAAGTGATTTTCATTTGAATTTGTACCAGCCTGGTGGCTCCCAAGGAGAAAAATGAGGCTGGTGATTTTGCACAGCCCTCTCCCTCACTTAAATCCAATTCACTTGCATGTTATGGAATCACCTTCCTGATGTCAAGGTCCTCTTCCAGAATGAAGGGCAAATAACAACCAGCCCTAAGATACACTCTCAGCATTTATTTTTTCTTCTACTTAGTTGGATTTTGCTTAACTGAGGCTTTTTATTGCATTTAAGATTCTCATGGAAAATGATGGTGGAATTCGGGATTTTTGCTTTTTGTGGTCACTTACTAAGCTAAGCTTCCCGAAAGACTGGAGAATGTTCTGAAACCAAAGCAAACCAAACAAACAAACAAGCAAAAATGTAGGATGTAAAGAATGACTAATATTTATTTTCACAAGCCATTTCACCATAACCATGATGTAAAAAAACATTGTGATTCAACTATAGAAATTAATTACCAATATTCAAAAATCACAAAGGAGAAAGAGACATAATTAGTATGGTGATATTTCTGGCCTTGAATAAGTAGAGTATTTTTATTTGCCTGTCAGTTTAATTAACTATCATCTTAACTAATTACTCCAAATTCTGATGCTATTTGTGAATTTTTTGATTTTTCTTCTACTTTTAAACAGTTTAAGTCCTGGCCTTGCCCTCAGCCTCTATCTGGATGATTAGATTCTAGGCTTTCCCTCTGAACTCATGTATGCTTATTTTCTCTTTAATATTTCACCATTCTCTGTTCCATTTTTAAAGAAAGGCTAGAAGTAAAAATGGATCTCCTCTGTGCTTTGGCGGGTCAAATTGGGCAGGGAGACAAAGAATTACTTAGAACACTGCTCAAGCAAAAGGTTTGCCCTTCAGGGCTTAGACAGAATGGGGATCTGAGACAATAAAAGACTGGAGGCCATGCCCAAGATTCTGTGTCTGTGGTAGCGCAGGGAAAAGAATTTTAAGTCTGATTTCTATTCCTGTGATAATCCTCCTTGGTTATAACTGCTGAGTAGATAAGTATCTCAATAATGTTGAAATACAATTTAACAGGATGACTTGAGAAATGAATTAGGTGAATTGTCAGAGGTTTTTGGGTCTCTGAATTTGTGCCTAGTTATCCCCAGAGGGGATAATGTGAGTGACTTAGTTAAAGGTTCAGCCCTTGGGAGGTACCAGGAAAAAGGAGAGGAGGGAGCTGTTGCTTCTGGGTAGGAGATAAGGAAAGACTTAGGAACTGGTGGGGGAAGGGGGCAGATTCTCTTTGGACTTCCCTAGCAAGAGGGAGCATATGTCTAGGATGATAAGAAGTCGCCATCTTTAGGGTCAGGCTTAACACAAATTGATTGAGGGGTTCAGACTTGGGATTGAAATGAAATGAGAGATTCATAGACCCTATAACAGTTTACTCAATATAGCATGGAGGGGATGCTCAGAAGGAATATGGTGGTGTTTCAGTTCACCTTTTCATCCACCCCAATTCCCCATGAGAGTTTGCTGGATCAGAACAGTCTATTGACTTTCCAGGGGGGCATCTAAAGTTCTAGGAAGAATGATACTTGTATACTGGGCTTTTGTGCATTAGACATTGGGGATGTTGTTGTTGTTGTTTGTCCTTCATTTTCAAAGAGGACCATGACATCAGGAAGATGATGCCATGACTTGCAAATGAATTGGATTTAAGTGAGGGAGGGCTGTGCAAGGTCATCAGCCTTCCCTAGTCTCTTCCCTAGCCATTTGGGTCCAGTGGCAAGATACAGATCAGAATGATTGGAGATAGTCCCCTACTTGAGAGTACATGAGGGCAGGGACCAATGAGAGGGAGTGACTTCCTCCTCATTAGCATAACAACCCATCTCTCTCCCCTCCTCCACTCACACACACCAAGGCTGAAGCAACATAGCATCAAGCTCTCTAGAGCTTTTCTACCAAACCATTGGTGCTACAGGTGCACTAATATTTCAGGTATTTGGAGACTATAGGTGAATAAAATAGGACCGTCATACTTAGTGGGGGCAGTGGAGGAGGGGAGTAGACACAATGGATTTGTAAGGATTAGATAAGGACAGTGTGATATGCTGCAAAGGTTTTAGAATCAATGAATCTGCCTTCTGGTTTTTCCATGTAGTAGCTATATAGTCCTGGGTCTTTGAGCCTCAATTTTCTCACCTGTAAAATGGTTTTAACAATACTTACACTGTCTCCCAAGGTTGTGATGTAGTTTAAATGTTCCCTAAATATCAGTTATCATCAGCAGCTATTATTGTTATCAAATTTCAGAGATGTTTTAGTAGACCTCTCTATTTCTATTGAGATCACCACTATCCTTACCGTTACCAGATTCGCAACTTCAGGGTCATCTTTGACACCTTCTTTTCAAATGGAATTGGGGTCCTCTATATCCCAGTACCATTTAGCTACTAATGGATTAACTTTTACAAAAGATTAGTTTCTTCAAAGGTCTAACAAAGGCACAAACATGCTCTTCAACATGTGGGGAATAATTCCACCACTACCACCTCATATTCTGGGAAGGAAAGAAGATTTGGTTCACAGTTTAGCGCAGTTCCTATGTAACACAGTCCCAGTTTCCAAGTTCAAAGCTCACCTTGGGCTTGGGTCCCAGGAATCCTGGCTTCTCGGGGCTTCTCTGTTAGGTTGGCTGGCTTCAACAACCCAATTATAATGCTGGCTCCCAGGTCACCATTTAATTCCAGGTCTAGTGGGGATTACCATTTGCATCCAGAAACTGAGAAATACAAAGGAAACGAAACAGAAGAACTTTGAGTTTGTTTCTCGAGGCCACAGAGCCTAAAAGGAGCAGAAGAAGGAAGCCAATCCCTCTTTACTAGTTCAGTTAATGCCATCCAAGCTATAAGGAAACTTGACTTCCTTCAGAAGTTGCATAGGAGAGAGTATTTGTCCACAAAAGAGAGAGACAGAAGGAGACACATAGACAGATAGACAAAGACAGAGACAATCTAATAAATATCCATTGAGTGCCTATGACCACCAGGGACTGTGCTAAACACTAGGAGATGTTGAATTGTTTCAGTCATGTCCAACTCCTCTTGACCCCATTTGGGGTTTTCTTGGCAGAGATACTAGAGTAGTTTGGCATTTCCTTCTGTAGTTCTTTTTACAGATGAGGAAGCTGAGGCAATCAGGGTTACACTTGGTGTCTGAAGCCAGATTTGAATTCAAATCTTCCTGACTCCTGACCCAGTGTTCTGTCCACTGCACCATCTAGCTGGGGGATACAATTTAATAAAAAGAGACAGTCTCTACCCTCCAGAAGGAGAGCTTGAATTTTGAGCCCAGGTTTCCTGACTTCAGATCCAGGATTCTTTACATTTCTCCATGATGCCTTTTGTTATATAGTATGATTTGATTTTATTGAGGTAGATGAGAAATATAGTGGCTAGAGTCTTGGACTTGGAATTAGGAAGACCTTGGTCCAAATCCTGCCACTGAAACTTACAAGCTGTGTAACTACGAGCAAGCTTCTTAACCTCCCTGAGCCGTAGTCCACTTTCTAAGACCACAAGTGAGAGAAAGGTTATGACCTATCTGTGGAGGGCCTGTCCACACCAAGGACAGACATCACAAGTTACTCAACTTATTAACAACACCAATAGCACAAGATGCTGTTTTTTCCCTTGCTTACAGCCATCTCTATTGGAATACTGACAAGATGCTTCTAATTAGGCTTTTCCTGGTTCTTTAGGGATCAATGTAGAGCTTTGTACTCACTGTCTGAATTATTTATGTTTTCCCCTCTCTATAGTTTAAGGGGGGTGGCAAAGATTCTTCTCCTTAGAACTCTTTCCATAAATTAAATTTGTAGCATGTTCGAAAAATGTGGACAGTAGAGGGGTAAGGAAGAGGGGATAAGTAATTTACCTTTTCGTTTAATTGCTATTTTATGGATGCCAACTCTTGCTTCTTTCCTCCCTGATGTGTTATATGATGAAGAAACTTCTAAGTTTGGTGACATTTTTGATTCCCCCCTCACCCAAATGTATTATAACTCTAAGGTACCTGAATATGATCATCTGTTTGTTTCCAAGAGAGCTGTTACTAAGCTCCCACCATCTTTGGGAAGAATGTGATTGTGGTGACATTTCAAACTTGGCATAACCAATGGGGAGGAGGGTAGCCCAAACACTGGAAACAGCAGAAAGTTCTCATTAGGTGGTTATTAGACAACTCTAGGTTGTCTTACACCAGGGAATCAAATTGTAAAGATCAGAAAGTACTTTGATTCCCAAAAGGTGTTTGATATTTACCTTCATTCAAGCATTTTTTCTTCCCTGAAATGTTTTGTCATCTACTTTTACAAAGAGACAAGTCAGAAGCATTTTTATAGATATGTGACATTAATTGATTCTTCTATAGTCATAGGGGGAACATTCCCATTGAGGGATTTTGCAGAGATGGTGCCTTTGCAGAAAGAAAAGATAGAAAAAGGTGTGGGACCTTTACCTGAATTTGATGATGCAAATGAAACAGAGGAAAACAAAAGCTTAGGAGAGGGGAAAAAATATCGATAACTATAAAATAAAACAAAATGGAACCCCACCCTCAAAAAGCTGAAACAACCTTGTTAGTAAGGATAGCTAGCATTTACATAGTCTTTACAAATATTATCTCATTTGATCTTCATGACTAACTCTGGGTGGTAGATGCAACTATTATCTCCACTTTACAAATGAGGAAACTGAGTGAAACAGAGGTCAGGTGACTTGCCTAAGGGTATACAGCTGGTAAGTATTTGAGGTTGAATTTGAAGCCAAATTTTCCTCTGTTACCCTTCTAAAATGTGGATTGGAAGGATGATAAACTTGGATCTGGAAAAGACCTTAGTGCCATTTATTCCAACCCTCTCATTCTGTAGGTGAAGACAAAGACATTGAAGCATAGGGGTCAACCTGGCTGCAGTCATACAGGTAATAAGCGGCAGAACCAGTATTCAAACCCAGGTCTTCCAACATCAAAGCCTTCCTAATATCCCATGGGTTGTATGGACGTTGTTGGGAGAGTTAAAAGTCTTTGTCCCTCCCTCTGTACCACTCCTTCTCTGGAAGACTAAAAAGGGACCATGGTTTTCTCCAGCTCTTGTTTCCCAGGTGTTTCTGGGAGGTACAGATGCAGTGAGTGGTAGCTTAATCTAACCTTCTTCTGCCTCGGTTTCTTAATTTGTAAAACAGAGATACTAATTGCATCAATTTTCCAGGGTTAGTGTGAGGCTCAACTGAGATTGTATTTGTAAAGTATTTTGAAAAGATAACTACCTATACGTGATTAAAGTTCCCCAGGTTCTCTCAAGACTCCCCAGGATAGCATGAAATGCCATGTTTGATATTTAAAGCCCTTTGAATCCTACCCCCTTTCAGTTCTCTTGCATTCAACTTCCTTCCATGGATTCTACAGTCCAATGATATTGGTCTACTTGTGGTTGAACATGACACCTTTTTTATTGACTGTACCCCATGCCTAGAATGTTATTACTCCTCACTTTTGCCTCCTGCTTTCTTTAATAAAATAACTAGCATTTATATTGGGGTGGCTAGGTAACACAGTAGATAGAGTCCTGGGTCTGAAGTCAGGAAGACTCATCTTCTTGAGTTCAAATCTGGCCTCAGACACTAACTGTGTGATCCTGGACAAGTCACTTAATTCTGTTTGCCTTGGTTTTCTCACCTGTAAAATGAGCTGGGGAAGTAAATGTCAAAGCACTCTAGTATCTTTGTCAAGAAAGCCCCAAATGGGGTCACAAAGAGTTGGACACGAGTGAAAATGACTCAACAAGAGCAACATTTATATTGTACTTATGATGTGCGAGATATTGTGCTATGAACTTTACAATCATTATCTCAGTTGGTTCTCACGATAATCCTGGGGACATAGGTGCTATTATTATCCCTGTTTCACAAGTGAGTAAACTGAAGTTGTCCAAGGTCCCACAGTTAGTAAATGTCTGAGACCAGATTTGAACAACTTGACTTGAGGCCAGGCTCTATCCACTGTACCACCTAGGTACATTTAAGGCTCAGTTCAAATATTGCCTTCTATAAAAAGCCTCTCCTGTGGTCATTTCTCTGACAACTGCTCCTTTAGTAGTGCCTTCCCTGTGAGATTACCTCTTGTTCTCATTGTCTATATCTTTCACGTACCTGGTTGTTTGTTCCCTTGGCCCATTAGAATAGGAGTTTCTTGAGAGAGAGGACTGTTTATGGCCTTTCTTTGTATCCCCGCTGTGTGGCCCAAAGCACGTAGTAGGTGCTTAAATGCTTGTTGGCTTCCTACTTTATATAATAATAACAGCTCACTTTAATATAATACTTTAAGGTTTAGAAAGCATATTTCTCACGAGAGGTTGGTAATGTAAGCGTAATTGAGGCTTGGGAATGTTATCATTTGCTCATTGCCACCAAATTCCAAAGCCTGAGAACCTCAATAAACATGTGGACAAGACATTCAGTAGCATTTACAATTTAATTTCCACCGCCTGCTTCAGTTTATGCCTTTCCTCCAGAAACATCAGATGGTATTTTCAAATCAAAGAAATCATCTGCTTCCAAGCAGATTCGGTTCATGTGCCTTTTGACAGGCAAGAGAACTCCAGTTCCCATTCTTATGAATGTGCCACATTGATGATGATTCCTTCCCCTTGCCCCTCATCTTTTATCTCTTGCTTTCTGATGGTTCCTTACCTCCGACTGAGAAACATCCACCATTCTTGGAAAACCTTTTCCTGACCCTTCCATCCCCTCAAGCTGTTGTCCTATAGGTCTCCTCTCTTTCACGGCCAATCCCTTGGAAAGAGTTTTTTTTTTCTCTTTTCTTTCTTGCTTAGTTACCACCCATGCAGTTCTCAAGTCTCTTAAAATTTAGGCTTCTGATGTCAAACCTCTTCTGAAACTACTCTCTTTAGGGTTATCAAATGATCTTTTAGCTGCTTAGATAGTTAGAAATTGAAGATTTATAGAGATAGCTAGGTGGCAAAGTGAATAGAGCCCTGAACTTGGGAAAGCCTGAGTTTAAATCCTGCTAACTAGCCTTTGACCCTGGACAAGTCATTAACCTCTTCTTACTTCAGTTTCCTTATCTGTAAATGGAGTTAAAATAGCATCTGTCACTGAGCTGTTGTCAGGATCAAATGATATATGTAAAATTCTTTGCAAACCTTAAAGTGCTATGTGAATGTAAGCTAGTGTTACTTCTTTACTACTACTACTTCCACCACCACCACTGCCACTTCCTTTTCTTCTTCCTCTCCTTCTCTTTTCTTCCTCCTCCTCTTCCCTCTCCTCCTTTACTTCTTCTTCTTCTTTTCTTCTTCTTCTTCTTCTCCTCCTCCTCCTTCTTCTTTTCCTTCTTCTTCTTCTTCTCCTCCTCCTCCTCCTTCTTCTTCTCCTCCCTATTCTTCTCCAACAAGGATGTTCAATCCAACGGCTTTTATTGATATTTATTCTTCTTGACCTCTGTGCAACTTTTAACACTGTTGTTCTTTCCCTCTCTGGATGTTCTCCTCTTTTGACTTTTATGACACTTGCTCTTTCCTTTCATGGATCTGAATACTTTTCCTCCCAGTATCCTTCACTGATTCATCATCCCAGTCCCCTAATCCCTAAAAGGATGCAAAGGCACCTCTGAGCATGAGGTATTGTTATTCAATATTCTATTCTAGGTCTTCCTTTCACTCAATGCTTTTTCCCTAGGTCATCTCATAAACTCCTTTGGATTTCATTTAGCACCTCTAACAGGTGACTCCCAGATCTACTGATTCAGCCCTAATCAATATCTCTTCTGAATTCTAGTCCCACACTACTGACATATGTTGGCCCACCTGGATGATCCATCAGCATGTCTAAAACAGAATTCATCTAAACTCACCCTCCCTCCAAACTTCCTTATTTCCTTTCCAGAGTATTACCATTCTTCCAGTCACCCACTCTTTTCTCTCTCATTCATTGACTCTCTCATTCCCCCTTCCCTTATTCAAATTAATCACCAAGCTTAGTTGATTTAACCTTTATTAACTATTGCAATCTGTCCCTCTACCCCCACTCATATGATAGGGAAGGGACTGGGAGGGCTGAATCTGTTTTCATTGATAGAAAGAACTCCCGGGTGAGGAAACTCTTTCTACCAACACAAGCCAGCATCTTCTCTGCAGCTGTCTGTCTAAATGCCTTGAGAACTCGGTGTAAATGATTTGCTTAGTCACTTAGCCAGAGGTAGATTTTGACCCATGTCTTCTGGGCTTTGAGGCCAGTTCTTTACCCACACTTTAGCCACAATAGTGTACATCTGAGCAGCTTTCCAGAGGACTGCTGCTGTGAACAGGTTCTGATTACATAGTATAGTGAGCTTTCTATTTATTCAATAACAAATCAGAGCAAAATATTCATAGAAAATCAAAATACAGTTACAACTTATCACAGAAAGTCAAAATACAGCATTCACCATGTCACAACTCAACAACTTATCTCTAAAATGGCCACATAGTTTTCACCAAAGTGGTAGCATAGTTTTCAACAAAGTACATTCATTTAGTCAATCACAAAATCCTTAATTCAATCACAAAGTACAAAAGTCAAAGTTCTCCACTCCTAGGTCACAGTAAATCATAATCTTTTCAGTCAGTACACAGTATCCAAGTAAAGTCTTCTTTCAGCTTGACTCAAGGCTGGTGCTTAGCTTCCACGGTTCCTCTTCCATGGTCCCAGCTCCAACTGTCACCTGGGTTCAAAGGCAGGCAGCTCCCAGTTCCTTGTCCAGTTCTTCATCTAGTTCCTGTTCCATATTGAAGTTCACAGTGTCCAGTCCACCTCAAGTCCTTCACAGTTCCTGTTTCTGAGAAGACAAAGCTTGACAGCCACAATAATATTCATGCACTTTGCCGGCACCATCATCAATTCACTATCTGCCTGTGAAACTAACAAGGTCTGAGAACTCAACACAAATCATCAACACAGTCCCACAAACAAGGTCCAAGAGGTGAGCACAAATCATCAGTAAAGTCCCAAGACCTCCAAAAACCTCTTCCAGGACTTCTGTAAACATACAACCAGAAAACCCTCCTTCAGGGCTTCCAGTAAGGTCCCAGGGCTTCTGTACAAAGTATCACAAACAAACATCAACACAGACAGAGCAGACAGAGTCCTGGGATACCACAAATTTTCTCCTTCTTGACTCTGGCACCACAAGAGCCCTCTTCTCAGTTCTTCTGTCTCTAGCCTTTCCTTATATATGGTCATTAGCTCCTCCCCTTCCTGTTGCAGGAGTTCATGAGTTCTGGGGTTCACAAGTTGTGGGGTTCACATGTTCTGCTTCATAACAGACTTGATACAAGGCTCAAAAGAAACTTGAGCTGAAACAAGGTGTTAATTCAATAGCTGAAACAAGGTGTGAACTACTTCTGTGCTTGTCATTACAACATCCCTCCACTCACATGTTTCTCATTTCTTATTTTTATTATCGTTCAGTTGTTTTAGTCATGTCTGATTTTTCATGACTCCATTTGTGGTTTTCTTGGCAAAGATACTAGAGTGGTTTTTGCCATTTTCTTCTCCAGCTCATTTTACAGATGAGGAAACTGAGGCAAACAGGGTTTAGTGACTTGCCCAGGGTCACACAACTAGTAAGTGTCTGAAGCCAGATTTGAACTCAGTAAGAGGAGTCTTCCTGTCTCCAGACCCAATATTCTATCCACTGTCTCTAATCTAGGTATAGTTTCTAAAAATTTCCACCTTTTTTTTCTAGAAACCTCTGGGATCTTCTATAATTGGAAACTTCCAGGCCTCATAGAAGACAGGGAATATTCTTGGTCAGTCCCTGGAAACTCCCCACCTGTGATATTAGAGATGTGAATCGACTCAGATATGCTTCAGTAAAACTCCTGCCTATTTATATAATTTAAAATCCCTCCTGGGTCATTATGTTGCCCAGGCATGGAGAGCATGAAGCAGGCATCCTACCCATCAACTAGGAGTGATGAGAGCTTGTTGCAATTTGAGTTTGTCAAGTCTAAGAGTGACTTATGAGACCACTGTTGCTGAACATGCTTTATTGTTCCATCATCAGTGTGGGTACTCCCTTCCCTAGTGCTGATTATGCCCACCCATACTTTTTCTTCCTCTGCAATTCTTGTCCACATTCTTCCACAAATCTTCCACAAAGGATCAGACCAATCTGCCAGAGGACTTCCTATTGGACCTTTAAAAATATTTAATATTTTTAAATATTAAATACTAGATACTAGTGAGATACTCAGGCTGTCCATCTGTTAATCTTCACTCTTGCCATTCCAAGACCTAAAGCTTGACAAGAACTCAAAGGCTTTCCAGTTCAATCCTTTCGTTCTATAGATGAAGATGGCATTGCTAATAGAGAGAGGGACCTCTTCTCCAGAGCCTGACTACTGGGAAGGAAGAACACCCTAGAGGTCATATAGTCCACAGCTATCATCTGGCATTGGGAAGTGTTAGGGTTTCCATATCTGTGACCTGGTGGTCACCTCAAAAGCCATCTCCTTCAGCCTCCACCCTTTATTTTACAGCTGAAGAGAGGCCATCTTGACCTATGTCTTGCCACTGGACTTCAATGACTCTGGAGAAGAGATGGTTGATGGCTTTGCACAGCTCTGCCTCACTCAAATACTATTCACTTTCAAGTCAAGACATCAGCTTCCTTATGTCATTGGTCTTCTTAAACAAAGGACGAACAACAACACAGATAAAGAAACTGAGGGTCAGGGAAGCTTGTCTTTACCATGATCATGCCAACAGTGAGCATCAGATTTGAACCCAAGACCTCTGACTCCAAAGCTAATGTATGACATTCCTTTTCTTACTGTGCTGTTTTTCAGTCATTTTAGTCATGTCCTATTCTTTGTGACCCCATTTGGAGTTTTCTTGGCAAAGATACTGGAGTGGTTTCTCATTTCCTTCTCCAGCTCATTTTACCTAGGAGAAAACTGAGGCAAACAGGGTTAAGTTACTTGCCCAGGGTCATGCAACTAATAAGTGTTTGAGGCTGGTTTCCAACTTTGGTCTTCCTGAATCCAGACCTGACTCTATCCATTGAGTCACCTGTCTGCCTCACTTACCTGTCATTGATGTCTTTTACACAACTTACTTCATACAGATCATTACAATCATTGTAATATGCTGTAGCTTTCTAGGGAGGGACAGAGAAAAGTACTTTGCATTAAATTTGCATTTCTTTATTTGTGTACATTTTTTTTGGTCCCCAAAGGAATGAAAGTTCTTTCAGAAGGATTGTTTCATTTTTTGTTTCTATATCCCCTGTGGCTAGCACATAGTAGGTGTAATGGAAATGCAGATTTAAAGATCTTCCCTGCCCCTAGCTTAAGTGCACCCAGAGCCTGTGGTGGGAGGCTTGTTTTTCAGGAAAGCCCACACCTTGATACTTTGTGATTGGGCTGTGGGTCCAGAAGGTTGTTACATTCTCTGAGCCAGGAGAAGGCTATATAAACCCTTAGGAGAGGCTTTGCTTTGGGGCTCACTTTGAGAAGTGTTGTGTGATTTGACCAGATGAGACTCTGGGAAGCCGTTGTTGAGAGCCCCCCCCCGGCTTTGAAAACCCAGATGTTGATGCTTCCCTCTCTGGTAACTGTGATTTGGTATTGATATAATGGTAGGACAGTTTGGAAGCCTGTCTGATCTGTAAGTTCTGTAACTCTGAAGTTCAGGGTGCTGACCTTTTTCCCCTGAACTAGGTAATGTAAGTTTGTTTGATTAAAGTAAGCTTGTTAACCCATTTTGAGTTGCTTTCCTTTACAAAAGCAGATCTAAGAACCTGTGTTGGCAGCTACCCTGGGGATATTGGGGTGCTTGCCGCTACAGTAGGTCCTCAAAATGTTTTTAGAATAAATTGAACTGAATTTTAAGGAATTTAAGCCTAAGTTCCCTATAACAAATACTCTTGTGCTTGTGTCTGTGAAGTCTTCATTCACAAGCAACAATTGCAATCTGAATTCTCACTGCAAAAAGATATATCCTTTGGTTACTGAGAGGCAGGCATGGCAGGGTAACTAGAGAGCTGGTTTTGAAGGCAGAAGGACCTGGGTTCAAGTCCTTCTGACTTGTGTGATCCCATATTAATTACTTCACTTATCTATGTTCTGGGCCAGTCACATCAAATTCTACAAGAACCCTGTCTTACATACATTAGGATGTCTACTGGATGCATGTTGACTTAGGAAACTATCTATTAACATTTTTCATGTTGTATTCTATTTTCACTTATTTTGACTTAGAAAATCATCTATTAACATTATGTTGTATTGTATTTTTACTTATGTTGTTAAGTATTTCCCAATTACATTTTAATCTGGTTTGGGCTGTCCTCAGGTTCTGCAGACCTCAAAAGGCCCCACAACTCTCCAAGACTATAAATTACAGAGAAATTGTGCTCTGCTTTAAGCAGAGGGGCTTCATCACCCAGAAATTCTTGGTACCATGGAAATCATGGGTCTAGGTTCTATCCTGTTGAGAGGCAGCATGATCTCAGAGGCAGCATGATCTCCTCATGGTCTTGAAGCTAGAAGGCAGCTGTGGTCTAATAAAGAGACCACTGACTCTTTCATAGAGGACCTGAGTTCACATCCTACTCCTAATTTTTTCTCTCTCCACCCAGAGACCCTGGGTAAGCCTCTTTGAACCTCAATTTCCCCATCTACAAAATGAGAGGCCTCTGAGGTCCCTCCTGACTTTAGATCTGTGACCTTACATTTAAGTCTGACCTCTGGCACATCCTGGCTGTGTGACCTTGACCAAGTCACTTATGCTGTTAGTGCTCTAAGAAACTAAGAATATAAAATTGCAGAAAAGGTATTAATCTAAATCGGTAGAGGAAGCTTCTGACCAGGAATTTTCTATATTATTATAATTTTAATTTTATTTTATTGTTTGCTATTTTTCACATTTGTCAGGGGCCAGGATCTTGAATATTCATTATGTTTGGGAAGATCAAAGGAGTAATGACCATGCTAAACTGTTTAGCTATCCATTAATGGCATCCCCAATCTCAATGGCAGTTTCAGTGTTTTTACTCTGTAATAAAATCTGGCCAGTCTGAGACCAAAAGGGAAGCATTTATGCCTGTGACAACTTTCACATTTCTGGCAAGAAAAATCCTGAATAAGCAGCAACTAATAAACCTGCCCCCAAAGGGAGGCGAATCTGACTTTGGTGAGACACAGAGACAGATATTAAATGTAAACCTGTTTCTTACAGAAGGAGAGATTTAATTACTGAGAATGTAGGTCAGGCTTCATTCACTGCTATGCATTGATCTGACAATACTGTGTCTCTCCACTCCAGAGATGGTGGAGGGAGGAAGCTGAGGCCCCACTTAGAATTTCCCAAGTGGGTACACAGCAAGAGGAAACCTCTACTGGGAAACTGAAGGACAAAAGGGTGAATGCATTTGAATTTGAGATGTCTTTGTCTTCAGGATTTCTTAAGAGCTTCATTAATATTCCCAGGAGAGGTCTGAAGTTTTGTCACTCCTCACCTGTGAGATCCTACCACTGGACCTTGGCTCAGGCTGTGCCATGCCTAAATGCTCTTCCTTCTCACCTCCTTTGATCCCTGGTTTCTTATAAAGATGGCCTTTCCAGCTTAAGGGCCATCTCCTGCGTGAGGCCTTTCTGGTCCTTACCCCTTTTCCTTCTCCCCGTGAAATTAGTGTCTCTCCTTTTTTCCCCATTATTGTTACCTTGTAATTATTCTGAACATATTTTGTATTTGTTTATAGTTATATATGTTATTTTCCCTAATGGAATATAAACTCTTCGAGGACAGGGACTGCTTCATGTTTGTCTTTGTGTCCCCCAGTTCCTAGCATGGGGTTGCCAAATAGGAGGCATCTAAGATATGCTTATTGATTAAACTTAAAAATGGGGAAAATTTTTGCTTGGGTCCTTCCTTCTTCCCTTCCTCCCTTCCTCCCTTCTCTCCTTCCTTCCTCCTGTCCCTCCCCCCTTCCTTCCTTCCTTTTTCCTTCTCTCTCCTCTTTTCCTCTCTCTTCCTATTTCTTTTTTCCTTCTTTCTTTCTTCTTTCCTCTCTTATCCTTTTTATCTTTCTCTCTTCCTTTCTTTCTTCATCAGAGTGACAAAACAGATCACTGAGAGTGATTATACTATAGAAGGGATTACTACTTTAGGGAGGAATAGCCTTTAAGTTTGCTTTTATGCTTTTTTGATATATGGAATTCTAAGATGCGCAGACAGCTTGATGTAGTAGAACAGTACACAGAATCAGAACCCAGAATCAGGAGCCCTGGTTTCAGATACTAGTGCTAGCTAGGTATGATACCCCTTAACCTCCTTACTTAACCTCCTTCAGTCTCAAATGCCTTATCTGGAAAATGAAAATGACACATGGGAGACAATGTGATTTAGTGGAGAGTGTGATAGATTTGTAGTCAATGGACTTGGCTTTGAATCCTGGCTCTGACAATTACTGGGGAGTGACTTTGAGCAGGTCACTAAATCTCTGTGCGACTCAGTTTCCTCAATCGTTAAATGAAAGATTGGACTAGATAACCTGAGGACCCTTCTAGTTCTAGATCTATAGTCTTATAATCTCTTGGGGTTTGGGGGAGGAAAGTGCTTTGTAAACTCAGAGTGCCTTATAAATGCTAGCTATTTTTGGTTTATAATGATTAAAAGCATGTGAGTTATTATTACTACATCCTTGGAGACCGTCAAGAAGCAAATATATACCTACCCTACTTGGATGGTTCAGAAATTGATCTGCCAGAAGGCAGGGGAATAGATCATATGATCTCTCCAGGTCCTTGCTATGATTCTTAATGAGTCCCAAAAGACATAATTCTAGGGTGTGATGAATTCACTAGAGCATGTTTCTTCTTTTGAAACCCTTTAGAATTTGCCACATTAAATATGCACACTTATGTGTGCATATATGCAAACTCATGTGTGCATGTAAAAATATGTGTATATATATGTGTGTGTATATATATATATTCCTTAATAACAATCACCAGAAAGTCAATGTAGTAGCATAAAGTCACACGTAGAGTAAGGGAAGTCTGGTTCAAATCCTGCTTCTAATACATGATTGGCAATGCTCTTTGGACCAGACACTTAAGTCATTTGTGTCTTAAGGAATTCTTCAAGGCTATATAATGTTTAAAGTAGATGCCAATCTGCATGATAGAAGGAATTTCCTCACTGGAAGTTTTCCACACCAGTGAAATCACTGGTTTGGTCCACATACAATAATAATTGGCCCATTTGCTGTTCAGTCATTTTTCAATTCTGTCCGACTCTTCTTGACCCCATTTGGGGTTTTCTTGGCAAAGATCCTGGAGTGGTTTGCCATTTCCTTCTCCAGCTCATTTTACAGATGAGGAAACTGAGGCAAACAGGGTAAAGTGACTTGCCTAGGGTCACACAGCTAGTAAGTCTCTGAGGACAGATTTGAACTCAGGAAGAGGAGTCTTCTTGGCTCCAGGTGTGCTTGGTGCCCTATGGCACCACCTACTGTCTCTTAATGGGCACATATAATATTTTGAAGTTTGCAGAGCACTTACCACATGTTTCCTCATTCACCCTCACATCAGCCCTGGGAGAAAGGTGCTATAGGTATTATCCCCATTTTGTAGGTTAGGAAACAGAGGCTCAGCCAGTAAGTGTCAAAGGCAGAATGTGAACTGACCTGTCCTTAATTCCAGGTCCAACACATTATCAAACTATATATTGTGCCACCTCTTAAAATCTTTCTTAGACTATATACCATTAGAGTGTGAGCTCCCTGAGGACAGGAACTGTTTTTGCTTTTCTTTATATCCCCAGAGTTTAGCACATTTTCTGGCACATAGTAAGCGTTTAATAAATGATTGTTGACTTTCTTCAAAGTAGCTAATCTAGAGACTCTCACAGAAAAGGCTACCATCAGACTAAATGCACAGAAGTGAGGAAACTGCCTAAGTGTAGGTGACATCTAGGTGTGGGGCAGTGTATGGAGTGTTGGACCTAGAATCAGGAAGACCTGAGTTCAGATACAGCCTCAGACACTTACTAGTTGTGTGACCATGGGAAAGTCACGTCACCTCTTTGTGCCTTAGTTTCCTTAAGTAAAATGGGGATAATAATAGCACCTACTTCACAAGGTTGTTGTGAGATATTTGTAAAGGGCATAGCACAGTGGCTGGCACAGAGTAGGTATGTAATAAATAATTACAGACACTAGCTGCATGACCCTGGGCAAATCACTTAACCCTGTTTGACTCAGTTTTCTCATCTGTAAACTGAGCTAGGGATGGAAATGGCAAACTACTCCAGTAGACACTGGAGTGGCCAAGAAAGCTTAAAATGGGGTCACAGAGAGTCAGACATGACTGAAAAAAGACTGGAAACAGTGCCAGCCCACAGCAATATGTATTCATAGTCTATTTCTTCCAAGACAGGAATGCCTGAACTGTGATGTATTTATCTTTAGTTCACTTTCTTATCCATCACTTTTTTTTTCACCGTTGCTTCTCCCAACCTGCCATTTCGATGATGAAAGATTAATTTCTTCCCAATGCAAAAGAACAGCCAGATAATTCCAGTGGGTTTTGTTGGAGCAGCGAAAGTTTCTGCACCTTTAGAACACTGTGGCGAGGCACTGTTCCCTTGTACCAGATCAATTCTACAGTGGCATATGATTAATTAGTCTTGGCTTCAATGCTCTCTCCTGCTTTGAAGCACATGCTCTGGATTTTGTGGCAATTCATCTTTTGGGCTTTATTATCTACTCTTATCTGGCCTGGGTGATAGCAATAGCTGCCTAATTGGGCTCCCTCCATGCAGCTGCCAAATTTACATTCCTGAAGCACAGGTCTGGCCCTGTCATTCCACTGCTCAAGAAGATTCAGTGGCTATCTCTAGCTTCTGGGATGAAAGGCAGACTCCTCCGTTTGACGTTTAAAGCTCTTTGCAATTCAATTCCAATTCACCTCCCTACTCAGATTCCATATTGCTTCCTCAAGTGTTGTTCTACTTTCCAGGCATGATAGCCTATATACTGTTCCCTACACAAGCCATTCTGTGTCCTTCATGGAGGGATGCTCTGCCTTCTTACCTCTACCCTTTGGAATCCACATCTTCCCTTTAGCAAGAGCACTTCCTGATTTCCCTACCCCTCCTTCCACTGGAAAGGGGTCTGTATCTAGTCTGTATATATTTTATAAGCAGAGGATAGAGAGCCAGTCTTGCAGGCAGAAGATCTGAAGTGGAGTCCTGTATCTTTCACATAATGGCGGTGACCTTGGGCAGTCATTTAATCATTTTTTTTTTAACAATTATGAACTTCAGAGAAGCACCTGTGTTGAGGCAGCTGAGTGACCCATGCTGGGCCGGGAGTCAGAAATATCTGAGTTCAAATCCTGCCTCAGATAGTTATCAACTTTGTGACTTTGGGCAAGTCACTTATCAGCTGTCTGCCTCAGTTTCCTCAATTGTAAAATGGAATAATAGCACTTATCTCACAGGGTTGTTGTGAGGGTCAAAAGAGAGATCTGTAAAGGGCTTAGCACAGTGGCCGATATACAGTAGGCACTTAATAGATGGTTGTTTCTTTTCTTCCTTCTTTTACAGAGGAAACTACTTACCTGAAATTCCCTACACCAATGAAATTACAGTCCAGTCCTTCCCCCTACTTTTATTTATCTGTAGACATAGTTTCCCCCTCTAGCAGAATGTAAACTTCTTGAGGGCAGGAACTGTTTTTGCTTCCCTAGGGCCTAGCATTTGGCTTTGCACATTAAAGGTGCCTAATAAATGATTTTTTGAGCTTAATTTAAAGAACACTGGATCTAGAGACCGATTTTAAATCCCACTTCTGATGCTCACTGGCTGTTTGACCTGGAACAAGTTATTGACCTCTCTGGGACTCAGTTTCCCATCTGTAAAATGAGAGAGTTGGGGAGTAGGTAGTCTCTGAGGTCCATTCCAGTTCTAGACCTATGATCCTATGAATTCATTCTCACTGCACTTTAATTCAAATTTTAAGCAACCAGAAATATTTCAGTCTATGCCATACCACCATAGAAACCTTGTAATTGGTGTTCATTGACAAACCTAAGTAGTACACCCATCATTTTAGAGTGAAAACCACTCTATTGTTAAGGAATCACTGGAAAGGGGTAATGTAGACAAGTTGGTCAATAAACATTTATTTTTTAAAAGTTTATTTATTTTTAGTTTTCAACATTCACTTCCATAAGTTTAAAATTTTCTCTCCCTCTCTTCCCTTCTCCCTCCCCAAGACAGCATGCAATCTGATATAGGCTTTACATACACATTCCTATTTTAACTTTAGTTATGTGTAGAAGAATTATAGTGACTGGGAGAAACTAAGAAACAAAACAAACAAAGAAAGAAAATAGTCTGCTTCACCCTTCATTCAGACTTCATAGTTCTTTCTCAGGATGTAGATGGCATTTTCCATTATGAGTCCTTTGGAAATGTTTTAGGTCCTTGCATTGCTGAGAAGGGCTAAGTCTATCAAAATCGAGTCATCACACATTGTGGCTGTTACTGTGTACAATGTTCTTCTGGTTCTGCGCACTTCATTCAACATCAGTTCATATATGTCTTTCCAGGTTTTTATGAACTCTGCCTGTTCATCATTTCTTATAGCACAATAGTATTCCATTACATTCATATGTCACAACTTGTTCAGCCTTTCCTCAATTGATGAGCATCCCCCCAATTTCCCAACAAACATTTATTAAGCACTTACTCAGTGCCAGGGCTGGATAAGATAAGTGCATTTAAAATACATCCATCTCCATTTAGATGACCATTGAGTAATTTTTCTCTCTTAGCAGATAAAGAGAGATGACCTCAGCTCTGCCATTCCTGATTGACCCAGGTGATAACACTTTCTCCCTCTTGAAATAATTTTGTTATAAGTTGCATACTCTCCCCACCTCCCACTCCCAAGTTCCTTGAGAATAAGGATTACTCTTTTTTTTTTTTTTGGTCTTTTTATGCAGTATATGCATAATAAAGGGTTTCTGAAATTTTTTTGGCAAGAACATACCAGATTATCTTTTTTCTTTTCAAAACTAAACAATAATTTTGTTTATACTGTAAAAAAGCACAGAAGGAACTTGGAGCCAATTTGACAAAGTTAAGATCACACTCCTCTAGCAGGCTATACTTTTCTATAGACCTGGAGTCCCCAGGATAATAGGTATCCTGGGTCCTTCTTTACACTATCACTGTCCTCAGCAACAGATCATCTTTCTATCTAGATAAAAATGAAAAGTTTTCTTCCAATATTCCAATTTAGCTCTTAGAGAGCCCTCACAGGTACAGCACAGTTTGGGGGATGGAGAAAAGCAGTTCATGCTGAGCTGAAGGAAAATATTTCCAGTGACATGTTCTGCACAACTTATATTGTGCAAATCTATAACAAAAGTTAGAGTTAAGTAGGATTTCCCCTCCCCCCAATGACTCAGTAACATATTGATAATATGAAACTTTATTTTATTTTTATTTAATACAAGTAAGAATTATTGGCAGTTTACATTTGTGGAACTACAAATGGTAAAAGCTGTACAGTATGAATCTACTATTTATGAAATCATCACTTGTCATTACATGCAGCTTTTCAGGTTGAAATGGTGCAGGCTATTTAGCCTGAACTTAAACTACAAAGAATTTCTTCTCTCAAATCCTGTTCAACCTTGCAAGAGACATAAGACAATGTCATCTTCCCATTGTTAAATTTTCATTTGGCTCCCTGCATCCCATACCTTCAGCAGAGGATTTCATAATGATTTGCATGTTTACTTTTAAAACACTAGCATTTCATTTTGTAGAGACTATTAAAAAAAAAGTCCCCTTCCCTCTTCTTTGAGAAATGAGATAATGTTTCCTCAAGGGAAGATTATAAAAACTTTACTAAAAGCATTTAAAGCTTTCTAAAAACTTGACAAAACCATCTTTTGGTTTTGACAGCTGTTATTCCCAAACTGTAAACATTATTGGAGGGACTCTTTTTTAGGGTATATTTCTTTTTGTTTCCTCTCTAAGCATGGGATGATACAAGGTTGTTCTAGAACTAACAGAACACATTTTAATGACAAAAAGCCTTTTACTCAGAGTTCTTCCTAAGAGACTCTCTCTGATTCCATTAATGGTTTGTTTTGCAAACTGGCCCATTACATCATAAATATTGGTAGAAAGAAAACAATGCAAACCTCAACTACACCAACAAAAAGGTAAAGAAACACACATAATCTGAATATAGAGAAATTATAAAGAATAAGGTTGGTCCCAAAGAAGAGGTATGTGGAGACACCAATTTCTCATGCTTCTTTGCAGAGATGCAGGTTCATAGGTGTGAAATATTGCATGTAATGTCTGATTTTTTTCAAAGCATTGATTGGTTTGGCTGAACATTTTTCCTTATTCCTTTTTTTTTTAAAATGTCATTATTTTAAAATAAAGGATGTGGTTCTCTGAGAGGGGGAAGAGTGCAAGAGGAAATATAAGTGCTAAAAAATAAGATACCAATAAAGTCTATTTTTTAAAAAGTCACATTAAAAACTAGATCTATTTTTAGCCTTATTACATAGTGGGAAAATAGAGGCACAAAGAACTTGGGTCAGTCTTGTAACTTACAGTGATTCAGACACTCTTCTTTATTAATTCCAAACTGTCACTATCACTTAGATCAAATAGAATCTATTTGATATCTTTATTAAAAATTCAGTGTGCTTAACTTTGATAGAGAAAACCCCCAAACAAAACATATTCTTGGAGTGACAATCCTATATTAGGTCAATTATGGACAATCATTGGAAGGGAAAAGTCTTATCATACATATCAGTGTGAATTTGAAAGTGCAAGTCACTGTTTCCTACCAAAAGGAAACAGCCAGGAAAAAGAGAGATATTTAGAATAGTCCTTTCCAATGTCCATAGCTATCCTTGCTCAAATGCAAACCTGAAGATGCTTGTTAAAACTAATTTGATAAGAAAACTCAGATTTCTTTACTCTAAAATATATGATGACCAAAAGAGAGGAAAGCTATAGTATTTGTTTAATGTAATAAATTGAATTAATAAAATTATCCATTTTGCAGTTCATAATATCCTCTATCTCTTGTTTGGTCATAAATTCTTCTGTTATGTATAGATCTGTTAGGTAAACTATTCCTTGCTCTCCTAATTTGCTTACTATATCACCTTTTATGTCTAAATCATGTAGCCATTTTGACCTTATCTTGGTATATGATGTGAGATGTGGGCCTATGCCTAATTTCTGCTGTACTATTTTCTAGTTTTCCCAGCAGTTTTTGTTAAATAGTGAGTTCTTATCCCAGAAGCTGTAGTCTTTAGATTTCTCAAACAGTAGATTCTTATAGTCATTTACTACTGTGTCTTGTGTACTTAATCTACTTCACTGACCCACCACTCTATGTCTTAGGTTGTACCAAATAATTTTGATGATTACTGCTTTATAATATAATTTTAGATCTGGTACAGCTAGGTCACCTTCCTTTGCATTTTTTCCCATTAATTCTCTTGATATTCTTCATCTTTTGTTTTTCCAGATGAATTTATTATTTTTTTGTAGCTCTATAAAATTATTTTTTGGTAGCTTGATTGGTATGGCACTGAATAAGTAAATTAATTTAGGTAGAACTGTAATTTTTATTATATTAACTTGGCCTACCCATGAACAATTGATATTTTTCCAGTTGCTTAGATCTGATTTTATTTGTGTGAAAAGTCTTTTGTAATTGTATGCATAATTCCTGAGTTTGTCTTGACAAGTAGACTCCCAAGTGTTTTATACTGTTTACTGTTATTTTAAATAGAATTTCTCTATCTCTTGCTGCTGAGTTTTTTTCTTTTTTTTAAAGCAATTGGGGTTAAGTAACTTGCTCAAGGTTACACGGCTAGTCATTATTTATGCGTGGGTGCTCATTTTCTGAGGCCGGATCTGATCTTGGGTCATCCCAACTCCGAGGCCGGCGCTCTTACTCACTGCACCACCTGCCGCCCCTTTAGGGCAATTGGGGTTAAGTAACTTGCCCAAGGTTACATGGCTAGGTTTTTGTTTGTGTGGATTAAGTGTCTGAGGCCGGCTCCGAACTCAGGTCCTTCTGATTCCAGGGCCAGCGCTCTATTCACTGCGCCACCTAGCCGCCCCTCTTGCTTCTGAGTTTTGTTGGTAATATATAGAAATGCTAATGATTTATGAGTTTATCATATATCCCGCAACTTTGCTAAAGTTAATTATTTCAAGAAATTTTTTACTTGATTCTCTAATCATATCATCACATCAACTGCAAAGAGTGATAGTTTTGTTTCTTTATTGTCTATTCCAATTCTTTCAATTTCTTTTTCTTCTTATTGCTAAAGCTAACATTTCTTATACAATATTGAATAATAGTGGTGATAACGGGCATCCTTGTTTCACCCCTGATCTTATTGGGAAGGCTTCTAGCTTATCCACATAACAGATAATACATGCTGGTGATTTTAGATAGATACTATTTATCATTTTAAGGAAAGCTTCATTTATTTCTATACTCCTAGTGTTTTTAATAAGAATGGGTGCTGTATTTTGTCACAAACTTTTTCTGCATCTATTGAGATAATCATATGATTTCTGTTGGGTTTGATACTGACAGTCAATTTATGCTAATAGTTTTCCTAATATTGAATCAGTTCTGCAATCCTGGTATATATCCCACTCTGCCATACTGTATTATCCTTGTGTTATGTTACTGTAATCTCTTTGCTAATATTTTACTTAAAATTTTTGCATCTATATTCATTAGGAGATTGGTCTATAATTTTCTTTCTGTTTTGGTTCTTCCTGGTTTATGTATCAACACCATAATTATGTCATAAAAAGAATTTGGTAGGACACCTCCATCTTTCTTTCCAAATAGTTTATTTAGCATTGGAAGTAGTTGTTCTTTAAGTGTTTGGTAGAATTCACTTGTAACCATGCAGAAGAAGCAAGGGGAAGTGGTTGCAAAAGAGGGGGAGAATAAGGAAGGCTAAAAAGGCAAAACCACATTCAAACTGAATTTGGTTCAGGGAGAAAATGACATACATAGTAAATGGGATATCTCAGCCTGCAGCAGGATAGGGGGAAGGGGGATGGGAGGAGGGATGATGGATGGGAGGGCATCCTTGGGGTGAGGGGAGGTTGGAAGTACCCACTATAAAAGGGACAGGATCATGTAGGGAATGGACCAGGTGGGGGGTGGGATGAGTGGGAGGGAATTATAAGCAGCCTTGTACAATATATCTACTATGATAATGTTTTGCATAGCTAGACATGTACAACATATACTGAATTACTTATCTCCCAAGAGAGAATGGGTGACAAGGGAGGAAGGAAATGGATCTGAAATTTGAGGTCTTAACATTAAATGTTTCAAATATATATGAATACTATTATTAATACTCTTTTGCTTGTAATTGGGAGATAAGATGTGCAGGCATTGGGACACAAAGATTCACCTTCCTCTAATGGAAAAGTTGAAGGGGGTATGGGAGAAGGTATGGGAGAGAGCAGATTGGAGGAAGCGATATCTTGTGGGACTGCTATTCTGGGAGGTTGGGTAGGGGAATAATGGGGGGAAAATGAGTGTAACTCAAAATCTGGCGGAAATGAATGATGTAAAACAGAAGTTAATAAAGCATTTGTTTAAAAAAAAAAAGAATTCACTTGTAAATCCTTCTGGCCTTGCAGATTTTTCCTTAGGGAGTTCATTGATGGTTTGTTCAATTTCTTTTTCTAAAATGGAGTTATTTAATTATTTTACTTCCTCTTCTGTTAATGTGGGTAATTTATATTTTTGTAAATATTCATCCATTTCACACAGATTGTCAGATTTATTGGCATACAGTTGGACAAAACAGCTCCTAATTATTGCTTTAATTTTTTTCTTCCTTGGTGAATTCACCCTCTTCATTTTTGATACTAGTAATTTGGTTTTCTTTTTATAAATCAAATTAACCAAAGGTTTATCTTATTGTTTTTTTTTAAAATAAAACCAGCTCTTAGTTTTATTTATTAGTTCAATAGTTTTCTTGATTTAAATTTTATTAATCTGTCCTTTGATTTTTCAGGATTTCTAAGTTGCTGTTTAATTGATGATTTTTAATTTTTTCCCAAGCTTTTTAGATTGCACATCCAATTTATCAATCTACTTTCTCTTTTTTATTCATGTAAGCATTGAGAAATATAAAATTTCCCCTAAGTACTGTTTTGACTGAGTCCCACAAATTTTGGTAGGTCACCTCATTATTGTCATTCTCTTTGATGAAATTATTGTTTTTGATTTGTTGTTTGATCCTCTCATTCTTTAAGATTATTTAGTTACCAATTAATTTTTGATCTATCTTTCCATAGCTCTTTATTATATGTAATCTTTATTGCAACATGATCTGAAAAGGATGCATTTAATATTTCAGCTTTTCTGCACTGGATCGTGAAGTTTTTATGCCCCAATACATGGTCATTTTTTTGTGTAGGTGCCATGTACCACTGAGGAAAAGGTATCTTTCTTTCTATTTCCATTCAGTTTTTTTCCAGAGAAATACCATATCTAACCTTTCTAAAATTCTATTCACCTCTTTAACTTCTTTCATATTTATTTTGTGATTATATTTATCTAGTTCTGAAAGGGGGAGGTTGAGGTCATCCACTAGTATAGTTTGCTGTCCATTTCTTCCTGTAACTCACTTAACTTCTTTAAGAATTTGGGTGTTATACCACATGGTGCATAAGTTTAGTATTGATATAACTTCATTGTCTGATACCTTTTAGCAAGATGTAGTTTTCTTCCTTGTTTCTTTTAAATAGATCTATTTTTTGCTTTTGCTTTGTCTGAGATCAGGATTGCTACCCTGTTTTTTTTTTTAAACTTCAGTTAAAGCATAATATATCCTGCTCCAGCCTTTTACTTTTACTCTATGTGTCTCTGCTTCAAATATGTTTCTTGCAAACAACATATTGCTGGATTCTGGTTTTTTAATCCACTCTGCTATCTGCTTCCATTTTATGGGAGAGTTCATTCCATTTACATTCAGTTATGATTACTACCTGTGTATTTCCCTCCATTCTATTTTCCCTATTTATACTTTTACTCTCTCTCTCTCCTTTTACCCTGTCCCTCCTCACAAATGTTTTGCTTCTGACTACAGCCTCCTTCAATCTGCCCTCCCTTTTACTCTTCCCCTTCTTCCCATAATTCTCTATAGGGTAAGAACTGAGAGTGTATGTTATTCATTCTCTGAACCCACTCTGATGGGAGTAAGGTTCAAATAATGCTCACCCCCTCCCATCTTCCCTTCTACTGTCTTTCATGCCTCTTCATGTGATATAATTTACTCCATTCTGCCTTCCCCTTTCATCTTCCAGTACAATCCATTTTTTTGTTTTCACTCCTTAATAGTTTATCATCACATCAAAGTAAACCATATCCTCAGTCTAAGTGTACCCCTTCTAACTGCCGTAATAGAGATACTGTTCTTAAGAGTTACAAGTATTATCTTCCCATTAGGGATGTTAACAGTTTAACCTTATTGAATACCATATTGTTTTTTTCTTTTTCTTTCCTGTTTACTTTTTTATGTATCTTGTATTTGAAAATCAAATTTTTGGTTCAGCTTTGTTTTTTTTTTTCACCAGGAAAGTTTGAAAGTCCCAAATTTCACTGAATGTCCATTTTTTTTTTTTTGCCTTGAAAGACTTTGCTCAATTTTGCTGGGTAGTTGAATCTTCTTTTTAATTCAAACATTTTGCCTTACAGAATATCATAATCCAAGCCCTCCAATCCTTTAATGTGGAAGCTGTTAAGTTCTGTGCATCCTGAATTGGCTCCTTTATTTGAATTGTTTCTTTCTGGCTACTTGCAGTATTTTCTCATTGATCTGATAATTCTGGAATTTGGCTACAATAATCCTTGGAGTTTTCCTTTTGAGATCTCTTTCAGAAGGTGATTGTGGATTCTTTCTTTTCTTTAAAAATTTTTTTATGCTCTTTTGGGGGTGTTGTTTTTTTAATTTTTGCCTTTTTGGGGGAGGGCAATTGGGGTTAAGTGACTTGCCCAAGGTCACGTGGCCAGTAAGTGTGTCAAGTGTCTGAGGCTGGATTTGAACTCATGTCCTCCTAATTCCAGAGCCAGTGCTCTATTCACTGTGCCACCTAGCCACACCTGATTGTGGATTCTTTCAATGACTATTTTACCCTCTGGTTTTAGGATATAAGGGCAGTTTTCCTTGAGAATTTCTTGAAAGACACTATATATGGTCTTTTTTTCTCTTTTTTGTATCATGGCTTTCAGGTGGTCCAATAATTCTTAAATTATCTCTCCTGGATCTATTTCCAGGCTAGTCATTCCTCCAATGAGGTATTTTTACATCTTTTAAATTTTTTTGTTTTGTTTTATAATTTCTTGTTTTCTCATAAAGTCATTAGCTTCCATTTGCTCCATTCCAATTTTGAAGGAATTATTTTCTTCAGTGAACCTTTGAAGCTTCTCTTCCATTTGGCCAATTCTACTTTTTAAAGGCATTCTTCTCTTCATTGGGTTTTTGGACCTCTTTTGCCATTTGAGTTAGTCTTTTTTAAGGTGTTACTTTCTTCAGTGTTTTTTTTTTTTTTTGAGGGTCTCCTTTAACAAGATGTTGACTCTTTTTTTCATGATTTTCTTGTACCACTATCATTTCTCTTCCCAATTTTTCCTCTACTTCTCTTACTTGGTTTTCAAAATCCTTTTTGAGTTCTTCCATGTCCTGAGATGAATTCATATTTTTCTTGGAGACTTTGGATATAGGAGTTTTGACTTTGTTGTCTTCCTTGGGTTGTATGTTTCAATTTTTGTCACCAAAGTAAGATTCTATAGCCTGATTTCCCCCCCACTGTTTGCTCATTTTCCCAGCCAATTAACTTACTTCACTTTTTAACTCTTTGTTAAGGTTAGATTCTGCTTCCAGTGTGGAGAGGGTACTATCCCAAGTTTCAGGTGTTTTGTACAGCTGTTTTCAGAGATACTTCTAGGGACTTGTAAATTTTTAGTTCTTCCAAGGTGATATGATCAAAGGAGAGGTGTTTACTCCTTTTCTGGCCTGTACTCTGGTCTGTGAGTGACCACAAGCACTATTTCCTGCTTTAGAACTGTGAGGATACCTTCTCCACTGCTGCCACAAGCCCTGCCACACCAGTTCCTCCTCACCCCAGGACCCTCACTCAGTGTTGTGACACATATCCAAGGATGGACAAAGCAAGGGAATCCTGCCTCAGCACCAGCAAAGAGATCCCTACAATTTCTCTATGATCACCCCACCATCTGTGGACTCCTGGGGCTGAGACTAGACTGTGCTCCTCTTCCGTTTTTTTTTTTTTTCAAATGCTTTATTAACTTCTGGTTTACATCATTCATTTCCATCAGATTTTGAGTTACATTTTTTCCCCCATTTCCCCCTACCCACCACCCCAGAATAGTAGTCCCACAGGATATCCCCTCATCCAATCTGCTCTCTCCCATCTCTTCTCCCATACCCCCTTCGACTTTTCCAGTAGGGCAAGGTGAATCCCCATGCTCCAATGCCTGCACATCTTATCTCCCAATTATATGTAAAATAGTATTAATAATAGTATTTATATATATTTAAAACATTTGATTTTAAAACTTCGAATTCCAGATTCATTCCCCTCCTCCCTTGTCACCTACCCTTACTGGGAAGATAAGCAATTCAGTATATGTTGTACGTGTGTAGCTATGCAAAACATTACCATAGTAGATATATTGTAAAAGACTGACTATATTTACCTCCCTCCTATCCAATCTCCCACCTGATCCACCACCCACTTTGATCCTGTCCCTTTTCAAAAGTGGGTGCTTCCAACTTCCCTCCCCCTCAGCCTGCCCTCCCTTCCATCATCTTCCCCCCATTCCCCACCCCCCACTCTCCTATAGGGTGAGATATCCCATTTAGTATGTATGTCATTCTCTCCCTGAGCCAAATTCAATGAGAATAAGGTTTTGCCTTTTTGCCTTCCTGTCCTTCCCCTCCCCTGCAACCACTTTCCCTTGCCTCTTCTACATGAGATAGTTTACCCCATTCTGTCTCTTCCCATCTCCTCTAGATATGTTCTTCTCTCACCTCTCAATTTCACCCCTTAAGTATCATCCCTTCCCATTAAATTCAACCTATGCCCTCTATCTATGTATACCTGTAAACATACATACACACATTCACATATGTATTCATATGCCCATATACCCTTCTTCAGCTATTTCCATACTGAGAAAGGTTTCATCAGTTACAGTTATCATTTTTCCATGTAGGAATGTAAATAGTTCAATTTTGATAAGTTCCTTATGATTTATTTTCCCTGTTTACTTTCTCAAGAATCTCTTGCTTCTTGTGTCTGAATGTCAAATCTTCTATTCAATTCTGGTTTATTCCTCAAGAATGCTTGAAAGTCCTCTATTCCACTGAATGACCATATTTTCCCCTGAAACATGATACTCAGTTTTGCTGGGTAGGTGATTCTTGGTTTTAATCCCACTTCCTGTGACCGGTGGAATATCATATTCCATGCCCTTCAATCCCTCAGTGTAGAAGCTGCCAGATCCTGTGTTATCCTGATTGTGTCTCTACAATATTGAAATTGTTTCTTCCTGGTTGCTTGCAATATTCTCTCCTTGATCTGGGAATTCTGGAACCTGGCTATAATATTCCTAGGAGTTTTCTTTTTGGGATATTTTTCAGGAGGTGATCTGTGGATTCTTTCAACCTCTATTTCCCCCTCTGGGTCTAAAACATCAGGTCAATTTTCCTTGAGAATTTCTTGAAGGGTGATTTCTAAGTTCTTTCTTTGATCATGGCTTTTAGGTAGTTCAATAATTTTTAAATTATCTCTTCTGGATCTATTTTCCAGGTCAGTGGTTTTTCCCATGAGATATTTCACATTGCCTTCTATTCTTTCATTTGTTTGGATCTGCTTAATAGCATCTTGATTTCTCCTAAAGTCACTAGCTTCCATTTGCTCCACTCTAATTCTGAAGGAATGATTCTCCTCAGTGAACTTTTGAGATTCTTTTTCCATCTGGCAAATTCAGCTTTTTAAGGCATTCTTCTCCTCATTGTCTTTTTGAGCCTCTTTTACCATTTGTGTTAGTCTATTTTTTAAGGTGTTATTTTCCTCAGTCAGACTGTTGACTCTCATTTCATACTTTTCTTGCATCTTTCTCATTTCTCTTCCCAATTTCCTCCCCACTTCTCTTATCTGCTTCTTAAGGTCCTCTATGGCCTGTAACCAGCTCATATTTTCATTTGGGGCTTTTGGTGCAGGTTTTCTGACCTCACAGTCCTTCTTTGCCCCCAAAATAGAAGTCTAATGTTGAATTTTTCTGTTTATTTTGTTTCCTTTGCGTTGCCATTCAATTACTTGACTTTTGGGCTTGTTGCCACAGTAGGACTCTGCCACCAGTCAGGGGAGCTTGTATCCAAAACGCTGGGTTTTTCTCAGCTGCTGGAGGTATTAGTTGGGTGACCTCTCTGAACCCTCCACACACTCTGGCAAGCTGGTCACACACCCCAAAACCTCCACCCCAGACCACAATCAAGATCCAAGAAGGGTAAAGCAGGAGTGACTACTCCCCAGACTGATAGCTGGATCCCCCTACAGTCTGCAGGCCAGGAGCTGAAGCTGCAATGTGGCAACATGGCGCAAGCTGTGCCGGCTCCTCAGTGGCTTCTCGCCCCCAGGGGAAGAAGCTGACGAGCTCCCAACCAGTCCCAAAGTCCATAGGGCACTGACGTCTCATTTTGTCCTTGGCATGTACATGTTGATAATTCTGGAAACGCACAGCTGCTGGTATTCTGGGGTCCCTTCAGCTGGCTGCTGGTCCAGCAGTCCTGGGGCCGAAACCTCAGAGTCATGGGAGCCTGGGCTTCGCTCCCAGAGCACTGTGCTGTCCACTCCCTGCAGGGCTGCTGGGCTGTCCTCAGCGGGAGGTTAGCTTCTCTGTGTCATTTTGTGGGTTCTGGAGCTCCAGAGGTTGCTCGTAGTCCCCCTTTTACATAGTTCTGAAGGGATGTGGGCTGGAGCGCCATGGAAGTGCTGCTTTTACTCCACCATCTTGACTCCGCCCCTCTGTGTTCCTCTTTCACTCAGGCCCTTTCCTGCCTTTCCTATGGACCTTCTAAGCTGTGAGTCTGTGGGTTGAGCAGTCTGGAAACCACCACAGCTGCCAGTCATTCAGTTCCCTGAAATCTGCTCTGGTTCTGCTTTGGCCTGCTCTAGGCTGATGTGGCCCATGCTGGAGTGTAGTCCTCTCTCAGACTAGTGCAACAGACCTTTCCTGTCAATCTTCCACGTTGTCAGGTTGGAAATTTGTTTTACTCTGTCATTTTGTGTGTTCTGCTGCTCTAGAATTTGTTTAGAGTCATTTTTTACAGGTACTTAGAGGGGTTTGGAGGACAGCTCAAGCATGCCCCTGCTTTTACTCCACCATTTTGGCTCTGCCCCCATGCCCATTCTAGTTTTTAAGTTGTTTTCTTCAATATTTTATGTTTTCTTTTCCAAGCTGTTGACTCTTTTTTCATAATTCTCTTGCATAACTCTCATTTCTTTCCCCATTTTCTTCTACCTCTCTTATCTTTTTTTTTTGGAGAGGTGGGGGGAAGGCAAGGCAATTGGGGTTAAGCAACTTGCCCAAGGTCACACAGCTAGTAAGTGTGATCAAGTGTCTGAGGCCAAATTTGAACTCAGGTCCTTCTGACTCTATTCATTGTGCCATTTAGCTGCCCTTCTTATTTGATTTTTGAAATCCTTTTTGACTTCTTCCAAGAGGACTTTTTGGGCTTTAGACCAATTCATATTCCATGCTGAGGCTTTGAATACAGACATTTTGACACTGTTGTCCTCTTCTGAGTTGTTTTGAACTTCCCTGTTGCCATAGTAGTTTCCTATGGTCAGGGCTCTTTTTTTGTTTTTTGCTCATTTTTAGAAGTTGAGCTCTGCTCCTGGGGTACATATGGCACTGTCTGAAGATTCTTGTACTGGGGGCCAGAGATCTGGTCACTGGCTTTCTGCACTGGGGCCTCTGAGGCTGAAGGCTTTCCCATTGCACTAGGTTGGCCCAGCCTCATTGTGTCTGTTGTGCCCTGGTTTCTGGACTTGGCAGTTTGCCTGCTACTCTAGGGCTGAAGGTTTCAATTGGCCTGCTGTGCCACTGGCCCACTGACCTGGGACTGTGAGGCCTCAGTTGCTGATCTGTGCTGTGGCTAAGAGCCTCCCACTGGCTTGCCCTATCACCTGTGCTGGACTCCGTTCCCCTTTTACCCAAGTGAGACAGACCATTCCTGAAGTCCTTCTAAGTTATCTTGGGCTGGAAAATTGTTTCCAAGGGAAACTGGGCAGAACTCAGGCAACTTCATGGCATCTCTTCATCTTGGCTCCTCCCTCTTCAAATATTGGGTTCCTAAAAGCCACTCTGGCAGAGTCCCTCTAGGTTCCACCAAACAGAAAGGCCTTAAGTGTGGTCCCAGCAGCTTACCATACCTGATTATCACCAATAGGCTGGTCCATATCTATATCTATGTTTATATCTACATTTATATTTATATTTACATCTATAACTATAGCTATATCTACATGTTTAAATCTATTGCTACATCTGTATCTGTTTATATCTATATCTGTATACATTTATATCTGTGCTAGGTGGCACAGTGGATAGAGCATATGTTATCTCCCTCATTAGACTGTAAACTCCTTGAAAGCAGGGCCTGTATTTCTCTTATCTGTACCTTCAGCACTTAGTACTGTGTCTGGCATATAGTAGGCACTTAATAAGTTATTGAATTGCAATATTTGTACATAGTTGTTTGCACTTTGTCTTTCTCATTAGACTGTGAACTCCTTGAGAGCAGGCACTACAGTTTTGTTTGTTTATTTTTGCCTTTTTCTTTGTATCCCCAGAGTGTAGCACAGTGCCTGGAATTCAGCAAGTGGTAATAAATGCTTGTTGACCTGACCCAATGGGGACTACAGTTGGAATCTTGCAGCACCTCAGAGCCTTAATTATGATCACCAATTATCATTTTACTGCAATGCAAATTTAATAGAGATTTCTGGTTGCTGGAAGGTAGACAGAAACCAAGCTTTACTGCCTTGTATACCCAGATTCCTTTTAAACCCTCATGGATTAAGAGTCCCATATCACAATGAAGCTGGTTTTAAAACAAAGCCGGTTAAGCACCTAAGTATTCATTGCCTATCTTTTTCATCTGGCTTTGTGTGAGCGTGTATGTTTTCCCCTTTTATGTGTGTTAGGAAGGAATGGTTTGGAGCTTAGTTAGCGGCCCATTACTTTTACAGTTATTCTAGGAGCCATTATTATAATAAAATAAAGTATAACAAATGGTTGTCAGTATCGGGCACTTAAAAAACACCACGACAAAACTGGAACCGTGATTTCGTCAGTGTAACAAGCTCCTGGCAAAGAACTCGATCTCCTAGTGCAAAGGGAAGCTTCTCTACAGCTTCAAGTATTGGAAAGCTGCTTCAGGACCCTGAGAGATTAAGGGTCACAAAGTCAGTAGAGTCAGAGATCAAGTCTTCCAGAGTTGGAGGCTGCTTTCTATTGGCCATTCCATGCTGTCTCTCAACAGGCACTTAAAACACATTTATTGAATAAATGGATATAGGCATGAGTGAATGGTAGACACCCAGGAGGCCAATGCTGATTCTTGTGTAGGCAATGAGCTCACAATGAGTGTGCAGTACATTTGGCTGGCAAGTTCTCTTTCGGCTTGCTCCCCTTCCCTCAAACCCAAGAAAGGCCACTTCAACATTAGGGACTTTCCTGACTGAATATTCAGTTTTAGTGGGAAGGTGCTAGAAAAAATTTCATGAAATCTTCCTCTGCCTGGTAGGGAAATGCAAGAAAAGGGAAGTTAGAAGGAAAAGGTAGGAACACAGTAGGCACCTTTTGTTAAATGAATGAATGAATGAAAAAGATGCCTTACAAAAGGAGTGGAATTATGCAGAGAGCATGGGTGACTCATATATATCCTCTACTATCTAAGGCCACTGGGGGTATAGAAATGAAACTAGCTGCTGTAATAGCATTCATTTATGGAATGTTGTTTTGTGAACTCCCAAGTATTTTCAGATGGACATTTTAGAAGCTTCCTCACTTCTGGAGGACAACCAAAGCAATTTGGACTATAAATTATGAGACATAAATTTAAAGAATTAATGTATTATCAAATAGTGTTTCAATGATAATGTGAAAACATTCATATACTTTTTCAATAGATTTAAATACAAATAATTTTCAAAGTCATATAGCTTATTTCCAAAGGAAGAAATAACTGCTTGTATAATTTTTGCAAAGATTGAATTCCTTGCCATTTAGAAAAATCTGAATGAATTATTATTTTTAAAAAGTGATTAGCATATCATGAGTGAGTTAACCTATAGGTAAGTGTTGAAATGAACTGAATAGGAAATGTGCACAGGAAACACTTACATGGGATGTAACAGATTAAATTCATTGCCCCCTATTTCACAAGTTCTGCAAATGGTGTGGTCTGTCCCCATTGCATACTGGATGTCAATTTCACTAGCTCAATCTATTTTGACAATGATATCACTCTATTCTCTACAAGAAACTTTCAGCGCTTTTGGTTGGGAGGGTCTCTAGGGCAATCTTCTTCATTCTCCTCCATGCAGGACAAATTCAATGCACTCGTCACAGGGTGGATCCATGATGTAGTCTGTGTTACATGACTGAAGAGAAACAGAGAAAACAGTAAGAATTTTCCAGATAATCATCTTAACCATTCATAGAGATACTGTTAAAAGTGAAACTGATTCTCCACTGTGGTCTCCCTTTGAAAGGATTTCTAAGTGACATTCCTTACTTAGAAGTGTATCAGAGAAAACAAAATGATAAAAGTCATCTGGTGGAATTAAAGACTAAGAATGTCAAACAGAACAATTTTTTAAGTCAGAACGATGGGGACCCAACATTGCTACACCCTCAAATTATGCTAGGAAGTAGAAACTATCAAAACTCTTTGGCATTAGTTAGCAAATAAAAGAAGTTATCAATGAAACAGATGAGGTAAGAAAGAACAAAGAGTAATTTAATATCGTTAGTTATCTTGGATTTTTTTTTAAATCAAGGATGCCAGCTGTTAGGGGTAAGGATGTCAAAAGCTTCTGGGCAAAGTGGGAAGCACTTGGGCAGAAGTGAGTACATCTTATACAGAATCTATAATAAGCTCCAAATGGATACATGATCTAAATATAAAAAGTCACATAATAACATGTGACTATGTAGCAATAAATAATGTTAGATACATATAAATATATTATAATAAAAATACATATCAATAATAAATTAGAGGAGATTGGAAGGTGGTTCCTTGCACATCTATGAGGAAGGGGAGAATTCTAAACTAAATGATATAGAGATGATCTTAGAAGATAAGCTGTACTACTTTGACTATATAAAATTGAAACGCTTTTGTACAGACATAATGCATTTGAAATTAAAAGAAAAGTAGATAAGTCAGGAAAAAATAATTTTCAGCAGCAATAAGAACTAAAGTATTCCTGGATAGATAAATGGTCAGTAGATATGAACAGGTAATTCTGAGATGAAGAAATGGAAGCCACAACAATCACATGAAAGAATGCTCCACATCTTTAATAACAAAGAGAAAGTGAGTGGGAGGAGTAGGAGTGAGTCTCTGGGAAGTGATTATGATGTAAAAACAAAAATGTCAATAACACTGGAAAAGAAAAAAAACGGTATCAAACAGCATAGAAAAATCTCTCTGCCCTAACACCTTCGCTTTGCTAGACATCAATCAATTTAGTGCTTCTTCAATTTACCAAGGGCATTCCTTTTTAGCATGAAGATTTTGTTTTTCCAGTAAATCTAACATTTTAAGTTCTGAAGAAAAATTTACATTTTTCCCTTGTTCTCTGTGCCATCTCAGAGAGCAAGGATATACAGTGAGATATCTTGTGCCATTCCCCCAAAGTAATGGCATTTCTATGTTGCTTTAACATTTAGAAAAGGTTTTCCTGAAAACAGCTCCTTAGGATAGGCAGTAACAGGTATCCCGTTTTACAGAAGAGAAAACCAAGGCTCTCACAGTGAGATTTTTGAGGGTAAAGGGAATTTGAACATGTGATAATTTTATCACCTTGTGCTTAATAAGTACTTGTTGACTTGCATTTAATGGAACTGGGATAGAGCATGAAAGGGGGTGGAGTGAGAGAAGAACATTGACTGGATTTGGAGGATCTGGGTTCTAATCCTGCCTCTGATAGCTAACACCTGTGTGATCTTAGTCAAGTGAATTAAGTTCCCTGGCATTGGTTTCCTCATCTATTAAATCACTGACCAAATTGACCTTTGAAGATCCTTCCAACTTGAGATCTGTAATTAAATATCATATTGTAGGGTGCTCACAATAAGCATAAATAAAAGAAGATAATTGCCAATCTGGATCTAGCATTTGCTCAAGTAGAGAAATTCTATGACGAACTTGATGGTATCTTCCAAAGTCAACATATGTTCTGATAATTAGTATATCATCATGAAGGTGGAAAGAGAGGTTAAAAGGGAAGAAATGTTGAAAAAGATGGTATGAGGGGCGGCTAGGTGGAGCAGTAAATAGAGCACTGGCCCTGGAGTCAGGAGGATCTGAGTTCTAATCCGGCTTCAGACTCTTAACACAATAACTAGCCCTGTGACCTTGGGCAAGTCACTTAACCCCAATTGCCCTCCAAAAAGAAAAAAAAAAAGATGGTATGTGATTCTGTAAAAACTAAAGAGTCTGATGATTTTAGGAAACTTTAGGCATCTATATCAGAAATACTCTTGAAAAAGTGAGTTGGAAGGTGCTAAATGTATATAGTAAACAATGAAACATAAAAAAATTAATTATATCCTAACAAAAAGGGAATGGCTTATTATTAACAAGGAAATTATTTCCAAATTAGATGTCTGTATGTAACAATTAGGGAAAAAAATTAAAAATTAGAAGAAAATATGAAGATGAAATGACCTTGTATGTAATGACAACACTTCCTACCTGATTTATTAAAATGGCCATTGACTCTTGCAAAAATGGGAAACAGACAAAAGTAAAGACATTATTATACTTTTCTAAAGAAGTTTAATCAGTGTAAAACAGTTGCTACAATAAGGTGGGCCAAAGGGCACAGAAACCACCTTGGCCATCAAACACCTGATCTTGCCAAGTGTAAGACATGGCAGCCAAGGACAATGCCAAGTGAATACAAGTAACACTTAGAAAACATTTCAGAGGATGATGGTAGAAAATTATATGTAGTTGCTACCTTACAAAATATAAAATCAGAGGAAGAGAAAACAAATATAGAGAAAACCTGTGACAGATCCCCCTAGGATAGAAGAGAAAATGGAAGAGGAGAAAAAAAGGAGGAAGAGGAGGAGAAGAAAAAGAAGATGGAGAAGGAAGAGGAGGGGGAGAAGAACAATAACAACAGCAACAGCAACAGCAACAACAACAGCAACAGCAACAACAACAACAACAACAACAACAACAATGACAATGGCAACAACAACAACAACAACAACAACAACAACAACAACAACAACAACAACGGTTACAGTGCGGTGCCAGCAGCAGGTATTTATACAGTACTTTAAGGTTTGTAAAGCCGTTTACAAATGTTATCCTTTTGATCCTCACAACAATTCTGGGACTTAGGGGATATTATCTCAATGAATGACTGGACTGGAGGTCATTTAAATGCTATCTATGATGATGATGATGCAACACTTTATCCTCTCTTCTACATCGCACCAAGATTCTCATACTATAGTATTTTCACCCCATTTTAAATGGTTAGTTGGGTGTATTTCAGAACATGATTCACTAAAGAGGAGGACAGTGAGAAAGAAATAAGGGTGTAGGAATGGATTCCCAAGGATACAGCCTAAAGGACCTGGTTCCTGCCTTGTAAATCTTTGGTAGATGCCAGCAGATGTGACCAGTAATGAAGAGAGGCAACAAACCATTTGGAGGTGCCTCCTGCAATCTGTCATATAGGGTTCGAAAAATACAATCCTACTCAAAGATCCAATTTCTAAAAGTTGTCATTCAATGATGTTATTTAGGCTAAGAATTAAGAACTCTGGATTGAATAAGATCAAGCTCTTTTAACCAGTTTTAAAACTGGAAGTAGATAAGCAGTTTACCCCTTGAGGCCATATTCCAAATTATTTGCTTACAGCTGCCTGAATCTATGTGCTGGTCTTCAATATGAGAGCTAAGAGCATGTTCTTTTCTGAATTTATGGTCTATTTCTCTGTTTTTAAGGAAAGGATGGGAGAACAACTTTTGGGGAGGAATGCTATCAATGCCTTCATAGTGGGTAATCTAGTCAAAACCGGCCAAGAGTTAAGGGACAACATGAATGGGCAGGATGCCTTTATGGTGAGGAATTCTACCATCCTTCTTAATGTGACACAGTGGATTATAATTCTATTGATTGCTATGCATCTTGCTAATCTTTTCAAACTATTTTAATGAGAAACTAACTTTTTATGGAAACTAATGGTGCTTTAGCTCTTGAGGTCTGAACAGGTTAATTTTTCTTTTCTTTTCTTTTTCTTTTTTTGCTTTTTGGAGGGTAATTGGGGTTAAGTAACTTGCCCAAGGTCACAAGGCTAGGTTTTTTGTTTGTGTGTGTTAAGTGTCTGACGCCAGATCCAAACTCAGGTCCTTCTGACTCCAGGGCTGGCACTCTACTCACTGCGCCACCTAGCCACCCCTGTTAATTTTTCTTATCAAGCCCTGTTAGAAAAAGGAAAGCTGCCTGCCCCCCCCCCCTTTTTTTTTGCTTTTTGGAGGGGATAAGGCAGGGCAATTGGGGTTAAGTGACTTGCCCAAGGTCACATGGCTAGTAGTGCTAAGTGTCTGAGGCTGGATTTGAACTCAGGTCCCCCTGACTCCAGGGCTGATGCTCTGTTCACTGTGGGACCTAGCCACCCTGTGCCTTTTTTTCTTAACGTAGACAAAGTATAATAGCTAACACTTATATAGGTTCTTTAAAGTTCTCCACAAATATCAATTCACTTGATCATAACATTTATATAGTCCTTTTAAGGTTTACAAAGCATTAGATGTAGATTATCTCTGAGTTTCACAACATCTCTATGAGGTAGATGCTTTTATTACCCCTATTTTAGAGAGGAGAAAACATGCTGAGAGAAGGTAAGCAACTTGCCTGTATCCGATGTGGGACTTGAACTCAGGTCATCCTAACTCCAAACCAGAGCTCTTAGATACCGAGCCATCTACGTATGACACAAGAGATCTCAGATACTATCATAGTGTTTAAAAGAGGAGATGTCTTTTTCAAGGTAAGTATGTAAAATGGAAAAGTCAACAAGCTGAATGATGTGGTTTTCTTATTTAAATTTTTTATTTTCTACATTTTAATTTTTATTAGCAGATTTTAAAAAGAGTATTCCAGGGGCAGCTAGGTGGCACAGTGAATGGAGCACTGGCCCTGGAGTCAGGAGGACCTGAGTTCAATTCCGGACTCACACACTTAACACTTACTAGCTGTGTGACCTTGAGCAAGTCACTTAACCACAATTGACCTATCCACCCCCCCCAAAACAAACAAACAAACAAAAAAACATTCCAAAAGGACACTTGCAGTTTGAATTAGCCTCGTTCCCTTTCTCCCCACCCCCTCTCTACAATGTTCCCTGGTTAGTTTAAAGGAGATTAACATTTAAATAAAATAAAAACCTGGGCAACACAGAAGATGAAGAAGAAAGGACTACTTTACTTGAAGGTGAGTGAAGGTGTTGGCTTGCAAATATAGACTCTTGAAAAATATTTTAATGTCTGAAATGTAATAATTTTCAATTTTCTATTCACTCAAATTGATTATTTTTCAAAACCTCAAACACAAAATCTCTGCTATAAGGAGAAAAAGTACATGGATGAAGGGTTCTGAAGAATATGAACAATGATTAGTGGAGAATTCCATCTGGAAATTAGACTTACATGATCTTTTTATCCAAGTGATAATCCTTCTTAGTTCTTTCAAATATTCAAATGAAATGTCCAAAACAATAGTTTTATCTGCTTTTTCTCCTAATACAATTTCTTGTGCTAATTAAAAACAACAACATTAAAAAAAAAGACAAAAACAAAAACATAACCCACTCTCAAACTCCAACTTGCTTTGGCTAGCACATTAATTATGGTAGTAATTTACTGGTGAAAATAAAGCTTAAACTACGTAGAGATGGAGATGTACATCATGGACATACTTTTCAGGTATGGTAATACTTCATTTGTAAAGGATCAACAGAGCAGATGGGATGATTTGCTTTGAAAGCTTGAGGATCACAGAAATCCTCATTTAGAGGTAGAAGGAAATTTAGACACCTTCTAGCCCAACCCTACACTTTACAGGATGAGAAAATGTCTGTTCAGAGAAGTCACTTGTCTAAGGTCTAATGAATGGGCAGAGCCAGGATTCAAACCCAGGGTTTTTCCTGGTATCAGAGGACATTTGAGGGAATTTTAGGACTTTACTGTGCTGGACCCTGGAGCTACAGATATAGTAGGATATACACTATTTTTTTTTTACTTTTTTTTTGGAAGGGGGAAGGCAGGGCAATTGGGGTTAAATGACTTGCCCAAGGTCACACAGCTAGTAAGTGTTAAGTGTCTGAGACCAGATTTGAACTCAGGTCCTCCTGATTCTAGGGCCGGTGCTTCACTGTGCCACCTAGCCACACCTGCATACCTTATTCTTAAAGATTTTACCATTTAACTGGAGAGACCCATACACAGATCACTGTGATAGAAAAGATGGAAATAGAAAGAAGTCCAGGGAAGGCATAAAGAGAAATCTGAGGAAGATTTTGAAATTTATGTATGAAAGTTGTTCACCTACTAGATGGCTATGTACACTGAAAGCACCGATTATTTGGGTGGGTGCATGGGTGGGCAAACCAGCCCCTATTGTATAGGATTCTGCCATCACATTTCAGTTCTACGAAAGTATTGTGGCTAAAGAGCTTTGACATAATCAATGTGATAAGATAATCCCAGATTTACTGGTCTAGAGAACATTCTAGTATTAGAAATATATCCTCTTTGATTTGTATGTTTGGTAGGTCAGCTGAGAAGAGAGAGTTCAAGTCAGTCCCTTTGACCCTGCTTAATTAATAAAGCCCCTATGGCTCATAAAGCAAGATGTTACCACTTAGTGTAAAAAATTTAAAGCCCTAAAAAGAAACGAGGCATCCTATAAAATATGAAAGTCTCTGAGTTGAACATAAACTACCCTCCACCCCCCTCTCCATTGTTCCTGTGTGGAGAGATCCATCTGACCTCATTTTAGGAGTAATCAACTGTGGTTCAGAGATGTATCTGAAAACCTACAAAGCTTTAAACTTCTTCTCTCTGAATGATCGCCAAGTCAGCTGTCAGTGACATTTGATTTGCAAAGATGTCAGTGTTTTCTTTTTCCTTTATAATATTAGCAAATTGTAAGGCAAATTTTATAGCTTACTCAAACACAGGAGGAGAGCGCATTTTATTTTATTGGCAAAGAAATGCAAGTGAATTATTTAAATGCCATTATAATTACTCTCCTTATGGTTTGTATTTCCCAGCATGCAAAATGCTTTCTTTCAAAATCAAAATTTAGGACAACCTCTGTTAAAGAGACAAAAAAAGGGGGTTATAAAGACAAATAATGTTCTGGCTCTGCAGAAGCTTATTCACAGTCTCTAACAACTATAAATGAGGCTCTTTACATATATATATGTATATATATATAATATTTTCCATTGGGGATGCCATTATTTATATAACACTGTATATGTATACATACACACACATATATTTATTTCCATATACATATTATTTTGTCACCTTTAATGTACTGCAGAATTGCATTTTAATGATCTTTCCATCTCATGAGATCATAGATTTAAGGGTGAAAGGGACTTTAGAAGTTATCTAGGGGCGGCCAGGGGGCGCAGTGCGGCCCTGGAGTCAGAAAGACCTGAGTTCAGAGCCAGACACTTAATCCACACAAACAAAAACCTAGCCGTGTAACCTTGGGCAAGTTACTTAACCCCAATTGTTTAAAAAAAAAAAAAGAAGTTATCTAGGCCTACATATCTATTTTGTTTGTATGCAGATGCTTCCTCCAGTAGACTGTGAACTTCTTGAGAATAAGGATAGTGTTTTGCCTTTCTTTGTACTCCTGGTACTTAGCATAGTGCTAGTCTTAGGATAGGTGCTTAATAAATGTTTACTGACCGACTGATTTCATTTTAAAAGTGAGGAAACTGAAGCCCTCAAGATAGATCAAATGACTTGCCTAGGGCCACACTGCCAATTAGTAATAAATTAACAAGTTAACAAGCATTTATCTACTTTGAGCTAGGTAAAGTGTTAAATGCTAGGATACAAAGAAAGGCAAAAAAACAGTATGTGCCCTCAAGGAGTTCACAGTCTAATGGGGAAGAGCCAGGATCTGAACCCAAGTCTCCCGGCTTTCAAATCTAGTAATCTCCCACTGTACAACACAATGTGTCTGTTATATAGTAGGTCCTTAATAAATGGTGAGATAAATGAATGGATGAACCTTATATTTTTGTGAAGTCTTTCTTATGTCAACAACAACAAAAAAGAATACCAAAGTCAACATTTTTTTGGTGGGGGGGGGGGACAAGAATAACAAAGCACAAGAAGGTTGCAGTAGTAGTAGTAGTTGCAGTAGTGGTAGTAGTAGTTGCAGTTGTGGTAGTAGTAGTACTAGTAGTAATAGCTAGCGTTTATATTGAGCCTAATATGTGGTAAGCACCATGCTAAGTGTTTTATGAATATTATCTGAGTTGATCTTTACAACAATCTTGTATTGTTGTTGTTCAATTGTTTTACCCATATCCAACTCTTCATGACCTCATATAGAGTTTATCTTGGCAAAGATACAGGAGTGATTTGCCATTTCTTTTTCTATTCTATTTACAGATGAGGAACTGAGGTAAACAGGGTTAAGTAACTTACCTAGAGTCACACAGCTATTAAGTGTCTGAGGCTTGATTTGAACTTAGGAAGATGAGTTTTCCTTATTCTAAGCCCAGTGCTCTATCCACTGTGCCACCTAGTCACATGGGGGACCATGTGACTAGGTGGCAGAGTGGCTAGTGTGCCAAATCTGAACTCATGCAGACTCATCTTTGTGAGTTAAAATCTGACCTCAGACACTTAGTAGCTGTGTGATCCTGGGCAAGTCACATAGCCCTGTTTGCCTTAGTTTCCTCATTTGTAAAATGAGCTGGAGAAAGAAATGACAAACTGTTCTACTATCTCTGCCAAGAAAACCCCAAATGGAATCATGAAGAATCAGACACATATGAAATGACTGAACAATACATTTAAATTACTTATCTTTAAGTCTGTTATATTCCTTTTCTCCACACCCTGTAGAATGTAACCTTCTTGAGGGCAGTCACTATTCCATTTTTTGGTCTTCCTATCCCCACTGCTGAACACATTATCCTATGTCCTGCCTAATATTAGTTAGAAACTTAACAAATGTTGGACTCAACTGTTAGAGCTGATAAAATGCATATACTGGAAATAGTCCTGGGCTTGGAATCTGGAGGACAAATCTTGATCCCCATTTTGCTTAGAATGGTACTCATATGACCATGGACAAGTTATTTAATCTGAACCTTAGTTTCCTTATTTGGAAAATAGATGTAATAATACCTGAAGCACCTCCCCTCCTGGGGTTGGCCATGAAGATCCAATGGAATAATGTTTAGAAAGTATCTTAAAAGCCTTAAACTTATCTACAAATATCAGTAATCATCAATATGACAGAATAGTTCATACTGGAGGGTCTGTGTAGCTAAAAATTCAGCAAAATCCTAATTGGTAATTTGTGTGGCATCACCAAAACCTGAAGGTTTTCTGGTCAAATTTTATCTTTAACATGTATCATGTAATGTTTGTCTTACGGGAATAAGTGAACATATGAAATGTGTTCTATGATTTACTAAAAAACAAAACAAAACAAAACACATTTTTGACTTAGCTTTTTCTTTTTTAAAGTGAAAAAAAAACTACAAGTTTCAGAAATCTAATCCATTGAGGTATAGGGTCACAGGACTGGGAGATTTAAAGATGGAAAGGACTTTGAAGTGTAAGGATCCCTTCACAGAATGTTTTTAAATGCATAAAATAAAATACATAAGAATAAAAAGGGAATCAATCATATAAAAATAAACATTTCAAAGTATATATGGAAAAAAACAAGATCACAGACCCCAAGTTAAGACCCCTTCATTTAGACCAACCCACTTATTTTGCAGATGAGGACATGAGGCTTAGGGTGAGGAGTCCCTGTCCAAGGTCACATGAGTAGTGAAGTAACAAAGATGGGATGGGAACATGATGGTCTTGTTGGTATAAGAAGCAGCTGATAGCAAAGTGTAAATTTCTATGGCAATTATTTTGCAAAAAGACCTCTATTGTATTATGAGGTTTAAGAGAAAAAATTTGCAAACATGACAGAGCTATTTATTTTTGCTCTGTGTACATTATTTTATTTCCCCAAGTTATAGGGTATTTATTTCAACTACTGATTTATTCCAGCATTGTTAATCAATAATATAGGAAAAATGTTTTAAAGAAAATTAAATTATGAACTGAATTTTGTGGTCAGTTCTTGGTATATTAAGTACTTAAAACAAGGAGATAGTGATTTGTGTGAAAGGGGATGCTTGTTGCCTAGACCTGAATTCAAATACAAGCCTCAGTGACTAGCTGTATAACCTTGGGCTGCCTGCCTCAGTTTCTGCCTCTCTAAAATAGGGATAAAAATATCACCTGCCTCTAATGGTTGTTGTTAGGATCAAATGAGATACTATTTTTAGAGTGCTTTGCAAAGCTTAAAGCACTATGTAAATTCAGACTATTAAAGAATATGAAGCAAACAATATATAGATTGTATATATGTATACAATTAGGATGCAATTGTGTACATGTAGACAATGCTTGCATTATTTATTGCATTTATACATAATATACAGATATTATACACACCTACATATAATATATGTAATAATAAATTGATTGTCAGATAGATACGGACTGTGACTTCATCATAGTAGGGAACTACAGTGAACAAACTACCTTTATCAATGTAGGCTAGTACCTTTTGTACAACGTGTGGCCTCAGATTGCTGCGTAAGGCACTGAGAGATTGTGACTCACCTGGGATCACAGAGTCAGCAATGTGTCAGAGGAAGGCCTTGAACTCAGATCTTTTTGATTCCAAGGCCCATGTCCCAATACCTGATACCACAACCGCTTCACATAATGCATATATGGCTGCTTTGAATAACTGCTACAGAAAAGCATTGGTGAGGGCAAAGTCATTTTTTATAACATCATGGAATTGGGACTTAGAGGATGGCATACAGTCCCCAAGGACGAGATGATTTTTCTTGAACTGTGAACAATTTTAAGCCATTATTTAAGAAACACGAAATCACCAAATCCAATCTAAGCTATATACATGGGGAGCAATAAATTCCCCTTGAGGGATGCAGAGAAAGGCTCTGATGCTGATTTTCTCATTTCCACTGATATCAGAAAAGACTGGTGATGAAGAGAGTTGGGTGAAGGCTTATTTAAAAAGAGGAAAAAAAAAGTCAGTGTCCCTGTGCAGTAGCAGGATGGATTCTTGAGACAGGCTAGGGAGATGTGAGGGTGATGGCATTAGTACTAGACAATACATCTTGATAAAAATGCAGTGAGCAGGTAAGGTGCCAGGGAGGCAAATGAGTCCTAAATGTCTAGTGAAATAAAAATATAACTCCAAGAAGGCAATAAGGTTCCAAAATATTTCACCCAATACTGCCTTTCCTTCTGCGCAAAGTGCAAAGAAATATGTGCCATGCTTAAGTTCTACCTGTCAGAGGAGAGATATTTGGATATGGATGTTTTATTCATTTAAGTGGGCTTCGCTATATCACATGGAACCCAAGCCAGCTGGCTTGCTTCTTTTAAATGATGATTTCTCAGGCAGTACTTCATATTCTTCCACCCCTTCATAGATATTTATAGAAAATTCAGAGCAAGCTGTCTCAGGCTCAAGAGGCTATGCACAGACTCTCTGCTCGTGTGCTGGCATTACTAGGCCCTTTACTATTTGGGGGGCTCAGGGCTGGCTGCTGATTCTGGCCATTGATTTTAACTCATAGCTCAGAGAATATTCCCATGTAGAAGTATTCCCATCAACATCAGATCAGCACATGGCAATACTGTAATAGAGTTTTAAAAGGACCAATATCGATGGGGTGGGAGGGAGTGGCAGTACAGGTCTGAAATCCCAGATACCAGGGAGGCAGAGGCTTAAGAGCTCTGAGCTGCAGTGGGGACAAAGCTGAACGGGTGTCCACAACAAGTTCAGCACCAATAGGGTGAGCCTCTGGGAGTGGGGGAAGAGGATGATGGCCCAGGGTGTCTAAGGAGGAAGAACTTGCCCAGGTTGTACATAGAGCAGGTCAACACTCCTACATTGGGATCTAATGGTAGCATTTCCAGTTTGGGAGAAATGGAAGACCCTCTCTCTCTCTCAAAAAAAAAAAAAAAAAGGACCAATATCTATGTTTTGAATTAAATTCAGTCACAAAATAGATGATTTCATCTCTGAAATCCAAACTACAGGTTTACCAACACCTGGATCATGGATGGAGATTTATGCTCTGATCATATTCAGGATACCTTACAGTTATTGGTTTTAAGGAAAGGTATTAAACATACTCATTTATCCTCTCACCCAAGTCTCTTCTTCCTTATTTTAAGTCACCGCCTTTTAAATTATTAAATGGAAATGAAGCCCCATCTCCTTTTTAATTGTTGAGTTTACTTCTTTGCAACAGTTGAGCCAGACTCTGCATGGTTATTTAGTGAGGATGACTGGCTTCCTTGATATCCCACGAGGGTTCCCTTAAACTTTATTGGTGCGACAGTGGACACTTTCTAGCTAATCAAAAATGGATCAAGACTGCAGAATAAATAAGGCCTTCAAAGCAGAGCTCTTGACAGGCTCTATTCAAGTGCAACAAAATTGCTGAGACTTCAAGAAAAGGCCAGGGTAGATGAGTTACTTCCTATCCACAAACAGCATTTTCCCTGCTTTCTAGTTAGTTTAGAGAGCAGGCAGGAGAGGCAATGATTAAAAGACAAAGAACAGAAGACATTTTAGCATTTAACTTAAATTCCTCTTTTCTAGAATACCAGCCACACAAAACAAAACTATAATTTTATTTGATTTCAGGATCACAGGCTCTAAGAACTGAAAGGCATTTCATTTTTGGTATTATTTAGTCCAACACCCTCATTTTACAGAGGGTGGAAAGTTAGGATTAGAGAGATTAAATAGACCTATTTTTCATCCCTAAGTCAGGGTAATAAATGAGTTTCAGTTGCATGCTTTTCTCATTGCAGTCATTTAATTATGCTCTCTTGCTTCTCCTGGTCATTACCTGGTCTTTTTTCTCTCTATTACAGAAGTTGTTTCTATTCTTCATGAAGATTGATCCATTTACTTGCCCTGCTGATTTGATTCCTTCCCACTTCCTCCAAGACCCAGCTCCAGCAATTATTCCCTCTCTTTTAGGAGTATTCAATTGTGCCCTTATCAATAGTTTTTTCTTAATCCCCAACTGGGTTATAGGTATGTTCAGATCTCTTTAATCCTAAAAAAGCCTTCTACTGACCCTTCTAATCCATCTTTCTCCTCTCATAGCTAACCTTCCTGAGTTGCCTACTCTTAGAACCTTTATTTCTTCACTACCCACTCTCTTGAATTCTTGCCATCTGCCTTGTCCCCACCAACGTTCTATCACCAGTGACTGTCTAATCACCAAATCCAATGGCTTTCTTCTCTGTAGCATTCAACATTAACGACTACCCTTCCTACTAGATTCTTTCTTCTCCATAAGACCCAGGTGTATATTCTTCTTCTGATGTTTACCATTTATGTAACCTAGGTTAGTGCATTTAACTTCTCTAGGCCCCAGTTTCCTCATCTGGAAAATAAGGGGTGGGATTAGATGACCTCTGAGGTGTCTCCTAGCTCTAGACCTAAAATCTTATGATTATTGGCTTCAGAAATTTGGTTTGCCTCTTACTGCTTTAATTCTTCCTCCTGTTTCCATTGCTGGTCCTTTGCTTCTATTCTTGATCTCATAAAGTGGATGCTCACCAAAGTCCCATCTTTGGTCCCCTATACTTTTCCCCCTATACAGTCTCTTTCAATCCTATAGCTTCAACTAATTTCTACATTGTTGGAAGAGACTTCCAAATCTCTCTCTCCAGCCTTCTTCTCTCTTCTGAGCACCAGAGTTGCAAACCAAATTGCCCAAAGACCATTTCTGTGTAGCTGTCCATCGGCATTTCAAAGTCAATACACCCCCAAATAGAATTCTGTTTCTTCCTTTTTCCTCCCAACTCGACTACTTCTGGCTGCCATATCCCCACTAATCCTTTTCATGTTCTTAACCTTGAAGTTGGGTTTGACTTCTCTCTTGCAAATTCTTGCCCATTTCCACCACCTTAACATTTCTTTCATGTTTCCCTTCCTCTTTATTTCTACTGCCACCATGCTGGTATAGGCCCCAGTGAACATCCTCTTGCACCTATATAATAGCCTCCAAAGCAGGAGCCACTCTCATTACTCCAATGCATCCTCTATTAAAGAATAGACAATCAGGATGTCAGGATAATCTATAAGTAAACACCCAGTCAAGCCACTCCTTTGATCAAAAAACTCCTGTGGCTCCTTTTTGCCCACAAAGAAAAGTTCAAATTCCTTTGTTTGGCATTTAAAGCCCTTCACAATCTGACACTGCCCTATCCTCCCAGGCTTATTTCATGTTTTTCCTCTCCACACATTCTACTTCCAGATAACTGAGCAATTCTCCATCCCTCAAATACATCTTGTGCTGCCTTACTGCCCTATTTGCTCATCATATTCCCTATGTCTAGAGTCAGTATATCTTCCTTTCTTTCGATACTTAACCCATTCTTGATAACCCCATACAAATGACTTATCTGTTATAAAGCCCTTCTTTTTCCTGTGTCAACAAATACCACCAGGCCTTCTGTTTCCCTAAAGAGTGAATCATATATTATCTGGTATCAGAATTATTTGTCTATGTGTCAAGACCTCCTACTTGAATGGACATTCCATGAGGGTGAAGTCTATCTTAAATAAACTTTACCTCCCTCTCCATATGCAGCACAGTGCTCTCTACACATAGCTGCCACTCACTGTGTGTTTGTTGAAAAATCAGTTGCATGCATAATTTTATAAGTAATTATCTGAAATATTGAGTATTTTGGTGCTGTGGAATGGTTAGGAATCTATTATGGCAGTGGCTCAAATTCATATATATATATCAAAATCTTCCTTCAGGCTGGCAATCTAAGTGTATCACTACCCATACTTGGCAGATCTTAATTATTGTTTCATAAATGAATGTTATTTTGAAAACAATCTAGTCACATTATATAACTCAGGGGTAGAATGGACAAACTTTTAACTAAGGTGAAATGAATGATACTAGTAGGTTACTTTAAATGTGCAGCAGTCTGCAGATTTAAGGTTTTTTCATAGAGAAGATAAGAAGTTGGGTGTGGGAAAGTCAAATTAACCAGATAATTTCATTACAGTATCTTTGGGCTAGCCTACATTTTTCATTAAACTTAAGAGAACAGAAACTCTTTCTCTATAGAGAAAGTTTTTAAAAAATTGCAGGGAGTATGGGCAAAAATAGCCATGTGCCTTCATTAATGATATATAATAGGAGCTTCTACATTATAAACATTATCATCAAGTCTATAAAGTGTTTCCCTGCTTGACTTGGAAGTCAAAGCAAGCTGATTCTTCTACTCAGTATTAATAGATGTGTAATGGAAATATGGCTTGATGAGAGCATTTAATGAGGAATACATGACTCTGGACATTCTGGGGACAGTAACGACAGTGAGGTTCATCCCATTGCCTGAGGCCTGCCTTCCATCAGAAATAACAATTCAATTTCTGCAAGGACAGTGACAGATGCCACTTTCAGGGAAGGAACTGTATGGATGGAGCCCATTATCTTGCTTAGTGTTTGGGCAGTGTAATTTCAGGCACCTTTCCTTTTTAATTAGGGGTCGGAGAGATACTGACCTAAGGAGTTTATTATTTACTATTCCTTGCCTCTAAAAGTCCATGCTGATAATGAAAGAGCCAATTATTCACATTCCCTGCCAATCTAAGCTTCTTCCCCCATCCCCTTGACATTTCATACTAATCAATTATCTTTTTTTTCTGAAAGTTTAAGACAGTGACATTTTCACATATTAACATTTCACTTAGAATCACAGAAGCTCAGAGTTGGAAGGGATCTTACTCAGGGGATAATATAGCTTAGTGGTTCTCATATATTTTGGTTTCAGGACCTCTTTACACCATTAAAAATTACTGAGGATTATAGTTAAGTGCCAGGAAGAAAGCAAAGAAGGGTGTGTTTCAGTAAATATAGATGCCAGAAATTCTACAAACTAAAGCCCAAGTACTGTACTAATGGGAAAACCTCTCAAGCCTTCACTCTAGATCTATTTACTCTTACCTTAAAACAATATTAGTTAATTTAATTACATGGTTTTTTTTACTATGTCTGAGTTTAATTTTGTATTTCTTCTAGAGACCTGCAAAGTGTATTCACTGTACACAGCTGGTACTTTAAAAAAATATCTGTTGAATAGATGGTTGAATGATTAAAGTGACTTTTAGAGGCAGACACACTAAGAGCTTCCTTCCCTACAAATTCAGCACAGGGGCAGTCTTTTAATACATCAATAGCCTTTAAAGGCATCACTATGTAATAGCATAGTGTAATAGTTGATGTTCATAAGGATAGCATACTTTCATCAAGAAAAAATTAAATTATGTTAATTACATTGTTAGGAAAGCATAAACTACTATGATATATGTGAGAAAGATTTCCACCAAAATGGTTAAATTAAGAAATCTTTGGTGCTTAATGGGGTGTAGAAGTAAATTTCAATTATCTAGAAAATTCACATATATGGAAAGCTTCATTTCCCAATGATGCTAGACAACTGAGATGTCACTGTGTATTAAGATTTTCCCACCATGAACTATTTTACCTTTCAGGTCTCTAAGAGATGACTGCCTATTCCCAGAACAAAGTTTTCATGCTGCTGTTAAATGTAGAGCAAGTTACCCATGTCTTTGTATGCAAAAGCACCTGGCATACAAGAGGTACTTAAAAATGCTTATTGATTGAAAAAAATTCAATTATTAAGCATTTATTAAGTACCTCTTGTGGGCTAGGATGCACACATGCACATGGACACATGAATAAATCTTTCAATTCAATTCATTGTCACAGACATTTATCAAGGGCCTGCCATGTACAAGGCACTGGAAAGAATGCAAAAACAAACAAATGCTGGCCCTGTCCAGAAGGAGCTTGCTCAATCTTGGTTATGAAAAAACAGGGCTAAAATGCTCCCAATATTCCTACAAAACACAAGGTTTAAGGCAAATTAAAACATTTGAATGCATTTTTCTTCTGCCACTTCCATAGTGAAACATATATCCATTGGGCTAAGCCTGAATAGTATTTAAGAATATGAAGAAGCTAGGTGGGGCAGTGGATAATGTACAAATCCTGCCTCAGATACTTACTAGATGTATGACCTTGCACAAGTCACTCAACCTCTGTTTGCCTCTTGTCTCCTCATCTGTGAAATCAGGTTACTGAACAGCACCTCCCTCACAAAGTTATTGTAAGGGTAAAATGAGAAAAAAAATGAATAAAGGGCTTCCCAAATCCAAAAGTACTTTATTGATGCAAGCCCATATTAACTACAGCTATCACTTTCTGAAAAGGCATGATGATGTATGGATGTATAAGAGGCTGGTAAGAATTGCATATGCTACTAATTATACTTCTGGTCCCTAAGTCAAAAAGTTTCCTCTTCCCTATATGATGCATATGGTGTGTCCCTACTTAGTAACCCTTTGCTAAACTTCTTGGAAGGTTTTGTAGGTGGGAGAAGGAGAAAGCAAACCATTTTGGTAGTCTTCCCCTTGCTTTGCTCCCAGTCCTTCCTTAAATAATTGTCAGCTAAAGGCATTTTATTGTCAGGCTCTCTCCCATGCCTATAATTCTGATCTCTGTCACCACGATATTTGCGAAATATGTTTTTGTGCATGGTCATGAGCCATGAACACAACAGTTTTTGAAGAACTGCAAATGAGTGTCACAGAGATGGGAGTTCAGAGGGGAATAACAGAGAAGTACATGCAATTGATGACAAATACAGCTTGTTTGTACTGAACTGCCTGTATGTTGTCTCCCTTATTAGACTATGAGTTCTTTGATAGCAGGGGTCATGTTTCTGCCCTTCTTTGTACCTTCAGGGCTTAGCACAGGGTCTGGCTCATGGCAGCTACTAAATAAATATATATCGACTGGCTGATAACAAACTGGAACAGATGAGGAAGTGAGAAGAGAAGACAGAGTGAGGGATGTCATCAGGGAAATGTATGATCGAAAAATAAGGTGAGAAGGTCACATGGGGAGGCAGAGGGATAACAGGTGGGCAGCCTGAGCATGCCACAAATATCCTCAAAATGCCATGAGAGTGAAGAAGTTTCTTGACATGTTAGATGAAGTGCCTATGGGATACAGAGAAGATTTGTATCACATGGAGTAAGGCAGAGATGGATTGTGATCTGCAGGGCTGAAGGGAACATCCAGACAGACGGGGTTACAGATCCATCTTAATATGTGTCTGTAGTCTGCATGTTAATGGAAGGGAAGGAAAAGGAATAATTTATATAGGGTCTATTATATGCCAGGCATTGCACTAAATTTTTTTTAATGAATATTATCTCATTTTATCCTTGTAATAGGCCTATTAGGTAGGTGCTGTTATAACTCCATTTACACGTGAGGCAACTGAGGCAAACAGAGGGTAAGTGACTTACCCAGGGTCACTCAGCTACTAAGCACCTGAGGCCAGATTTGAACTCAGGTCTTCCTGACTATAGGCCCACACTCCTTGCATAGTGTTGCCTCACAATTTTCAATATATGTACAATAGCTTTTTTCTATGTTGTTAATACTTCAAGGAGTTGGGATTTTGTCCACTTGGGTATGTCTATCACTGATGCAGACTGCAAGTCCTCTACAAGATGGAAGACTGGGAAAAAGTTAAAAAAACAAAAACAAAAAACTTGGGAAGACTTGCACACAGAGGGAACTAGTAGAACTAGGTGAAAATGTATACAATAACAATAACATTGGAAAAATGAACAAGTTTGAAAGACCAAAGAACTCTGACCAATGAAACAACGAACCACGATTCCAGTTGACTGCTGATAAAACATGTTCTCTGTCTCTTGGCAATGAAGAGATGAACTAAATATTCTGAATGAAATGGAAATGTACATTTCTGCACATGGGTAATGAGGGAATTAATTTTCCTTTAGGTCTGTGCATATTTGTAACAAAGGTTTTGTTTTTCTTTTTTCAGTGTAGGGAAAGGACTTAGGAGAAAGAAAAAACAAATACATGTTAACTGGAAAAAATGAATCAAAATTCAAGAAAAGGAAGAAGGATAGAAAAGAATAAAGATGGTAGGAAGGAAAGGAGGGAGGGAGGAAGGAAGGAAGAAGGAAGGAAAGAAGGAAGGAAGAAAGGAAAGAAAGAAGGAAGGAAAGGGGAAGAGAGGAAAGGAAGGAGGGAAGGAAGGATGCTATGGTTAAAAGCTTCATCAGCCTGTGGCCAAATCAGTAACATGTCTCTCTTACTCAGCCAAGGCTGATTCTCAAACAAAAGACATAGTCTAACCCTGAGCCTACACTCAAAGCTTTTTGAGTTTATTGGCACCTTCTAGAGCTCATATTCCACTAGCATAGCCTTTGAGAAATCACGGTTACAACCACAACGAAGCATCAGAGCTGGAACATTAGTGGGTTTTGATAATCTATGCATCCTTTAAAGATCTGTGGTCTCATGGTTGTGGGTACTCCCTCTCTCCTGATGCTGATTTAATCCCATTCTTCAGGCATATGGCCTTTAGAAGTTGCTATGCCTAAAAAAATTAATTACTGAGTAGCTACCCTGCTAATCATGAGGACTTGCATGTAAATTTTTGGTTTGGACCATAAGGAACTCCCAGTGTGGAAACCCACTACATTTTCTGTTCTTTAAAGTCTTAGCAAGTAATTTGGGCACTGAAAATTTAAGTGGCCAGCCCATGGTCACAGAGCCAGCATAGGTCTGAGGCAAGACTTGGACCATGGTTTTCTTGACTCATATGCTAGCCCTTTTTCTACTATGCCCCATCAAATAGATATTTTCATATTGCCCCTAAGGAGGTCTGGCAAATGGAATTTTCCCAAAAGGAGATGCAGGACATCTACCTAACACCCCAAGTAATTTTGTGGGAGCTCACATGCAAACTCTTCTAACATGAGCCAACACATGAAAGGAGTTCCTCAGAAAACAACAGAACTACTTTAGACTTTGCTATCACTAGCAAGAAAAATTTTAAAAATCTAATGAGGACAATTTTATAAAAGGGATAAACAAAAGCAAGGAGACTTTTCCAAAGAGGAGTCTAAAGAAATATTTTTGCTTCAAAAGATCAAGAGATTCCCATTATATTGACCCTAAATTCATCATCTACTGAGATAATTGCAAACTGCTTGGCGGAGTATTTGGCATGTAGTAGGTGCTCAGTAAAAGCTTACTGAAAGGGTTAGGAAAAGCCTAACTATGGGAGTCAACAGGCACTAGGCTAGGCCTTACTTTTGTGGGTATCCTAATAGTGAATGGCTTCTGTGTTAAGGCATTAGAGGCATATAAGAAGACATAACTTTTCCTTTAGATATTAATTCTCTATGAAGAAAGTTGTCACATATATTAATATATTGATAGGAGCACTTTTTGTAGAATTAAAAAAATGGAAGCAAAGTAGATGTCATAATTTGGGAAAGCTGTGGTACATGAATAGAATGGAATATTACTGTGTGGTAAGAAATGGTAAGCGTAAGAGATACTGAGAAGCATGGAAAGACTTACCAGAACTGATGCAGAGTGAAGTAAGCGAAGCCAAGAAAACAATATATAAAACAAATCAATTGCTTTAAAATGAATTTTGTGAAATTAAAAAAAACAACAACAACAAGCATGGCACTAAAGAAGAGATATGAGAAGACAGTCATTAGGCATTTATTAAGCACTTATATGATAGGCATGCTGGAGATACAAGGAAAGGCTTTGTTTCTATATATGTACAACTCTTACTTGCACATGGTTGTTTTAACCTTTCTATACAATTTATCATATTCACATGTAAATATGATAAATTGGAGATAATTGAGGGAAGGTCCTAGCATTAAGGGAGATTATGAAAGGCTTTTCATAGAAGGTTGAATTTTAGGTAAGCCTGGAAGGAGGCAGGGAAGCCAGGGGGTGGAGATCAGGAAGGAGAGTATTCTAGGCATTTGGGACAGTCAGTGAAAATACATGGATTTGGGAGATGAAGGAGGTCTGTGTCAATGGAATACGGAGTGTATGGAGGCAAGTGATGAGTAAGAAAACTGGAAGGGGGCCAGCTTATGAAGGGCACTGAATGCCAAATAGAAGATTTTATGTTTAATCTTGGAAGGTGTAGTTTACTGAGGAGGTAGTGAATGTGGGTGGCATGGTCAAACCTGTGTTTTAGGAAGATCAGTGTGAAAGCAGAGTGAAAGATGAACCTGAAGGAGTGAGACTAACCAAGAGGCTATTGCAATAGTTCAGAGGCAAGGTGATGAGACCCTGTACCTGGGTGGTGGCAGTGTCAGAGGGAAGAAGGGAGCATAGAAGAGAGAAGTTACAAAAGTAACATTGAGAGATCTTGGCAACAGATTGGGTATGGAAAAGGAGAATGAGCAGAGTCAAGGATGACACCTAGATTTCATGGTTGCATCCTCTAGAATAACTGGGGAGTTAAGAAGAGGGCAAAGATAACTAGTTCAGTTTTGGACATGTTGAGTTTAAGACGTCTATGGGACATCCAGTTCACCATATCTAATAGGCAGTTGGAGACCTGAGTCTGGAGTCAGCAGAAAGGTTAGGGATGGCTAAGGAGACTTGAGATTCATCAACAAAGAGGTGATAATTGAATCCATGGGAGCTGATGAGATAACTAATGAAAATAGTAAAGGAGAAGAAAAGAGGGCCCAGGACAGAGTCCTGGGGGTCAGCCACCATTAGTGGGTATGACCTAGATAAAAATCCATCAAAGAAAAATGAGGAGTCTAATAGGCAGGAGGAGAACCAGGATATACTAGTATCATGGGAATTAGAGAGAAGAGAGCATCAAAAAGAAGGGGGTACTGACACCCCTGCTCCACTCCTTTGAAGAGTCAGGTTGATGTGTGTGGAACACAGCAAGTATTTTCAGACTTTTTTGATGTACTGATTAGTTTTGCAGGTTTAAAAAAAATTTATTTTTTCTTTCTCTTTTTTTTTGTCTTTTTGGAGGAGGAAAGGCAGGGCAATTGGGGTTAAGTGGCTTGCCCAAGGTCACACAGCTAGTGTTAAGTGTCTCAGGCGATTTGAACTCAGGCCCTCCTGACTCCAGGGCCTGTGCTCTATTCAATGTGCTACCTAGGTGTCCCTCCCTTTTTTTTTTTAAGTATTTTTTGTTATATAGGATAGTTCTCTGGGAGGAAAAAGGAGGAGGGATACTGGGAGAAATTCTGGTGATGTAAAAAAGCAAGTACAGCAACAAAAAACATATTAAAAAAAGATACTGAGTTCTTGAGTTCAGATGGTCAACACTAGGTAGGGGTGATAATTCCACTTCCATTTTGTGTGAGTGTGGCTTCCCTGGAACTCTTCCTAGACCTTTTCCTACACGAGTCCTTCAGTATCAGCACATAAATCATGCAGAATATAAAATTGGTGAGACTTCACTTCTTGTTACTAATTTTTGTAACCTCTGAGAGGGTTTGGGGGGGTGTCTTAGTTTTGCTGATTGTCTGCGACTGCCAGGTTTGCTCCAGATGTGGGGAAAAAAAAAGTGCTGACTTGGTTGGGATGCTTGGACTTACTTGATAAAGTATTTGATTCCATCTGCTGTGTAAGCTTCCTCCCATCCATAAGGTAGACCTAAAGTAAAAAGAGAAAATATTCAACTTAAAATAACTTTACATCATGCACTTAGTAAAGCAATTTGACTTCATAGATGAGTACCATTCTTTTATTGGTATATATAATAATAACAATAGTAACAACTAGTATTTATATAACACTTTAAGGTTTGTAAAGCACTTTATAAAAGTTATTTCATTTGTTTCTCACAATAACCTTGGGAGGCTGGTACTATTATTAAGGATGAGAAAAGTAGGAAGACAATTTAAGTGACTTGCCCAGGGACACAGCTAGTAAGTGTCTGAGAAAGGAGCCTAACTTTGGTCTTGCCAAAACACATTTACTGAATAAATTCATCTCCCTAGAAAGCAGAATTAAGAAATGTGAGACTTGCTTTGACTACTTAGCCTTTGAATACCACAATAAATACAAAACAGTTAATAGCCTTTCCCCTTGGATGCAATCACTTAGGTTGTGGTTTGCCATTTATATTTGAAAAACATTTCTGGCAGTGAGATTCAAGCAAAAATGTATGTTTCAAGACAGAGCTGTGGAGCATGTAAGATGACTCCTCAATGTCCTGTCTAGCTCAATTGAATCAGATTCAACAAATGTTTAAGCCATACTGTCTGTAAGGCAATGTACTCAAGTGTGGAGGATACAAAAGCAAAAACTGACCCTGATCTCAAGGACCTTGTATTCTATTGGAAAGATACTATAGATGCATGGATCAGAAACATAGGACATACAAACAATAATTTTAAGAGAGAGATGATGGCTTTGAACCAGATTTGAATATTAGGCCTATGCCACAAGGAGGACATTGATACAGAAGTTCCCTCAAATGCCAAAAATATTTTTAGTACTGCTTTTTGTAGTAGCAAAGAGCTGGAAATAAAGCAGATGCCCAACACTTAGAGAACGTTTAAATAAAGGATGGCATGTATGCAATGGAATATTATTGTGCTAAAAGAAATGTGGAACTTGATGAATACAGAGAAGCATGTGAAGACTTAGGTGAACTGATTCAAACTGAAGCAAACAGAGCCAAGAAGATATACACAATGACTACAATAATGTAAATGGGAAGAACAATCACCAAAAATAATTGAAAATGAAACAAAGAACAAGCATGAGCCCAAAGAAGAAATATGAGAAGATATCTGCCCCTATTCCTTTGCAGAGAGAGGATGTGTAACACAGCATATATTTTAAAACTTTTTTTTGATGTATTGAATCATTTTGCCCATGTTTTCTTTTTTCCATTTTTTCTTTCAAGACTTCTTCATTTTGTTTTGTTTTATGGGATTGCTATCTTAGAGGGGAGAGGAGAAGGAATGCTGGGAAAAATTAGGTGACAAAAATTATCAATAAAATTTATTATCAACAACACTTGATTTTAGATTTTAAAACTTTGAATTCCAGATTCCTTCCCTTCTTCCTTCGTCACCCACCCTTACTGGGAAGATATGCAATTCAATATAGGCTATACATGTATAGTTACGCAAAACATTTTCATAGTGGATATACTGTGAAAGACTGACTATATTTCCCTCCATCCTATCCTGTCCCCCACTTGTTCTATTTTTTACTTTGACCCTGTCCATTTTCAAAAGTGTGTGCTTCTAACCACCCTCCCCCCCAATCTACCCTCCGTTCTACCATCCCCCCACTTATCCCCTTCCCCCTACTTTCCTGTAGGGTATTTAGTATGTATGTTATTCCCTCCTTAAGCCAAATTCAATGAGAATAATGTTGACCCATTCTCTTGTGCCTTCCTGTTCTTCCCCTCCACTGTAACAGTTTTCTCACCTCTTTTATGAGATATTTTACCCTATTCTGTCTCTCCCTATCTCCTCTCATTATATCCCTCTCACCTCTTAATCTTATTCTTAAATATCATCCCTTCCTATTCAATTGATCCTGTGCCCTGTGTCTATGTATGTATACCTGCACACATATATACACATACATATGTATTCATATAGCACATATACCCTCTTCTCTCTATATATACACACACAAACATATATATACACATACATTTATATTCCCTTCAATTATGCTCATACTGAGAAAAGTATCATAAGTTACAATTATCATTTTTCCATGTAGGAATGTAAATAGTTTAACTTTGATAAATTCCTTATGATTTCTTTTCCCTGTTTACTTTCTCATGCTTCTCTTGCTTTTTGTATTTGAATGTCAAAATTTCTATTCAACTCTGTTTTTTTCATCAATAATGCTTGAAAGTCCTCTTTCATTGAATGACCATATTGTACCCTGAAACATTATACTCAGTTTTGCTGGGTAGGTGATTCTTGGTTTTAATCTTAGCTCCTTTGACCTCTGGAATATAATATTCCAGGCCCTTCAATCCTTTAATATAGAAGCTGCTAGATCTTGTGTTGTCCTGATTGTTTTTCCACAGTATTCAAATTGTTTCTTCTTGGCTGCCTGTAATATTTTCATCTTGATCTGGGAACTCCAGAACCTGACTATAATATTCCTAGAAGTTTTCTTTTTGGGATCTTTTCCAAGATGTGATCAGTGAATTCTTTCAATTTCTATTTTGCCCTTTGGTTCTAAAATATCAGGGCAATTTTCCTTGAGAATTTCTTGAAGGATGGTTTCTAGGTTCTTTTTTTTTTTTGATCATGGCTTTCAGGTAGTCCAATCATTTTTAAATTCTCTCTGCTGGATATATTTTCCAGGTCAGTGGTTTTTCCCATGAGATATTTCACATTGCCTTCTATTTTTTCATTTGTTTGGTTCTGTTCAATAGTATCTTGATTTCTCATAAAGTCATTAGCTTCCATTTGCTCCAATCTAATTTGGAATTATTCTCTTCAGTAAGCTTTTGAAATTCTTTTTCCATCTGGTAAATTTGGCTTTTTAAGGCATTCTTCTCCTCATTGGCTTTTTGGGACTCTTTTGCCATTTGAGTTCATCTATTTTTTTAAGGTGTTATTTTCTTCAGGAAGGTTATTGACTCTCTTTTCATGATTTTCTTTTATCATTCTCATTTCTCTTCCCAATTTTTCCTCCATTTCTCTTACTTGATTTTCAAAACCCTTCTTGAGCTCCTCCATGGCTTGTAACCATTTCATATTTTTCTTGTCAGCTTTTGGTGGAGGAGTTCTGACTTCATTGTCTTCCTCCCCTTCAGGGGGGAGGAGGGGGATCCTTTTTGTCCCCAAAAAAAGGAATCCAAAGTTGGATTGCTGTGCTTGCTTTGCTTCCTTTGCTTGCTTATGCCACTCAATTACTTGACTTTTGAGCTTTTTGCCACAGTAGAACTCTGCTACCAGAGAGGAGAGCTTTGTCCCAAATCGCCGGGGTTTTTGTAGCTGCTGGAACTATTAGGTGGGCACTATCTCTACAGCCCCCACAAGCTCTGGCTTACTGGTCACAAACCCCAGAACCTCCACCCAAGGCAGCAATCTAGATCCAAGCAAGTTAAAGCAAGAGCGATTACCCTCTGAATGGTTGCTTGGTCCCCCTACGATCTGCAGGTCAGGAGCTCTGACATGGTGGCCCTTGGACTAAAACCACAGGCTAACGTGGTGCTGGGCTCAGCTCCCAGAATGCTGTGATGGACTCTTCCTCTTAGGCCTGCCAGGCTGCCTGCAGCGGGAGATTTGTTTCTCTCTGTCACTTTGTGGGTTCTGTAGTTCTAAAATTTGTTTAGAGTCATACTTTATAGGTATTTGAGGTAGTTATGGGAGGAGCTCACAGAGTTTTCCTGCTTCTACACTGCCATCTTGGCTCTGCCCCCATCATCATTACTTTTTGAAAGAGTGAGACAGTGTTAGCAACTAAAGGGAACAGGAAAGGTCTCAGGAAGCACGTGACACATGAGCTATGCTTTGAAGTGAGCTCTAGATTTCATGAGTCAGAGGTGTGGAAGGAGTATGATTTGTAAAAGAAAGAGAGGTGAGATAAGGGGCATCACTTCCCCTGACAGAAGGAGAGCAAGAACTATTCTACTAGTTTTTTACTTGTTTCCTTCTTGCTCTCACCAGCACCTAGTTGAGTTCTCCTTGACACATAGTAGGAACTTAATAAATGCCAACTAATTTGAGTAGGGTGGATTGCTTGTGGGTCAATTTGAATTGGTTAAAGGGTACAAGAAGCATAGGTAGGCATCAGACTGTAGAGCGGTTTGAATGGCTGGTTGATTGTTTTGTATTTTAAACCTAGAGGCGATAGGAAGCTGCTAAAGAAACTTTGTGTTTCTATGATCATTATTTTCCCATTCTTTCGTGTAACCTCTCAAGGCAATCTGACATGCATACACCAAGCTGGCAGGAGATCACACACAATTTTTTGACAACTGAAAATTCCTTCTGGGGCTCTAAAGTATGCCTCGGTGCAATGGAACAGCAGGTTGAGTCCCGCGTTACAGAAGAACTCCTCCATCCAACCTGCAAGAGTCTACGAGAGCAACTGGGTTAATGAATAAAACTTGACACTATCCAGTTCCTCTCGGCACCAACTATTTTTCAGAAGCTGCTAGCAGCAACTGGTGTTCAATTCATGATTAATGAAAGGTGGTCTTTTAAAACGAATCTCCAAATTTTTTTTCAATAATAATGTGGACAGAATGCACCCCTGAACAGAAATTCTGAACTTAAGACCACATAAAATACTGGCTGATTTTTTTCCCCACTTTTTTTTTTACCTAATTAACTTCTCAAAAGCAGAAAATGAGCTTTTGAGAAAATTCCATTTGAAGTCAGCATGAATAAACCCATGTTTTTTCAAAGGCCTCCTAAATGACATTATGCATATTTCCTTTTAGTTTTTCTTTTTTCCAGTAAAGGCTCAGACAGACATCACAAGCCATATTGCTACCTCTCTACAGATCAAGCAGATTTGTTACTGCCTTTTCACACATTTACAAGTCTTTGTCACAGACCACTTTAGTCATTACTGGCAAGTACTTCACCAGCAGAGAAGAATCTGATAATTCTATACAGAAACCTGCCTTTACCCAAAAAATGTTCCACAATAATGGGGCTATGGGTCAATATCACATAAAACCTGAAGGACTTCCCAGCCTTTCTGAAGCAATTATATAAATATATATATATATATATGTATATATATATGTATGTATGTATATATGTATATATATGTATGTATGTATATATGTATATATATATATCTATATGGACTTTTCTGCACTCAGCTAATTACATTCTCATCTGTATTCCTAACTTCTTATATAAATGATTATCTTACTAAAAAGAATGGGAAAAGTCCATTTGAACATAAAGACAGAGGTGAAATGTGTATCAAAGTCAAAATTCTACTCTGATTATTTTACACCAAAGATGGTGAAACAGCATTCAATGCTCACAATGGACTCATTATAAAGATATAACTTATGAATATTTGTTCTTATTTAAGCAAAGTGTTCTTCTAGTCATTAATTATAGTGATAAATAAATACCTTCCTATTTATTTGGTCATATTTTTAGCTGAAGGCAGAATGGCATAATGGGTATATAGGAGGCCTTGAAGTCAGAGAGCCTGGGGTTCATGACCTGCTTCTGATATAGATTGGGTTTGTGACTATAGTCAAGTTGCCAAATATTCTAATGCCCCAGGCAACTCTGTAAACGATGAGTCTCAGATGAGCTAACATGGTGGAGTTTCCATACATTGATGGAAATCATAGCCCTAGGTTTAAAAAACATAGCTGTTGAAAGATAAACCTCCTGTGCATTTTTTTTTTACTTAAATGGTTAGAAAATCCATTCTTCTTAATACAATTCTATTGCTATCATTTAATTTTCCAAGTACAAATAGTTTCTCTCTATAAATGATATCAATAATAAATGACATCATAAAATGACATTAATTAATCTCTTAATGATAGTTCAGGAACACAAAATATAAGCTGCCTTTACTTGGGCCATTCTCTTCATCGCATTCTTATGGGAGGTTTGGATTCTGCTCCTTACATCCTGAAAGGAAAGTAATCATCTTGTTTTATCCAAAACCTCCACTTTGGGCTGCTATCTGTGTATCCATGCCTCCTCTTTGTTTTCTAGCTACCCTTAATGTGCCATTTTCCTCCAATGGAATCTAAGCTCCTTGAAGTCTGGGACTGTTTTAATTGTAAGAGCTTAGTAGAATACCTGGCAAAATGTAAGTGTTTAATAAATTCTTTTTGTATTCATTCATAATTCATTCAATGCCCAATTTCTTTCTTTCTTTTTTTTTTTTGGTTTTTGGAGGGCAATTGGGGTTAAGTAACTTGCCCAAGGCCACACGGCTAGGTTTTTATTTGTGTGTGCATTAAGTGTCTGAGGCCAGATCTGAACTCAGGTCCTTCTGACTCCAGGGCTGACGCTCTACTCACTGCACCACCTAGCCGCCCCCAATGCCCAATTTCAATACCTTGAGGATGTATTACTTCATCCATGTGAGTACTGATGCATATTATAACTGCTAATAGCTCATAGAAGGCCTTTCAAGAATGTCTATGGATGAAAAATTCTTCATTTTGGGACCTAGGTCTCTGATTTTAGATTGGTACTCAGACAAAAGACCTATAATTGGTTATTAGGTCTTTCAACTTGATAAGACATACCTGATAGAACTTGCACTCTGCCCACCAAGTCTTCAAAGACCTAGGCTCAACTCTATGCCAGGAATGAGGCACTGGAGAAGGTAACTGGGGAAGGGGGTGGGGTGGGCACAGACCGTGGCTAGTGTTGGATTGAGAGTGAGGAAATCTTAATTCAGACACTTAATTTTCTCCGCCTCAGTTTCATCATTTCTGAAATGAGGATAATAATAGCACTTACTTCTCAGGGTTTTTGTGAAGATTAAATGAGGTAACACATGTAAAGTATTTTGTAAAACTTGAAAGTACTAAATAAATGCTTCCTATTATTATTATTATTGCAACCTTAAAATGAAATGCAATAATATTTTTAGGGCCCATTTCATTCCTCATACATGGGAATCTGTATGTCATACGTTTTTATACACACACACACACCTATATATATATATGTATACATACACACACAAATAAATATATAAAATTTGTAATGTTTCTCATTATTTAATGATAATTTGGTAGAGGTCAGCAAACCATGGTGTGAGTCAAAGTTCAACCTCTGATTTAGAGTAAAATGACAATTTAGATTACACTGAAACATATACATGTATATGTATCATCACATCCTTCTCCTGGAATACACATTGCCTCTCTTTTCCCTTTTCCTTCTAACATATGCTTTAAAGCTGTTTGGATGAATATAGACACTGGGAATATTCTCCATTTGGAAATGTTTGTAGAAATTTATACTTTCTCATTTGAGAACCTCACCCACTTAATTAGTTTTTAAACAATCATCTTTATGCTAATTATGTCTCATTTTTACTATAAATTCAAGATATCCCAAATTGAATTCATCATCTTCCTTCATATCCCAAGAATGGCCCTTCTTAGGTTCTTTGTGACAATGTCACCACTGTTACTCTAATCACTCAGGCTTGAAATTGTGGCATCAACTTTGACTCAACTTCTTTCTCTATTCAAATGGTCACCAAACCATCTTCATCAGGGCTCTGTATCTTTCCCAGTTTGGTTTCAACCTCAGATGAGAGGGAACTTGAGGGACTAGAATGCCAATGAAGAATAAGAAAAAGAACCCAAAGAAAAACCCACATCACACTGTTTTTCCTCCCAGTGCCCAAATGAATCCAAGGAAGTTTTTTTTTAAATTAATTTATTAGTTTAGTTTCAGTTAACAAGATTCAATTCCATAGTTCCTTGATTTTCAAATTTCCTTTACTTCCCTCCCCCCTCCCCTCATGACAGCATATAGTACAGTATAGGGTCTGCAAATGCATTCATATTAAACATTATTCCAATTACAAAGGCATATTGTACTAGGTGGGATGAAAGATGGTAAGGAAGAAGTAAAACCAAACAATGAGAAGAACAAGATCATTTAGTTTGCTTCCATCAGGATTCAGGCTCAGTTCTTTCTAGTTATATCTCTGGATGGCGCATTTCTCACTTTCTTGAGTCATTCGGGATTAACTTATATCACTGCATTGCTGAAAAGAGTCCAGTCTGTCATAGTTGGTCATCACAGATATGGTATGTCTGTGATTGTATACAAATTTCTTCTGATTCTACTCTTCTCGCTCAGCATCAGTTTGTATAAGTCTCTCCAGGTAATTATGAAATCCGTCACCTCCTCGTTTCTTATAGCACAATAAAATTCCATTACATTCATATACCACAACTTGTTTAGCCATTCCCCAATTGATGGGCACCCCTTCAGTTTCCAATTCTTTGCAACCACAAAAAGGGCTGCTAAAATATTTTTGTACATATGGGTCTTCCTCCCACTTCTATGATCTCTTTGGGATATAACCCTAGAAGTGGTATGGCTGGGTCAAAGGGTATGAAATTATTTATAATCCTTTGGGCATAATTCCAGATTGCTCTCCAGAATGGTTGGATAAGTTCACAACTCCACCAGCAATGTATTAGTGTTCCAATTTGTCCACATCCTCTCCAGCATTTGTCACTTTCTTGTTTTGTCATCTTAGCCAATCTGACTGGAGAGATGTGGTATCTCAGAGTTGTTTTGATTTGCATTTCTCTAATTAATAGTGATTTAGAGCATTTCTTCATATGCTTATAGATATCTTTAATTTCTTTCTCTGAAAACTTCCTATTCATATCCTTTGACCATTTCTCAATTGGGGAATGACTTGTATTCATATAGATTTGGCTCAATTCTCTATAAATTTTAGAAATGAGTCCTTTATCAGAGACACAGGTTGTAAAAATTCTTTCCCAATTTCCCACCTCCCTCTTGATCTTGGTTACATTGGCTTTGTTTGTGCAGAAGCTTTTCAATTTAATGTAATCAAAATTATCCATTTTGCATTTTATAATGCTCTCTAATTCTTGTTTGGTCTTAAAATCTTCCCCTCTCCACAGATCTGTCAGGTAAACTATTCCGTGCTTTCCCAAATTGCTTACAGTATCATCCTTTACACCTAGATCATGCACCCATTTAGACTTGATTTTGGTATATGGTGTTAGACAGTGATCTATGCCCAGTTTCTGCCATACTGTATTCCAGTTTTCCCAGCAGTTTTTGTCAAATAGTGCATTCTTATCCCAAAAACTGGGGTCTTTGGGTTTATCGAACAATAGATTGCTATATTCATTAACTGCTGGGTCTCCTGCACCTAATCTATTCCATTGATCCACTACTCTACACCTCTGCCAGTACCAAGCAGTTTTGATGACTGCTGCTGTATAATACAGATTAAGATCTGGCATAGCTAGTCCACCTTCCCTAGCATTTCTTTTCATTAATTCCCTTGATATTCTAGACCGTTTGTTTTTCCAAATAAATTTTGTTATTATTTTGTCTAACTCTACAAAGTAGTTTTTTGGTAAATTGATTGGAATGGCACTAAATATATAATTTAGTTTGGGTAAAATTGTCATTTTTATTATATTAGCTCGACCCAGCCACGAGCAATTGATATTTTTCCAACTATTTATATCTGTTTTTATTTGTGTGAGAAGTTTTTTGTAGTTGTGATCATATAGATTCTGGGTTTGTTTTGGCAAGTAGATTCCCAAATATTTTATAATGTCTACAGTGACTTTAAATGGGATTTCTATTTCTATCTCTTGCTGTTGAGTTTTATTAGAGATGTATAGGAATGCTGAGGATTTATGTGGGTTTATTTTATATCCTGCAACTTTGCCAAATTTATTTATTGTCTCAAGTAGTTTTTTACTTGATTCTCTAGGATTCTCTAAGTATATCATCATATCATCTGCAAAGAGTGAGAGCTTGGTCACTTCTTTGCCTAATTTGATTCCTTTGATTTCTTTTTCTTCTCTAATTGCTACTGCTAACATTTCTAGTACCAGATTGAATAAGAGGGGTGATAGTGGACACCCTTGTTTCACTCCTGATCTTATTGGAAAGGCTTCTAGTTTATCCCCATTGCATATAATACTTGCTGATGGTTTTAGATAGATGCTAGCAACTATTTTAAGGAAGGCTCCATTTATTCCTATACTTTCTAGTGTTTTTAATAGGAATGGATGTTGTACTTTGTCAAAAGCCTTTTCTGCATCTATTGAGATGATCATGTGGTTTTTGCTAGTTTTGTTGTTGATATGCTCAATTATATTGATGGTTTTCCTAATATTAAACCATCCTTGCATTCCTGGAATGAATCCTACCTGATCAGGGTGTATTATTTTTGTGATAAGTTGTTGGAGTCTTTTGGCTAATATTTTATTTAGAATTTTTGCGTCTAAATTCATGAGGGAGATTGGTCTATAATTTTCTTTCTCTGTTTTATCTCTTCCTGATTTAGGAATCAGTACCATATTTGTGTCATAGAAAGAGTTTGGTAGGACTCCTTCTTCACTAATTTTCCCAAATAGTTTGTAGAGTATTGGAATCAATTGTTCTTTAAATGTTTGATAGAATTCACTAGTGAACCCATCTGGCCCTGGAGATTTTTTCCTAGGGAGTTCATTGATGGCTTGTTTGATTTCTTTTTCTGAGATGGGGTTATTTAGGTAATTCACTTCCTCTTCAGTTAATCTGGGCAATTTGTGATTTTGTAAATATTCATCCATTTCACTAAGATTGTCATATTTATGTGCATACAATTGGGAAGAATAATTCCTCATTATTTTTTTGATTTCCTCTTCATTGGAGGTAGATTCACCCTTTTTATTTTTGATACTCATAATTTGGTTTTCTTCTTTCTTTTTTTTTATCATATTGACTAAGGGTCTATCAATTTTGTTGATTTTTTCATAAAACCAGCTCTTAGTTTTATTTATTAATTCAATGGTTTTCTTAATTTCAATTTTATTAATCTCACCTTTGGTTTTCAATATTTCTAATTTAGTACTAAATTGGGGATTTTCAATTTGTTCTTTTTCTAGCTTTTTCAATTGCATGTCCAATTCATTGACCTCCCTTCTCTCTGCTTTAATTAAGTATGCATTCAGGGATATAAAACTTCCCCTCAGAACTGCCTTTAGTGCATCCCACAAATTTTGGTATGTTGTTTCATTATTATCATTCTCTTGAATGAAATTATTGATTGTTTCTATAATTTCTTCTTTGACCCACCAATTTTTTAGGATTAAATTGTTTAGTTTCCAATTAGTTTTTAGTCTATCTTTCCATGGCCCTTTATTGCATATAATTTTTATTGCATCATGATCTGAGAATGATGCACTTACTATTTCTGCCTTTCTGCACTGGATTGTGAGGTTTTTATGCCCTAGTACATGGTCTATTTTTGAGTATGTACCATGCACTGCTGAGAAGAAAGTAAATTCCTTTTTATCCCCATTCAGTTTTCTCCAGAGATCCATCATATCTAGTCTCTCTAAGATTCTATTCACCTCCTTAACTTCTTTCTTGTTTATTTTGAGGTTAGATTTATCGAGTTCAGAGAGGGGGAGATTAAGGTCCCCCACTAGTATAGTTTTGCTATCTATTTCTTCCTCTAATTCCTTTAACTTCTCCTCTAGGAATTTGGATGCTATACCACTTGGTGCATATATATTAAGTAGTGATATTGCTTCATTCTCAATGGTGCCTTTTAGTAGGATATAGTTTCCTTCCTTATCTCTTTTAATTAGATCTATTTTTGCTTTTGCTTTATCTGAGATAAGTATTGCTACCCCTGCTTTTTTTACTTTAGCTGAGGCATAATAAATTTTACTCCAACCTTTTACCTTTACCCTGTGGGTATCCCTTTGTTTCAAATGTGTTTCTTGAAGACAGCATATTGTAGGATTATGGTTTTTAATCCATTCTGCTATCCGCCTCTGTTTTATGGGAGAGTTCATCCCATTCACATTCACAGTAATGATGACTATCTGTCTCTTCCCTTCCATCCTATTCCCTCCCCTGTTTATGTTTTTGTTTATTCCTTCTCCCTTCCCCTCCTTGAAGTTTTCCCTTTTGACCGCCCCCTCCCTCAGTGTTCCCACCCAGTGACCCCCCTTCTTAACCTACCCTCTCCCCTTACTACTATTTCCCTCCCTTATAATCCCTCCCTTTAGTCTCCTCCTTTTCACCCCCCCTTACCCTCCCACTATCTATAGGACACAATAAATTTTTATACTTATCAGAGTAAATTACTCCCCGTTTGATTCCAAACCAATGAGAGTAAATTTCAAACAGTGCTCCTCTCCCTCCCTCCAATTCCTCTATTTAATGAATTTATGTGTCTATTCACGTTAGATTCTTAAACTTCACTGATTAATTTGATCCTTCTTTGAACCAGAACCAGTGAGAATAGTGTTTAAATGATGTTCCTCTCCCTCTTACTTTCCCTTCTTCTATAGTGTGTTTTGATGCCTCTTCAGATGGCATATTTTACCTTTTCCTAGCTCATCCTTTCCTTTTTCCCATTACAGTACCATTGATCCCCTTAATAGTCTTTTTTTTTTTAGACTCCATGTTAGTGCATTCATACCCACACCCCCAAGGAAGTTTTAATGATCATAAAACAAACAATGTGGGGAAAATTTATTTGGTTAGATAATATGGCCCTGGCATAGGTACTGAAGGGTCTTGAGCAGAAGAGTAAGATTCCCTTTTCCAAATGTGTAATAACCCAGTAAAAGACTACCAAACTCCAGAGTGTTTTATCCAGGGGCCACAGGATGGAGCTGGGTCCCAATCAATCAGATAGCACTGCTGTGTCAGGGATAAGAACCCAAAGAAAGTGAGAACCATCTTTGTCAACAATGATGCAATGATTCTGTGAAGTAGGATACTGAGCTGTCCAGGGTACTATCTGCTTCTGCTTGAGCCTTCCTCTGGGATCACTTGTCTCCATACCAGTATCGTTCCTTGTATTCTGTTCACCTTGTCTAGTTTTGCTGGATTGTCTATACCTAATGTGTAAGCTCCTATGTCTTAACACCATGCCCATCCTATCTATATAGAATCATGTCTTATGTATATCTTGCTTCCATTCTTGGACCCAGTCTATTCTTGTTCGCCAGATATCAATAATCAATTGCCAGTCTTTGTTCAAAGGACATTGATCTCTTTACTTAGTACATAGCTCTATGACATTTTTCTCTAAAATGTCATAAATGACATTTAAATTTAAAATATTGGAAGAAACCTTAGGGGCCATCTGGTCTGAGCCCCTCATTTTATATTATTTTAAAAAATTTTACTGACACTTGTCTTTTGTACCATAGTCACTTTACAATATACTTCCTCCACTTTCTCATTGAGCTCTCCCTTTTTAACAAAGAAACAGATTTAAGGAAACCCATCAACAAAACAATAATGTCTGGACAACATATACAATATTTTGAATCTACAATTTTTCTCTACCAAGAAAAGGGACATTTGTTCCATTATCTGATATCTGGTTCTCAAATTGATCAATCAGTCTGAATTATGTTCATTAATATGATTGTAGTGGTGCATATTGTCTTCCTGGTTCTGCTTACTTTGCTATCAGTTCATTTAAATCTTCCCATATTTCTTTGAATTCTTGTAGTTGTAATTTCTTTTCTCAATTTCATTCCATTATACTCATTACAACATTTTTTTCACCCACTCCCCAGACAATGAGTATCCAGTTCATTTACTATCTTTTTTTTTTGATGTCACATTCTCTGTTATAGACATTCTGACAACTATTGTTTTAAAGATAAAGACACTTTGGCCTAAAAAAAAAGGATAAAATGAATACAGGTTAAGCCAGATCTAGCTCCTAAGTTTTTAGACTCTCAGCCTAGTATTTTTGCCTCTATCCCAAGCTGTTTAACTCTATATTTTCCTATATCTTTTTGGCAACATTTTAGACCTCCAAATGATAGTTTTAAAAATTATCTGTTTCCTAATACTGCTTGCCTTTTGAAAGAAAAAAAAAAGAAATAAAATGGCCCAACTTCTTAGTTTCAGCACCAGCAACTAGAATAATTTTCTTATAAAAGGAGCCAAGATCATTTTAAGGCTTGCACATAAAGTAGAGATATATAAAGTTAGATTTAGAATTGTACATGTTAATTTGTAGGTCTGAACTGCAGCACCAATTTAAAAGGAACTAATGCCTAATTTCCTTATGAAAGAGGTCTATTATGCTGTGTGATAATGGTGAACCAATAGATAACCAAATAATGCTGCATTAAAAAAAAATTTAAAAAATCATTTCTGAGGAAGGAAGTTTCTGAAAAAAAAAAGGCATTTGATTTCTAAATGGTCATATATTCTCTTTGTAAGTCAGACTTTCATAAAGGCTGCATAAACATTTCAATATTTCAAAGATCCATGATTTTCATCAGCCTGGGTGTTTCACTTCACTGTCAGACTGAAACCCTTTGGCAAATTAGTAGGAGCTAGGAGGAGGAACTATAATTTATACAGGGCTTTAATTATCTATATCAGCAATTCTCAAATATTTTGGTCTCAGGACCACATTATACTCTTAAAATTATTCAGGAACCCCCAAAGTGCTTTTGTTTATGTGGGTTATATTTACCAATATTCACCATATTAGAAATTAAAATATCTTAGGACTAGTATGAAAATAATTTTGGCCTTGCTGACCTCCCAAAAGGGTCTTGGGGATACCCAGAGGTCCTCAGACCACACTTTAAGAAACGTTGATCTATATAATTGCTTCTCTGGAGGGAGCTGACAATAAAAATGGAAAATTTTTCATTGTTGCCACCTGTCACTTCTGAGAATTGGGTAATTACAGGGATTAAAAACAAATTTATACATCTATGGATATTCTGGAATACTATACTTATAGGCTACCAAAAGCCTTGGTCAAAGCAGAAAACCTAGAGCTTAAGCCAGGGAGACAGAGCAAGAAAAGGAAGAAGTTATCACTTCAGGGGGAAAAGTAATCAATCATTTGGGGAAGGGTAAGATTGGGGGGAGGGGGAAACTGGATTACAGCTTCATAGATTCATAAAATGTCAGAACTGAGAGGCATTTAGAGATTATCTAACCCAATTCATTCATTTTATAGATAAACAACTTGCCTAAGGCCATGTAACTAGTAACAGAGGAAATTTTGGACTCAGGTCTCCAGACACTGAATCTTCCTGCCACTACATGGCCTCCAATTGTGAATGTCAAGGCAAGCCAAGAGGCCTGGAACCAATGCCAAGCTGCTATCCAGGGCATATGGTTTTACTGCCCATTTGACTGGCTCAGTGTACTGGGTGGCTCCTGCTTCCTTTATGTGGTAACTGTGCACGTTGGCTGCAATCTTTCAAAGGGGCTGATATTGGTGGGCTCAACTGTACCAAGTAAAGTAGAAAATTGAGGCAAACTTCTCACCATTACATATGACTGAAGACCTAATTTCCTTTTACATATATTATACTCAGAAATATACTGGATTTAAAAAACTCAACAAAACAGATAGTTCCAAAATAAGTGTTACATAGCAGGAATAGTTCTATTTCTGTATAGGTAGCTGGATTTTCTGTACTATAAGTTCCTTCAGACTAATGAAATCACAAGTCCAGACCATCCCCTTTCAAAAAAAAGGTTTCATTCTATCTTTAAAAAATTAGCTCCTTCGGTGTGCATGGATTTATGAAACTATAAGTAGTAACTGCTCTCCAATGTGTACCCCGGGGGGAGAGTTCTTCTGAAGCAAATAAGGGTCTTGTTGAAAAGCTGAGCAGCACAAGCATGCACTTAGATATCTGAATTATTTTCCCATGAGTGGGTATGTCCTTTCAGAGTGCATTAGCAAGATGAAGGAGCATTCCATTCATTTTTCATCATTGAAAACACAATATTTCTTAAAAACTCTGATGACTTTATTATACTAACAAGTAACTGCTGAGGGAATGTTTGTTTATGCACCTGAAGCCACTTTGGTGAAAATGAACAATATGGAAATGGAAGCAAGAACTGCATTCTTCACCCTGCCCACCCTCCCACCCCAGGTTTCTATTTAATTTTAAGAGGTGCTATGGGGTGGCTACCAATAAGCAGGACTTCATTTGGTTAATAGCAGGGGGCTTACTGACTATGTCTACTGGTACATAGATAATAAATATCAATGTATTTTTGCAATTGGAAGATGGATGAACCTAACCAAAAGCAACTTTAAGGTGTTTGGTGAAATGGGCCAGAAAGACACATTTAAAGCTAAACTATCTGACGAATGCTAATCTATAGAAATTGGTCCTGTGCTGTTGAGCATTTTTAGGAATAGCACAGGTAAAGTATATGTGATGTGTTATTCATATTTATAGATGATACAAAGCTGGGATAACTAACAAAATGGACATCAGAGTCAAGACCCAAAAGGATCTTGGCGAGCTAGAGCATTAAGGGGAATCTAACAAGATGAAATTCAATAGGGATAGATCTAAAGGCTTTATTTGGGTACCAAAAGTGATTTTCACAAGTATAAGATGGGAGAGGCATAGACAGACAGCAGTTATTCTGAAAATGATCTATGGGTTTCAATGGATCACCCTCAATGAATCAACAGTGTGACATGACAGCCAAAAAAGTTAATGGGACCCTGGGCTTCATTAAGGACACAGTTGGGGCAGCTAGGTGGCACAGTGGATAGAGCACCGGCCCTGGAGTCAGGAGGACCTGAGTTCAAATCCGGCCTCAGACACTTAACACAAAAACTAGCTGTGTGACCTTGGGCAAGTCACTTAACCCCAATTGCCCTCCAAAAAAAAAAAAAGGACAGCTTCTAGGAATAGGGAGATAATAGTCCCACTATACTCTGCCCTTGTCAGTTCTCATCTGGAGTACTGTGTTCATTTCTGGGTGCTATGGTTTAAGAAGGATACTGATAAGCTGGAGAGTCCAAAAGACGGCAACCAGGATGGTGAAAGGCCTTGGATCATGTCAAGTGAGGACTGGCTCAAGGAATTAGACATGTTTAACCTGGAGAAGAGAAGATTTTTTTGTGGGGTAATGGGGGAAAACAAGATAGCTGACAAAGTTTTTGAAGGAGTATCATGTAGAAGAGTAAAAAATTCAATTTGTTTTGTATGGCCAATGAGGAAAGAACCAGCAATGATGTGGTAGAGAGCAGGAGAGTCTAATTTAGTTTCGATGTCAGAAAAAATTTCAAATGATGAGAGCTGGACAAAAGTGGAATAAAGGTGATAATTTCCCCCCACTCCCAGCTGTTCAAAAAGAGGCTGGATGACCACTTGTTGAATATGGATTTAGGAGTATATATGTTGGGGGGAGGTTCTTTCTGCATAAGTGTTGTACCTAGAAAGCAGATGAGTTTCCTTCCACTTCTTAAATTTTGTGATTCTGTGAAAGTGAGCAGTTGGAATTATATAACTTATTATTATATATAATATATTATTATATTGTATACATAATATATAATATTATATTGGAATATATATATTATATTTCAATTATAGTTGGAATATTTAGGTTAAATCCCAGTCTTTTACTTATTAACTGTGCGGTCACAAGCAAGCCATGTAACCTGTCTGTGTTTCACGTTCCTCATCTGTAAAATGAGTATAATAACCTTTACATGCATCTATCTGGTCATTCTTGGTTCCAATCCATTCTTCTAACTGTTATAAATCCAGTCCTCCACAGACACTGATTTAATCACCTTCACATTAGTTTCCACTACGTACTCTATGTTATAGTCAAACTGTCCTGTTGCTATTCTCTGTACGTGACATTTTGTCTTCTATGTCCCTGTCTTTATGCAGGGTAACATATCTAGAGAGTTCTTCATTTTTGACCTCTTTCTCTTGGAATAACTAGCTTCCTTCAAGATTCAGAACAAATGTAATCAACTGTATAATACTTTTCCTAGTCCCACCCAGGTTTTAGGACTCTTTTCCCAGTTACTCTACTTATATAGACCTATCCGTGCAAATGTTGCTTTTCTCTTGTGGGAATTAAACTCCTTGAGGGTAGGTTCTGTTTCATTTTTGGTTCTAAATTCTTATTGCTTAGCACAATGCCTGGACTTCATAAATTCTTAGGGAGTTGTGTTGAATAGTGCTTAGCACAGTGCCTGATAGGTAATAGGTACTTAATAAATGTTTTTTGATTGACTGACTGAAATATGTCTCTCTTCTATTAAAAAACCTGTGTACGGCCTCCTCAGGGCTCACTCAACCCACTTATACCATTGCTAGCAAGTTAAGTCCCCCAGAATGGTGCCTGTTACTACTCTCAGGGAGACAGAGATAAATCTCTGGGTAGTTATTCTCCTGTACTTTCCCTTAATCAGCCAGAAGGTTCAGTTTTCTAAGCAAAGGCATTTTCTGAAATGGTAGATAGTTACAATGCATTCCCCTCAAACATCAGGGGCATACTCTCACAAACAGACCTGGACTCCAAGAGGGAGGAAAGTTGGTACAGACTTCTAGTATAATAGTAGGCACATATGAAGGGAACACACATGGTTAAGACAACTAACACCTCCAGAACCAAAGGCTTGGATGTTAATTTTTTCTTCAGAGGGTTCTCATGAACTTATTATTTTGATGTTCAGCTGGCCTGGCTCTTCAAAAGACTGGCATTCGGTACCAACTATGGGCCAATCTCCTGCTGATCTCCGTCAAGCTGGACACTCTTCTCACCAGGCTCTGTTGCTGCTGGACTGAAACAAACAAGTCATTTGGTGGCTGTACTGGTGTCATATGAGTGTGGCATCTCTGTTGGACAAATCCATTTCCTAGTCTCCCAGGCCTCTTTTGTGGTCTCCTGTAGTCTTTTTTTCTAGCTCCAGCCATTGGCTGGGCTGGGGAGATTTTGTGCTCTCTTTAGCTGCAGGGTTACTGAATTTTTTCAGCTTGGGCAAACATTCTTAACCCAGGATTAGAAGAAGGTTCTTCCCTTTGACTCCCTCAGAGCCTTAGGACTACTAAAATGAGAGATGGCTTGTTCTTTTTCTAACTCAAAAACCCCTTCTCTCCTTAAGCCACTCTATGTTTCCTTAGGGTGATTACTTTCAGTTAATTCATTTTTCACTTCCTGATCCTTAGGGAAACTTCAGTAGATGAGTGATTGGGAACAAAGGTGTGAATGAATTCCAAGTCTTGAAGGACATTCATGGTTTTGCTGGCCTTTTCATATTTCATTAAAGTAGTCACACTTCCTACTCTTTCTATGGTAGAGAATGTCTATTTTGTATCTGAAAGTTTTTCCCTTTCTTTTTCAAGTCTCTGTCTTTTAACCTTTTCAGACTTTCATATTTTTCTGGTTTCACTGGAGCACCAACTCCATTATATCTACCAATGTTTCTAAACTAGGTCTCAAGGCTAAACTCCCTACCTAACCTTATTTCTTGTTACACCCTGCCTGTTCCAGGCAAGACTGTCAACCTCTGTCTCACAAACTCACTCAGATCATTCTTTGGGAACCCAGTACCTTAAAGCATCTCAATATGCATATGATGGTCAATAGTAGAATAAATTTACTATACCTTTTTCAGCACTGTGAACAGCTCCCACAGAGGAGGCTATTAAGATGAGAAAGGCTAAATAAATATCTGCTGACTGATGGATTTGATGGCTCCCTATTACCTCTAGGAT